>CAJRST010022223.1:2845726-2958484 GCA_907169785.1 Menidia menidia | reverse complement strand
CTATCTATCTATCTATCTATCTATCTATCTATCTATCGTATATATGTATCGTATATATGTGTATATTATTAATATCTTACTATTTTCTTCCAAATTTTTTAATTCTGAATTCTGTCATCCTGTTGCTAGTTTCTTTTCATACATTCATTTTGAGAGCTGAAGAGTACATTTCAGAACAGTTGCATAAAAATCCCTGACCCGTGTACGTACTAAAAAGAGGCCCCGTCAAGTTAGCCTTCGGAAAAATGACCCCCTAAAAAAACCCAACGGCTCGTGTCAACCACTGAGCTGACATCTTTGACACTGCCTTTCCGGCGTCACGGTGGAATTACTTTGAGTGGATCGGAGATTTTGAAGGCTACCTTGTATTGAGATGTTTTCCCTTCCCTTTCTTTTTGACAGGAGACGTTCTGATAAGGACAGACAGCTGGAAAAGTCAAAAGAAGCAGAGCAATGGTGTGTGTGTGTGTGGGTTGGGGAGGGGGTAGCCTGTGCTGAGAAGGTAATAACTCCACACCTCGTCTGCGGAAGGAGACATCAAAAGACCCCTTGACTGAAATGAACTCTGACAGAGCCTGGGTACGGCCCATCAATAACTTCTGCTGCCATTAAATCACCATCCAAAAAGCGAGCCAGACACTCACTCACGGTCCCGTGACAAAGGATTAGGACACTAACGAGAAAAACAGGTGACAAATGCACAAATCCTTGGATGGGTGGCTAAGTTCAATTCAGTTCAATTCAATGTTATTTATATAGCGCCACATCACAACAACAGTTGTCTCACAGCGCTTTCCAAACAGAGCAGGTCAGACCCTACTCTGAAGTTAATTACAGAAACCCAACAATTCCCACCATGAGCAAGCACTAGGCGACACAGGCAAGGAAAAACTTCCTTTTAACAGGTAGAAACCTCGAGCAGAACCATGGCTCAGGGTGGGCGGCCATCTGCCTCGGCCGGTTGGGGGTGAGGGGAAAGAGAGGGCAAGAGAGACGGGGCGAGAGAAGGACAGAGGGAGCAGAGAGTGCTGAACAGAATCACTAATGAAAGTAAACCTTTTTCAATCCCATACTGCTAGCATTCAAGCAGACAAAACCAAATGAGCACAGTTGCCAGGGCTTTCGCTGATTAAAAGATTTCACAGTAAACATCGAAGAGATCTGTCCCACTTCACTGTTAACATGACACAGAAGACCAGTGGACAAACAAGACAGCACAGCCTCATGGTAACATTTCACTAATCACTTTTAGAACTGAGATTACCTCTAAGGAGATGCCTTCACTGTATTGAGTTTTCGCTGACTTTTAAAAGGCTTTTGCATAAACGATGGCTCAGACTTATGACTCTGCCAAACAGAAAAAAGTTTATGAGAACTCAGAGTTCTGTCCTTGTGAGGACGGGGGGGAGGGAGGGGCGCGCAGCAGAATCAGTCATACAGACAGCCCTATGCAGGACCGAGCCTGTAATGTAGGTCCGTGATGCCGGACAGGGTCAGTGGAGGCAGTGGAGTGTGTTTAAGTGCACCATAACCTAAGACTAATGGAAAAGGTGGAGGATAGAGCAGTAAAAAAAGAAACACCCCATGTGGTGTGCGGGTCTTTGAACTGAAGATGACTATTTAAGCAAAAAGTTAAACTATGAAGCTACACATCTATCTTTCTATTGTCAAGTAAACATAGCTAAATTAGCTAAGTTGTTTATTTAGTACGGATAAATCCCTGGTGTTTTGTACAAGTAGTTGACTAAAAAAGAATAAACGAACAACAAAAAAAACAAAAACAGAAAATGACGGTTAGAAAACCAGGA
The DNA here is from genome assembly GCA_907169785.1 of Menidia menidia. Lineage (NCBI taxonomy): Eukaryota > Metazoa > Chordata > Actinopteri > Atheriniformes > Atherinopsidae > Menidia > Menidia menidia. The sequence goes on along the minus strand of CAJRST010022223.1, from coordinate 2,956,676 downwards.
AAACTATCGCTCAAAACCACCTTTAAAAAACACAGGGAAGTCTGGCTTTGAGCAGGCAGAAAAGAAAGAGATGCATGGCGGATTAGTGGAAAAAAACGAGTAGTTATTTCCAGCAGATTTCTTTTACAAGTCAGAGGATACAGATGGATTCTAATTGTCTCCATTTTGTCAGTCCCTGTGCATTGCGTAATATGGGCTGCAGCTCAACGTGCACGCTTTCTGGGGTGAAATTGAGAATTTAAACTCTTGAATAGATCCAGCTTTAATAAAGGCCTCACCACTGCAAGCGTATCATTCAGATTGACAACAGGGGCAGCGGCAATTGGAGTGAACTTAAGTCTACCCCTTGCCCTATAAATAATATTTAATCCCTCTTTGAAAGGAAGAATAGGTAATGATTCCCAGAGCTTTTTTTGATGCATTGCATTTCCTCGGCTATAGCTGACACCAATAGGATTCATACCAGAAAGCTCTCTGTGACCTACAGTGATGAGATACGGCAGCATTTTCAAGATCAGATCAATCAAATAAAGTCTGCAGGAATCAGGATATCGAGTCTTTTGTCTGAAATTTGAAAGAATGGGAGGAGGAAAGTCAGCGTGGGGAAGATGTTTCCATATCTTTGACTTTGAGGTGATACTAAAAAGTACAAAAGAGGCATCAGCAGAGATGATTAAAGTTCAGCTCGGGCCAAATACAAGATAATTCTTTATGACACAAATCCCGAAGAAGATATGGATGTATGTGCGGTCGTTTTGCAGACTGATGCTAGTTCCTGTTGCACTTGTATATGCATTTCATATTCCTGTTTTCTACCATTTACAGCATGTGTGAATATGAATTAACAGCTGTATGAAATCAGTTATCCATTAAGACAACAACTATTATTTTTGAAATTCTTTGTGAGTCCTCTTAATGACAGTTCAGCAATTTTAATGGTTTTCATACACGGGGTCTGTGTAAATCGATCGTATTTCCACGGCAACTCAACTACAACATGCAAAGTTTTTTTTTTCTGTGTTTCTTTTAATCCGGATGCCTTCCAGGGGTTGTCCGACCATTCGGGACAGCTACACAAGCCAACGTCATCATCCACAATGACATCTGTCAAGCTGATTCTTTTTGTTTCCCAGCACAAAGCTCTGTACGACAAACAATGCCAAGAACACTGAGTTTTTTAAATTGGGGAAATTGTTCTTCTTTTGGATTCTCAGCTCTTCTTTTTCTTCTTTTGTACTCTTCTCATTCGTGACAGCAGGGTCAAACTGGACCACTGAAATAATGAATTGCCACAGGGGGATCTCTGCATGTCATCTATTAACACAAAAACTCGTTTTATTCTTAATAACAAACGTGAAGGACCCAACATTTATTCTTACACTGCCGCGAAGAGGTGAGAGAAGTGCAAAATTCTCCTCAGTGCTCATTAGAAAAAAAAATCTTCAGAGCGCCGTGCATGCCTTTTTCTGTGACGACCACTAGACAAGTGTGAGACTTGAAAAACACCCACAAAATTGTAATTTCTTGCTGTGGCCTGAATGAGTCAGTCAACTGTGATGTTATTCAAACTGCAGATAACTGAAAAGGAACTAACGTCACAGGCATTTTGTAAGTCAAAGTATCACACAATTTTATTTTTTTATCATAAAGCAGTTTTCAGCTCCAGATTCAGTAAAAACTAACTTACCAGAAATCTTCATTTTCCCTCTGAATAGTCACATGGTATCCGCTTTCTAGGTCTCCAGAGTGGTCTCAGAGTTTAAATTGTGTACATCCTTTCAGAGGTTTGAGGGGAAACATCTATGACAGGTACAGTTATTTTATGACAATTCCACGCTGTCATATGGTAATTATGTGAAAAATATCAGTGCTTGGCAACAAAATTACAGTTATGTCAATAAATTGCACCAAAAAAAGGAGCAGCTCTGGTGGTACCTGCTGATTTAAAGTGATTGGCTACTGACATTTACTATGTAAATGTCAAAATATATAGAGGGTTGGAATTCTCCCACAAATAAAGTATCAATGTGCAAAGTTTGCTTCATTAGTCTCTTTGTAACTATGTGATGGGTTGGCAACCTAGACTGGTGAACCCCACCTCTTGCTCCTCTTGGTACTGTTCTTTTTCCTATTGCTATTATTACTGTTATTATTAATATTACTATCAATTTCTGTACCATTTTCCATCCAGTTTATAGCAACACTACCTTTACTTGTTCACCTCTTGATCTATGTGGAGATGTAGATTTTGTGGACAGACCTGAATGTATTTGATACCTAAAAAAACAACCAAAGCTGCTATTTTCACCCTATTTGGAGTCACAGCATTAATAACCATTTGCATTGACATGGACCGGACCAAACCCAACAATGTAATTGTTAAGTAAGTGAAAGCAATTTACATTTTACTGCCTACTTCCTCATCTCCTCTCAAAGAATATACAAGCTAGTCCATTCACTCCCTAAGCTTATCGCTTATCTGCTTTCTGCCTCCTGCCTTCTGAAACATGATGCTGGGTTTAATGTACTCTCCCGCTGCTTCATGCTGATACAAAGTGAGTATAATATGAAATAAATGGTGAGTAAATAGATTCCATGGGGAATAATAGCCGTCAGCAGTCCGGTCCAATAAAGAGGTAAGCAGAAGGAGCATGAATGGAAGATGAATGAATCTAATTAAAGAGTACTGAGGCTTGGTCGGGAGAAAGGTGAAGAAAGAAACAGCCAAACTGAATGGTGGATACATATTCAGTGAGCAAATCCGCCGTTCTTTATGGGCGCAGCATGTGTCACCTTAACCGCCAAAGAAAATAAAAACATAAAGAAGTAATCCTTATTTGTATTGAGTCCTAGGTCACATTGCTGTGGAATGATGACAATGTCTTTTAAACATTCAGTTTACCAAAGTTGGTAGACTCTGAAAGCTCCAGCCACAATCAGTGGGGTTGAGGGACTGACTTTGATTGGACCATTTGCTAGACCACTAGCTCTCGGAGTTTTTGCAATTCCACCGATCCCTACACATTCTTACCTTGGACTGAGCTTGCTGGGATGTCCATCAATGGAAAGATTATCTGGTGTCTACAATATTTTCTATCTTTTAATAATATCCCTCACTGTAAGACAATGGACTATAACTAGTTTGGAATTGGCCTTATAACCCTTCCCAAGTTGATTGTCAGGAACAATTACTTCACTAAGATCGCTGACGATTGCGCGTTAACAAACCTAAATGCTCCAGACCAGAAAAGTGACAAAGCGCCTGTTTTTACAGAGCGGCTTGCGTATTCTGACCAGCTCTAACTGGGTAAAGGATTTTCTCTACACTCTTTGCCCATTTCCTCCTATTGGACAGGGAGAAATCCATAACTGAAGTAACGACTTTATACCGGCTCTATCGTCAGTACCATAACGCAGATGAGCCCCAAGACACTTCAGAGATTGTGTTAGACGTGCTGCTTTTGGCCATGTGCAAAAGCTTTGGCTTTCTCTTTTAATGCTATCGCTATCAGCCTTGCTCCCACCACCTACATACGTAACCCGCAGCTGAGTTTTATATGTTCTTGCTTGTTCTCCGGGGATTTTCGAGTCATTCTGGGCAATGTGGGAAATTGCTTACTGAAGCCGATGTGTAAGAGGGAGGTTGAGGGGAAACGCACACACACAAAAGGAAAAGTTAATCACACCGTATCTTGTGGAAATACCATCTTCTCGAATATCACTGACTGCTGTGTCCTTTACAAATTTACCTCGGGTTAAGTTCAGTTGGGAGATACGTAATGACCTCATTGTGTCTCCGTTTAAAGCAGTGAATAATGCTCCTTGGATATGTTTCCTTCTCGATGTCCCTGTGGTTTTTCAGCATATGAGTATATGGCGAAGTTCCTGGAATATTCGGAGTTTGAAATAAAACTCACTGATAACTTCAATCACGAGGTCACATCTGTGTCTCTGCAAAGATCAACAGTATTTTTACCATGGTTAGCACCTTCCAGTAAGACCTTACTGTTAAGAAATTCAGCTTTCCAGCCCGTGTGTACAAATAGCAAGCAGTTTCCATTTAGCTAGAACGCCTTTCGCTCCTGCACCTGATGAGGTGATTGGCAGAAACCGGCCACGGTTTTTTGGCTCTAGTTTTTAGCCGCTAAACATGCAGGGTGTCCAGGTGCACAATGTGCAGACACCCCTCTGAGAAATCAAACCTTCATTATTTATTAGGCTACAAAATGAAGCGGCGGGGGAGAGGCGGTCAGCCGTGAAGCTGGCAGGACGGGATGTTGCTTCCCCGTTTGCCAGGGACACAGGTCTGAGCGCCGGCCATGTGCTGCTAGCTAGCTGCACAAGTGGAAGATAAGAGAGACACGGGATTGAAGTCCACCCACTGTGTGCGACTAGCCAAATATAGACTATCAGATGGAGTTACTCATTTCAAGATGGCACGCTATTCTTTGCCCCTTGCCTCCCAAGAAAATCTTTAATCGGGGCCCACTCACTACGCACCCTAAAATTCTTTCTCCTTTTTTCTTCCTCTGCACATTTGTAATGGCTCAGATATGGACCTGGCCTTGATTTTATTATTCTATTCATGACATTTTCTCCGTGTTCGTGAACAATTTTGCATTATCCCCGGCCACATATGCTCAGTAAAGACTATTCAACTTACTTTTTGCTGACCGTTAAAAAAAAAGAAAAGAGGGAGAATGGAGTGCTGAATTTAATAATCCTGCTGATGTGCCAAATCAGGGAATTTTCATTATGTTAAACATGTAGGGGAAATTGCATTGTTCCCAAACTGTCCACCTTATTAAACATGTGTGAATAGACTTTTTGGGACAAGAATGTGTGACAGCATTTCAGGGGGGGTGTTAATTTTTGTCCCAATTTTTTTTAAATAAACATCTAATCACTGAAGGTGTCCCACTGATTGGCTGGCATGGAAGTATAAAAAACAGAAAAACAACAAAAATCATTTGAAATGAAAATGAAAAATAAATGAAAATAAAATGAAATGAAAATAAATGAAAATAAAAATAAAACAATGAAATGAAATGAAAATAAAACAATTATTTTTCCCTTGACTAAGTGCTTATTGTACAATGAATTATATAACAAATGATTTTAACTTTTTGGGATGTATGGGGTCCAAACGTTTACAAGTCACAGTATATAGTGGCTGATGGACTATAATGATCAGTCTCATAAATCCAAATATGTGAGATGGAACATAGATGTCTTAAAAGTGTCAAGTTAGGTCACTTATTCAAGGAAAAGAAGCAAAAAATATAAACTCCCCTGATCGCACCTGCGGGAGGAAGGCCAAATCCTTTTACCCACAGGACTCAAAGTATCTGTTATGAACATCATGTTTGTCTTCTTGCTATCTTTCGGGTCAATATTCTATCATTGGAATGTGTGGGTGGTGTGAGAAAGATGGGGGAAAAAAAAAGAAGCTCAAAACGAATTGAGCCTCTTTGTTTTTTAAAAGATTTCCAACCAATCATCGTTTTGCGAAATAAGTGGGATGTAAAAGATTGCTGTCAGCGAACGTTACCCTCTCAAGTAATTGTCCTGCGTGGCACTGCTTTCCACTGACAAGATGATGGTTATGGCTGTGTGGGACCAAACGATGGGGCAAGCAAAATGGGACACTTGAGAAAAACACAGGAAGTGAAAGTCGGTTTCATCTTCCTACTGCCGCTGTGCGGGAAAAGATTGATTTGAGGGTGGTGTTTTGTGGCAGGTTTGCATTCATTTTGATGTCACTTTCAGCTGCTCGTCTTCGCACTTTTGTCTCTGTGTGAAATGCTCGAGATTTCTTTCTTTCTTTTTTTTTGACACAGGCACACCTTCCTTTCTAAATTGTAAAAGGGCCAAACTGGAAGGGAGTCTGAGCGACTTTCGGAAAAGCCAGCAGCAGGTAGAACGCGCCTTTCTTGGGGAGGTGATGGTTGGGCTTTTTGGTAATTGCACCCTTGTGGCTGTGCTGTCTTGCTACATTCCAACAGAGGATGAAATTGACTCGCCAAGCTGTGGTGAAAGCCGACCGTCCCCAACACTTTTAGTATTTGTCCCTCGTGCCCTCTCACACTTCCTTTGTCCTCAAGCCCTGCCTCCTCATTTTCTGTCTTTATGCCACCCCCCCCTACAATTCTCCTTGCTGACGCACTACCCTCCCATATCCTTCCCTCCATCCTCCTCTCACAGCCTTCTGACTTCATTTCTAACACTCACCTCCCTCACACGCTTTCATCCGGTTTCCATCTCATTCCGTCTCTTTCTGCGTCTCCCATTCCGGTCGTCGGTGTGGGAGTTTTTTAAAAAAAAAAAAAAAAGGAAAGAAAAAAGGATTAGCCGTATCGAGAGACGGAGCAGAGCACCAAATGAGGGTATTGAATCCTTGGCAAAATAAATCTGAGCCTTTCACTCGAAAGTGAGAAGTAAAGTCACGGCCGTTGCTTTTTCTAGCACATCTAACATGATAACAGTGCATAATGAACTCATTTCAGAATGACAGTTACATTATTAAAAAGCCTGCTGCTATTTGGGCTTGGAACGTTCAAGCTTTAAAAAGAAGAGATAAAAGAGACTCAGAACAAATCTATTAAAAGATTAATTGTGGGGTATCGGTCTCATTTCTCTGATATTACATGTTTTTACGTGTAACATCATGTATTGGATGTTGTCCACTCCATTCAGTGGTAAAAATACAGTGGGGTCATTAACGTAGCTTTTTCATGTTCAATTGAAATGAACAGAATTATTAATTGGCCGATGCCGTGATCTGCTTTGAAGCAAACACAATCTCTTTCATCATGCAAGTATCACTGGACTATAAGTGTGTGAAAGAAACTTGAATAAAAATGTTGCTTGATTTCAAGAAAGGGTAAAAAATGCTCAGAAATTTATTTTGGGAAATATGGGTGTAACAAACCAAAAATAAACAAAACACAGCCAGTCTGTAGATCTATCATGGTTGGTTAGACTTTGCGAATAATTGTCAAAACATGTTACATGTTGGGGTGGCACAGTGGTATGGTTGTTAGCACCATCGCCTCACAGCAAAAAAAGTTCTGGGTTCGAGTCCTGGGTGTTTGAATGTTCTCTCTGTGTCTGCGTGGGTTCTCTCTGGGTTCTACGGCTTCCTCCCACCATCCGAAAACCTGCTTGTTAGCTTGATTGGACATTCCAAATTGCCTTTAGTTGTGAGTGTGTGTGGTTGTGTGTCTCTGTGTGGCCCTGTGATAGACTGGGGGACCATCCAGGGTCTCTCGCCCGTTGACTACCGGGATAGGCTCCATTTCCCCCTGAAACCCCATTAGCTAACACAATGATGGATGGATGTTACATGCTATTGCCAAACAGATATTCCAGACTTATAAAAGATCTTTTGACTGTGTTAAGCATACATACACCAAAACTCGCAGCATAAGTTTAGCATTCCATAATCTGACACCAAAAAGGATAACGGAAGTAATAATACGATGTTCAGGTGTCTTGCCATAAGACATCTCAACCCACCCGTTCCTTTTGCCCACAGACGCACAGGAAGCCAGTATTATTGGACCACTGGGGTGAGGGAAAGGAAATGGTCTGAAGCGTGAGCCGGCGCCGTGTGGCCTGCTATGACAGCCGTGTAATGGAATTCCTCTCCTCCTTATGCTTTGCATATTGTTGCCGCGCAGCCTTCTGATGGCATCAACACTGGCCCTGACAGGTCTGTTTCCACCGCGGTGCAGAGGAGTACCGCACGGCAGATGGGCAGCCAATGCAAAGTTGAAGAAAACTTTAGCTGAAAAACAAGCGTTCGAAACAGACGGAGGTGTTGATGAAATATGCTCGCTGAATTTAAAGAGGAAGACACCACCGTTCCAAAACACACTCGCAATTCCAATCCTCATAACGTTCCTTTTGATGCGACTTAAACACATTTCGGCCCGCGTGGCAAAATGTTGTCACCGTCGTGGGATATGGAGGACAAAGAACACCATATGCCACCGAGTGAAAGGCTCATGAGAGGTGGGTGTGTTTATTTAGAGACTTATATGAGTAAGAAAAAAAAAAAAAAAAAAAAAAGAATTGCACCAAAGGTTAACTCCTGGAATAATTTCAACTTCAGTATCAGCTGTTTGGGTTAGTAGTGAACTACAATCAGATAACATGCTTCTCTGACAAATTTATAACTTTCATATTTAAATATGTCTCTTTTTTGTGTCTTCTCATAAATGTAGAAAATTGATGAGGGATTGCTTTCTCCCTGGACGTGGAGTCAAGTGGCAACTTCCTGGAGACTAAGACTGCCAGGTCCACATCAGGAATAGTATTTCAATACTTAATTATAGGCATTTTTTTAATATCCCTGTCCGGAGAAAACATTACATTTTAGACTTCACTTAACCCTTTAAAGCCTGATGCAAGAAAAAATTGAGAGAAAACGTGATTATTTAAAGTCACAAGTCTTTATTGTTTAATATTTAGCATTATCAACTATTGTTGTGTATTTTCTGCCCAGGGCCGTGATTTAAAATTCTTTATTAAGGACTTAGACAGTAGACAGTACTTTATTGATCCCTTGGGAAGACTCCCTCAGGAAATTAAGGTAAATTTTGTCTTTTTTTGCAATTAGTATTGCATCAAATGTGGCCAGCTGTTTGTTTGGTTGCTGCTGGGATGGGAGTGTTCATGTTTCTTTTCTGAGAGATTACAGACCAGAAAAAAAGCAACCTGCACATCCAAACATTATGCAGGCCCTCACCTGAAAAAGTCCCACCAGTTGTTTTAAATTTACATTTAAAAGTCCATGAGCTTATGCTTTCATGTTTTTTTATTGTCATGAGTTATGATTTCTTGTAAATTGTGGAGGAGTTGGTTCTGTTTCAAAAGATAAGCCTTAGCAGTTCAGAAACCAAAGTGGATTTCGGTTAATAAGAAGCATCACATATTCTAAAATAACTCGAGGACCAATTGAAGGGACAATTCAAACAGCTGAACTTTTTTAAACCCATTACAAAGCTAAACAAAATCATGACAAAGTCAAGGGTAGTACTAAATAGAAAATGCAGACATTTTTAGAAGTTCAGAAACCAAAGTGGATTTAGTTTAATAAGAAGCATCACATATTCTAAAATAACTCGAGGACCAATTGAAGGGACAATTCAAACAGCTCCACTTTTATAAACCCAATACAAAGCAAAACAAAATCATGATAAAGTCAAGGGTAATACTAGATAGAAAATGCAGACATTTTTTTATGAGATAAGACCTTTATTTAATAAAAAATGTTGATTTTCTTTCTCTCAAACTTTTCACCAAGTCGTGCATGTGGATGATTTTCATTCATGGCTACCCTATGGGCAGTCTCAGACGCCCAAATAATTGAAGAAATTGTTATTGGAATAGATTCTTGTGGCCTTTACTGTGTATAATTCAAAATGCAGAAGCCATGTTGCCTTGATGCTGCTTCTCGCCCATCTGTTCTTGGCAACATAGGAGGAGCTCTCAAGATGATGTATGTCATCTTAATCCATAATGAGTTTTGGCCTTATGTCAGACCCTGATTTAAAGGCAGACAGAGTGTTCTTCCGAAAAGTTTTATTTACCAACAGTGAGCAGAAAACTACCCAGAACAGGGAACAGATGGGTTATGTAACCGGGTGTTTGCATTTCAAACGATCCATGTTTAATTTCGCCATTAACGGTCACTGGAATATGGACACATTTAAAGGCTAAATGGTAATTCTCCCCCCGCTGATCCTGGTATACAAGAATATATTGTTGTTTTATTGTTCCTTCAAATTTGCATAGAAGAAGAAAATGCAAACCAGGCTTTGTGCTGATGGAGAGACATTTGAAGTACAGCCTGCATCTGGTCGAAACTGTTACTCTTTTTAACCATCTGAGAGTTTAGCGAGATTTCGAAGCCGCATAAACTTAATTTTGCTTGCGTGTATGTTTCTCCATCTGTTGAAGAAAGCCTCTGTGCATGCATGTGTGTGACCGTGATCCTCAGGATGATACTGCAACAATTTCATGCCACAGGTCTCCCGCTGTGCCAGTAAAAAAAAAGAAATCCCCCAAAAATAAACAACTAAACAGTAAAGACAAGAACATGAACAGCTTGCAAGGAGGCTGTGAAGTTTGTGGGAGGAATGAGGTGTGGTGTGGGGGCTTTTGAGTGGGTTGGGGGGGGGGTGAGTGGAAGGTTGTCCATAGTTTGTGCTAGCAGGTTGCTCGTTGAAGGTTAGCGTTGTTGGAAAAATTCTAGGTTTTTCATGCGTGATTGCTGTATTTTTTATTTCCCATTTGAAAATAATTAGTTAGCTGTTTTTTTTAATAAACTGACTATGCCTCCTCTCTTCCTCTGATGCTCCTCTGTTACTGCTGACTGGTGACAGAAGCAGGGAAGGAAGCAAACATTTGTGAACCCAGATAGTCAAGACGTTTTCTAAACTCATGCTTCGATGGACTTAATTCTATAAAAATCACAGAATTTAATACATTCTTTTCTATACAAAAAACACAAAAATACAAAACTAAGTTAGTACCACAAATGTAAAAAAATGAGGCGATTGTGTAACTTGTTATACAAGTGTAGATCTAAAATACACATGTGTGAATGCCATTTTTGATAATTCGATGATGTGATTTTCCCAGACCTTTTTCAGCCATAGCTTTTCATTCTGTTTTGATAAATCAGACATTGCAATAAGCTATATCTAGAGGAGTTGCTGAGCCATCCATCCATCCATCCATTATCAATACCGCTTATTCCCTCATGGGGTCGTGGGGGGAACTGGAGCCTATCCCAGTGGTCAACGGGCGAGAGGCAGGGTACACCCTGGACAGTCCGCCAGTCCATCGCAGGGCCACACACAGGACATACAAGGACAAACAACCACACACACTCACATTCACTCCTAAGGGCAATTTCCCCAATCTCCAATCAGCCTAACATGCAGGTTTTTGGACTGTGGGAGGAAGCCGGAGAACCCGGAGAGAACCCACACAGACACAGGGAGAACATGCAAACTCCACCCAGAAAGGTCCTGGTTCCCCCGGGATTTCGAACCCAGAACCCCTCTTGCTGGGAGGCGACAGTGCTAACCACCACACCACTGTGCCGCGTTGCTGAGCCAATCACACTTAAAAACAAACAAACAAAAAACAGTGAATGATGTTGATAATCAACTGGAGCCTGGAATGAGTTGAGATTCACCTCGATTGCAACAATGAAGGAATTTTTTAAAAATTAGTTAGTTCATATGCAGCAAATAAAACAAAGTTTGAGCCACCGGGGCCAGATTTAAACACACAACATAACATGCTGAGGTGCATTTATGTAGTGTTTTTTAGACCTTTTGGTGCACTTATTCCTATAAATACTACTTCCACTTAAAACAAATGAAGACTGCCAATCGGTTAACAATGGGAAGGACATAATCACCAACTTATTAGTCATTCATTTGAAAATATAGACTTTTTAGGCAAATTTAATGCAAATAGCCAAAAGGGGACTGATATAGAGTTTTGGGCACCACTCCTGGTTGACAGGATGAAATGAACAGGAAAAACTTTACGGCTTTTTAAGCACATATTAAAAAAAAAAAAGTGTGTATCTGTGTGTGTGTTTCATCTCGTGCATCTCAAACCAATTCACTTTCAGTCTTTTCCAATGAGTGCCACTGTGTGTGCAGCCTACTATCAGTTTATTTGACTGAGCTGTTCCTGTAATCGGACTCGTGCACCTTGGCTCCGCGTGGGCCATTGTTTCTTTCGCTCGGCTGATTTTAGTCTTTCTCATTAACACGGGTTCTTTTTAAGTGGACAGTTATCTGTGTGCACTCCCGTTGTCATGAATCTTGTGTTGTTGCTGCCACCGTCACGCGCAGCTGTTGGACTCGTGGAGAGCTGATTAGGGATTCGAGGTTAATGAAGGAACAATGAGGAACAGCCATCTCCATCTCATCACAATGGCGTTAAAAAGATATTCCTGCTTTCACTCTCGCCGTTGTGCGTGTCCTACATTTACCTCTTGTTCGTTAATGCTGTGAGATATCTACGTAATGATGTACTGATATGGAAATCACATTCCTTCATGTTGACAGACCAGCTTCTGCATTTGAGAAAGAAGGAAAACAACTCATGGAGATGGTGCTGGCAGTGTCAACATGTCTGCCTTGCCGCCTCTGTGAGGTATTGTTTTCATTATGTCACTGCAGCTTTAAAATGCAATCTGGAATTTATTTGCCCATTCCAGGTTTATCTGTGTTCAAATTTGACTTTTCCTAAATAATAGGCTATATGGATTTTTATGGAGAACCATAATGGGATTGCTCCAGAAAACGTCAACAAGCTGTAAAACACCTAATACTTGTCTTATCAATGCTATTTAGCTCTTCTCGGGTTTAAAAATTCAAAGCGGAAAGCCCAACGCGGCGAATAGAGAGGTTCATTCGAACTTTCCCGAGCCGAGCCTCAGATTAAAAAACTTAATTTTCTGCAATGAATTTCTGTGACATTTTCACCACGAGCAAATTAAGATTAAATGAGGTGAAAAAAAATAAACTGCTTCAAAGCGGCGTGGGCTTTCAGTCATTTAGACGGAAGAGTGGATGGAGGCACAGCGGGGAAAGTATACTTGGCACTAAAATATCTGCCCATGAAGAACACGTTTATCCTGCGGCTTAAAGACGAAAAAACACAAGTCTGGCAACTACGTAGCACAGCTTGGCACAGCAAAATTGTTAGAATTGTCGCCCAGTTGTCTGTCAGTTTGGTTTATTCTTAGTTTTTTTTCGCATAACCCGCTTCTTACTCCAAAAGAGAAGTTTGTAACTTGTTAAAGAGCTTGATAAAGCTGAGAATGACTGAAGCTTCGATGTGAAAATGAGTTGTATTTCACCTGTGTGGGCAGGAATATAGAGATACTCCCATTGGCCAATTCATATGGTCTAAACAAAAGAAGGGTTAGCATTAGAGCATTAGCGTTAGAGCAAAAAGTCAGCATTTCCACATTGATAGCACTGTGATTCTTCCACTGAGTTGCTTAAAAATGGTAAGGTAATGATTTGAACTGAAACCACTGAAAGCATAAACACACAAGTGTTTTCAACCCCTATGTGAAATTTGGCTTACCGTCTGGGGTAAACACACCCTTCCTGTCCGAATGCATTTCTGCAAGCCTCACAGCGTAACTTTGGTGTGTGGTATCTGCCTTAAATCAACAGCAGACTCTGACAGCGAAAGCCCAGACGGTGTGTGTGAGCGGAATGAAAGCACAGACCGGGGCAGAAGGCTGATGGAGGGGAAAAAAAGAAAAAAAAAACCTCTGCAGAGAATTTGAGAATTTGCACTACTGCTACCTGCCACCAGGGGGCCACGTTGTGCTTACAAAAAAAAAAAAGAAGCTGCCTTGGTTTTCCTTCTTCCCATAAGTCAGGGAAACAGAATGAAAATAGAGCTCACCTAGCATCAAATGCACTGTAAACACACAGCTCTGTGAGTGCCATTGAGATGGGGAAATGTGTAAGATAGAAGACATTTTGGACGCGTATGTTTCAAAGACGGCGATCGTATTTAGCATAGAAAAAACACCGGTGCTTCTTCAAAACATTCCTCCCTAACATGGCATCTCTGCTAATGGGAGATCAGTGCAGAAAAAACGGGAGAGGGGAGGAGAATGGCAAGAGGAATGAGTGGGGGGAAACGGAAGACATTTTGAAACAGGCAGCAAGAGAAAGATAAAAGGAAATCAGAAGGAAATGAGCGGAATATCTGAGGAATTCATGACATTCTGTGATAGGTGATACGGATAGACAGGTGCCGGTCTAATTTGGTGGAGTCTTTTTCCGTTTTTTTTGGGATGCAGTGACATTCAAAGTAACCCCCTTGCTGTCACAACCTGTTCCAGGCCTCACTGTTATGCTTTTACTGCATCTTGCTGTTCTCCATGTATGTACAGGGAAAGAATGATGAAGCTCTGCGGGAGGTGGAGGTAGTCACCGAGCTGAACTAATGGAGCACAGGCACCTATGCTGTTGCATTTACATAATAAGCATCTCAAACTGCCATGACAGCATGTTGTGATGATGATACACACACTGTTTGGCTCGAGAAGGACATTGTCGTTTTGCAGTCTAAAAGGAAACAAGTCTTGATGTCTCAGAAGGTAGAATAAATCCCCTTTCTTCACTGGCCAAACAACCCAGAGAGATCTGCAAAAAAATATGTCTTTCAAGTTCAATGGGAAAGAATTTGAATACCAAGAGAGTCTGTGATCACAGGATTTATCTGTTCCAGCTAAAGTCGGCGGTGATGCATTGAAGGATTGATTGAACACGTCGGGATTCATGCCCTGATTGTAAATGAGGGAGCAGTGGTCTGAGTTACTGCTCACTTTTTATGTACAGAAAACACACCACAGCAATGTCTTTCGTTCTCTGTCCTGCTGGGGGACTGGTTGCAGTGATAAAATATTAACTGGTTATAAGGGGCTGCATGGTGGTGTGGTGGTTAGCGGTGTTGCTTCACAACAAGACGCTTCCTGTTTGAATCCCCAGAGGAAACTTTGTGTTTGTAGTTTGCGTGTTCTCCACATTTATGTTTGGTTTCACACTAGGCAGTCAGATTTCTTCCAACCATCCAAAAACAGGAATCCATCCACCAGGAACCGCTGTGTTGCCCCAAAAATACGAATATCCTACTGAGACCCGAGCTTTTTTTTTGGCGGCATTATTGCTTTCTTCAAGATATATGGGATTAGTAGGACCTAATAAGATCATAACTAGATCTTGTCATGGTACAGGTAGTTTTTCTTCGTATTGGCTCAGTGGGTTTATCTTAATATATTTGATAGTTTCTACTATGAGGCCAAAAGGTCAAAGTAGAAAGAAAAAAAAGTATCATGGTAAAGAAAGGCAAAATGCAATGTCCTCATATGAGGACGCAGGGTCTCAGGAGGATATTAGTATAACTGAAAAAAAAAGTAAATTCTGACTTATAACTCCAGAGCCTTGTGACTCTGCTGTTAAGAAACATAAACTTCAGTTTTCCAGTCATTCTTTTGTGGTGTCATATTTCTGATTCCTTCATTCTGGTTTGTAAAGCAGTGATTCTCTTTAAAATAATTTCTCAGTTAAATGGACATTTGGTTGCAAAGATATCTAGTTTTAAGATAATTTCCTGCCTCCGTTTTGTCGACCAAATATGGTGATGTCACACCCCCAAAAGATAAAGATGAATGGTGAATTGGATTGATTCGTTTTATCCACAGTAGAAAATAAAAACACATTTGCGAAGTGCTTTTACATAAGAGCAATAAATCCTCAAACATAAGTAATTGGAAACAGAAAAACTATGGGACGTTTTTAATATTTTTTTATTAAAACTGAATAAATGAATGCGTAATCATATTTTTCTTCGGGGCATGTTTCAGTCGATAAATTAATCAACAAATAATTGTATCTCAGTCGTGTGCTCTTATCCACTTATTTGAGGCTATTTTGTTGATCAAGCTTATAATTTAAGTCGGATCTCTCGAGCTAGCCGTTTTTGACGATGCTCCATCAAATGATTAATTTCATTCTTCGAAAACAGGATCCAGACTAAAAAAATCTAGACCGGTTTATGGGATTGGGTGGACGTCGGGTGCAGTTTTTTGCGACTCTGATGAGCCGGGGGGGGGGCTGCAGTGCACTGGAGAGGTGGAGAGTGTATCTGATTCCACTTAGCTGAGTGCTCCCTGCGCCAGTCAGATACTAACATCAGTGCCAGCTCCTGCTCTAACACTCTTCTCCCTTCCTCCTCCTCCTCTTCCTCCTCCTCTCTCTGATGCTGCAGGGATGCAAAATGTTAGACGGCTCCTGCCTGTGATAGACTGTAAGGAGAAATGCTGTGGGAGAAATGCGAGGAAGGGAGGGGGAAAAAAGGGGTTGAAAAAAAAAAACAGGGAGTGAAGTTGAAGTTAGACGAGGTAAAGACTAAGACACGGATGTGTGGATGGAGGAGAGAAACTGAAGGCGAGCAATCTTTTCTTAACCCCTCTGCGGTAATGAGATGCTCCAAATAAAAAGCAGACAGACTGACAAAGAGGCAAGAGGAAGAGTAAAAGAGGACAGCGGCTGGGAGGGAAACAAAGATGACAAAGGCAAAGAGGAAGAGGGGGAAACAGAGACACTGTGACAGAAGAAGAGATCCACAGAAGCCAGACAGCTGTTGTTCGACGCCACGAAAAAAAAGAAAAAAAGGAATAAAAAAAAAACAACAACAAAACAAAACAACAGAGACGCAAACGCTGAAAAGCAGGTCGAGCAGAACTTCTGTTTGTATAAAATAAAGCCTGGAGGTGCTGTTTGAGTGTCTGTGTCTGTGTGTTTTTGGTGCTTGGATATTCATTTTGTGCTTGTGGATGCACGTGTGCTCCCTTTTTTTATTTTCCGTCGTGCGCGTATGCACAAATATAATTGCCGGGGGTGGGTGGGTTGGGGATGGCTGAGAGTGAGCAGCTGTGTATCTGAAAAGCTGACCCCACGCTGCAATCACGCAATCTAGACGACTGTACTGGAGTGCTCCCTTTAAGCCTCCGGCGAGGAAATTTCGGCGCTCAACACAACGACATCGGCCTGTGTGAGTCTGTGAATGGATATGTATGCGTCGAGTACGAGGAAGGAGGGGTGTTTGTGTTTTGCGCCTCTTTTCCGGAAGCCACGAGGCTCCGTTTAATCGTCTCTTCTTCTTGTTTACGCCACGGGCGACGTGTTGTCCACCGAGGAGAACCCCGGTCAAATCTGCTGACGCGGGGTCAAACACACAGGCAGAGGGGCCCTGGGTTGCTTTGAAACAGATGTTAACCCCCCCCCCAACGCTGACGCCAAGTCATTTTTTTCCGTTTCACGCCCAAATTCCACGGACATATTCATCGCTTGTGACAACCCTGCGTGGGGTTTTTTGGCCCGACTGAATTCACATGACAGGAAATACGGAATTTCAAGTCTCCCCGTCGGAGCACACGCCTCTGGGTGTGAAACCATCCTCTCCAGAACCATATGACAGACCCTAAGATCTAACATGCCCTCCTCTGATCCATCAGATTGAGTTTAAACAAGATTTAAAGTGATTTTGTTATTGCAACCTTTGCTCACATCAAGCCACACAGTTGTCTAAACTATCCGCATTCGGCCTATGCAAGATGAAATGAGCTCGGAAAGAAGTTTTTAAAATTCCATTTGCATTCCAGTCAGTCTAAGGGGCCTTCATGGATAAGAAATCAAAGCAAAAAAAAAAGGGGTCTGCACATTCGTGGGTTCATAGCAAGGGTAAACATAAAAGTGGGATTTCGTTCAAGACCATTTTCTACTCAACTGAATCAAAATCAGAACGATGGCACAAGGATGCTTGTTGCAATTTTTATGCCGAACGCTGTTATGTTTTAGTAACTGACATCAACAATTTGACAGCTATTTGTTGTGCTTTTCAAACTTCTCCGACTGAACAGCTCTCTGATCTCTCCTGGTGATGTGTCTACTAAAAATGTTTTGTTGGGAAAGTTACGAATCCTGTTTTTTTGTTCTTTTCATACCTCCGTGAGCCATTTCACATAATCACAAATGTGAATTTCTTAAATATAATATCCATATGTGGTATGACAATACTCATGTCGTATGAACTAATACAAGCATGGATGGTGTTTGTGCATGTGTTTGCACCTTCCTGCAATAAAACTCGACCAGTATAGTCTCCTTACCAAAACGGGGCTATTTAGTAAACCTCATCTTCAGAAAAGTTGGAAAGTTTTCCAAAAAGTCACATTGCATGTGCGCCAAATAGAAAAACTCTGACTTTTACCTTTGGGTTTTTGTCATCAAAAGCATGTTTCATCATTCTTCAATCTCAGATATAGTTTAAATCACATTTTTTACACATTTAAATCACATTTTACATTTGTTTTAGAAGACTTTCAAGTATATTTAGCTGTGATGTAAATAATTTATTGAGTGAAACAGGTCAAATATTTTCTGTGTATTTCTTTTTATGCTAGTTTTCACAGTGTCCATGTCCATTAAAGACATGATTAAACTGCACCTGTTTGGAACTCCTGTGAATGGGAATGCAGGCGGTTTTTATTTTAGTTTCGACTGTCTTATCAAAGACTCCCACTTTATAACGCGCATTCATGTGTGGTTTGGCTTGTTCCCCAGCAGAGAATTGAACTAGAAAAAAGGGTGATCTGTGCAGCCTCCAATTGCAAAATTGCTTAAGCTGTTCATAACCAAGCTGTTTTTAAGAACATTTTCATTTTGTGCACGTTGGACCGAAAATTGCCGACAAATATAAATCTGGGTCAGATTTAACTTAACTGAAAGCAACAACAGAAAAACTGGTTTCATTTTATATATTTGACAGTCAAAATGCTATGGCATGGCAAGACAAAGTTGACACTGATTTGCATAATCATCTCAAAATTCAGCTCAATCCTTTGTATGAAGCTACTGTATAGAAACACCAAAAGGTACATTTTTAGTAGTACTGAGTGAGACACACAAGTACTTAGAGCCTGTACTCGTACGATTGCCTAAACATACAAATTTTCCAATTGGATCAAATATTCGACCTGACAACCGAAGTAAATTTCCTACATACGATGTGCATGACGTCGAAGTTTCTCTCGAAGCGTTGCGTGGTCGAAGCGTCGCTTGGGTCATTTCACAGTTCTCCTTCCGTACGGCTTCACAATTCAACGATGTCTGCTTGACTCATTTCAGAAACATTCTGAAAAGCCGTACAAAGCAACCATCTCTAGATAGATTATTAAAAAAACCTACTGTTAGAATTTGTCCATAATTACTCATTTTAGCATAGTATGCTATCACATGATCTATATAAATTACTGATTGTTTTATGTTCCTTTAGAACTGTATTTTGTGTTGAGTCTCTGGCTGTGACCACACCCGGCTTGTTAGTCTCAGAGGTAACTAGCCAATAGGACTTGGTTGTGTCGAGTTCTCCTTTGAGGGGTGTGCCAAGTCCAGGAAACAAAGACCCATCACAACCTGATTTTGACTGAGACCCAGAGAGAGAGGTTTTGTCTGTGAAGAGCCCAGCGCAGAAATAGTTTGCTTGTGACCCAATGAATGTCAATTTTTTACTCTTGATCTACTCTGGTTTATTTATCAGGTTTCCAACTAAAGAATCGGGTTAACACTACAAAGCCGTCTTGTGATTGTGAGGAAGAAAGTGAAAGTGAAGCAAAGAAAAGAGACTGAAGATGTGAAGTGAAGAGGCTGAAGATGAAAATAAAAGGAAACGTAAAAAAAATATAAATAATGAAAATTAAATAAAAAATAAATAAGCTAATTTAGTTTTAAGTTAAAGTTAATTAGATAAAAAAATCTGAAAATAGAAAAAAATATATAAAATTAAAAAATTAAATAACAATAAACAAGCTAAGTTAGCTTCACGTAGTGAAGTTAGAGTAAGTTACGGTACGTACTTTATCTCAGTCACTTTATCCATTCCCTGCATCGCAAAGCCTACACATCCGTTCACCAGTCTCTAAGGTGAAGTGTCAACAAAATCCCCTTTTTATTGATTATTTCTTTATCATTTATTTCTTTTTACGTCTCCAATATATAATGCTTTTGTTTTATTGCGTAATAATATTCAGTATTTATTAAGGAGTTATAATAGGTTTTTGGGCTGTGGAACGAATTATATGAATTACTGTGTATTCTTATGGGAATATTTGAACCAACATAAATTCGCATGTAAAGATTCTACTGTGCTTACATGCATTGGAGATGTTACAGGAGATCAGGAGGAACACATCACACCAAGCGGAAATAAACAGTTTTGTTTGCTGTTGAGCAACATTTCCAGATAGTTAAGAGATGTTATATGACACTGAAAGTATTTTTTTCACTGGTGCCAGACAATGTTAGCACTGACCTCAAGAAGAAACTAATCTCTTGGGCTTTGCGTGCATGGCGCTGCTCCCATGTGAATGGTCAGGACGTAAAAAAAGGAAGAAGAAGAAAAAAAACAAACAGTGTGTGATGTTTAAAAGAGCCAGAAAGGGCCAAGATCATAATGGAATGTTTTCAGCACCTTGATGATTGCTAGCCTCAAAGAACCGAGATTGTGAAAGCAAAAACAGATTATTTCTTCGGGTTAGGTAACACTTATTTTTCCAGGTCAGTAGTGCTTTTTGGACCACTCGAGAAAAACTTCCAAAAACCTCCAAGGGTTCCTTGCAAACTGTGTGGTAAACAGAGAATATGCTGAACATATGTTTTCAAATGTTTGTGCCTTAAAGACACATTAAAATGAACTATATGGAATATAAGAAACATGGAAATCTTCAAGTTAGAGGTGAGAGTGTCATAATTAAGTATAAAAAACAAATCAGATGATGAGTCGTCATCATTTTGCTTTAAAACTGAGCAAAGATTTCCACAGATTAAACCTGAAATTGTATTAAACAAAAAGGAAACCAGGTATCAAGTGCAGTTCTTGTCCCACTGGCTCTTCTAAGATACACTTCTCAAAGAAATGAATCTAGAAGCACGATCTGTGGTCAGATGAATGACCACAGATCAGAAAATCCTATGGACTGGTTGTACATGGGTTCATGGCACAAGTGGCTTCTTATGTTTGAAGGTAACACTGACACAGAAGCATATATTGGAATTTTGAAGTGGTTTACGCTATTTAAATTACATCTTTTCCCAAAGGTTAGTGGTCATTTCAGTAGTTTAATGCCAGACTTTCCTCTGAATGACTTTCAGCATTCTGGTTTTATGGATCAATGCTTGATTGGTCAGCCTGCAATTTGGATCTGTCTCATTTTGTGAATAAATGTATTATCGTGAAGAGTTGCATAAGAAAATAACCACCAATCACTAGAGGAAATCTTGAATTCTGCACCAACAAACACAGTAAAATGAAAGAAAAAATAAGAATACAGAATCTATGTTAGTTCATTTTCAGATACGGTTGAATTCTAATTCAGACTAATAAGTGCTGCTCCGGGAAGAAAAAAAAAACACATTTCAAACTAATTAAGAAGAGGAAGAATGGGTTTAAATAAATCAACCTCATGAGTCATTGAGCTTTTATAACAAAACAGCTCAATCTTGACCTAAAATCCTAGCCCAAACAAGATGGAAGCTAATCTCTTGATCATGATGAGAAAAACGACACCATGGCATGGAGGTTGCTTTCTTGGTTAAATTGACATGTTTCCCAATAGAGAAATAACATGATCTCCCTCTGCCTTCTAATGAGTGCCACTAGTGCCTTTTTTCCCTCTAACTAAAGCCACCTACAGTCTCTTAGGACAGAGGCTTCAAAGTGGGATGTGGTACTACACACTATTTGAGGAGAGGCTCAGTGAATGGAGGTGAGAGGATATTAGGCCCACTATGAAAAGCTAACTTAATGATTGTGAGGTGGTTCAAGAACTCTGCGCTGTATGGGAATAAAGAGGATAACTAGGTACCTACATGTACACAAATTGATTAAAAATGAAAAGATAAACTGGCTTTGGTGTCTATTTAACCCACATTTAACTAAGGACTGAGTAACTGTAAGCTATAATTCAGCTCTAAAATGGTCTAAAAATGTGTTAAAGCACAAGACTAAAGCATGATGTCAGTGTGGATTTAACATTTCCACTCAACCAGTGACATTTCACAAAACTGAAACAACAATTAAGAGCCTGTCTTACTACTCAGACAATGAATTCAGATAATTCTGATTTAGACTGAGCAGGATTTGTCTTGCTGATGTCACAGTTTGGGGAATTGTCTACATGTTTCGTGTCTTTTTGTGAAATGTCAGTGTCATGATATATGTCACCATTTTGAACTTGGTAAAAGTTTAATCTTTATTGTACTTGCATTTGTATTTTTTACAGTGTGGACCAATGGTGGCAGCACAGTAGCCACTTTGTGGTGTCTTATCAATTTCTATTATAGCGTTTTATAGCCTGTTTGGTGGAATTTATATGAGTCTATATTGTTTTCTACATTTTCAAATTACATTAAAATCCAATACATGACTGTGTAGTGCTGTGATGTCCAAAAATTAATCAGCCAGAACGGAACATACTTGCATGCATATAGGATTTCCTGCTCTGAATGACCATTCAAAGCTCTTTATACCCTGGAGGCCACACTAACCATTCGAAAAATGCATGCACATGCGAAAATTACCCCAACACGAAAATGGCTTTTTGAGTTCTGTGTCTGACAAGCTGACCGGGGGAGCCTTTAAATCAAGCCTTTTCTCTTCAAATTAGTAGAAAAACTGACTAGCTACCGAGCCCCAGCTGAAAAACCCGAAGGAGAACAGCAGGACCCTGCCCCCTCCTTCAATTCAATTCAATTCAATTCAATTTTATTTATATAGCGCCACATCACAACAACAGTTGTCTCACAGCGCTTTCCAAACAGAGCAGGTCAGACCCTACTCTGAAGTTAATTACAGAAGCCCAACAATTCTCACAATGAGCAAGCACTAGGCGACACAGGCAAGGAAAAACTTCCTTTTAACAGGCAGAAACCTCGAGCACACCCATGGCTCAGGGTGGGCGGCCATCTGCCTCTGCCTCCTTCGCTGGACACAGACTGTCCTTTTCTTTCTTGCAAGCCAAGAATCTATCACTGCCAAAAAGTATGAATAAAAAAAAAATCGACAGATTTATATGTTTATTTTCAAAAACACTGGAAGCAGTAGTTTTCTATAGTAGCGGAATTTGGTGAGCAACCAATTGGATATATTTATGCATCTTACAGCAAAACCAATAATCAAGCTAGACGAATGCTATTTAAGGTTAACCCTGTAATGCCAAATGTATAATATTTGATACACACGGTTTCTGAAATGTTTTGCGTCTGACACCTTTTGCATATTTTAAGTGTAAAAACTTTGCTCAAAATCCTATTGTATACAATCAGATACACCTGATAACAGGGGGCAGACTACACAAAAAATAATCTTGACTTATCGCATAGTATTAAATTATTAATATTAAAAATGTATTTCATTGTTTTTTAATTTTACATATTTTGTTAAAAGGCCAAATAAAGACTTTAAACAAAAAAAAAAGTAATTTCTGTTTTGTTTTATTCTTGGATCAAGCTTTAAAGGGTTAATCATCTGTCATCTGTCTCTAAGATTAACGTCCCAAAGGGAAAAGCTGTTCGACATTATAGGAGTTTTTTAATCCTTATTCTCTGTAGTTTAAAATCCACCATCTTTCCACCTCCTATCCCCCTTGTGCATTTGAACATGTAATCACTGAGCTGTATCGTGTTTTAGACCTTCCATCCTGTCATTTTCCATCGCTTATTGAGAACCGGGTCATAAGGGTGTTAATCTAAGCAGAGATCTTAAGCAGCTGCTCCCCAGGTGCATCTTTCAGCTCTCACATAGAGGACTGATAGAGGATGAATTTAATCACCGCAGCGAGGCCTGGATCTGCCCCCAGGCCTCGTCCTATTACGACGTGTCCACAACACCTCCTCCGGGAAGTGTCTGAAAGACACCTTGACCTGTTCGACCACCTCGGCCGGGTTAAGACTGGACTTTGGAGTTGCTTACGACTCAACAATTTTGCCTTAAAAAAAAAAAAAAAAGGAAAAAAAAAGGGAAAAAAAAAAAAAAAAAAGAAAAAAAAAAAAAGAAGGAAAAAAACAAACAAACCAATTTTGCCTTACGCTTCAGAACTCTCTTCGGCACAGACATATGTCAAAAGTTTATATCATATAACACTTTTTTATGACACTTTTTTCACAATCTGCCCGTCAATCTCAGACCTTCTCAAAAACAAGCCTACAATCCCTTACAAACACAAATAAAAAACTCCATCTTGTTACAATCACCAAAATCTAATACAACCATGGGCCATTTTTTAAGCTCCATTTGGAGTACGCAAGACAATTTTGTGATTAGCAAAGAGTTGGCATGTTAAGATTTTAAAAGGCAGACCTGTGTGATGACTCTGGAACCAAGAAAATACAGTGATTTTAACATTTCTGAGACTTTTGTGCTTTTGAGCTTACATATTCTGGTGTATGGACATGTGCTGAATGTGTGCTGTTTAGGGAGTGCTGTTTGTTATGAGCAAGGCTTTGCTTTGCTGATAGGGAAATGGTGCATGGGCTTATGTATGATGCAAGCAAAATTCACACCTTCTCGCCATTAGACTTTTGTCTACCTGTAGATCCCACCTGTATATTTGCAAACAAGCGTTGTCCCTAAAAGAAAAGGCTGCTCACTGAAGCTCTGCCAATTCAAAAATACGGAGAGAGCACAGTGCACGTAGAAATGAGGAACACATGGGACCCGTGTTGACAATGGATAAACATGCTAAAACAAAAAAAAAGGCTCTTATGTTGAATTGTTGTTCTTTCTTGACTATCTCCAGCCCTGAAAGTCAATATTTTCTAAGAGCAAAAGTACATTTATGAATAAAATATGAATCTTTAAGCCCTAAATCAATAAACTTTGTTCTTCCCCACAACTTCACACCTTCCAGTTTTAGCCATCTGTGTCATCATAACGAGGCAAAAGTACAGTATGAAAATGTATGATGCCATCCTTGTTTTTCCTTTTTGTTTCATTTATTTATTTTATTTCTACATCAAGCTCCGCACAAGTTTGAAAAGGAGACAATATGACACATAAAGCGTATGACTCATTTGCCAAGTGTGTGTGCGTTTGCCTGTTGTGAGATGCACCCACTAAACTTTGCATGTGAGAGGGATCCTTTGATCCCTTTTTTTTCCCCAGCCTGGCTCAGGTTGAAGACTGTCCGTTCCTGCCTTTTTTATGCTTCTCGCGACTGCGAAACCTGAGCCTCGTTTAGCGACGGGCACCCAACCAGACAGGCCTCACTGTAGCCTCATTACGTCCCTTCTCCATATAATGCACTGACGTTTCAAAGCTTCAAAGCGTCTTTCTGATGTTGTGCGCAACACCCACAGTACATGCCGTAAACACGCTCGGGCTTCATTTGAATGCGGTCAAAGAAACGGGATGAGGTAAACAGTGCCACATCTGCAACCTGAGCCTGAGTTGATGTCTGTAGATAAAGGTGGTCATGTTATCTTATGCAAAGGAACACGACACCCGAAACTAAAGTCCAGAAAGATACTTGAATAACAGGGTCAGAGTCGAAGCGTTTTTTAAAATCTCTTTCGAGACCAAACACAATTTACTTTTCTTTGGGTTTGCTGACGTCTCGGCCTGTCTTTTCATCTTTTTCCCCCAGATTTATTTGTCCTGCTTGTGATTCAAAATGCTGACACTATATGCGCTCTGCCTGCCTGTGTTTGCAGTGTGAAATGCCATGTTGGTTCATCTTTGATAGCGTGAACGCAAACGTTTCAGTCACGTATTTGGTACTTCTCTTGAAAGCTGAACGCTTTTAAGTTTATCTGCCAGCTATTGTGTCGTAGCAAATGTGGATTTATGTTGATAATCGCCATGGGGATTGCTGATAACGCGTTTTTGGAAGGGGCTAAATAGAGTTTTTAGTTAAAAAAATGCCAAACCTTCATGTGATTAAAACGATTAATTAGCATATTTGAAAACTACTATATATAACCAATTCAGGGCAGCTCTTTTTCAGTAAAAAAGAAACGTCCTTATCAGTTAATCGCATATGAATTATTTCCATTAATAGCACAACGTTTGAACTGCAGCATGAAGTTCACAGCTTTATGTAATTTTGCCCAAAGAGGTTTGGTTCAAATTTAGTGTACATGGTTCGTAGAAAGGCCTCAGTGTAAATAGGAAAAATGTACTTTCAACATGGACAAAAAATGAGTGTGTATCCCAAGGCTTTTAGCAAGCCTCATACGAGTACAAAGAAAAAGATAAATAGAAATAACTAAAAAGACTCAAAAGAGAGATACTTCTGAAATCAGTCAGAAGCTTGCTTTTGATTTATTCCTGACTATTGCTTATGCAACCAGGGAAATTGATTGAATCAGGGAAACTGGTGTCCTGCCCGAACTTGCGACAAACTTATATAACCATGAAGCAGGTACCAAAAACTGAACTAAAAAAAATGACAATATGAATACAATTAATGCAGACATTTCCATTTTATGATGTCTATAACTAGTTCCATAGAATATACAGTTAAACCAATAGCTCTCAGTGGAAAAAATAAATCAATTAAGGTTCCACCCTAAGTATCAGGCACAACATGTTTTTTCTCATTTAAATACAAGCTCTGAAAAAGAGATGACTAAATAGTCTTAATGGACGTAATCGCAACAATGGAAGTGCAAGTTTTTATTTATTTATGGTAGCATCAACATTAAAGTTAAGAGCACGGTTGTTGGACATGTCTTCTTTCCTCACTTTGTACAAATGGGCCATTTTTCATAAAGGTTTTGCCACAGCTCATGTATTTGATGTAGTCATCAAAAGGTTCTAAGAATCTGAAGACAAGTTCATGCACAAAAGACTCATTTGGATACTTTTAGTTAATTTATGTAGTTTGATCATAGTGTGAACAACTTGACTATCTATAATTTTGAGGATGTCCGTTGCAGCTTTTGAATTCGAGCTGTGTTGTTTTTAAATTGCACATTTTGTACATAGGTTGTTTGGGGGAATAAAACAAATCACTGTAAGCCTTCTTAGAAGTGAGTTTTCTTCTTCAAGAGTTTTATTTTTTCGTTACCAGGCTTCTCTGGTCTCCTCCCGCTGTCCAAAGACATGCATGTTTAGCTGACTTGTGACACAAAATGGTGGTGTGAATGTGAGCATCAGTGAGTGTCGCTCTCCGTGTCTGTCCTGTTCCTGACTGCCGACATCTCCAGGGTGTTACCTCTCTTTCACCTCTTGTCAGCTCGAATCGGCTCAAGTTACTCACCATTGCCATTTTTTGGTCTCCATGCAAGTCGACTATACTGTCAAGTTTGGGCTCTTATCTCCCGGAGTGTTTGCTGTTATGTCATGGCTGAGCCATAAGCCACGGCTTTGCAAGTGTTTTTTTTCTTGTGTATGCACACACACTAAGAAAAAAGCAGAAACCAGTTGCATGGAACCGTGTGTGCATTTGATCAAAATTTCATGTGAAGGATTCAGCGTCAGGATTTGTAGCGATGATACAGCACACTGGGGTAATGCCTTTGGAGATGGTAAATCCTTACTCAGCACTAAATGGATATGGACTGGGGTCATGTGGAAAAACTCTGCGATTGTGTGAACTTCCAGACTTATAGGATCAGTATCTGCAAAAGCACAGCTAGATCACTCTGAGAGTAGTTTGTCCTCTAGCACCTAGTGATAAAACAACAATGATAGGTACCTTTATGCAGTTTTCTTCTGAAGAAACAACAGAAAAGAAAAGGGAAAAAGGGCATAGCGACAGAAATGCCTTCAGACTTTACTCCCCTCTGTAGTCTGTCGATGTATGGCATCATCTTGCTGGTGCCATAATGCTAATGCTAATCCTCTTTTTTGCAGGGACGAGTCAAACCATACATTGTTTTTCTTTTGCCACCAAAGCTCCCCCTGCTTCCTGTTTGGTAGAGACAACAGCTTTCTTATTGGTGGCTGTTACGGAGCAATTACAGTTTGCCAGAAATTATACCAAAGACTCGTTAGGCATGTTGGATACTGTCACAACTGCCTGAACACGTTATACAAATATAACATGACAACTAACAGAGACACAATGCAGCATCAAATCGTTTGGGATTTCATAAGAAGAGCGGAGTATTGAGCAACGGATCAAGCAGAATCAGTTAAATACAGAACCACCGTCAACCTGGGGGAGCTATCATATTGAGTCTCTGAAACTAATACAGCAAGTGCAAATAAGATGAAGACAGGGAAGATGTTTTACGACAGCAGAGCAATTACTAGCGACTAAACCTTCTTTTGTTGAATGTATCTTACTCAAAGTATCTTACCAATGATAAATTGAAGAAAGTGACTCGCTCATATACCTAATGGAAAATTCATGGAACAATGTGCCAAACCATCTGGTATGGTATTGTTTTGAATGAAAACAAGCTATACACACTCTTCAAACAGTAAGCTGTCCCATGGATCAAGATGGTGTCATGGTATCACATACACGTAATGTGTAATATCACTTTCCAATTCAGCTGTAAAATAAGTAAACTTTAGCGCACAACACACAACTTGGCTAAACCTGTTGAATTGATTGAAAGTATGTGTTGACTGTTGTTGAAATGGACTTGCACACCAAACCCCACTCAAACGATCAAGCGTCAGTCACAAAGCTTGAAGCAAGTGATTACTATCTTTTACAATTTTGTTGTCAATGTAAGATTTCTTCTCACATATCTCACATATCTTGATTTTCCTCCATCTGATGGTAAAATTGCCCCAATGTCTTGATACCAATTTGACTTCTGCCAAGTTGGTTGGCAGCTGACGGAAACATTGCTGTCACTGAGGGGGGGGGGGGGGGGAGGGGCCCATATTCACTCTTGATTGACAACTTCAATGACAAGAGAGATGACAAGCAGATTGGTGCTCTCGTGAAAAGGACTGAGGTGCAGAAAGCAGGAACATGCCACTGTGTTACATATCAACATAAACAAGGGGGTGGATCTTTGAAAGACTTGCTCCAACAAACCGACTGTATGCGCTAACCAATTAGCTGGAAGAAGTTTGCAGGTACATGACAATAATATGGATATACGTGGCGGTGTTGTGGGTGGAGAAGTGAAGCAATTAGAGCGCTTTCGATTTATAGCCATTAAAGAAGGCAGTGGGGGGGAATTTTCACTTATACGATGGAGTGAAAATCATGTATTTCAAATAGACGATGGAGACTTTCCATGCTTGGCTGAAATGTATATCACTTACTAATAGTCAATGCCACTATTTAATGGCCATTTTACAGAGCTGAGAGCAGGTTGTAGGCTGCCATAACATAATACGAAGGATTAAATTAGCCAGACAGACTCAAGTCAGATCCACAGTCACTTTATATTCTGAGACCAAAGTGCCAGCTGATAATGATGTACCTAAAGCCTTTTGATTCCGTTTAGTTGTACATGTCAGAACACTGGCACCACCTTACTGAATTAATCAAGAATAGATGTAACATATGTGCACCTCCACTGGTGAGTCATAGAAAGGGAAAACTCCAAACTCATTGCATTGTCAGGATCTGTTGTAGGCAAACTGGTATTAATCAATATTACAAAATTGTGTAGTTTTGTGAGATTGACCCAAACCAAACCAAATGGTGCTAACTCTTATGGCATGTCATCAGTCTTCAATTTTAGAATAGAAGTAGAAAAAAATGATAATGTGAAATTGTTCCAAAATAGATAAATACTTCTTGTCATTATCCTTAAAAAGTAACTTTCTTTTACTTTACTAATGGCAAGGGTCTAACTTGGATGATATGCAATGGAAGGATTTTGTATTTTTTACATATCCCAAACTGGCTGCAGGTCAGTGTAAACCATAACCCTGCCTCTAACACAATCCTAACCCTAAGTGTAATCCTTTGGGAAGCTTTAACCTCTGGTTTTGCCATTGATTTGATTCTGTTAAAAGGGAATTTTTTCCCACCATTTTCTCACCTTATGCAAACTCATTATATGGGATTGGATCGAAGAGAAGATTTGGTTAGATTTGCGGGGTCCTTTGGCAATCCTTTGGCAGGCTTTGTTGATAATTGGATGTTTGTTGAATTTAATAAACTTTTACTGATTAGATTTCTATTGTTTTACGATGAATTGAAATGCATTTTCGAAGTGCTTATATTTGTTGTGCTTCGGTGCAATATGTTCATTGAATTGAATGTTCTACCACCCATGGTGCATCATTTCATCAAAAGATTCTAAGAATCTGAAGACAACTTCATGCACAAAAGACTCATTTGGATACTTTTGATCTTCAGAAAACCGATCCTATCATGGAAATGAGTGTATGGGCTTAAGAAAAAAGCAATGTATTTATTTTAAGTTTATTATGCCATTCACAGATACAGTTGTAAGCTATATAATACAAAATGTAAGTAATTGGTGAACATAATCAACGCCCACCACCAATTTCTGCAGAACAAAGCTAATTTGAAAATAAATGAGGCAAAATTGAAAATACTGCTCAGACAAGTGGAAATCTTAAATGACTCTGGAAGTTAAGTGACCCTCATCCTCCTGAGTTAGGAGGAAATAGACCACAAGGCTTAATATCAGCAATCGAGAATGATTAGCCAATGGATGTGGTAACTTGTACATCGGAAAAGGCATAATTGATGTTGTTTTTGGACTCCTTCAAGTTAATTGCAACCTCAAAAAGGCCAGACGGGGAGTGTGTTGCCTTTAAGGCATTATGTTTATTGTTTGGTTAAAATAAGTCATATATATGTGTTTAAGTCATATGTTTCTCAGTGTCTTTTTGATGTATGCACAAAGTCATGAATAGCAGTAAAAAAGAGTAGGATTATTTGAGAGGATTTTATTTTGAAGGTTGACTTGCTAGGGACATCATGTCCTAGTGCTTTTATGTTTAAGTTCTTTCCCTGGTGGCTCCAAGAGGTAAAAATGGACATGCTGTTCATGCTCCGAGACTTAACCACAGCCATACACGTGGAACATTGTTCGAGCAACGCCGTAAGTTTATTTAATTATGAAGAGGCTAAAAAATGTAGATAGCGTTAGTTGTTAAAAACCTCTATTTCATATGTATCTTTTGTACATGTTATGACTATTGTTTTCATGATCACTACTCTATGTCAAGGCACATACAAAGATGGGAATTTATATTTTGAATTGTTTTATAACGTAATATTTATACAAATATAGATATTTTTTTATTTCTTTAACTAGTTTTCACTGAGTTTAAAATGAAGAGACGTAGAGTAAAAATCAACTCTCCTGTGTTCTTGAGCATGGTTTAATTAGGTGTTTAACCAGAGTTGCTACACTCAGATATTCACTGACATGCTAGAAAAGAAGCAATGCTACGTAATATTTTTAATAAAGTTGTCAAACGTATCACGTTCATTTGATGGGTATTTTGCATAATGACGTTTCTTGGTCATATGTGTCTCAGTGTCTTTTTTTCTACATGTGTTTAGCCTTCCCATTGCAAAAAAATTTGCGGATTGACAGTGACTTCACCTGGCCTTAATTTGCTCTGATGGCAGGGGATAGCTGCAGTCAGTGCCGGACATGCACGAGGATATGTGTCAGCCGTATCTTTACATGCCCAGGACAACAAGACAAATGAGTCATCCGTCTTAGCACCGCTTTCCTCCAAACTTGACTGTCTCATAGCGTTTTTTGGATCCACTATGCAAAACGGAACTCATTCGTCAACACGACCCTTGTGGAGGAACAGACAGGAGTGATTAGGAGTGGTTGCTGGGTGTCTGTCCAGAAATGATATGTTATCAGGATCCGTGACCAGCACTTAAGAGGGTCGCTGCTCTTGAGGTTGATACAAAAAAGCCTAAGCCTAAGACAGTTTGCGAATTTATCGCACTCATTTAAATTCCTGCGTGCTATTTCAGTCTTTCACTCATTTAAAAAAAAGAAAAACTGTGTAAATAGTAAGCTCACGTCAAACGCAGTCTGCTTTGCTGTCCAATTTATCATAGTTTCAAGGTTATGTTGTTCCCCAATTTGCACCTTTTTCCATAAAGGTCTCCCTCAATCATGCAAAGCCAAGGCCGTGATGAATGTTTATATGCAGAGAAGAAAAATTATTCTGATTTTTTATTTATTTATTTTATTTTCTTGTAGCGAGTCCAGGGAAAAAATATTGTTTTGTTCGATGTGTACAAGTGATTTTGCCGTGTAAAGGGATTACTGAATGTCATATAAGTGTGAGTCACAGCTTGAACCAGGAGTTGGGAATTCAGTGAGCCATGCTAATGGCTTTAATGGGGTTCCTTCAAAAGCAATGGTTTCTGATGTACTTGGGATTGTAAATTAAATGAGAAAGGCATTTGACTGTGCATAAATCACAAGTTTACCATTGACAGCGCAAAGCACTCTCAAAGCCACTCCAGCTAAACAAAAAGATAATATTCAAGATCTTAGTTTTTCAAAAATAGCTGGGAGTTCCCATCGCTCGATGACCAAAAAGGACATCATTTGTCACATTTGGTTTACATTATGCTACTTTGAGCTGTAGACAAGTCATTTGTCTGTGATTTTGATTTGATCTGACATGCGTTCTCAAAAGATTTTTGCTGGGCAAGATCAGGCCCTGAAATTTAAAAGATGAAATCCACTTAAAAAATTAACATGCTAGCTTCCTCTAAGCTCAGAACCTCTTGTTTGTCCTTAGAAATAGTTCCACTGAATCTTTTCTCACAATCTATATGGCCTAGTTGCTGTTGCATTTTTGTCCGATCAAGAACTAGAATTTTCAAAGCTAAATTTGACCCTGTGAACCTCAGATGATAAACAACAGTAATGGTATAAACATGCAGGGGAACACGCGGCAATCAGCACACACACTGGCCTTTTCATATGGTAGCAATGATGACTTGTTCTTGGCATGTCAGACCTAATAACATCATTGCCATTGTCATGCAGAACAGATCATCTGTTTGCTTCCTATTCATTCTGACATTAGGGACAAGGGAAGTCATTACTGCTTTGGTCGGTCAGAAAAAAACAAGCAAAAAACGTTTCTGTTTCTAATTCAAGCTTTGCGTCACTGTGTTAACAATTAAAACTTTAAATACACTGGCCAATCCAAACCCTTTTATTTATTATTCAAAACAGATTGCCTGTAAGTCCCGTAGGCTAAAGGAGATAAAGTCCTCCAATGAAATTCACCGTATTACAGCGGGACAACAGGTACTTCCGTGGCTTCGGAAGTGCCATTTGGCTCTCTGTGCTGTGCTAATCTTATTTACTCCTCCCCTACTCCTTGCGTTTGCCATGTATGCCACCGGTGAATGTTGAAAACACGTATCACACCGAGCAAGAAAGAAGTCTAACCACCGACACAACACCATCTGCACACGCAGGTAGCAATCTGCGGTGTTCTTTTCCTGTGCTGGCCTGCAATCAGGGTTTCACCACGCGGCGTATTGATTGAAACCTGCTGCGGTTTCTGAAGACGGCCACCAGCAGGTACGAGGCGGGAGACTTCCCATCTTCTTTCACACGATGAATTTTTTAGAGACACACTTAATGATGTTGAAAGGAAAGAAAATCTGGCTACTGATTGTAATGATTGTTGTATTATAAGTTACTGGTTTTGTCAAAATACGTACACATTGTACGCTGTTGGATGTTTAAGTTATTTTCTTTTTTTAAACCATACACTACTTTAACATGCACTGAATTTCTGTCTTATAAGTTTATATGACAGTTTTTGCCCACAGAAGTGGAATTGCCAAACAGACAAAGAAACATTGACTTTTTGAATATTATATCTCAACAAATAGCCTGGAAAAGTTTAATTGAAAATAATATTTGATATATTTTTTAAATGACCTAAATGTGATTAAAAACACTGTCAATATGATAAATAAAATTGGTAGACACAATCTTTTCTTTTTTCAAATGTACATATACTAAGGCTATTTGTAACCTAGCTTTCCCCAGCGATTTGATTTAGCAAATTCATTGACATGAGCTCATATCAACCCTTACCTTGCCTCATATGAATACACAAACAATTCTAGAACAAATATGTGCACAACACAAAACATTTCAAGTATAATTGATTACATTTTCCTTTTTGATTCAGTTTTTCCACTTTTACAACTTCCTCTTTGTAACATAACATTGCAGATCTACCATTGACCATAATGGTGCATTAATTGTGAGTTGTCATCATGTCAGATATTCAGTTATATTAGTTAATGTATTAAAACGATAATGCAAAATAAACATTTATCCGTACAACATTTACACCATCATATAAAACACAAAACACGCTTTCAAAAGGGGAGCATGGGATAGGTTAGACGTGTGCCAAGCATGGATTACACAGATTCCGGATGCTTCCCCAGGATATGCACTTCAAATGGCCTCTCTGAGCTGGTTCTGCACGACTGCCCAGCCCTGCGCGGTCAGAGTGAATGAAAGCGGTGAGAGACGCCGACCTTAATATGGTTCAGTCTGGCAAGCCGCCATAATAGAAGCTGTCCATCCTGCGGAGAATAATGGACAGAAAACAACAAAACACGCTCAGCGGTCCAACTGTTGTCATGTTTAGTTTGTGTTATATTTACAGATTCGTTTAAAGTGAATTGGGGCCGATGTGGTTTTCTGAGGGGAAGCTAAGGTCAACAAAGCAAGATATGTTATTACACCTCAATAAATTGGCTGTGCTGTCTCAGGAGCATCAACCCATGAAAGCAGATGTGATCTTGACAAGAATGGAGGTTGTATTTTAAACATATTATCAACACTTTTTCCTATGTGATGCAATTTCATGCCATCAGAATATGTCCCAACTTAAATTTGTATCATACAAGGCTATGGTACTATTTTTAACTGCCCTAATCAATGAACAGAACCAAAAATAGGTGACATTTTAGCTTTTGTACAGATTGATAAAAAGTTACCATAGCTCTGGGAAGCACAGATATACTGTTCATATGCACAATACAGTTATATTAGATAATAAAAATGAATATATATAACTGTCTCCAAGTCCAGTGTGCACTCCGTACCTCATCCACCTCTGGCATGAAATAATAATTACAGAAAGATGTCAGGGAGAGCATCCAGTGACAGGTCATTAATGATTACTAAAGTCCCAAAACACACTTGGAGCACATATGGGTGAACTGTCACATTTCCATTGTTGCTACATGGCATTCATCTGCACTCATATTCTAATTTGTGTAGATAAAATCATCTCAACCACACGGTGTGACTGAAACATTGGGAGCCAGCCTGTTCTTACTCCCGTCTTGTCACTTGTGTTCACCATTATAATAAGACAGGTCCCCCCCTGTTGTTAGTCCAGTTTTAAAGAAAATAAATTCAAACAAATATCCAGTGGAAACTTGCGTTTACCTGGCTGGGCCCCAGACACCTGAGGGCAAATGATTTCAGTCAGTCATATCCTCCAAAAATCCTGCATCCTCTTCTGTTTCTAAATCGTGTTACTGGGGGGCATTAAACCTTGCAGAACTGATCTAAATATGAAAAAAGATCATTTTGATTTGTCTAGCTAACATTCTATGGGATGGGTACTCTACACAATGTTCCTGATCATACATAATTCAACGTTGAAAACTGAATTCTCATAATGTTGGAAAGGCACACTGGCAAACATCTTGTGAAATAAACAATGTTTTAGATTTCACGTTTCTGTTGTGGTCTTAAAAGAGTGGTAAGAGATGGATAAGGGAAGCCAGCAAACTCTTCCCTTGTCTTTTTCTAAGAGGAAAAAGAGCATGACTCCTCCCACTGGAACCCTGAGGTAAAACCTCTGGATTAACTTTCTGTCCTTCTCTCACCCTCTCTCTCTTGCCCTCTCTTTCCCCCACCCCCAACCGGCAGAGGCAGATGGCCGCCCACCCTGAGCCATGGTTCTGCTCGAGGTTTTCTGCCTGTTTAAAGGAAGTTTTTCCTTGCCTGTGTCGCCTAGTGCTTGCTCACGGTGGGAATTGTTGGGTTTCTGTTGTTAACTTCAGAGTAGGGTCTGACCTGCTCTGTTTGGAAAGCGCTGTGAGACAACTGTTGTTGTGATGTGGCGCTATATAAATAAAATTGAACTGAATTGAATTGAATTGAACTTTCACTCAAAATTCACTGCCAAGTGTTGTTTGTTACTCCAAGCAAAACCAAACAGGAAAATTAGCATAAAGGTCAGAACAAGATAACAGAGATATATACTTAAGAATTATTTTACTTTCTATAGCACCCATCATATTTATGTCTTCCAGCCTTTCCCAGTCTTCTATGGGTCAGAGAAAAAAAGACGGAGAGCTATCAAACAGCACGGTCTCACCAGAGAACATCAAAAAGATGCAGGATAGATAGGTAGGTAGTCATTTTTTGGCACTAGCAGAAAAAATAAAAACTAACACAGGTTTTCACAATATTCTACTCCATGTAGAAACTACATTGACACTTCCTCTTGATGTGATTGAGCATGTGAAAATGTAGACCATAACAGCCAATGTGGACAGAATTTTTTATTTTTTTTTGCCAGAAGGGGAGATCAAATATATTCCAATCCTCTCTAGAGAGATAACTATGCAGAGCAGATAGCAGATATGAAGCTCTGAAAATAAAACTCTCCAGTGGGTAGTGTTCCAGCTTTGCTCAAAACAGACAAAAAAATGGGAAGGCCAGCATGAGTGGGATCATTTTAAAGAAATAGAATTACTGTAGACTGTAGTAGTAGGGTTGTGTCCTCACTGGGATGGTGGGAGAACTGCATCAAATTCCACAGAACAATCCTCATATAAGCTCAGAACACACTTTTATTCACAATAAACCTTAAAAGCAACACCTACCAAAAACATTAGTAAATTAGATAAGTCTTTTAAAATACATTCAGAAAATGTTCAATAAAACAGCCTGGAACCACTTCCTATTGGGATTTTAGTTTTTCAACCTATGGTTTTCAGGTTTTTGTAAGGGTGTGTAGCTCACAAACACAATAAAAAGACAAATTTTGGAAAGTATTTTTGAAATTCAGAAGCAAGCAACAAACAAAGGAATGCCATTGTTCGGATGGAAAATTTGGAGGAAACGGTGCACGTTCTATTTGAGAAAAAACTGTTTTTATTCCAAAATTGTTACACGTAGGTTCCTGGAGAGGAACTCAGTGTCACTTTTTAGTGTTACTCTGATCAACCTGACTGCCACAAACTCCAACATGGAGGCTGCCAACAGTTCTCTGCTGGTGGTGTGACTTTCCGCTGATCCACTGCCAACGTTGGGAGAGTACGTTTCAACCAAAATCCAAGCTTCCAACTGAAAATGTTAAAAAAGAGAATAAAATGAAAAGATTATTGAGTTTCTAATAACAGTTATACCACGAAAGGAGGACTCACAGATGAGAATGATGTTTGAGCCCCAGTTTTTTCAAACATTCAGCGGAAATAAGCTTAAGCACAATGAAATCTTGAATTGAATTGAGTGGCTATAGATTTTTAATGGATGGGGGTGTTTTATTTGATTGATTATCCATACAAGATAAACATCTGCGTACTTCTTTTGGGGCATGATGTTGACACAAATTAGCTCCAGTCAGAAAGGATAATGTAATCAAAAAGGGTTTAGATTCAATAAGGCTCCTTGTCTTTGAGCTGCAGATGGAAGTACAGTATCCCTGGTCTGCATACATTTCCGTAATCAAGTTAGCAGATCAGAATATATTTACATTTTATTGGAAAGCTCACACTGCCTCACCGGGGCACATAAATGGTGCTCTTTTGTCAAGAAGGTTTAGGGCTTTTTGGTCACGCTGTCATGAACCAAACATTTTCTAATCCTCCCAGCGAAAAGGATTTAAAGTTGCTCTCCATTGTGCAATTTACCTCCATATTGATCTAATCTCCTTTGTTCCTGCAGATTTCTGTACTGGCCAGCTCTGGAGCAGCCCCCTTCAGGACATGCATGGTGGGGATGGGCTTTGACTAAAGCTTTAAGCACACTTCCCCACTCCTTAGAGCAAAAATAATAACAAACAAAGCGCAGAACATGAGGCAGAAGAAGAGGGCCATGCAAGACAGATGCTGAAAACCTGCTACGATTATTCATTTTGAGTATTTTGAAGTGACAGATGCCTGGGTGTGTCACACAGAGTGTCCATACTGGCTCATACTGACATTTTGCAGAGTCAAACGGGCTTAAGACAAAGACGGCTAAACATGGCCTGTGTGGCCATGTGACTCTGGATCCAAATGGTCTGATGGGAAGGCAAAAAGATAACACAATATGGCATTATTGTAGTGCTTTAAATCCCAATATTGGAGGGCTTTTGAAGTGACATGTTTGTTAAATTTGACAGAATGCGTGCATAGCAACTCAGGTGAAGTCATCTTCAAAAATAAGCTTCCTTCCTTTTTTTCGTTAACGTGTGGCATTCAGACACTTGTCCTCAGCTCTCTAAATTGGTATGTGTCAAAGAGTGAAATTACTTATTGAGCAGATGAGGCTCAGGGCTCTGAATTAAATGATATTGACTCGGTGCACTTTTTTGTTCCGACCGCCATTCCTCCGACAGGACCAATTTTGCAAGATTGATTCTGAATATCAACAAAAAAAAAAAGTCTCGCTATCGTGACAAAAAGATTGATTTTCAAAATTGTTAGAGGAATTTTCTTTTTCTAAATTATTGATCGATTTTGTACACTTTAAAGATCAAGACACTCAGAGGAAACCGAAGTTCAATTTTTCCGGAGCGGGCAAGTTTTATTTAACTCCAACTCACCCCCCTAATGTACTGGGGGTGTTAAATGTCAGGGGGTGTTTTCTATGATGGAAACACTGTTTTGAAACCTAATTTTAGGAACACTGTTTTAATCATCAATGGGACTTCCAACCAGCGGCACACATGCTGGGTTGTTCAGAGGATACATTTTTTCTGCAACATAGATGTGATGAAAGAGAGTTCTTGCTTTAAACATTGGATGACACTCCTAAATATTAATGCAATTAGCAGTTATTTTCACCACACACGATACCACAGACAGGCCGGTTGCAGAATATCTTCATGTGAGCCTGTCTCTGAATTCTTTTTTTAAATTTCTTGCTGTTGTTGTTATATGTGAATGTTAAAAAATATCATATGGGGTCAGCGAACTAGTTTTCCCTTCAAATTCTGGCCAATGGTAACAGCAGGAGATGAAGAATCCATTTTCTTTATAAACTGCCAGAGAAATTGCATTACTTTTTGTATTATACTGTGAATTGAACTATAACAGGCTACACAATCAAAAATCTTGTTGACCTTATGCTTATGATGTCAAAGTGTTACTTTTGGTAATGACTTGAAACTCCCATACTTATAAATAAACACAAACGCAAATGTTTAAATGTTGATGTGACAGCTTTGACTTAAAAATGTTGTGTACTTTAAAATAGTCTTGAATTTCTTGATTTGCCAGATGTGTTCGAGTGGTAAAAAAGTTCAAATAGCAGGCTCACTTAACCCTTTAAAGCCTGATCCAACAATAAAACAAAACAGAAAATTATTATTATTTTTTTTTAAGTCTTTATTTGGCCTTCTAACAAAATATGTAAAAAGAAAAAACAGAAATAAATTTTTAATATTAATCATTTATTACTATGTGATAATTCAAGATTATTTTTGTGTAGTCTTCTGCCCCCTGTTATCAGGTGTATCTGATGGTGTACAATAGGATTTTGAGCAAAGTTTTTACCATTAAATTATGCAAAAGGTGTCAGACGCAAAACATTTCAGAAACCGTATGAATCAAATATGATACATTTGGCATTACAGGGTTAAACTAAGGGGCTGTTGGGAAAGATGCAGTTTGTGGTTTAACATTGTCTTGTTTTAGATTGCATCAAGCTTCACGTCAGAATCTTAAATTCTTTAATGGTGCCTCTCCAGATGTGCACATTGCCACTTCCTTGTGTACTGAGGTTCAAGTTGCAGTCTAAAGGTACACAAATCAGATTAAAAGAATATAAGTACATAAATAAGATAAATACAATGAAATAATTAAGAATTGAAAGCTGTTATAATTCACAGATATTTCCCAAGTTAGTAAGCTGGCTCAAGTAATGAATTTGAAATACAGAAAAGAAGATAATGTGATACTAAGATACTGAAAGGATAACGTTGGACTATTTTCTAAGGCAAGAAAATAATATGTAGTATGTCATTACAGATAGTGAATTTTTACTAGTTGTTGGTGTCCTACATACATCAATATATCTAGATTTAAAATTGGTTAAAAATCAGGATGGACATATTTGATCGGGGGAAATTCAAGAAGCCTCTGTCTCTATGGGCTGCAGAATGGGGCAAATGTAGCAGGCCATATTTAGCTTTTCCTTTCAGAGGCAAAAAAAGATGTAAGAAAAAAGTGCTATATCAAGGTAACGCCGTTGCTCTGATGCTGGTAGTTATTCTTGTTTAAAATCCGAACTTAAATCAAATGTTCTTCATGGCGGATTGTCCTCCCACGGTGACTGATCGCCGTTGGAAAGTCAAGAGAAAATATATTAAGACAGATTCACTATTTGCCACTAAAGCGAATGATGGATGGGCTGTGAGACAGAAGCCTGTAAAGAAGCAGATAGAGCCTACTAAATGGAAAGAGAAAGAAGCATAAGACCAAAGTGAATAAAGATGGCAACACAGAATATGTGGGTCATCCGGCCTGCAGTGAGCTGTCCCCCAGGCATGCACCCCGATGGAAGACTTTGAAGAACTTTAAAGATGGATGTCGCAATGTAGACGGGAGTCTTGGCTCACATAGAATATTGAGGGATCTATTTCAGATAGTTCAGAAGGAATTAAGATGGAGGCAGGGAGGTCCTGGCCAGGCTTATCTCTTGAAAGACTGCTCATCCCGATTCATTGGCTGGTCTGCCCAACACCTCTTTTGAAGTCATTCTAAAAGCACAAGATGATTTTGAATCAACTCACATCTTAAACAGTCTTTTTGTTAAACAAAAAGTACATTGTTGGAAGACCAAAGAAGAAGGATTCGCTGTTGAAGAATGACATAATGATACATGATAAAAATCCATTTCTTTTGCTTTGAATCCTTAAATTTGATACAAACATTCAAGAAATAAGTTGGTTAGACATTCTATAAAAGCTTAGGCACAGTGATAACAGTCAATAAATTTGGATTAAAAACTGATTAGGAGTTGATTTGTCACTAATTGTGAAATGATACTGATATAAACTCCATCCAACCTTTAATTTTGTTGACCATTTAACACTCTTACAACAGCAACCTGAATGTTGAGGTTGGAGGGGCGCATCAAAGTATGAGTATGACCCAAACTCAGACAAAGCTAACACTGGGTGCTGTCCCATCAGGGGCCACAAATTCACATCACTGCAACTGCAATTTCAACTCAAATTTAACACTATCCTATTAAAGCTCAATTGCTTATTTTAGGGATGAACGTGTTGAAGTAAGAAAAGTCTTCTTTAAAAAAAAAAAAGCATTGAAAGGGAGAAAGGTATCTTATGTAAAAGGGATGCATTGTCAAACGTGACTTTTTGGATGTCTCTAAAAGTATGACTGTTTAAAAAAAAAAAAAAAAAGGCTACGTGTCACGTGTGGTGTTTCAGATGTTAAAATAATGATGCAGCTGATGAAAGGCTACATGCTGCCTGTCCAACAAGGTTTGTGCCAACAGTAATTGCAACGTTAATTTTACTTCTGAAACACAACCTTTAATTTTTTGCACATTAAAACCAAACGTTACAGCTGCTCTCCCACCATCGGCTAGAATGAAATGATAAATACCATATATGAACATAGGATCACATATATGAAAATAGAGCACACATTTTCTCTCAATGAGTTTTTGTCTGCATGGTAAAGTGTTCACAATATGTCTGAAGGTGCCGTAAACTGTATGAATGAGCAATTGGTTTGAAGTTCAAATGAGCAGGATTTCCTGAAATTACTAGAACTGTATTCTAATGCCGTGGTTATGCCCTAGGAAGTGAAATATTTTTTTTTGGTTTGAATTGGTTTAAATTGTTTTTAGATAGGTTTTTGTGTTTCAGATTGAGACATGGTCCAATTTGTAGAGCTATTTGACCACATCTTTGCCTCGAAAAATTTAGATCTCCCCGGCTGCTCATGTATTACTCAGTCATATAACTATTATCAATCAACCTTATTTGATGTACAAAAAAAAAGAAAAGAGCATTTCCTAATTTAAACAGCATTATCTTTGCACAATTGTCTGTTTAATATGGTATTTAGAAGACTGGAAAATCCTTAAATTTTCTTTCCATTTTGATTTCATATAGTTTTTCTAGTCACGCAGAATTTTCTCTCTTTATCACAAATGTGTTCATTTATGAAGGATGGGGATTTTTTACATGTTATTTTTATGATTTCATATGAAAGAAACCCATCAAATCAGGACCAGACAAAAGAAGGATAAATAAATCCCCTTGATTTCAAAGCCGTGTTAGGCAAAAGCCTCCAAAGCCTGCTGTCTGTTGCTTTTAGATTCAAGCTACATCAACATTTCTAGATGTGGCAGGTTGTGAAAAGTTAAACTTGACTCACAGCTGTGCAAAAAAAAAGAAGATATAAAAACAAAAAATTTGGAATTCAAAGCACGTTCGCTGAAACTGATAAGGTTTTTTGGCTCAGTGCCAAAATCCAAATGGAAAAGCACGCCTGTCAACCCGCAGATGGTGAATGTGTTACACCTGTCCCTTTTCCATATCAACTCCTGTTGTGAACAACAGCAGAGATGCTGCCTCGGCCTCCGGGCTCTGGTCTGGGTCAGAACCTTCTTCTGTTTTTATAACAGACTTGGAAGGGTCAGAATTATATCAGAATTATGGACACTGTGAAGGACTTTCCATTCAACCTCTTCTCAAGGGGTTGAGCCTACCTCCATGATGATCTCCTCACATTACACAGATGTCTCGAGCTAAAACCACCAATAATAGAATGAGATTCTCCAATAAGTGTTTCTGTCATGAAGAAACACTGATGTTTGGTGTTTAACAGCCACAGTTTTTCCATTAAAGCTTTACTCATATCGTGGATCTACAGATATGGTGAATTATGACTTAACTGCCACTAAACCCCAAATTGTTTTTCCTTTTTGATTTCAGAACTAATTGTAAAGAAATACTTCAATATTTCCGTTTAAATGAGATCAGAGATGAAGGACAAGACAAAAAACGTGAGGTTGAATTTCCTGTCATCTGACCGTAACAGTCTCATGCACGTGTACTTTCTTTCTGTGCGCTACAAAACGTCTTTGCTTTTCCTTTCACAACATATGGCACATTTACTACCGGATGAAGTAGTCAAAACTCTCTCTGGGTTTTTTTTAAACATGAAGCGAAGCCCGTGGTCTAGATGGATATGAGGAAAAACAGCAACTGTCCGAATCAAAGCCTATCTGACGCTACATTATGTGAGACCATCACTCATAGAAACCGAGATAAAAAGGGAATGACCCTGTAGCATTCCGTGTAGTCTCTGCTCCACACTACCTTTTGAACCGTTTTCAAACGAAGGTCTCCTTCTTACAGCTCTTCTTGTCTTGCCGTCTTAGTTGATTTGCTCCTACCCTTGAGGCCAGTTTAAATGTCATGAGACTACTGGAAGATGAGGTCTGTGTCGAGGTCACCGTCATGTGCCTCAAGTGCAAGAGGCGAAGCCTTTTGCCCGAGAATTGAGAGCTGATGGCAAGTAAACTGAAAGACTGCAGCCAGGGATGGCTAATGCCTGTCACATGAACACATCACAGGCAGCAAAAATGTCACAAAGTTTGTAGCGTTTGGCTGAGAAAAAGCACTGAGGCAAGGAGATTAAATCTGTGCTCCTCTTTGACGATTCTATGGCTGCCATTTTGCACTGAAGCTGCATTGGAATACACAGATAACCTTTAAACAAGCCCCAAAACTCTGGAACTTTGAATTCTCTTATGCAGGTGGAAAGGTAAATTTATTGCTTCTGACCGGACACAGTGACATCAAGCTGACCCGGGTTCACGTGCACTGGCCCCAAAAGACCTCCGAGGTTTCTGCAGATGCCTCAAGCAGACCTATGCACTGTATGCACACGCACGTGAAAACTGTTTCCAGGTATTGCTCTGTACTTACTCTGAAGGCCACTGGACAAAATCATAATTGTTTTCTGTTTAAATTCAGGAGAGCAGAAATGGAGAAATTATTGCTGTTTTTCCAGTGCAATTTCGATAATATAATTGATTGCAAACGCAGAAGAATACGGTCAACACATTTTTATCTGTGATATATAAAGATATTTAATGACATGATTTCTGCATTTTAAACATTTTCCAAGCAGAAAACGCACTGAATTATTCACCCGATTCAGACAACTAACTTAACTTTAACTTTAACTTTAAGAAAAGATTATATATTTTAGACCACTGAATGTAATGGCAGCTTAAAGACAGCGGCAATGTTGGAATACTAACTGGTGAAAAACAGAAACGTATCTTTAAATGTGATAAATATGAAATAGCCAGTTGAAAGTGGTCAGGGATCTTTG
Organism: Menidia menidia; assembly: GCA_907169785.1. Taxonomy (NCBI): domain Eukaryota; kingdom Metazoa; phylum Chordata; class Actinopteri; order Atheriniformes; family Atherinopsidae; genus Menidia; species Menidia menidia. Next base: position 2,912,518 of record CAJRST010022223.1, on the reverse strand, counting down.
AGTTTGGAGAATCATTGGAGTTCTGAGGGGGAGCTTGGGTAACAGTCACTTTCAATGATGCCGCTGTGGAGAAAATCTCCACCAATTTAGAAACACAAAAGAAAACCTCATAAAAGTCTTATCGGTTTAAAGCCATTGTTATAACTGTATGATGATTTGGCATCAGAAAGTTTACTTTGTCACTATTTTCTAAACCCCAAAAAAACAAAAAACCCAAGCTGATGACAAGGACATGGGGGATGCAATCCATTGTTTCTGATTAGCTAAGCCCAAAAGAGTTATAACTCGTGTGATAGAATAATAGTGGGCATTACTTTTACAGATATTTGAGAGATGCCCCGTGTCAACTTTTCCATAAAGATTAACAGTTAAAATGAAGTAAACGTAGGTTACAGTGAAGTATCACAACATTAACTTAAAATGGCTGGTATACCTACAAATACATTTTATGGAAAGAGGAGAGTTAGCAAAATATTTTTTTGTGTTATTAAGTAGATTTTTTTCTGTTTTGAAATTACAGTTCTTTTATGAATGTCATTGTAGTGGACAAAAGGACCATCTTGAAGTACTTAATTAGTCGAGTGTTGCATAGAGCATTTATACCAAATGGTAAATGGAGAATTAGTATCAGCCTGGGATAGAAGATGGTGAAAAAAAAAGGATAGGGATAGGTTCTCAAACTGAGAAACTCACCAAAGATTGTTGATGACTTAGATGTAACAGAAGAAACAAATGAGTCAGACATTCTTTGGAGGGTCAGACCATTGCTTGTGTCATGTGGGTGGTTCTTGGAGGGAGGACTCAGTCGCGGAATGAGGGGAACAAGGTTTATTGTAACAAAAAACCAGAGTCCAGACAAATTACAAAGCAAAGCTGTGGAAAACTGTGATCAAAGTAACAAAGCAATGAGCAAACAAGACTGTGGCAAAGTAACAAAATAACGATTAACAAAACTGTGGCAAAACTGTGACTATGGCTGTGGCAGAACTATGACGAAAACAAACCTGGCGTGGGGGTGACGAAGGATGTGACGGACAAGAGACGAAAACGCACTCGCACAAGACAAGGGGAAACGAGGACTATTTAAACACATGAGGGAGGGAAACCCCAGGTGTACACAATAGGTAATCAAGACGAGACGAGACACCAGACGTGACAGCTTGACTGTGTGAGGCTAGGTTGTCTCTGCCTTCCAAGGTCTGCACTGATGAGCTAATCATCCCTTTCATGGGCTGTTGTCCAATCAGGCAATCTGTTCCAGGCAAGCCAAACCCTAATGGCCTGAAAGTCTTTGTCATCCATCCATCCATCCATCCATTATCAATACCGCTTATTCCCTGATGGGGAGTCTTTGTTATTGCCTCTTCAAATAGTATGGTGCTGGAGTTTAAGGTTTACCAAGGCAAGAATACATATTCAGGGACCAAACATTGTGAGTTGTAGCTGCAGCGTTCTTGTTATTGGTTGAATCTGTTCCCAAAGGAACTTGTGTATTCTTTGAAAAATAATGAGGAACAGAGTACCAAAGCCATGCCAGCCACAAGGAAATGAGCAGTTGCAAAAAGAAGGGAGACGAACATCAGTGACAGTTGTCCAGAGGTGGGAATGACGAAATGGTTTGACAATAAACCAGTCTTGATGGCTTCTATTGTGTATGGTAACCAGTGTTGGGGAGTAACGGATTACATGTAACGACGTTACGTAATTTAATTACAAAAAAAGAGTAACTGTAATTCATTACAGTTACAATGAGAAAATATGTAATTCAGTTACAGTTACTTCCGAAAATATTAAGAATTACAAATTTAGTTACATTTTTTATTTTTTATATAAAGAAAAACCTTTGCGAAATATGCAACTCACTGATAGACGAAGCGTATTGATTTACTAATATTTGACTGTTTGGTGTTGATGCATGACAAATGTTTATCGGTGTTTATGACCTAGCCTAGCCTAGCCTAGCCTAGCCTACCTAGCATACCCAACTGTAGGGTGACCAGACGTCCTCTTTTTCCTAGACATGTCCTACATTTCAGACTAGGGTTGTCAAAAGTATCGATACTTAAAAAAGTATCGATACTAAAATGTATCCGGATACGACTGACTTGTCTCCGATTTATTTAGGTATTTATTTACGTTATTTATGATCATTAACAAGCCGTTAGCCTTGAACTGCTAGCTGCGGCCAATAGCTAATAATAACATGCTAAAATGAATCATGGGTTAATACTCATTAAAACCTTAAAGTAATCAAAAAGTAATCAAAAGTAATTAGTTACATTACTTTTTAAAAGTAATCGAAAAAGTTACACTACAATTACATTTTAAACAAGGTAACTTGTAACTGTAACGGATTACATTTTTAAAGTAACTTACCCAACACTGATGGTAACGATCCAAAAGATCTGTAGCAGATGGTCCAACAAAGAAAGGGCTCACTAACAGCAGTGATCAGAGAATACAATGGCAACATGGGTGGCATAGAGCTGTGTGACCGAATGCTAAGTTTGTATTGCATGTCAGCCAGGACCAAGAAATGGATGTCACATGTGATCACTAATTTCTTTGGTTTGCCAAATGCTTGGATCCAATTAAAATCTAACAGTAAGGCGCTCAATTGATCAGCCAAGAACACCCAACAGTACCTGGACTTCAATTTGCACCTGACCGCTAAAGTAACCAAAAGACAAAATGCAGAACCGATTATGTTCACTGTTCACTTATAAACTAAGTACACTGGCAATCATTGTCCTTGCAAGCAATTTGATCAAATTAAATGTCTTCATTTGCAAATTTCACGTAAAGTTTTATCTGAGTTAAACATTAGAAAATGACAGGTCATCCAGGTTTTAAAATCTTAAAGACACATTTGAAGCTTAGCTAACTGATGAGCATCATCTGCATAACAATGAAAGTTTATGGAGTGTTTCCTGATAATATCACCTAAAGGAAGCATATAAAAAGCAAAGAGGATTCGTCCGAGCACAGATCCTTGTGGAACTCCCTGACTTTGCCATGCATGGAAGACTCATTATTAACATGTACAAACTGAAAAAAATAGGACTTAAACCAGCTGCTACTTTAATGCCAGTGAAATGTTCCAGTCTCTTTAATAAGATCTGATGGTCAATGGTATCAAATTCAGCACTAGCATATAATAAAAGCAATACAGAGACAAGTCCTTTGTCTGATGCACTTAGGAGGTCATGAGTAATTTTCACCAGTGCTGTCTCTGTGCTATCATGAGCTCTAAATCCTGAATAAAAATCCTCAAACAAGCTATTGCTATGGAGAAAGTCACACAGCTGTTTGGTGACTGCTTTCTCCAGAACCTTAGAGATAAATGGAAGGTTAGATATAGGTCTATAGTTGGCTAAAACAGCTGCGTCCAGGTTGGGCTTTTTCAGAAAAGGTTTAATTACAGCTGCTTTAAAGTACTGTGGCACATAGCCTGTTTCAGAAAGACAGATTGATCACATGTATTAGAGAGGTTCTGACTAAGGGTAAGACTTATTTTAGCAGCCTAGTCGGAATGGGGTCTAAGAGGCTGGTTGATGGTTTGATGAAGAAATGATTGACGTTAGAAGGTAAAGATTGAGGGAAGCAAAGTAGTCAACACTGGTTTTACAAGTGTTTCTAAGGTCCCTGTGTTGAGATATAAGTTGGTGACAGTTAAGCGCAAGTCTTTGTGGATTTATTTTATCATTAAAAAAGCTTGTGAAGTCGTGGCTAGTGAGAGCTATGGGAATACTTGGCTCAATAGAGCTGTGATATTCCGTCAGCCTGGCTACAGTGCTGAAAAGAAACATGGGATTGTTCCTATTTTCCTCTATTAATGACGAGTAGTACATTGTTCGCCATTACGGAGGGCCTTCCTATCTAAGACTATCTTGCCAAGTTAAACGAGAATTTTCCAGTTTGGTGGACCAATTTTGATGTTGTGCAATGTCTCTAATTTATAACTCTGAAGTTGTAGATTCTCATCCAGGACATAGTAATCCAAGACTTCTTGTTGAATCTTAAATACATTTCATTACATTTAAATACATTTTGCATGTCACTTCCTCTTTTCTTATTTTGGACTTCTCTAAACAGAAGTATTTTAGTAGGTAAAAACTTTTGTGTAGTTCATATAAAAGGTTTCTTCTATGAAATTTCATGCAAAATGACTTGACATGTTCAGACATCTGTTAAACTGTGTGTTATCATTCTGATTAACTGAATGTTTTATTCAACAAACATTTTTTTTCTTTTTTAGAGAATATTTGTCATTGACAATATATATATGTATATATAGTTTGGAGAGTATTATTTTCATGAAAGCAGTTAGCATAAAACCTGCTTATTTGTTGTCAACTGTTCTGGTGTAAGTTAATGCCAAAATGTTAAACATAACAAAGGAAACTCAGAAACATTTAAATCACTGAGAAGGCAAACTTTAGGCTTGCTGAGAACCCCCCCCCCCCCATGTGCAGTACATATACATTCCCTCCTACTGATTGCTGGGTACCCACATAGCGCTAAAATGACTGATTCCTTGCTGTGCTATCCTGCAACGAAATTCAAAGGGGGATGCTAATGATGTCAGCTTTGCCTTTGACAGTGACAATATCAAAGTCAAATATTCCATTAAAGCAGTGCAATGTGATTAAAATGAGATGTTAAAACCACACACACACACTGGTTTATACAGTGATGTCAGCTGCACAAGAAGGAAAGAAGAGCACCTGAATTGGGAAAGTTTAGCAAGATTAAAGCCCTCAGCCACAATCAAGATTACAGTCACTCTCACATCCAATAATTTGGAATTTTTAGGTGAGAAATGTGGATGAGTTTTCCTTCCTCAGCTCTAATTTACACAGTGAAACAATAATAAAGAAATTAATAAAACAAAAAAGTATCTTAGAACGGAGTTGACACACTTGTCATTTTGGACAATTTTACACTTCCTGTTTTTTCAGTTTACCTAAAAACACCTCTTATGTGAAACCATCATAAAAAATGTAAATCTCTATGATTGTACCTCATGGTGCCTTAACATTAGCAGATGCAAACGTTCTTGTCAAGCAGGAAACATAAAAACAGCACCTCAGTAATGAGATTCTGACAGAGAAACTAATAGCAGGTAGGTATCCAAGGTATGCACTTAGTCTGTGTCATTCAACTTATAACCAAACAAAACTCTTTGTGAAAGTGGTTTGCAGGACTACTGCAACAATAAATGTGTATATATTTATATAGTCAGCTGGGAAAGGCTCTAGATGACTAGGACTAAGTGGTCTGTTGTATGAATATATGTATGTATATATAGACGGATATAGATATATGTGTGTGGGTATATATATACTCTACAAGGGCTCTTTGGAAAGCATATGCACTGGATACGTTCACAATATACATTATACATTAGAGGAGGCAGTGTGGGTTTAAATGGAAAGCCATACAAAGTCACGGGAGCTGTAGGTTTTGACCTTTAAGAAGTCTTGCTGAAAGCCGAAGAGATGTGACTTTTTTTCCCTCACACAGCAGCTGTCTGCTGCAAATCCAGCCAGTCACTGTTGGGAGACAGACAGCTGCTAGAGATGAGAAAAGCGGCAGGAAAAGATAGCTCCGTCCAATCTGCCTTGCCCTCAAGACCTCCCCGGTCCCCGCTGATGAATTTGGCCATTATAAAGGGTGAAAGGGTCTGGAGAGAGGGGTCTTCAATGTGGGAACAGCAAGGAGAAATTGGGGGTTATGTATCTGATATTTGACACTGACCATCTGAAGGGCAGGAGAACACTGGTGGAGACCTTCCTGACAAACTCCAATTCCAATAATTGGATCACCTAGAGACTTCCTAATGATATTTGAAGCTGGAAAATAGCCTGCCACTCAACAAAGATCATATCTGATGTTTCTAGCATGTTGGTATTCACCAATTTTCCCATGCTTAGATTCGATGGTTGGTTATTTAGCCTCAAATTTCACATGTCAGATGTGGTGTCTCTTAAAAAGGGCCTAAAGAGAGATAAACTGTCAAGGTTTCATAATGTATGAAACTTGAGAACGACATTTACTGCCGTGGTATTTTTGAACTGCATAAATGGGCTAAAAACAACACAATGGTGACACTTAAGTGTCTTTTTTTTCTCCGAACACAGCCTGTGAACAACTGCAGTGTTAAATAGCATAATTCAGGCTTCCTGAAAATGATCATTAGAGGCTCTAGTAAACAACAAAACAAAGGCGTCCCACATGTTTCCATAGGCTAGCATGTGTTCATTAGCATGCACACAGACATCTTTCATCCCCACACATGCACGGATCTTGGTAAATCACTCTCACACTGGCGCAGGTGATGGCACGCTTCTGCTCACTTAATCCTACCAAAGATATGGGCTGTTAATCGGTGTGTGTGTGTGAGCACGTGTGTGTTTCATCAAATCAGCAGTTAATATTGTCCCCGGTGGGTGGCTGATACGCCTGAGATGCCGTAACTCACCGGCGCCCAGATGCGGGCGTTTACACCTCGACTGCTGCGGGATTGGTCCATAAAGTTCTATAAGGGATGGGCTAGGGTTAATCTACAGCTCAGTCTTCTGCACACTTATTTTTGTAAACCTGTCTAATGGAGGAATGGGCGGATGCACCTAATTGATGGGTCATGGCAGGCCTTTGGAGGTGAATTAAACACAATGACAGTTTAACCTTTTAACGTTTCGCTCAACCATTATACGCAGTTATAGGATATACTCCAGGAAGTGCACCCTAACTACCCAAACTAGCTATAAAAGGAACTTTGGTTACGTGATGCATAAATTGAGAAAGATTATGACATTGCTTTTTTTTATTTCACACATTTACCATCCCACTATCGGTGAAAAGAGCATCGATTCTGCATCTCATTGCTCCAAAGAAATGAAAAAGGAAATTTCTAAGGCCAGACATGAACAAAGAATCGAATGGCAACAATTCATAATCACAAAAGTGATATCTAAACTTAAATACTTTAGTTATAAACTAGTTTTTTGGTTAGTGTTGTATGAATGTGACCAGGATGTTACAAGAAAGTTGTTATATCCGTGGATTGTAAACCACCAAATTAAGGAGTTTAGCTGTCACAATAATTAGAAAATGAGCAGAGATTTTGTGCTCTGGGACTCTGGGAGGATGTCCACTGCCGGCAGATATCATATAATTGAACATTAACCCCTATAGCAGCCAGAGAGAGGAAATTTTAATCAAGCAGACAGTGGTGAGGTTACTTTGATTTTTTGTTTTTATAAAAATCAATCTGCCCCATTTTAAAATTGGGATTTGGGATGTTAAATAGGACAAATATTAGACTAAAAATGTTCAAAGAGATAACTCAGGTTATTGTTTAACCTAAAAATGAATGATCCAGATTTTTATTATTTTTGGATCAGAAATGATTTTAAACGTTTGTTACTGATCTCGGACACATTTCACTCTGCCACATGTGCCTCACATGTTAATGTTAACCAAGCCACAGTGTTTATGTTTTGAATCTAAAACCTTAAACTGGGAGCAAAGGGAGCGTAATAAATAAAGGATCCTCCGCGATAATTTATTCAGTGTAAGTCACGCCTTACTAATTCTACCTCTGACATTTATGTTATATTCGTATCAAAACAAAGGCTTCCCAAAGGATTTGCTCAACTTTCATCCAACACAAAGACATGAAAGTAAATGCCGGGAAAAAAATGCTCTGCCTGCAAACAGATGGAGCAGACCCCACGACTTAACCTGCAGCTTCAATTAAAAGAAGGTGTTGCTTCTGCTAATTATCACATGTTGACTTCATTAAAGTGCGTCATGCTGAATTAAGCACATCAATGGAAGGCTCTTTCAAAAGTTTCCTTTCTTGAATTTTAATAATTGCATGTGATAATGACATTTTGTGTCTTTTTGAGAAGTGTGATTATGGTGTGCATCTACTTTTTGAAGTGTGTGCATCTGTTTTTTGTCAATAATTACCCAGTGCTTTTAGTATATAATAACTATTAACAAATTATTACAGTATTATGAACATGCCACACAAGCATAAAAAATACAAATGCTGAAGTAAATGTTTAAATTGCTAGAAATGTGGTATGCTTTTCCACTAGTGTTTTTGTTTGTTTATTGATCTATGTATATATTTTTTTGCTATTCCCTCAATTGATTCTAATATCTGGAAATGTAAATCCATGTAATATATTGGTGTTGAAATGGTGTTGTTGCTAACATAGTGATCTATCTATCTATCTATCTATCTATCTATCTATCTATCTATCTATCTATCTATCTATCTATCTATCTATCTATCTATCTATATTTATAATAACTGAGTTCATTTATTGTTTTGTCACATGACTTGATGGACGATATTGTTTGAAATTTCAAATTTTCAGCTGGAATAAGGTAAGAGAGACAGAAACCCCTGGAGTGCTAAATGGATGAGCTCCATGTTCTTAATCTGATTTCAGAAAAATCACCCAAAGCTATTAATTTCGCTCTCCATACTTACTATTGTTAACCCCATTTATCTATTACAAGAAATTACATTTCCTGCAACATGTGAAGGATAGGACAATATGTGTGACCACTAGCCCATCTTTTGGTTATAGGGTTTTGCACATCTGAATAAAAGAAGGTGTAATATTGTTGTTAGAACTGGTGAGGATCGAATTTGGTATCTATGGTTTCCTGGTAGGTCAACATGCAATGCTATACGCTGCCACTGTCCTATTCTGTTTAATCAAATATTATTTAGGGAACCTACCTCAATGGTTTACTGAGCATGTATTTAAAATGTCATTTTTTACTACAAAATGTCTCCTCAACTGTTTGTGTAATAAAAAAACGAGATTCCGATAATTTTTTCTCCAAACAGATAGTGAAAAAACGCACAAAAACATTTCCTCACTACTTCCTCTCTATGCAGTAGACACAGGATTAATGCTGAATATGAAATACGGATCTACACAAATGAAGCACGCTTTCACGCCTCACATTTTGAAAAATGTATAGAAATGCTAATATAAGTTTTACATACATTAACTCTTGTCAGTATTTCCCGAGCAGAGAGACGAAGACAATGATCCTTGATGTAGAATTACACAATGGAATCCTCTTGTGAGCGGAAGAAGAGAGAAGAGAGAGGATCTGTTCTGTACGCTATATGGGCCTTACAAAATCATAACACATGGTGAGCATTAGTATTCTTATTGCGCTATAATGTCATCCAAGAGAAGCCTTAGTGTAAATCATCAGTATTTCGTTTATCTTCATAGAAATGATAAGAACCCTTGAAACTGGTTTAGAAATGCTCTTTGACATTGGTAGATATTTCACAATCCAAATTTTTCAACAAATACTTCTGCACATGGAAATGTAAATAGAACTATTATATCTCTAGTCAGTGTTGTAGAAGAGTCTTGAACTTCTATTCCCTTTGTAGTTGTGACCAGGGCTGCTATATATTAGTGCGATATGATGACACTATTCCATGAATCAATTCAGCCCTACCGGATGTAACAATCAGGCGAGATGTCAGCCAAACAGCGTGCACACAAAAAACCCTGTGAATCAAAAGAAGGGGGGAGCCAAATCTTGTGAAAACGCCATCGTTGTTATGCAGGATGATTAATGACCTAGAGGAACCTGATTTGTATTAAATACAGAACAAGTCAAGGGACAGATTCTGGGGCACAGGCTGGTCTGGTGTTGATGGGGAATTGATGGGACTGGATGGGATAGGAGATCTGTAAAGGAGCAGGGGGATGAATAGCTATTGTGCCCTGCCCCTCCTGAAGGGTCAAAGAGCTTAGAGATGGTAGAAATGAGGTTAGAGCCCCTGTGTCTGTCCCCGGAGGAATCGAAAGTTGTGGTGCTTTTCTTATCTGATATCATCAACCTGTTTCCAAGAGTGACGATCAGATGCCCCAGATCTCAAAAAGGTTACATTTTGCACTTGGCTTCCTTTGCCCGAGAGAAAAATGATTTTCAGTTTCTGAATCTGAAACAAAGAGTGATTACTAGTTCATTGGCATGCCGTAAACTAAAATAAATGCAAAGATGCAAGAACGTCCTCTCCTTTCATGTTTTTTTTTTCATTATTACAGGCCTATTAAAGTTGTCATCGGTTTGACTCCAGTTCACGGTAACCCGGTGGAAAACAAAAACCTTTTGCCTAGAAAAGCACGACAGCTAAAGTAAACAAAGGTCTAAAGGTGGCCTAATTAATACTCTGCCACTATCAAGAAGCAGTGACAGTTTTCCAACCACAAAATGGGCTCTGGGAACTGCAACAAATCCCTCAGCATTTTTTCCCCCCACTGGTGTAGGCTGTGAGTCAGCCAGGATACTTGAGAGATGTGTTTTTCCCTACTTAGTCACAACCACCTACACATGCAGGATAATGCTAAAAGAGAGACTGAAAGAACAGATCCTGTCTTAAACATGCATCGATTAAGCACCGATGCTTGCTGGGAGTGTTTGTTTGTTCTAGAAATAATTCTCTTGTCTCGCATGTGTAAGCGCAGTGGCGCATTTTATTCAAAAGGCTGCAGACACACAATTTTAAATGTTCATTTCCACAAATGCCAACGTCCATCAACAAGCCCTTTTTGATTTAAATTAAAAACAGACCACCAAATGACTAGCTTGCTTTGATTATATCAGACAAAGCAATATAAAATAATCTTGTTTTTCACACAAGCTAAAAAGCAGGATTATGTAGACAGTTTAGACACTTCGTTCAAATTTGTATGTGTCGGATCTAACAATAATTTTAAGCAGAATCTGACTTGTGAGAAATCTTAGATTTAGTGAGCTTTTGATTAGCCCTGCTTTCTATTTCATTATATAATTAATTAAACAAATGATCATGTAGATAATAACATTCTGTCTACAAGAAAAAAATAACTGAATTTATGTTCAGTTCATCAGTTTGGCTGCTTGAACAAGTATAAATGTTATGTTAAAAAATATGAATACAATTATTTGCATCTTTAAATTAGACTTTCTATTAAAAAAATAAATAAAGAATATTTTTATAAAGAGTCAATTTTCTGACTAGTAATTCTTGGGTCGGGCTTACTGGTAAGAATATAAATCAGATGCTACAGTTTAGATTTGTGTTATTTTTTTGTTAGCACATTCAACTCAAATGTCAATTAAAAGAAAACTTTCAAAAAGTTTAAGTGAAACCTGAAGCTCAGTACAACTTCCTTTGAAAAGCTGAACTTCATATTTGAGTCGGGAGAAAGTGTAACATAAAAATGTAACGCAACATCTGTGAAATTCACCATTGGCCCGCAAACCTGAGAAAGCATGTAATGAGTAAATACCTATGAATCAAATACAATTAAGCCCAGGACAAGATCTAGATTTGGTTTGGGCCTGTATATCTGGACCTTTTCCAGCATGGTGACGTGGTTTCTCTGCTGTGCTCTGAAACAAAATGGAAATACCAGCCGGGCTTCCTCAGGGAATTATAAGCTGTTGGCCACGTAGCTTCATATTTACTTCTGAGACCATTCTCATATTCATCCGACCACCTCCAAGCAAAAGAAAAGTGCGTGGATGTGAGGAGAAGCCCCCCTGAGCGTAAACACATTGCATAATAGGCACTTCTTCAAAATGTTAACAGCCCCAGAAAAGGTCTTACCATTTCAGTGATTTAACACATAGTCTAAGCAGAGGTGGAATTAAGAAAAAAAAAGAAAACAGATATTTATAACAATATTGATAGCTGACGAGAAACGTATTTGGGTCCCCCATGTTTGTCAAGATATGACTTACAATACATACCTCTGTAGATAACTATGACGAAAATGTGTTATTAAATTTTCAAAGTATCCTTTGATCCAGGGTAAAGAAAAAGAATAATAATTCAATCCAGCTTTAAGTCTGTTTTTCTTTCTTCTTTAAACTAGAATAACTTTTGACTGTCAGGTGTGACAGCCGTCTGGGCAATCGGGTCACTTCAGGAGGCGTGTAGGCGGAGTTGGGCTGTCATGGAGATTTGCCTCACCTGATCAGGTTCCACCCCCCTGTGATGGTGGCAGTAAGCCAGTCCGCCCAAACCTCACCCCCTTTCTCTTTAGGTGTTATTTTTATTGCATTTTTCAACTTTATTCCTCCTTTGTCCATTCTTGAGCCCGGTATTGACAAAGGGATATTGATGAAGATGCACATTGTGTTAAAAAGCTATTTCTCACACCTAATTAAACCTAATTAAAGAGGCAGCCATATGCCCCAGTTTTCCTCACAGGTTCATTTCGCAGCGCGCTATGAACAGCCTATAAAATCACATCAGCAAAATAAAGAAAAAGAACACAGTGCTCCGGGAAGCAAGCAGAGTTTGGAGAGACTCTGTTAGCTCATTCATCATGGATGGAGGTCAGCAGTCAGTACGCTGTCTGCTTTGCAATGTGCTCTTGATCATTTATTAGATAATGCTTGCTTCAACACCTCCCAATAGCACGGATGTAACAATGCAGAATGATGAAACAGCTCATTCTCTGAATTTAAAAAAAGCGTATCTCGGTAATTTTCATATCTGTGTTCTCTTGATCTCTTTTGCTTGTACATTTTTGTGTTAGCTGGGGCCATTGAATGTCAAAACAATTTAGAGTCTTCAATTGACCTAACGTGCATGTTTTTGGACAGTAGGAGGAAGCCGGAGTACTCGGAGAGAAACCAAATGGACGCAGAGATGCAAACTCCACAGAAAGGTAAGCCCTGGGGGGATTTGAACCGGGAACCATCTCGCTGTGAGATGACTGTGCTAACCACCACGCTGCCCCGAACACTCACACAAGCCACAAATTCCTCCATGCATGACTCTGATGTTTGTCTTCTTGTTGGAAGCCGCCAAATGAGCACAGTAGCATGTCATATTCTTCCTCTTTGGTGTAAGACTTCCATTCCCCACATATGTACAGTACAGAAGCAAACAAAAAGTGCCTCTTACATCTCGCAAACGCAATCCTACTCTGCTCTTCAAGACCACTACAGTATCACATGGGAGAGAGCTGGATGTCTGCCACCCGCTTCAACTGTCAACCCCTCCGAGCTCCCGACGTGAGCCTTGTCACTCATCGATATGGCAGAATTTGCTGCCAGCGTTACATTTTCCAGCAGTGTGCCGAAGCATCAGCCGCCTCACTTAGCTTCAGCTCAACACCAAAAGGGCGCTTTATGCATGTCTCCGAGACGTTACAAGCTCTGACAAAACGGCGGTTTATTACGTTACGGAGATGAGAGGAGGGTGTCAAAACAAAGCAGGTGGTATCAGGATTGTCCACCGGTCTACGGTTCGCCTTACTTTGCTGGTTACGTATGCAGATCTGATTTTAGTTTCTCATGAGGTTTTACTTTTCACAACCTGTGACAACATCGTCTTGTCCCTTCCACATTTGAAAATAAGACAGATGCCTCAGATGAATAAGATGTGACATATTACGGCGTGCTAATATTTACCAAGCAAAAACTAAGTATCAAAGCCCTTTGTGGCAGAAATTCAATACATCTTCCCTCCTTTCATTAAACTTAAAGGACATTGAAAAAAAAAGGAATTTAGATCGCATACAAACACAGTTCTGGATGTACTTGGTCAAGAAATGCAATGTGAGATGAAAAAACAACAATTTGAGAAATGATATCCATAGAAAAGATGAAAAGGTCATGTTTTTTTTGCTCTCCCTGAGATGCTCTGAGCTCGCCTCAGTGCTGTGCTGCTCTGTCACTGTTCACGCACTGTCAGCCTTTGATCATGTTGTTTTGGCGGTGTATAAACTGGGTCATCTGCGTGAGTCTGGTTCAATGCATATGGGATATCAGACTTAACTTTAGATAAAAAGTCAGGAGAAGTATACAGTCTTCTGTACATAACAGAGCGTCTATCTGAGCCAGCTGTGGCAACAAAAGGAGACAAATCTTCCCCCTCTCCGCTTCACTGCCTTCTAAACCCTTTTGTCTTAGTAATTAAGCTCCTGATATCCCTGGTTTGCCTTAGCCAGTTAGCTACCAGATTATTTTGTGACTTGGCCTGATTCCCGTGCGTTGAAATCACAGTTTGACATGGAGATGCCCGGGGTTGATCATGCTCGTGCCAAATATCAAGCAAGGTGATGGAGAGGTAACTAATGTGGCCTTTATTGGACCCACATGGCCTGGACTTCAAATAATAGTTGCCTAATCATACAACAAGGAAAATCCGGTCAGTTGAATCTTAGTACTAAAAGATTGTTTCATTCACTTTATACGAGTGTATAGAAAAGATAAATAAAACATCAGTGAAAGAACTCCTTCCAGGATTTAAGAATTACCACTGACAGTTTAATCGGCTTGGATGCTGTTCACTATCACAGCTTTATATATTTAACAAAATAATGTGTTTTGAAGGACAAAAAAAACAAAACAATCAAGAGTGAACACCCACTTAATTCAAGCCATTTGTGATGACGAGCAAGGGGTGATGAAACATCTTCAGACTGGAAGCGCAACCTCTTTGACAACCCTTTTTTGTAACATTAATGAGGAGGACATTGTATTTGATACTAAATTCACGGCTCATTAGAAGGATCTGCCTGCTCCTCTGCTGCATGCTTCCTGTCCTCAGGAAGAAAAAAAAACCCCGTCTCAGTCTCACTTGAATGGTAACGACTCGCTACTATCTTCGAACACCAGGCATGCACTGTGTGCCCTGGCTCTTTGTCAAATCCAAACAGAGAGCCTCTTGGTTGAAGTAATGAGACTGGTGATTGAATATTTAAGCACCTAATTAAAAATTTTTGAAGATGGGTACCAAGAAGCTTGGTAGCACTTGTGCCACAGTGATTCTGTGTGGGTTTTAAGAGCTTGCAGCTTGGGAAATAAACAATTCACTGTTGCAAGTTAACTTGACATGAAGAATTATAAAGGACTTAAAAAAAGAGCGTGTGACCAATCTTGCAAACTGATTGCCAGAAATGATTCAATCTTAAAAGAAATTTGATCATGGAAAAAGCAGTCAACATTCAGACATATCAAGGCATATTCTTAGGATGCTTTCAGTGGGTATTGCAATTTTTACCAGCTAAAGGAAAGTAACTGCAATAAACATTGCAAATTAAGCATTCATTTTGAATTTAAAAGGATTAGTAAGGATCCATAAAATGTGTATTCAGTAGTTTTTATTCAGTCAAATTTTAGTAGAACAAATACTGAGAAAAACTGAGGCTGAAATAGAAAAACCCAGGTGAAATACATGCATCCCACATGCTCATCAACCTAACAATTGTAGCTATGACACAGGTCCAAAGCACTTTCTGTAAAGAACTGTGGGGAGTGAGGGGTGGGCTGAGTGGAATTTCTAAGTGGGTTCACACACACAGCCTTATGAATGTATCTGAACATGTTTGAGGTGAAAAAAGGCTGAGGTCGAGCTGACCTATGAAAAATGCATGTGTAAGCTCCTCAGCCACAATATTTTAGTCCTCAGCGGTAGAACTATGCGATGTTTACATGTCAGGCTAAAGTATGGACCCTAAGCCTCATTTAGACTCCGTGTCTTTTCGCATACATGTTCTGGTGCGCTAATGTGAGTGCTGTTGTAAGCACTCTTCTGCAAGATGTGCTCCTGGGAAAGAGATTTCTGCTTATTAAGACATGTCCAGAGAAATCCAGATCCAGGCTTATTCTAACACCCGCTTCAGGGGAATGTCGCTGAACTTTAGGCAGTTGGCTTTGAATGCACTCAGTGCTCAGCATGTATAATATCACCAATCTGTGTCAGAAAAAAGGGGAAAAAAACGGATCTCTGTCTCTGATCCTGTGATGTCACACCACTGCACTGTAGATGAATAACAGTGAATAAAAAACATGGTAATTTTCTGCAATTGGTCTGAACAATCGCACAATCCAATAAACAATTACTGGTGTTTACCTTCTATAGGGCACATTTAACATTTTCTGTTCACTCATAATAGCAATGGGAGAAAAAAGATCACCAAAAGCTTGAAGAAAACATTCCTTTTTCCTCTCTTTGTTAAGAAAAGGTGAGACGTGAAAAATTCTCACTAAAGTAGAGAAGATCGCATCAAACTATGGGAACTCAAGTCTGCTCCTACTAAATTCAACCTTTGAATTGCCTTTGAACAATGGTTTCATCATTTTGATATTGTTGCTCCATGTGTTCTTTGAAATGAACTGGAACTTATATTGTGTAGCAAGTGCTTTCCATTGGGATAAATGGTAACGTTTTGACACGGAGGGTTTTTAGGATACTAAGGTAAACTCAAAGAAAGAAAAACATGATCTTATCTTAGCATAAGTAGGATCAATGTATTGCACTTAGTTAAATAGATGTTTCCTTGAAAGTGGTCCTGGCACCATTTCCAAGCTGGTTTATTCAATTTCTATGCAGATGACACCTAAATGTTCTTCTCAGGAGCCAAAAGTTGTCAGTTTGCAGTGCTTTTTGTAAGTTGAAACCTCACAGTATCCAAAAGCAAATTCTTTAACAGTTTTCAAAACTTTATGAGTGCAGTAGTGAGTGTCGTTTATCTCTGTATGGCCCTGTTATGGAATGATAACCTGTCCAATACCAAGGCCCCCGCCTAATAGCAGCAATGATGGGCTCTAACCCCAGTTTGACCATAAATTGTAATAATTTGGTGTAGAAAATGAATGCATAAATGGAAATTGTGTTAGTATGTTGATATAAACTATATGTAGTTTACAGTTCATGTTCAGAAACATCAAGTTGAAATGACTTTATTCGTCCCTACAAGGGGAAATTTGAGTATGAATTATTTTCTTTCCCTTCAGACTTAAAGGGGACATAATATGCAAAACCAAGTTTTTAATAATTTGATTATGTACATTTGGGACTGTGGCGGGTCTATCAGCACGCAAAGTGTGAAAAAAATGACAGTCATATTTTTGTGGGCTGCCTCAGTCTCAATACAGGAGATAAATCAGGCGGTTTCAGGAGTCGGTAGTTTATGATGTCATTAGCTCTGCATGTTGCCACCCACCTCATCTGACTCCGCCTATCTGTTATCCGCCATTGTTTCTACCAGGAAGCGAGCTGACATGCCTCAGGAAAACCAACACAACTGTTCTGGGCTGGGCTCCACAGAACAGAACAAAGCTCTACACAAAATCCCTGTCTAAGAAGAGTTACAAGCCCAGTGGATTAATCTTATTTACAACGGAAATGTCCCAGCTAGAGTGGGCAAAAAGCTGTTGTTGTGTGCAAACCGCTTCACCTGGGACTGTTTTAGGAACCTCGGTCAGTACAATAAAGGACTGGCCAAAAGATAGAGGGAGCAGTACCAACTATCCATTGCGAGACGACAGACGCAGAAACTGTGAGTATTTTTAAGAATTTCTGCTTTGTTTTTCATTGTTGGTGTAAAGTTACCTAATGCTAACAGCTGTTAGCTGCTGGAGCTAACAGTGAAGCTAACGTAGTTATTGTTTGACAATGTGTGCAAGATGAACAAGAAACTTATATAGTGAGGTTTTTTTAAGCCAGCTGGTGCAGATTTCACCATATTTTTTTCCCTGCTGTGATGTTTTATAGAGATTTATACTGTTGTCATGGTAGTGTGAGCGTGCCGACGTCAGCACACCTTGGAAGAAGTGGGTGGATTGCCTGTGTCTCATTTGCATTTAAAGAGACAGGCACTCAAAACCGAGCGCTCTGAACAGGGCTGTTTTTGCAGGGTGATTTAACTGCTATTGTGCTTCATCCTTATGGTATTATGGCCAAAGCCTGTCACAGACATTACATTAGGACACCAGGGAACTAGGTTAACTTGTTGAAATAGGGTATAATATGACTCCTTTAATAGAAGCATGGTGCTACCCCTTTCAGGCCTTGATATGCATGCATCTTTGAAATGAATACAAGCATTACATACCACAGAGAACTAATGCTCATCGAGAGATCTAATTTTTATCTTTGCACTAGCTAAATCAGAAGGAACTAAGACTTACTAAGCAAGTCCATCACAAGCACGCTTTCTTTGTATTACATGCCCTAAACCTCTCAAAGATCATGGGTACCATGACAATGTTTTTTATCTTTCTTTGTTACCTTAGACTATTGTTTTTATGCTCTGTTTGAGAACACATAAAATTAACATTTTACATATTATTTGATATCTCTTTTGCGCAATATCCTCTGCACTGGCATTCCGATACCAATTTCATCAATAAAGCCAATGTTATGAATGGAGATGTAAAGAAAATGAATTGCATTAAAGACAAAATACAACATAACCACCACAAGACATGGTTATTCGTGCAGAAGAGTTAGCTAATATTTTACGTCTGCCGTTTATAGCATGACGGTTACACATAAAGCATTCAGCTGTTAACCTGATAAGAGGTGCATTCCTGTAGCTCTGACAGTGACCGTAAAAGCATGCATATAATTTTGTTAGAACATCAGACATTTATGTTCAAAACTTCTGCCCGAATCCATGTGCATGTTGTTTCAGTCTTATTTTGCTGTCTGGGTATCATCAAAGGACAAATTTGTGAAAGCATGGTGCGTTATAACTGGCAATTCCGTCAAAAACTCAGCATGGACTTTTCTGGAATACACTCTCATCTCTGCCCAAGTCACTAGGCTTGTTCTGGTGATCAGGAAAGTTCTCATATTAGTTCCCTTTGACACCTTTGTGATGCCTAAAACTAACACTTAGCTCAACACAACAAAGTTGAGCCAGTGATTTTATTCTTGGCGTGAGCTTTGATGGGCTGTTAAGCTGTAACCTGTTGAGATAAACTCTTCATAGTGTTATTTGTGGTAGCACACACTTTCCTTGATTGTCACATTGTCACAGATCGAAGAGTAGTTAGTGTACATAGCTTTCACTTGATGTGATCGGATTTTAATTGTGGCTGTGCCGTCACAAAAGAGGGTATGCTGAGCATCCTCAATTGGCTCAAGTGCAAAGTAGGGTGCAGTTGCATTTCTGTATGAGTTCCTGCTACGCAGTCATGGTCTTGTGTAGTTTCCATTTTGGTGGCCGTGTTTGCGCCTGAGCTTGTAAAGTGGATGTGGGGGTTTATTAAGACGTTGTTGAAGGCTCTGAATCCTGTGTTGTGATAATGTAAATGCATTGGAGTCAATGAATGCTTTCTATCCATCTGTAGTATGTACAATAGTTTGGTTACCCAGTTTGGTTACTACTTGGTCTTTTGTATGGCTTTGCAGATGGCTGCAACACGTCTTGCACACGTGGAATGTCCTATGTCCTTTTTCAGCTGGGGCAGTCCAATCTGGACGAAAGTTATAGTTTTTGTGGCTTGCTTAAGATATCAGTGCTCGCAAAGGGGCAACCAAGCAAGAGAAACCAGGCACAAAGTTTTTACTATAAGTTATCAGGCCAAGAAACTGCATCATAGACTTCACTGTTTGTGGTTTGAAGTGGCTCAAAATGTCATCTTTGTACATGTCGGTCTTTTTGAGACCAGAGGGACTGACAAGTTGGGAGTAAGTGTGTGAGTGTACCGCACCCCCTGATAGGTGAAAGCAAACATATCTCATGTATTAGGAAGCAGAGGAATGCAGAGGAATGTGTAACTTGTGTTTACCAAGTCAATACATGTGAAAGGTGATTTATGAATGTCTGGGTAGGTTGGTATTGAGGCGCTGATGGGGCACGGACCACTTGTTGTGGTGGGTATGTATGATGTATACTGAGGGGCACCTCCCTGGGACTGAGAACAATACACACCCTGACACTGAGCTGCCCAGTGTCCATGACAACCACACAAGTAACACGTGTCCCTGTATCTAGGGCTTTGTCTGGATCTTAAAATGGGCTTTTCCATGGCCTCTGATCTTGTAGGGTGGCCCTGAAGATGGGGGTGGACAGGTGAGATAAGGAGGCCGACTGTGAGGGAGGGCGCCAGGAAAGACTGGAGCTAATAATGGAGGAATGCTTGTATTCTGCACCAGGGGAGGAGGTTGTTGGGCAGAGAAGTTTTGAGCCTTCAGTTTAGCAAGTGCCTTATCCTGATTCACTTTATCCCTCATCTCCTTCAGATAAGCCTTATACATGTGAGCATTCAATTTGGTCATTTCATCTTTGAATTTTTGTAGTTCTAAGTCATTGTCAATATAATGGGTGACATGAGCAGCCCATACAGGATATGACGTGGTGTATAATCCTAATACATACTTCAGGGAGGCCTGTACAGTGGGGGACATGGAAGCTTCTTCAGCCCTTCTAAACATAACTCAGCAAAGGTAGTCTGTATGGGAAACTTTTCTCTTACTACAGGCCATAATGGCTGCACTACTAACATAATGGCTGTTCTATGTCTCTCAGCATGCTCAAGGAGGTCCATGACGCAAACACCTAAAATCACCCACGGCTGGAACGGATTCCGCACATATCTTTTGGAAAGCAGTAATCCATGGGGCTCCCCCTTTGTGTATTTATAGAAGTTGGGCTTTTACCATTGTCTACAGTGAAAATGAGGTGTACGTATAGGAGCGGCCTCCAGCTGTAGAACTAGTGGCATTTGATGATGAGCTCTGTGTTTATCAGAGCATGAATGAATATTGCCATTGCCAAACTTGTTACTATAATCATTACAGTAACGGACGTGGTCTGTGTTGTTCCCATGTGTTGGTGATTCAAGAGTCTCAGCCACAGAATTCTCAATCTGAGAGCGTGTTATCAGAGAAGTTTGTGAGAAGTTAAAGGGGAAGAGTTGAGAGTCTGTTTATCTTCTTTCTTGTCAGGTACTGCGGATGTTTGTGTCTCAGGAAAAGGCAAGGCCGTAACTAACGATTGTTGAGAAGTTTGCACAGAAGACAATGAGCGAATTGAGAATTGAACTTCACTAAGAAAACATTAACAGCCTGTCAAGAAGTTCTCTGCCTTCTTATCGCCTTACTTATCCTCCCTTTCTGTAGAAGGCCTGCCCCATCTAGCCTTGCTGTGGCTACTTCCAAAATGGAAGGGGAAAAATGTGGGAAAAAGCACTCAGCTTATGAGGAATGCTTTCCCAGTCTCCACACATCCCTTTCTGTTGCATTCCTTTTGCCCATTCTACAAATCGTTCTACGTGTTTCTGTGTGTCATTCTTTGGAACTTTTCTTAGCCAAGTTTGTAGTGTTTTCCAGAAAAATAAATAAGTAAATGAGATTAAGAAAAGGGAAGGGGACAGAGAGGCACCACCCAGAGATCCAACCAGGACCCACAACCTGATACACCACCAGAGTCCCGAATCCCAAGGACCCCCCCAAGCCCCCTCCCATCCACCCAGAGAAGTGGGACAATAGTGCAACGCCCCCTCTAAGTGATAAAGCTAATCAATGGGGACTAAAGATAATTCAATTCAGCTAGTTGCTGTTTGGAGGAGGCAGACATTATTACCAAACTAATGTGGTCTAAAAGAAGGTTTCTAAACTGATTATCTTTTGCCTTCCAGTTCATGAGAATAGTTTTCTCTGCAATGGATAGCACCGTGAGGACCATGTGAGCTGACTTCCTTTCTAT
Source organism: Menidia menidia (assembly GCA_907169785.1). Classification (NCBI taxonomy): domain Eukaryota; kingdom Metazoa; phylum Chordata; class Actinopteri; order Atheriniformes; family Atherinopsidae; genus Menidia; species Menidia menidia. The sequence continues at coordinate 2,891,012 of CAJRST010022223.1, read as the reverse complement.
GTTAATGTCATTTAGATGTATGACATCAACAAGTATGCAGTGTGGGGCGTGCAGGAATACTCGACTGTGCCTCTGAATTTAAGAAAAAAAGAGAGAGAAAATATATATAACATTAAATAACTGGTCTTGGTAGCAGTTGTTAAACTTATGTGTCAACACCAGCCTTCAGTGTTCAGGCTAAGAAGTAATTAATCATTATTGAATTCCAGTACATCATGATTTTTTTTTTTTTTTAAGAAAATCACTGCAAAACGGAAGCACTTGTGATTTGTTTGTGTCAGTACTGCGCAAGGCTGAATATCTCAAAAGCTTATTTCAAGTCACACCACAATGCATAAACATTGCCATTTTTCAACATAAACTGTTAGAAGGTCAGAGAAACTTAATGAGGAGCACTGAGATTGACTTGTGCACAGCATCTGCCTCACATACATTCTGCTGTAAAATACCAGCATCTAATAACCAGTTGAGGGAATTTGACAACAAGATGCAGAAGCCTTTTTTCTTATTTAATTGCTGCTCATGGAGCTTGTCTTCTCCATTTGAAAAAATGTCTCTCCAGTTTATTGACTCGTGCTGGACGGAATGCAGTGGATGAGTAATAAAATATTAATCTTAACTAATTTAGCTCTGTCAGAGATTGTTTTATATAAGTGGGCGTTCATTAACTTGTGGATAAAAAAAGAAGTCTGTATTAAATTCTTTTTGGTTTGTTTCCATACACTATTTCCTTATTTTGTGAAATCCCTGCCTGAAAGTATGTCCACTGATTCTCAGAGCTTACAGCACTACTGACAAAAGTGAATCTAGCCCTGTCTTTTTATGTAGTGTCGGAGCTTAAAGATTGTAGGCTCTGAAGCAAACAACCATACATGACAGAATTTTGCTAGACTGTCCAGTTAATGATGGTGAGCTGACTAGTGACCTCCTGCACATGTCCTGCAATGAGCAAAAAGGAAACATGGAACACAAAGAAAGTGGTGTGAGGAGCAATGGAAATGTGTCCAGGATGACTGAGTGTAACCGAAACACAGTCTTAGCCGAAATAAAATTCATATTGGAATAATACAATGTTAAAGGATGAGAACTTTGACTTATTTAGTGACAAACTTGTGACAGTAACACACTTCTAGTCTACGCTGGGTGGTGGCGGACTGCAGTAACAAGCAAGTAATCAATAGGTGGTGTCAGAATAACACAGAATTTGAAGAGCTGGCGTAACCACTAATGTCCCAATTGGATTTAACAAACTAACCCAATCTGTCCATCTGTCCACAGCCTTTACCTGATGGCTGAGAAACTAAACATGCCGGTGCTCACTGACGGATCATTTAAATTGGTAGGTCAACAGAATAGAGATTATCCACTCAGTTGCTTAAAACAGCCTAGTTCATATTAGTGGACTCTTTCTCATCTGCCACTGTTGGCCCTTCAGTTGTCAGTGATATCTTATGATTGGCAGGAGAAGTAGCTAGCTGTCAACTTGTCTCAATATTAAAGCATAGTTCATAATTATTATAAAATACAGATATTAAATGACAAGTTCCATGGTTTGTTGTCAGTGTGCAGATTTGTATCTGACTGTGTAGGCAGCAAGATCAGAAATTTACTAAACAAAACTAAACAAATTGAAAAAGAAATACCTCGACATAATGGGTAACACTGCAAGTCCTTTACACTACAAAAGTGATAAAATAGAGAGATCTTCAGTCAGAGGCTTCTTAAGCTGCATGTGAGCAGACTGAAGCTAAAATCTTAATTGACTTATCTTTAAAACATCGTAGTTGATGTTTGTTCATTTTTTTTAAACTAGAAATTACATAATTTAATGAAATGAAATATTCTCTTCTTCCATTTGGGTATCTATATTATATGTTATTTATATCAAATTCTCCATTCTTCTTTTCAAGGTCCATCATAGCTTTTTTTTTCCGCCTCTAGCTTTCATAAATTCAGACAAATGCAAAATGCGAAACGTCTCATAGTTGCGATGGAGGGGTTTGCCCTAAGGGCTGATGTTGGCAGCAACTGCATGCACTGAATAAAGCCCAAGTACAAAAAAAAACAAACTGTGAATAGGTGTATATAAAAAAAAAAAAATCCCATTCCTTTGCTTCCCCGTGCATGTGGCCTCAGAATGTTCTCTCTGTTGTTGCTGATGGTGCTTTGTCAAGGCCTATGATGATCAGTAATGGATGGCCAGGAGGCTCTGTTCGTGGTCCATTACTATTTACATTATACATTTATAATATCAGTCTTCCTTCTCAGTACTTCGCTGTCCATTTTAGATGACATATTTTTATTTGCCCCTGGCTCCATCCCAGCCTTGGCTCACACTCGTATTCAGACAATATTCAATGCTTGCCAACTATCCAAACGCTCCATAACAATCACTGGCTCGTTTCACACTCAGATAAGACTATTTGCATGTTTATCACGCAATCTCGTACTAGCTCAGACTTTGTTGTGATTCTAACCTTGCATGGCACCTCCATATTTCCGGCTGAACTTTAGAAGTATTGCGCTCCCTCGTAGCGGCATTGCTTTGGGAAATAATTCAGTCAGCAAATCAATTCGTCACATCTTTTTGGTAACACGATAAAAGGTCCAAACGCAATCTCTTGGACACAGACTTGAACGGGGAGGTGAAAAATGTTAGACTTAAACATCTCGTTGCTGCCTTTTTAACAGAAGCACGGCTTATCAGAGGAATGGGGTTGTTTTGGAGGGCGACTCTAGCCAAACCTTTTATTCTTTCTTTAATTTGTCAGCAGTCTTTATTTTTCATATATCTAACACTAAAATAAATTGACTTTTTTTACAGCTATTTAGAGACCTTAAGTGTAAAACTAAAGCCACGAAATTGATGCAGACCACTACGTTGATTTATTCTGTTAGACAATGAACAATTTAAGAAACACTGAAACAAGCCTTGAGCATAATCTCCAGATGACTGTCAAAATAACAAATCAGCTTGAGTTCATATAAGTGGTCATATCTGGGAAATTGGAAACTTGTGTCCCCTGACAAGGGGGGATTTGTTTCGAGATCAAATAGTCATGGTCCGTCTCCTTGTTGACATCGGGGTGGCTGCTGGCGGCTGTGACGACGTTTGGGGAAATTGGTGGGATAAATGCCAGCCCGGGCAAAATGAATCAATCATAATCTCCAAAAGCTCTTTGTGGCAGGTTATTAATCAGTTCAAAATGCACTACTTGCTCATCAGACGCGTAAGAGGCAGGAGTCCATTTCAATCAGCACTCTCACGGTGTTAGCACGAGGGGTTAGACCTTGATGCTGATAGAAATGTCCTTGCACTGTGGTTATTAGAAGTGACATTGCGAAGCCAGCTAGGTGTCTTTACGGCTCTATCCAGGCACAAAAACCTAATAATGGCAGCAAGCATCTGGATTTTATCTTCTCCTACAAAGGGTACAATCGGAAGTCTGTGCCACACCGTTTTTGGCTTCATGGTCTGATCTTCATTGGAGATTAAATCCTCATAGTTGGATGGGAAGAGCATTTTTTCAGCAAATATGCCGTGCACACAGCCCTAAATTAAGTCTTGAAACTCATCTCAATGGCAGAAAATGCCAAAACTGTCAGGAAGATCAACCGGAAGATAAAGGGGGATCTATTTTACCAGTCTGCAAGGAATGTCTGGTTTAGGCCGAACCGACTCCCACGAGTCAAATATATTTAAGAAAAGTAAGAAAGTAAGGTAATCTACAGAAACTTATTGGATGTTTGCAGGCCATACTTCCTGTTGGAGCGGTATACAGTTTTATTTTTTCCCTGTGGTAATTATTGCCCCAGGGGAAACCCTGCAGTGACCCTGCAATGCAGTGACAGCACAGAACAGGTAAATAAACTGCTTCATGAACCTAAAAATAAGGCTGTGATCTTGTTAAAGCAGGTGTACCGGCATTTAAAAAGCCAACATGCAAGTACTTTTTCCTTTTTTGTTTTCTGAAAAGGGTCATCTGCAGTTCAGTGTGGTAAAACTATACACTTTGGGACAATAATGATGAGTCTACAATGAAGCTCCTTCTTTTGAAAGAAAATAAGGTGCTTTTACTCTTAAGCAATGATTATATTCTTCACTAGCATCCCAAATCAATGCAGTGGGTATCCTTTAGCATTATATTAGGTAAATGCATGCAATAATTATTAGGTAAATGCATGCAATAATTATTGGAAGATTTCATTTTCAGTTATATGACTCCAATGGTTAGGGATTCTGGGTTTTTGTTGTGCTTATCATACCTGGTTTTCAGTTTAGTATTTGTTCTTCAGGCTACAATAGCAGTATTATTATGTCCCTGTTTGAAGATGAATAAACTGTTAATTCAGTTTAAGTATCCTGCGCAAAGACTTTAAGGGAGAGGAGTCAGACATTTAGACATGATTTTAAAATCTAAAGTATTGAATTGTCATGGGTTTTCATGTCATTGTTCTGTTTCCTGTTTTGTTTTGTAGTTTTTCCTGTCTGGTCCCATTGTTGGTGTCCCACTTCCGCCCTTTTGATTTCCTGACTCCTCCCTTATCACCTCCACCGTATCTCGATGTTTCTTCCCCTGTCTTGCGTATATATACTCAGATCTGTCTCTTGTTCGTTTTGTGTTCGCACTTGTCATTTTTGTAAGTCGTCCAAACGTTCTAGTCTCGTCTTGCATCGTGATCCTTTGCCTACCCTCTTTTGACCATCATTTTTACCTGCCGTTTTTGTACCTCTGCCTGATTATTTTTGCCTGCCCGTGTACCGACCATTTTCTGATTAAATAACTGTGATTTTAGATATCCATGCCTGGAGTCGTGCGTTTGAGTTCTAGTGTTACGCTCGAGATAAAAAAATTGTAATCGATGTGATAAAAATAAAATATTAAGTAAATGCATGCAATAATTATTGGAAGATTTCATTTTAAGTTATGTGACTGCAATGGTTAGGGGTTCTGGGTTTTTGTTGTGCTTATCATACCTGGTTTTCAGTTTAGTATTCGTTCCTCAGGCTACAATAGCAGTATTAATACGTCCCTGTTTGAAGATGTTGCCCTCTTACCTATGTTTTTAGTTGAATCAAATGTTCAGTTTTATAGTTTATGAATCCAATTATTTTTTCCTTCTATTCATTTATTTAATCCCCCCCCCCCCTCACACACACACACACAGACACACTCATATCCCTTTTTAAAATTATTTTCTTTTTTTCATTGTTATTTGCATTTCTGCTTCTTTATGGAAATGATTGGAGACTGGCTCAAGAGGGATATCAAATCCACACCTGACAGAGAGAGAAAAGACTCATAGCACTTTATGGTACTTAATGAATCTAATTGCACCATACTTTAAGCAGGTCAGTTATTGATTTAAAAGGACCTGAGTTATCTCACTAAATCTAATTAAAATTCTATTTATCCACAAGTCCCATGCAGTGTCATGTAGCATCTGGTTAACCCAAATCTCAGCAATCTAATGTCCAGTAAAATGAGAAGCTGACAGCCTATAAAAGACTGTTGCTATTATTTATGTGACACAACCTAAATGCATACCGTAATGTAAAAACACAAAAGAAAATTTACATTAGGAGACATGGAAATGAGTGGGCTTGGAGGAATGACCAGTGGGAGAAGTGCAAAGAAAATTAAGAAAATTAATTATATCAGTGAATTTAAAACGACGAGGGTGAGCTAATAAAGTTCTATAAAATAAATAATGTAAGGATGAAATAATAAACTCTCTCCCTGGGCTGCCACCTTATCGTGGTGGAGGGGTTTGAGTGTCCCAGTGATCCTAGGAGCTATGTTGTCCGGGGCTTCAAGCCCCTGGTAGGGTCACCCAAGGCAAACAGGTCCTAGGTGAGGGATCAGACGAAGCGCAGCCCAGAAGACCCTTATGAAGAGAGACAAAAATGGACTTCGTGTACCCTCGCCTGGGCGCGGGCTACCGGGGCCCCCCCTTGGAGCCAGGCCCAGGGGCGGGGCACCATGGCGAGCGCCTGGTGGCCGGGCCTTCACCCATGGGGCCCGGCCGGGCCCAGCCCGAAGAGGAGACATGGGTCCCCCTTCGCACGGGCCCACCACCCGTGGGAGGGGCCATAGGGGTCGGGTGCGCTGTGCCCTGGGCGGCGGCCGGAGTCAGGGACCTTGGCGGACTGATCCCCGGCTGCAGAAGCTGGCTCTAGGGACGTGGAACGTCACCTCTCTGGCGGGGAAGGAGCCTGAGTTAGTGTGCGAGGCGGAGAGATTCCGGCTGGACATTGTCGGTCCCGCCTCGACACACAGCTCTGGCTCTGGAACCAGCCTTCTTGAGAGGGGTTGGACGCTTTGCTACTCTGGAGTTGCCCCCGGTGAGAGGCGCCGAGCAGGAGTGGGCATACTTATTGCCCCCCATCTCGGTGCCTGTACGTTGGGGTTTACCCCAGTGAGCGAGAGGGTAGCATCCCTGCGGGTGGGGGGACGGGTCCTGACTGTCGTTTGTGCCTATGCGCCTAGCGGCAGCACAGAGTACCCACCCTTTTTGGAGTCCTTAGAGGGGGTACTGGAGGGTGCCCCCCCTGGGGACTCCCTCGTTTTGCTGGGGGACTTCAACGCTCACGTGGGCAATGACAGTGGGACCTGGAGGGGCGTGGTTGGGAGGAATGGCCCCCCCAGCTTGAACCCGAGCGGTGTTCTGTTTTTGGACTACTGTGCTCGGCACGGATTGTCCATAACGAACACCATGTTCAAACATAAGAGTGTCCATATGTGCACCTGGCACCAGGACACTCTAGGCCGCAGTTCAATGATCGACTTCGTTGTCGTTTCAGCTGATCTGCGGCCGCATGTTTTGGACACTCGGGTCAAGAGGGGGGCGGAGCTTTCCACCGACCACTACCTGGTGGTGAGTTGGCTCCGATGGCGGGGGAGGATGCCGGTGAGACCCGGGAGGCCCAAACGTGTTGTGAGGGTCTGCTGGGAGCGCCTGGCGGAGTCCCCTGTTAGGCGGAGCTTTAACTCCCACCTCCGGGAGAGCTTCGAACACGTTCCGGGGGAGGCGGGGGACATTGAGTCCGAGTGGGCCGTGTTCCGCGCCTCCATCAATGACGCGGCCTCCCAGAGCTGCGGTCGCAGGGCTGTCGGTGCCTGTCGTGGCGGCAACCCTCGAACCCGCTGGTGGACACCGGCGGTGAGGGATGCCGTCAGGCTGAAGAAGGAGTCCTATCGGGCCTTTTTGGCCTGTGGGACTCCGGAGGCAGCCGATGGGTACCGGCAGTCCAAGCGCCATGCGGCTCGGGTGGTCGCCGAGGCAAAAACCCGGGCGTGGGAGGAGTTTGGGGAGGCCATGGAAAAAGACTTCCGTACGGCCTCGAGGCGATTCTGGTCCACCATCCGGCGTCTCAGGGGGGGGAAGCAGTGCCCCACCAACACTCTTTACAGTGGGGATGGTGTGCTGTTGACCTCAACTCGTGACGTTGTGGGTCGGTGGGCGGAGTACTTCGAGGACCTCCTCAATCCCACTGGCGCGTCCTCCGTTGGAGGGGCAGAGCCTGGGGATCCGGAGGTGGGATCTCTAATCTCCGGGGCTGAAGTCACCGAGGCAGTCAAAAAGCTCCGCGGTGGCAAGGCCCCGGGGGTGGATGAGATTCGGCCGGAGTTCCTAAAGGCTTTGGATGTTGTGGGGCTGCGTTGGCTAACGCGACTCTGCAACATCGCGTGGACATCAGGGGCAGTCCCGCTGGATTGGCAGACTGGGGTGGTGGTCCCCCTATTTAAAAAGGGGGACCGAAGGGTGTGTTCCAACTATAGGGGGATCACACTCTTAAGCCTCACTGGGAAGGTCTATTCAGCGGTTCTGGAGAGGAGGGTCCGTCGGATAGTCGAGCCTCGGATCGAGGAGGAGCAGGGTGGTTTTCGTCCTGGCCGTGGAACGCTGGACCAGCTCTATACCCTCAGCGGGGTCCTAGAGGGTGCATGGGAGTTCGCTCAACCAGTCCACATGTGTTTTGTGGACTTGGAGAAGGCGTTCGACCGTGTCCCTCGGGGTATCCTGTGGGGGGTGCTCCGGGAGTATGGGGTACCTGGCCCCTTGTTACGGGCTGTTCGGTCCCTGTACGACCGGAGTCAGAGTCTGGTTCGCATTGCCGGTAGTAAGTCGGACTCGTTTCCGGTGGGAGTTGGACTCCGCCAAGGTTGCCCAATGTCTCCGGTCCTGTTCATAACTTTTATGGACAGGATTTCTAGGCGCAGCCGAGGTGTTGAGGGTGTCAGTCTTGGTGGCCTTAGGATCGCATCTCTGCTTTTTGCAGATGATGTGGTCCTGTTGGCTCCATCAAGTCGGGACCTACAGCTCTCACTGGACCAGTTTGCAGCCGAGTGCGAAGCGGCTGGGATGAGGATCAGTGCCTCCAAGTCCGAGACCATGGTCTCTCACCGGAAAAGGGTAGAGTGCCTTCTCCGGGTCGGAGCGGACGTCCTTCCCCAAGTGGAGGAGTTCAAGTATCTCGGGGTCTTGTTTGCGAATGGGGGTAGGGAGCGTGAGATCGATAGGCGGATCGGTGCGGCGTCTGCAGTAATGCGGGCGCTGTACTGGTCTGTCGTGATGAAGAGAGAGCTGAGCCTAAAGGCGAAGCTCTCAATTTATCGGTCGATCTACGTTCCCACCCTCGTCTATGGTCACGAACTTTGGGTAGTGACTGAAAGAACGAGATCGCGGATACAAGCGGCCGAAATGAGTTTCCTCCGCAGGGTGGCTGGGCTCTCCCTTAGAGATAGGGTGAGAAGCTCGGCCATCCGGGAGGGCCTCAGAGTAGAGCCGCTGCTCCTCCACGTGGAGAGGAGCCAGTTGAGGTGGCTCGGGCATCTGATCAGGATGCCTCCTGGTCTCCTCCCTGGGGAGGTGTTCCAGGCTCGTCCCACCGGGAGAAGGCCCAAAGGAAGACCCAGGACCCGCTGGAGGGACTATGTGTCCCGGCTGGCCTGGGAACGCCTCGGGATCCCCCCGGAGGAGCTGGCCGAAGTGGCCGGGGAGAGGGAAGTCTGGATTTCCCTGCTCCGGCTGCTGCCCCCGCGACCCGACGCCGGATAAGCGGAGGAGAATGGATGGATGGATGGATGGATGGATGAAATAATAAAGAAAAAAATAAACAAAAATATTAAAGTAAAACAGTTCAGTGAGAAATCTAAAAAGCTGATGGAAGCGGTTTGTAAAATGCTGATAAATTATAAGAAAAGGTCAGGGAAGAGACAGAAATAAGGTCATTTCACATCCTCTGCAGTCATTATTAGTAAAAACTAGTCATCTATTTTTATTCATTTTAGCTGGATGAATTAGCATAATATTTACTTACTGCATTTTTGCTTTTAAGCTATGCACATCCCTGGAGAAGCATTGATCTGATAAAGGCAGTGTATCCCTTTTTCAATGCCGTGTGCATTTATAATGTCTTGAGACTACTGGTTGGATGTAACTAAAGTATTCAGTTACCTTTTGATTTTCTAAAATGGGTGAGTTTGTTACCGTTAGGTAGTCTGCATATCTGCCAGTGCATATTTTACCAAATATAAATAAAAAATAAAACAGAAAAGAACAGTAAAAAACTGTGGACAAAAAACTTCAGACACGAAGAAGCACCCAATGACTGAACATATGTGTCTGGATCACTGACATATCTTGAAATGAGGAGAACAACCTGGTTGCAGCTATACTGGTAGACTACCAGTTCCAGACCTAAAATAGTAATATCTATAGTTTTTTATGCCTGAAATAAGATTATAATCCATTAACGTCACACCCTGACAGAGCACCATGAGTGAAAGAGACCTTGTGAACTCTATGTAACTTCTGTTTTTGAATGATTGTCATTAATACATTTAAACTCAGACATTATTCGAAGCGTGGCCATGTCAGTTAACAACTGATGTTCCAAATGCTGTGATATGCAACTTTCCCAAAAACTGTATATGAATATCCCAGAATATAATCAGACAGAGTTACGAAGAGTAAGTAAGTGGGAATGTGTGTTTGCGTGTGGTTTCACTGGAAGAAGTCTGACTCCAATGATGAATATCTGTTAAATATATTTTGTCATGTGGGAAAAGTTGCAATTGCCCGGAAGCGTTTCTGGAACAGCAAAGCGGGAATCTGCTTTCACCACAGCTCCCTGTTCCCACCCCTAAGGACTCCAGTCGCAAGCAATAGGATTTGGAGGTGTTAGGTGCACTTTCAAGGCAAAACAGATGAATAAATTCCACTTACGTGGGCAATATAGCCATCAAACTAATTGGATTTTGTTTGTGGTCTTGCAGAGTGAAGGGAAGATGAATTCACGTGAGAGGAGTAACACCATGCCGCAAATATAAAGACGTAAGATTTAACAGAACAGGAACGGCATGTCAGCGATGGGACGGATCAGCGGTCAGCGAAGACATGGGCATTAACTTGTTTATTCGAAGGGTGCCCCCGCAGGTCATCCGCACAAGGTTGGATTTTTTTTTTTCGCAGCATTTAGCAGGATATTGACCGATGCCACACTGCCTGTCAGTCTCATTCAATCTGTCTCAGTGTGGAAGTAAAAATGTCCAAACAAGTATAGTGTTTCTGCTCATGACACGATTTTATAAAGCTTATGAAAGCGCGTGAGTTTACCAAGCCGTTTCAACTTGGACATCTTTTTTAATCATTCCGTGATAGTGCGTCTCCCTGGCGTTCAGCTTTACCGTCATAAAAGTTCATTTTCTCGACCCCGTGCCTTCAGATAGCTTACATGTGCTCTCCTTTTTCATGACAAATCACAGAATCACACATGTGCAAGTCCAACGCGAGGAAGTGAGAAGGCAGAATGTTTTGGAGCGCAGCCCCAGATAGCCATCCTCACGCCGACTGTGGCATCTGCAAGCGGCGAGATAAAAGACGGGGCTGAATGTGGGATCCAGAAATTCTCCACAGAAGGATGAGCCCTCGACAGCGGACGGCTCGACACAGATGAGCCTTTTTCTTCCCGCAGAAATGCGAGCCCAGCTCCATAATCCCCCTCCATCCCAAAGTTCAGACCATCCTCTTGTTTGATACAAAACTGCAGAGCCGTGCAGAGTCGACCCAGTGCAGCTATGCTGATGCCTCTTTGATTGGAGAGATCGCAGAAGGCGTAATGATGCTGAGGCCAGACTTAGTGAATGCAAGCAGTGGCTTTTCCTGCATTTCTCACATTGCTGCTTTTTTTGTTTTTTTTACAACCAAATCCTTTTCTTTTTCCCATAAACAAAAATCCCCAAATCATACATGAAAAATGAAGCTTTGAGAAAATTTAAACGCACGATACAAGCATTTTTCTTTCCAGTTCACTTGTTTCAAACTTGTAGAACTGCGTGGGTTCAGCTAATTTTTTTCTTCTTTCGAAAAAAAAAAAATTGATTTCATAACAAACATGGTCAAAACTATCTCTTTGGATTCCCTCTTTCCCTGCAATTCAGTAAATCCATTCAAAGAATTAGCCCACATTGTTCTCATAAATCGGAAGACTTTAACACGTCTAATCTGAGTGAATTATTTAAGCATCAATTTTGAAGGTGGCAATGAGAGAGCGAAACTGACTATTGTTCCACATCCCACAAGAGGAGAGTAACATTTGGAATGAATTTAAAGAAGAAAATGAGCCTAACTCAACAAAGAATCTTTTTTTATCGTTAATCGATAGTTTTGCCTCTGTAATGCACAACTAATTGGTAAAGTAATCGCTACATCATTTTCTCTCAGGTCTAACTACTTGGTCCAATAAATATCTAGTTTAAGAATATTATTTCTAATGTCAGAAAAGACAGAACGAATGAAATATAAATTTACTTTAAAAATTATAAAAAGTTCATACTATGGTGCGTCGAACTACACTCAAACTACGTCGAAAAAATGCCTGTGAAATAAATATTAATATGCAGAAAAATCATGACATTGAAAATCTCTAACAGTGTATATTTAAGAGGAATATATTGTAAAAAACAAAACAATGAATAATTGCTCATTTTACAGTGTATGTGAAAAGGATATTCCGTTGTAGAATTGATATGTTACTGTATTATAAACAATTGCAATGTTTTTTTTCAAGTATTTCAAGTAAAATTGCAATACTTGAACCAATGCAAAACAGTTAAATTTACAATATAGCTTGTTTTAAAGAACTGAAATAAATAGTATACCATTTTACAAATTCAGTTGTTGTGATTTTCAGTTAAATGCTGTTGCCCAAACTATGATAACATGAAGAAGTTGAAAATAAAACATGTTTAGAACTGAGACCTATAGTGTAGTAGAACTGTAGTCATGGTCAAAAATATATTTTTATACTAGATTGACACTCTTTATGTGTTAATCACGTCCCTATTGTTTTTGTTTTATCAAATTATACTTATATTAAGGTTATACTATTATTTTATCAGGTATTTAGTGTTTTAAGATTTAGTTTATACAGTATTTGGTTAAATACACAGCCCAGAGGAGACATTGAGGGTAAACTACTAATACATACTAATTTGGCTGAAAAGGGATGTTGACTTTACCAGTTTAGGATGTCATTTTTATAATGTTATTTTTTAAAGGATTACAGTTTTACATTGTAAAATGTGTTGTTTTACTGTATTTTCTACAATATTCTGACAGTTTTTTTCTGTAAACATCTGACGTTTTTTCTTACAGTCTATGATGAGAAAGCATGGTAAGCTTTGCTTCGTTTATATCCATGCCTTTGAGTTTAGCTAGAATGAAAAAAGAAAAGAAGAACCAGGTCCTGGACAAAAATAAATAAATAAGACGAATTTTTAATATACTGTAACTATGTGGTTATGATATGACTGTAACCTCTGCTAATGATGACTGAGTGGAGAAAGCAGAGTCAAGAAGAGGACACATTAGGCCTTGACCATTGAAATAAGCTCAGATCACTTGTCCTCTTAAGCTAACTGAAGTGTTTTGCCTCCTATATCAGCTATCAAGAATTCAAAATGCTGACGGCTTCTCTCACAAAAAAATAAAAACCCAGAAGAATTAAATTATTCACTATGATATCTTGGGAGGATGTTAGAAAATTGACCCAGCTGTCAGATAACACGTAATGACACCACCACCCCCCCCCCCCGAAAACCAATATGTGGTGCTCCAGAAAATGACTCTGCAATTACAAAATTAGAAGCCGCTAAGTTCCCTTTGCAGGGATAAAAAAGCAAAAATGCAGAGCAGATCAGCAGAATTCCATTATGAACCTCGCTGCCATCTTCTGCAAAAAAGCCGTTCCCTGTTCTGTGGACTGGGGTGACGACCATTATAGATGGGGAAACCAATTACTCCTTCTACACCATGCAATATTTATGAAACACTTAGCCAGCGGTCTGAAGGTTAATATTTCATTCACAGACAAGACAGACCCATACACTCAGAATAAAACTTCAAAGGGAATTGCTTAAAGAACCATATACAGTGAGAAAAAAAAAAAAAAAAAGCCTTGACTTGCTTCATTGTCACTGAGCCACCATCCCCACACCCCACGCATTAATGAGGCCGATTAATTACGACTCTTTTTATGTTAGACATGTTCTGGGCGGAGTGTGTTGCGTGCCGTGTGTGTGTGTGTGTGTGACTTAAAGACCTCACTCGCGTAATGGGACATTGATCGAGTTCCACACCTCTGTATGGCGTTATATAGGCAAGATGGAGGGGCACGGATTAGATGCTCAATAAACAATCTGCCAGGGACTGGGTCATTTTCTTCCAATTTGACTTCGTCAAAGGGGGATTAATGCTTTGCTTCTGTAAAGCTGGCAGACACGAGAATTCTGTATTGTTTGGTAATTCTCATCCTTATCTTTTATTTTTTCTTTCATTTATGAGCTATTAAAAATGTTCGCTGTCCAGTGTGACATTCAAAAACCAGCTTCCTCAAATTGTTTCTCGTGATGTATCAACTTGGAGTCCCTGTGATACGTAAATAACAAAAAAAACAAACAATATATTGGTCATCAAGACTCATCACAAAGGAAGTTTTTCCCTGTTCTAAGCTGGTTACCAGATAAAAGTTAAATCTCGTTTAGACTCAGTGGTATTCAATGCTGAGCTGTTGTAAACATTACAATGTACTTTTGTTTAACTACTGTAGTTTAAAGCTAAATATTAATCATGTCGACGTTATCTTGGCCTTGAGCATCTAATCCGTGCCCCTCCATCTTGCCTATAACGCCATACAGAGGTGTGGAACTCGATCAATGTCCCATTATGGAGTGAGGTCTTTAAACCACACACACACACACGGCATGCAACACACTCCGCCCAGAACATGTCTAACATGCTCTAAAAAGAGTCGTAATTAATCAGCCTCATTAATGCGTGGGGTGTGGGGATGGTGGCTCAGTGACAATGAAGCAAGTCAGGTTTTTCTTTTTCTCACTGTATATGGTTCTTTAAGCAATTCTATTTGAAGTTTTACGGGTCTGATTAGTGGCCTTTATCGGCTTTCACCAATATTTTTTTTCGATTGTTTCGATTTAAGTTAGATTTAAACCGAATTTCAACAGGAACAAACCATGTTCCAAGTATACCACACATATAAAAGACTTCAGCCTCTATTTTATCATTTTTATCAAACATCTAAGAGACTATTTAAATACTTATTTTTCTGTTTGTTCTTTTTTACGTGTAATAATTCCTCATTGGCAATAACAAGCCCATTCTCACTACTGCCCTTTTTATATGTCAATACTAACTTTACTGCATGATCGCACCAAATCAAAACTTAAGAATTTATCAAAAAGACATTTTCATTTATTAATGTTTAGGCAATTGACCCAGTTTGGTCAATAATGCACAGTAAAGTAGAATTTGATATGCCACACTCTTTAGGTCATTCTGGTTTGCCATTGATCTCATGTCCAGTGCAGTTACGGGGTTATTATGAATCACAACAAATGCTTCTTAAGTTCAATATAACATGTTTTCTTTTTCATTAGTAAAACTTCACCTGGCTCCACTTGCACTAGTTACGCAATGGTTTTAAAGAAAAATGCACTTTCAAATTGCCAGTTGACATTTTTAATTTGGTTATTTTCATTATTGCCGGGGTAGAAATGCAAATAGAGTATTCCCTCGCACAAGAAAAGCATAATGAAACCAGCTCAAGTTAATCAGTCGACCAATCAATCAGTTATTAATTAAACCTCACTTCTTAATGATGGCTGATTTGTTTTCATGTGTCATTCTTGGCCCGGGGGTTGTTATTAGTTCCTGTTCTACATCCCGAGTTAAACACAAAACTCCACTATGCTTATCATCCTCTAAACTCATGATTATTTCCATTTTTGAGGACAATAAGTTTAGAGAGAGCACCCGTGTGGAGGTAATACCTCTGTGATGGTTGAGCCATTACTGCTGTGTCAGAGAACGCCGCCTGCTGCACTCCGCCAGTTCACAGGGGCTTTCATTTAATGTACGAATGTTTGCTATAATTAACGCTCACCCTGGTTGGTGGATAAAAATATCGCACAGCTGAACACATTTTGATCCGCCTCCCTGCGAGAGGGAATTACACGGGAGTCAGGCGCAATAATTTGGGTGGAGAGAAGGTCTCTGTCAAACAGGATGAGTCATTGCTGGAAAGGGGGGGAGGGTAGAGGGGGGGGTGGGGGGGTTTGCAGTGATTAAACCCGCACAGACAAAGTCAAGTTAGGAGTACTGATGGATGCCAAAGATATTTCACTCTGAAAAGTTGCAGCTCATAATGAAGTCGACAAACAAAGAATACCCTTCCTGAAAATGATTCATTTGGGCTTGTAATAGACTGAAAATGAACCCTTTAAAGCCCGATCCAAGAATAAAACAAAACAGAAATTACCTTGTTTTTGGTTTGAATTCCTTATTTGGCCTTTTAACAAAATATGTGAAAAGAAAAAACAGAAATACCTTTTTGATATCAATAATTTATCACTATGCGATAAGTCAAGATTATTTTTTGTGTAGTCTTCTGCCCCCTGTTATCAGGTGTATCTGATTGTGTACAATAAGATTTTGAGCAAAGTTTTGACCATTGAATTATGCAAAAGGTGTCAGACGCAAAACATTTCAGAAACGGTATGAATCAAATATGATACATTTGGCATTACAGGGTTAAATAAAATAAACTTCACCGAAACACACATGGAGTTAGATTAAAGCAAGTTAGTGAGACATGTCCATCCTTACATTTTCTATACCTGGTTATTCCAGGGTTATTCCAAGCTAGTGTTAGGGTTGTCAAAAGTTACTAAAGATACTAAAGATACTAAAAAAGTATCGATACTAAAATGTTGTATCCGGATACGATACTCATTTTCAAAAGTATCGATACCACCGCGCGACGCTGACCTGCCGTCGCTGCGCCCCTTCTCTCTGATTTATTTATGTATTTATTTAGGTTGTTTATGATCATTAACAAGACGTTAGCCTTGAACTGCTATCTGCGGCTAATGGCTAATAACAACACGCCAACAGTAATCAAGTACATATCAAACTCCGCCCACATCCAATCGGCCATTTTGATTAGGTCACCAAAAGGAAGATCCCAGGCAAGAAAATCCTAATTGCTTCATGGCAATATAGACAATAATTTAAAGATAGTTAAATTAATTTTTCAAACACTGAATTATACTCTATCCATAATATGATGTTAAAATAGTGTAATGTTAAATAGTTTTGTACAATAAGTCCAAACAAGTTTCACCAAAAAAATATTTATTTCTCACAATTATGAAGGCTGCAGGGTCAGGGTTAGGGTTAGGATTAGGGTTATTAATACGGGCCACCAGTCACGATAACATCAGTTACAAGTCAGTTTGAAATGAAAGACACTAACCTGTCAAAATTCAGTTAAATTTTGGGGTCTTTGTTTTTATCCTTGTGGTATCGAAAATGGTATCGAGTATCGGTATTGAGTTGAAAATTTTAGTATCGTGGCAACCCTAGCTAGAGTACACCTTAGACATTTCTGCTTCAGCAAAAGGTGTACCAGCGTGTACCCAGCCTCCCCCCCTTTTTTTTTAATTAGGTGTCAGGTAGTGGACACAGAACAGCAGAGGCAGCCCCATGTGGGGAAATCTGTGACACCCTGTGTGTTCTGACTGCTCATTCAGAACCAGTTCTCTTTTTTTTTTTTCCAGCCTAGGTTCAGCTCTTTTATTGGACCGGCAGACCGCTCACCTTTTTTAAAAGCATCAAGGAGCTTCTCAGCCCTGCCACAGCCTCACTGGTTTTTTATTCCAATCGCAGATTGGAAGCATCCCACAAATGCCAGGAGCTGTGGAAGTGCTATAAACTAAACTTCACTCAAGTCATTACACTTATCCATCCCCCCCCCCCCGTTTCAGCTTAACAGACAGGAAAAAAATGCTCTTGTTGAACTCCTTACAATACCAGGTCCTGATGGATTGAGATTATCTGTACAATTTTACCATAAGTGGTCATAAAGGCACGGTGGTTGTAAAAATGTGTTTTCTTGTACAGTGGCCAGTTTTTCTGACACAGCAAAACCTCTAACAAATGAAAAGATATGACCACAGATATTTCAGAAGACTGGGAAGTAAGTAGATATATTACAAGTGATGCACATGTGTATTTTGGAAATTGTCGTGGCGCTTCTTACATTTGCTTCTGTTTACTCGGCCGTTTGTGATCTCCATCTGTGCACAATCGTAAATCAATTGCAGTCTTTTAAAGTTCAGAAAGCAACTCCATGGAAAAAAATGTCTTTTGTAAAAAAGGAATTTTTGCTTTACGTTGGCTGATGGACAAAATGCAGAATTCACTGTCCTTATCGACACATTTCAGTGTCCTCCTCTTGGTCTTTTGAATGTGCTTTTTCACCAAATAGTTGGACTGATTGTTGCAAAATAGAACCTGATGGGAGCAAAGAAGAACAAACAAAAGATACCCCGCCCCCCTTATTTTTTTCCCAGCTCAAATTAGCAGTAATTACACACAATAATAAAAACCACAGTGTAAAGAGACATCCTAGTTAACATATACAATAGGAATGGCGATGGGAAAACAAACCAGTACCCAGTGGTCTGTTAAGCCCATTAACATGCAAAATCCATTTTGACCATCAGGCCCATTTAACAAATCTACACGGGCCCAACATAATCCAGTTTGGCTATAGGATGGAATAATTCACTGAATGATTTGCATCACACGCACACACATACACATACACACACACACACATATATATATATATATATATATATATATATGCATTTTAAAGGTATTTTATCCATGAGGCTTTTCAATTTAACGCATTTTTACATAAATTATGCTGTTTGGTATACAGAAAAAAACAACGGCTGTGTCTTCGGTATTATAAATCAAAAGGTAACTTTTCCCATCTTGTCTTCAGTACACTGACATACACACTTTGCCGATATCCAGGAGTCTTTTTGATTTTAGAGTTGTCGTTCAAGGGATTTATGCTTCCTGCCCACATTCATAGATAGCAAACTTCTCCGGCAATTTATTATTCATTGCATCTTAGGCCAAGAGAAAATTAAATCTTAATATGTAGATATTTGCAAAGGCATGAAAGCAATCTTATTTTCCTTAATCTCAATAGCAAGGGCAGAAAGAAAGGCAGGCTTACATCAAAGGCCCGTGTTTGTTTGCTCGGCCACTTCCAGTCACTTTGATTAGGGCCACATCAACCCCTCGTTCAATCCAGTCTGTTTAATTTGTGTGATCCTGACATTTCTTTGCTTCGCCGAAAGATCCTGGCTGTGGTGCTGTGAACATTATTAAATTGAATATGGATCCATTTTGCCGCAACCCCAAATTCGCAGCAGCTGCGGAATAATCCCGACTGACTGATCGACTGATTGATCCCCGGTCCTCGCGCGCAAAAGAGTTCAACGTGGGTTTTTCTGATATGAAAGTAGTTCTTCTCTTGCGGAATACAGCGCACATTTATGCATGAGAGAACTCCCCCCGCGAGGCCGGGAATTCAGATGCACCAGAAGCACTGGGGAGCAAACAAGGTATCCTGAAGTGGAACAAAAGTAATTCTAAGCTTCGGTAATGAGCTCAACGCTTATTACCAGAAAACACAAATTGCCTGGGGGGGGGGGAGAGGTTGAGGAACAGCCATGTTGTTGCCTAAATTACAGAAGGTGATACCGTTACATTCGTTGCAATCATCTTAAATCAACACTTAACTCATTGGCTGCCAAAGACGTCTATAGACGTCAATTCAAATACAACCGTTGGCTGCCAATGACGTCTATAGACGTCTTTTATGTTTTTCAACGCGAGTGGCTTGGGGGACGATCGGCTAAAGTTTTTCCGTGAATATCGGCTTCCAGACAGAGTATGTACTAACAAATGTACCCTCTAGGTAGCTGTGCCACTTTTGATGGGAGATGAGCATAGATTGTAGGCAAAAAAAAAAAAAAAACGCAATGGTTCGCTATGCGAGAAATGGCGCCGGTGAGACGCACGTCGAGGAAGAACCGAATAAGGTAGAAACAATTTTTTTTTCCCAATGAAAGAAGAGAGTCTACTCTTTCTTTTGGTGTGTTCGGTGTTTACACAGTCATAGCACAAACTAATCTGTGGCTCTTGAAAAATCAGTCAAAATGCTCAAAAAACTCTGGCAGTATGGGACTCTGTTCTGAAAATGGCTGGAAGTCAATGAGTTAAGAGTTGCACAGAAACATTCTGCGTTCAGTTAAATACACAGTCAACAACACATGGATAAAATCCGAATTGAAAAAATAGCCAATTTAGATTTTTTTTTAAAGAATGCAGACGATGTGAAAAGTGTGTCTCACCTACAGTAGACAGCAGTTGGACTGATCCTGGTTTGGAGAAGCAAGGAGCGATATTGACAGATGTACCAAGCAAACAGCCTCCGATATCAAGAGACCCACACATACCTAACCATGCTCTTGGAAGTCTGACCTCAACCTCCGAGATCTGAGATCTAGTTGTGTTTTCTAGTCACATCCCTTACCAACAAATGCGGACTATCAATAAATGATAGGTAGAGTGGCTGTGATTTTACCCACCTGTAATAATCACGGCATCAACCATGCATCCCCTGGTTGAAAGTGTGAATTCCAAAAGCAAATATCCGGATCTGGCTTAGGCTCAGAACCAACGAAACGGGCAACAACGCGCACAACGTACGTCTAAAAAATGTCCACGGTCCTAAGCCCAGGGTAAGGGTCCATTCTTGACATGTTATTGATTAATACCATGTACGGCTGAAGTTAATTCTCTCCGAAATATTATCTGAAATTGCCCCGTGCAATCTGAAATGACTTTCAGTGATTGGCTTTCCATCTAATCGCTAAAGCAAATTGATCACTTATGGCTTAATAATGTTTCCTCCACAGCCGCAGAGGTGACAGAGAAAACTCCCCAGAAATATTTATTATATGAACTCATCAACTGATGTTTAACAGTTCCATTACGGCTTTCTTTTTCCTTTTTTTTTTCCTACGCTCGCTGCAATCTGAGATACCCTATGGCAGAAAACACCATTAACTTTGGTGTCTGGCTGCCAGCTGTCTGCTTGCCTGATTCTGTGTGTTTAACTCTTCTGTTTTAAGCCAAGTCACCCTGCTGTTGCTCTCATTTATTCTCCCGCACATATTCTTCCACACACATAGACGGGAGGGAGGGGGGGGGAGCTTCCTCATCCCATCTTTTGAAGAGAATGGGTAATTATATAAACAGCTTTCAGCAAAGCAGGGATTAGGTCCCTGAGAAAGTGATGAGTGTTGTCTAATGTTGGCATATTTATATCCCGCGCTGAAAAACGGCCTCGCAAGCGTGCCATCAAAAGAGCAATAGCACCACGAGGACCATGGGAAAGCGAGTGGTGGAAGGGTCATATCATATAACAGTAATTTGCTTTCAAAACAATGGTGATTTCACAGTGGGATTGATATTACATTTTGATTAGGGTGCCCGAGTGTTTTTTTTTACATCCGTATGACAGGTGTTTACTCCGAGTAATATGGAAACCCGATGATAAACGCACCGGCATAAGAAATTGCGTGCAATTTGACAGTGGAACGAAGCAGGATCTGAAAGGAGACGGATGCACGAGGGAGAACTTGAGTTGTTTTTGGTGTAATATTTGACCATAATAATTATGAAGAGGCGTAGTGAGGGGAAAATGACAGTACAGTGTAAACACCCACTGTTTATGTTCCTCCATTTGTGTCAAGGAAAGGATATGTTCCTCAATCAGCTCTTTAGAAAAATCTCTCAACAGACTCCAGACGGCAGACTCAACAGATAATTGAAGCCCTTTGCAAGCAATCGAGGAAAAGTACCAAAAAGCTTTATGAAAAAAAAAAACAGCTTTCTCGCCAACCAATCTTCTGGAAGAAAAACTTTCCTGAGTCTGTGCAAGGAAAATACAATGTCAACCTCTGTCCCTTTGCAACCTGAATACATTGTCTGGTTTCAGATGAAGTGTTCCCTTGACAACTAGTGTACTATCTGTAAATTTGACTCATTAAAACGTTAGATGGAAGCGCTTTGTGGCTCAACAGTATGTGATTCATTGCGCACAATAGAATTTCAACACTGGGGCTTTACAATGAATGTCGTGGACAGATTACTGAACTACCCAATCACGAGCAGAGTCTGGGGATTAACGGACCTTTGGTCCTTTTCAGAATAACCGAATAGATTTATTTGACTACAAGAAAAAGACTCAAATGAACCCAATAGAAGATGTGCAATTAGCAAAGGCACAGAGTTGCCATAAAGAGCTCCAAAAACAGAAATTAGGCTAAAAGGAACATTAAATAATGCAAAATAACCCAAGAGACACAAATTTACCACAGTTAGATGCAACAGCACGAACTGAATGATGACAAAGTGGTAAGAAATTGATGCTAGAGGACCAAATAATGATATCAAGACAAAACAGAGCTAATTATCTAAATTAAAATAGAAAAAGATGAACATTAGAGAAGAAAAAATAGCCAAAACGTCACAAATAAAACAAAAGCGAGTGGCTATATAACAGCCAAGCAAGGTCTTAGTGGATTTAAGTGCTTTTAAAAAAGAGCAATCCCACTTGATGGAACAAAAGTCGCTCCAAATGGACATCACTCCACATTTAATCCTGCGGATCCTTTAATTTCTGACAGGAGGACACAAAACGGTCAGAAACAATTATCCTTTTAGCTGTGCTCGAGCACCACTTGTTGCTGCCTCGCAGGCTTTCCAATCCGACCCGATGCCTCCGTGCAGTGCGTGCCTGTGACAGCTGGAGCTCGAAACTGAAAATGACCGATACCCAGGCCTACTCAGACAGCCCAGTATCTGTGGATTCACCCAAGTCGGAAGGGCAGTTGCAGATTTTCTTAAGGTGGTGCCAATGATTCGGTCATTGATCCATTATGGACAGGCAAAAAATCCCTGTCGAGATGTTCATTTTCCAGGCCTGAAAATGAAACGACTGACTTGTATTATTTCGTGAATACAAACCCTGTATTGAGAAGTTTCCTGCAAGATAGCATCAATTTAACTATGAAACTTATTTATGTGTTTTAACCTTGTTTTAATTAAATCAAAAAATCTAAAATATACATAGTGTGGGTTGGAGAGAGGCACGTTGATCTTTATGTAAAGGAATATTCTCTATTTTTACAGGTTAGGGAATATAATTGTTGTAGTTCTGCTTGAATCTTGAGTCCACTTCTTGTTATTCTCAGTGCAGTTGGGGTCATTGTCATTCAATTTTTATCTTGAAACACCAGACAGGTTTCAAAGGAGATGAGCAAGTTAAGCACAAAAATGTGTGTTCAAAAAGCCATGCTTTAATTGTATACTTGGACAATGCATTTGTGGATCCTCCTTTCAAATCCATTCTTGACACCCTCACCTTTCCCAAGGAAATCTGCTCATTGTGGAAAACTCCAAATTACATTTGTCTGTCTTTTCGCCAACATTGTAAAACTATTCCCATTTTGATTTTGTCTGTTTGATATTAAGGATAAGTGTTAAAATAATAATATAGAATTTTTCATTCTTAGGATTTTTAGGATCTTTTTGTTAAATTTCCTCTCTTTTACGGACAGCGGATCAGTCGAATACTTTATAGATGGGCCTCATTTCCCCGCCAAATTATGTTTCTCTTTGTAAACTACCAATGTTTTTCATTGACAGAGATTTTTAAAGTTAACTAAAATATAATCTCTGAAAGCGACAGCAGGAAGTGAGCAGCAGGAAAAACAGCATAAGGCCATCCCTCAGTAACAGATGAAGGCATGACTTGTATACCGGATCATACAGGCTATTTCAGAATTGGTGATGATTAGGAAACATAAATAGATCACGTTATGTTGGTTGTTTTCTTTGACAGGACTTGTAACATGAGTCAAAGAGCATCTTATGCCACAAATTCGAAGCAATATCCAAAAACGTTTTAACCCATAGTTCGCATAGTCTGATAATACAGTAAGTGTTTTGGGTTTTCTTAAGGAATAAAAGAGGTGTTTTTTTCTGGTAAAAAATGTGTTTATTCAAAGATTTTTGCAGATGTCCACTCAGGTGAACAGTAAATTAAGTTAAGGTAAAATTAGTTACTAATTAAATGATTTGTTAACAGAATACAGAAACATAAAACTTTGCAACTCTCATCCTATTTTTTTCAAACTTTTCTAACTTCCGCTTGTTCAACCCCTTGATTTTTTTTTGTCTATCTCAGCTCCTCTTTAGCAGTATATTATTGTGGATGCTTTTTTTATTTTTTATTTCATGATGCGTCAGTGTCGTATGCCCATTTAAAACATAACTACCCATAAGTACACAAGAAAATGGCTTTTAAATGGCCGTCCATTGTGGTGACCGCTGTGTATGAAAGGGTTAAATACACATAAACAAGCTCTTCCAAATACGCTATTAGAGCCAAACGCCGAGTGGCACTTATTTATAGCATCTCTCTTAAGGGTAGTGGCTCATCCAGCCAGCCATTTGCTGAACCATTTAGTCCTAAAGGTCACAGGGGTGCACATACAGTACCTGTTCCAGCCGTCATTGGACGAGAAGCAAAATACAGCTTGACCAGGGCAAAAGTCCATCACCGGGCCACACAGAAACAACCACACACTCACATTCATTCTTAGGGGTAATTTAGAGTCAAGAGTCAACCTAACATGCATGTTTTTTTAAACAGGAGTAATAAGAGTATTTCAGAAAGACTGAAAATAAATCAGAAAATCACATAAAAAAGAAAGGTATGTGAAATGGTTTAGTATTATTTCTTATTATGCCCCCTCCTTTTCTTCATTGGACCAGGTTTAAAATGATCAAATAATGATTATATATGCCAGGAAATATTTAATAGTCGCATATTTTTGTTAAACAGAATTTATTTACAGTATCTAGGAATACTTTCATGTTAATACTTCAGCTTTGAAACTGGCTAACAGTAAATAGTTTAACTTCCAGCACAATGCTACCACCTAGATCTGTCATCAACCAGGTCATAGCAGCATGACGTGGTGTTCTGAAAACAAAATCGAACTAGAACAGGGACACCCGAAGACCATCAAAAACTCACTGACTTTAATGAAATGTAAAAAAAAATGTCATGAGACATTAAACTTGGATGTCTTGTACACTGCAAACTATAAATCTGACACCATTAACTCTGTGGACAGCTCTAAATCTCCAAGTTCCTAAAGTAATTAATCAAACAGGGGAAGCTTCTGAGGAACGCAAGTAAAGAGGAAAAGAAAAACATGCCCAAAAATATATATTTTTATAATAGTTAAAATGATAATAATACAAAAAACTGTCTAAGCCCTTGTACAGCCAGAATGTTGAGAATACCTTTGTCACATTAATTTCAGATCCATATCTTGAGTATATCCTATATGTAACAAATGGTACCTCCTGTGTGCCCTGATCTGCTTAGGTTAAGGGGTCTTAATTCCAGTCTCACATTAATAACCACACTCAGTCTGCAAATTTCCAGATAAGCAACATTAATTTTCACTGTCCCTCCCGCCCATTCAACACCACTTCACTTTTTTTTTCATAAGGCAAGCACCTTCTCGATTGATTCCCCCAATTTCCCCCTATTTGTTTTTCTTTTTGATCAGAATATCCCTCTCTCTCTCTCTCTCTCTCTATATATATATATAAATATATATGTGTGTGCGTGTATTCTTGTTTTCTTTTAGTTTTAGAGAATCCATTTCTTAACTTGACCACCTTGAATAAATCCTTTAACGGCACACAGAAGTCCTTGCTGTCAGCCATGCTCTCTCCCAAATTACACTGCACTAGCTGCTCTGACAGATGAGGCCAAAATGCAGTGGACAAAGATGTCCGGGGCTTCAAATGCACCTGGTTCATTTGACGTCATAATGAGGTAACTGTATGTGCTCCACATAGGAACATTGTAATCACCATTTGCACACCATTTACTGAGAATCCCATAAAGATCTCTGGCGTTGAGACCAAATTCAAATGTGGCTGCTTGGATTAAGCCTGCGAATCACACACATGCAAAAACAACAAAAAAAATACGCTTCCTCATTAAAATGCTCAATCACAAGCCTTAAGAAATGTATGACTACTTTTATGTGACAGAGAGCCACAGCAGCAGCTGCAGATATAATCTTTTATTACATTAAATGAAAGGCCATGTCAACGACTAATCCACTATTAGAGACATCATCCCAGGCCTGATAACTTGTCACAAGCAATTCCCTACTTGAGCGTAGGAGGGAACCTAAAGGACAATCTGACATCCCCCCTATCAGAAACCCACGAAACACAAAGGTTGTCCGAGGCTGTGCACAAGACATTTAGAGGGAGAAAAAAAACAAAGCGCAGAACCAGACAAATCTAATTCCTATTCTCTTCCCGAGCAATTCTTCAATTAAATTGTCAAGTATCATCTGAGCTGCACAGGCAGACAACGGGAGTGAGAAGAAGGAGGGAGGGAGAAATATGGATGGATTCACGGCTATGGATCTCAGCCGTTCAATGTTATTTCACCTTAGAGGCAACCTTGGCGATATCAAAGAAAAGCTTGATGAAACGCCTCCAAATGACACACAATGAATCAGGCCGCAGATAAGTGTTGATGGAATTACTCAAAGAACCACATCTATGACTTGATGCACTGCAGCGAGCAGTAACCTTTATGCCTCTCCTCTTCTTGCAGGCTTTGAACACAAGTCGAACATCAGTGATCTAGCATTAATTAATTAATTAATTGTCTGATTATAGGCATCCAAAGCCTCACTGAAAAAAGTACCCGATGATTTAGTTTCCAACCTGATTAATTAATTTGCACAAGTACTTCAGCACGAAAAAACTTTTCAGATCTAGAGTCTGTAAATGCTGATTTCCTTTTAAAATTTTCCAGATCTAAAGTCTTTAAATGCTGATTTCCTTTTTAAATGTTTCAGATCTAGAGTCTGTAAATGCTGATTTCCTTTTTTAATTATCCAGATCTATAGTCTGTAAATGCTGATTTCCTTTTTAAATCTTTCAGATTTAGAGTCTGTAAATGCTGATTTCCTTTTTAAATTTTCCTGACATAAATGGTTGGTTCCTTTTAAATACATTGTTAACCATTTCAGACAAACACAAGTCCTTTAAAATATCATGCAACCTTTCTTCGTTTGAGAGTTTATCAAATTTAACGTCCCACCAGCTGATCCATAATGGTCACCTGCACATGCTCATACATTATAGCAATCATCACAGCTTTATGAAAACAATGTCAGCAGTTGACATTAGCTAACAGTCTGTTTTGACTGCTTTGTCTCTTGGTTATCAGGCTCGTAATTACAATGCCAAGGTCTGCCATGTACTTGATGCGTTCCCATAGATAGATACTTATTTAAGACATCTTGGAGTTGAAAGATATGTGAATATCTGGAACCCCCGCCATTGAATAATGTCTGCACTACAGTCAAACTAAATAAAATATATGTTTAAAACTCATTGCCCGATCGTTTAATAGATAACAATCACATGGATTACATTTTCCTGAATTCCCAAATAACAGTGCGATTGTAGCTACAGTACTTCCTCATACAATACCGGTCATTTCATAGCGTTGGAGCTGTTGTGAGGTAAATCTGACCGAACCTCTATGTCAACAGGCACCTGCCCTACTGAAATATCTGTGAGCAACATCCAGAATCCCAATGACTTCCACAAGGAGGCTGCTCTGCACTGAAGTCTGACCTCTGACCTCCCTTTAGGAGGGAGGAAGAGTAAAAAAAAGGAATTTTCTGAGCTCTGGTTCAGTACCAAAAAAACAGCCTCGGGGAATGCTCTGAGCTGTCAGAATACCAAATTTTTCACAGATTGGGGAAGTAGTCTGAATACACTTTGGATTCTGCTTGAGTCACAGTTATCAGTGTGGGTGCTCACATTTAAAACTCCCCTGATTGTACACAAGGAAGAGCAGGCCTTTATTTCCTCTTTCGCGATGACAATATCATTGCAAACACATTAAAATGAATCAGAAGGTGTGATGGTAATTTATATGTTTTAAAACAAACAAACAATAATTCAGTTAGAAAAGAACATATGGATTTTATCTTATTGCAACCAGAGTAATACAAATGTTAGCCCACAGGCACAGCTCAATCTGTATGTCAGTCTAATTTACACAGGACCTCAGTGAAGAATTAATTAAAAGCCCTTAATTAAAGTCTACGCACGGCCCATTATAAGCAGGCTCCTTAGAATACCACAGTGCTAGGTGGCTGGGCCCAGAAGTAGAGCATCAGCGTTTGTGCAGCTCCACAAAAACAAAACAAATGACGTGTCACAAGGAATGAAGCAGGCTTTCGTTTAAAAGGACTGCATGGATAATCCAGCTGACTTTGCATGTGTAACTAAAAAAAAAAAAAGGGGAGAATGAGAGATGAGAGAGGGAAAAGAAAAGGGAGGAAGGAAGAGACAGAATAGAGAACGGAGGCACAGAGGCAAACATGAAAACAAGAATGGCAAAGACAGAGCACTAGAATATTCATGTGAGCAGTCATTGTCCCCTCGGAAAGCCTCTGAGTCATGACTCCAGGTTTAGGACAAGACTCCAAAGAAGATGAAAAGGACCGTCTAGAGAATTTTCCTCCTCTAGGGCGTTGTAAGAGAGGGACTTTATTTTTTCGGCGGGACTAATCTGTTCTGACAGAAGTAAAACTGTTAAGATGGTGCCTTCCTGGTGTTTGTTTTCAATGTGGGTAAAAGAGGTAATAGTTATTACAGTATTTTTCTTCCAAAGATGTTATGTTTTTTCGAAACAAAACAAAAAAATATCTTGGTGGTATGCATTGTTCTTTTAGGAGAGAATGCAATTATAATGGTAACACTCCAGTAGCCCCCTTTCAGTTTGGAGACAGGAGAAACTTTTATCATCATTCCTGAACAAATTACCTACAAAAATTAACAGTGATTCAACACAAACATCACCAACATGAAGTCATTTAAACAGGGTATACATTTCCTTCCATGAACAACCTTCCATCAACAACCTGACGCACCAAACCAGGAATTAGAGCGCCAGTCACTGTATCCTTAAATGGAACAAGTGGAAACGCTTTGAGCATTATGAGTCACTCACATGGACATACTGATCAACAGAACAAGACAGTCTTAAGCTAAACAGCAAAATAATTCTCCTGCTTTCAAGCCTTACCCCCTCTCTCAAACTTGGCTGAAGCCACAACCAGTGGTTTTGATGCGTTTGCCCATGTATTTTTTTTACATTTTTCCTTCGTTGATGGTTATCCGTCTTCATTTTAGGACCGTAGCACATTCTAGAAGAAGGTAGGACATCAAAGGTTTTGCTACTCTTTAAGGTTTGCATTCCTTCTCATGGTGCATTCTGACACTGAGCAATGAGGCTTTAAAGTTGCTATTTTTTTCTCCAGGTCATCCTTGTTGCAGTCATCATTTCAAAATTCACTGGTCATTCTCTAGAGGGGACAGGTCAGGGTGTAGGGGGGGTCAGTCCAGCACCCTCATGCTCCTCTTCCTTAGACATGCCTTTGTAGCATTTTTTAACAGGGTGGTTCCATTTTCGTAACTGCTTATTCCCTAATGGGGTCACGGGGGAACTGGAGCCTAACCCGGTAGTCCGTGGGCCACACAGAGACACACAAGGACCAATAACCATGTACACTCACACTTAAGGGCAGTTTGGAATGTCCAATCAACCTAACAAACAGATTTTCGGATGGTGGGAGGAAGCCGGAGAACCTGGAGAGAACCTGGTCACAAACTTTTTGAAACTCTCCCCTCTGGCAGAAGGTTGAGGACCATCAGAACCAAAATCTCACACCATAAAGACAGTTTCTATCCAGCATCAACTGGCCTCATCAACAAGGCCAGTGACCCCCACCTATTCTTCTCCCACCCTCCTCTACCTCACTAATATACACAATGCTACTGTCAGCATTTTCTGGTCTGTCGTTGCACATCAACATTGCACATTTCAATTGTTCATTTGTACATTCACACTTGTATACATACTTTTGATATTTGTAATTTTTAATTCAATATTGTATCTTTGAGTCTATATCCATATTTCTATTCTCAGATCTATATTTTTAAAGATTGTACTTTTTAGTTTTATACTTTCTGCTCTATATTTTTATTTCTACATTGTATTTCCTTACTTCTCAACATGCAAACTCCTCCCAGAAGGGTCCTGGTTCCCCAGGTGACTCGAACCCAGAACCCTCTTGCTGTGAGGCGATGACGCTGACCACCACACTACCCCATGTGCTACTTTAAAATGCTAAAGTACTGTTCTGCATTAATGCCGCCATCACAGAAGTGTAAATGAGCACCGCTGTGAGCGCTGATACCATCCCAAATCATCACAGAGCAGGGCTTTTTTGACTTGCTGATCACAATTTGCATGGTCTTTTTCATCTTTAGTCCATAGCACGCCGCAGCAGTTTCTTACAAAAAAAAAAAAAAAGGTTCTGAATATTAATTATTATGAGCGTGATACATGTTGTAAGTTTTGGATAAGGTAAACATAAAACGTCATTCTGTGAATGATCCAAGCTTTATTACAGAGTATGACAAACGCTTACAGTGATCCCTCACCTGTGATTATATCTCCTTTGATAAATTATGGCTGTGATGTGGCGTCTGGTGGATTGAAGATTCCAGGCACCCTGCTAAGGTATGCATCCTTGTACTTTCGTGCCCTCAAATGAGTTCAGACTCTTTGAATCATACAGTAATGTTATGCTCTGTCAATGGAGAATGTACAAATCGATCTTTTATGGTCATTGCTTTCAAACAGTTGAATGTGTTTCTCACAAATGTGCTAATTAACTGTAAATCTGCTGCCCGTGTTTCCAATCCGTCATCAACAGTTTGACATAACACAATAATTTGTCTTTTTCAACTTTATTTGCCCCTTTAAAAATGAGCGATTTTGATTACAACTTTCCTCAGGAGAGTACATTTTCAATTAATTTGAATTATTACTTTAACCACATGCATGCAGCACCATGGAGGTTTGGGCATTTCATCATGTACACTGAGATCAAAGTCTGCCTCCTCATAATTTTTTACATTTTTTTTTACTCTTTCATATCACAACATAGGTGCCTGCATTTTGAAATTCTTACTCCTCAATCAAAACTGATAATTAATTGTGACCCTAGCCAAGGCAAGTTTTAACTCCTAAACCATCAACAATATGCTTTGTTACATCTTCATTATCCAGCGTGGAAGTCGTATCAGATTCCCACCTAGGGTCAATAGACCATTGTCAAGTTTCCTTTTTTCTTGTTAATTATCCTTCTCGGTGGGTCAGAGTCAACTGATTATATTTCTGTTCGGCTTGTTCACTTCTATAGAGCTACCGATGGCTGTAAATAAAAAAGAAAAACACAGCCCTGAGCCTATTCAGCGGGCCAGCGTGCAGCCAGCAGGAGCCACTGGATATCAGCCAACACTTGCCCTTGCGGAGCCCTACAGGCCTTGATCCAAATCCAAACTGACACCTCATAAACAGGTTGTCAAAAGGCTTTACCTTGATTTCGTCCGTCACTTGGTTCATCTCTCATTCTAGTCTAGACATCACTCAATAAATTAATTACGCCAGTTCGACAAAGTTGGTTAGTCTGTTGCGGATCCCGCTCGCTGCCCATTTTAACGCTGTTCATACATCTGTTTTTACAAATCTGGACATGTGTCAGATTTGGTAAATCACGCAAAAATCAAAAGATCAGCCAACTGAGCTGATATTGTGAAAAAATAGAGGCGCGTTCCTTTTGTTGATGCTCAGCACACGCCACATATTCAAATTCATGTAGAGGCAAAAACAACATGGAGACATCCACAGCTGACACTTTCCCTTTAAAATGTAGATCCAGAGATAGGGGTTGAATGGTTAATAGACATTCCCTTCATCTCTTCATTTAACTAAGCCTCTTTTAATTGCTTATATCAAAATGCAAATTGTTCAAATAATTCCCCAAAAGGGTACGGTAACCATTGAGCATACTCATTGTATTTGCATAGGTAAATACCCCAAAAAATAAACTGTTTGTGATCGTAGGACTCAGATTAATGAACCTAAATTGTTGTATTGCGGTGTTAACAATTTTGATTGACAAAGAGTGACATATTTACAAAATGAAGGGATTCAATTTTCTATGCCATAGCCAGCTCGTGGGAAGAAGCCGTAGTTTACCCAAGTACGAAACGTGAACATTTAGCTGATTATTTTATGGGAGGCACTACCTT
The DNA here is from genome assembly GCA_907169785.1 of Menidia menidia. NCBI lineage: Eukaryota > Metazoa > Chordata > Actinopteri > Atheriniformes > Atherinopsidae > Menidia > Menidia menidia. The sequence continues at coordinate 2,859,260 of CAJRST010022223.1, read as the reverse complement.
AACTAGGACCTTTAAGGGCCTACGGCAAAACAAAGTTGATCAACTTTAATTCAAGTTGCAGTCTTAATATTTAATTGCATTTGTTGATTTTTGTGCAGTGTACTCTATAGATTAATTTGTGTTAAATTACCATTTGACGTTATCCAATCTGTACAGCGGTCTTATTTTCAGGGTACGTAGAAAGGCAGTTGTAGACGATCTAGCTAAGCAGTTTAATCGTAGTGTTACATATATAGTTTTGTTCTGTTGGAACTGAATTGTTTACTTCTTGCCTTTAAGTAGTATATAACTCCTATCACAGCATGCTTAAGTGGACCAAATCCTAATAAAAAATCCATGTCTTAGGGTTGATGTGATGTGGAACTAGTTTTTGTGAGCCTTTAAGCATAGATTTGAATGTTTCTGTGGATACCAAAAAGGTCTATATCGTAGTAACTGACCTAGATAAAGTTCCTGTCCCTGAACCCTTTAGTCCTTGGGTCAGAAGGTTGAAGAAAAAGTTTGGATACAACATACAACACAAATTTCAAATGTATCATATTGTTGTCACTTTGACATGTATTAATTTGTAACGTTACAGATTACAGTAAATTATTCTGAATGCGTATCAATTCTTCTCAGTAAATCCTTTATCACAAAGGTAATCCCATGGCACCTGACAAAGATAGTAAAAAAATTCATTATGACTCTAATTATGTACAATCCAATTCCCTCCAATTAGATTTAAAAACGTATTCAGTCAAATTATGTAACTTTATCCAGTACTACATAATTATAAAGAAAGACAGAAATAGAAAACGTAATCAACAGAGTAACTAAAAAGGGCTGAGAAGCAGGGGAGTTACTGTAGGCTGACAGCTTAACACATGGGAGCTGCGCTAGAGAGGAGACAGAGGTTAGTGAGAGTCCAAGTCCAGGAAAACAGTTTGCGAGGAGGATTGTGACAATCAGAGATGAAGAAGGCAGGTAGAGAGTGGGTGAGCAGGTATGCCTATACAGAGCCTCAGGTAACAGGTAAGGTTTTCTTCCTGTTTAGCAACAGTTCCGTAAAGGTAAAAGGTAAGCATAAACAGATAAAAGCAGGACACATTTAGCACCTCCAGTACTGATACACCTAACTCATAACTTCCAGATGCAAGGCAGATACAAAAGACTCCACTCGAAAAGACAGTTTCATGCAGAACAGCCCTCCAAAACCACCTGAGACAAAAAAAATCAAACATGTTCCGCTGTCCGGTGTGTGTGTGTTTGTTGTTATTGTGTGCAATAGAAGACTGAACATTGCATGTAGTTTTACTGGGGGACCAACAACTAATAAAATTCAGCATCCTGACACACCATCTGGGGATAAGAGAGTACGTGTATTGATTCCAAACTTTCCCGGGAGCAAACATTTTTGGTTTGTTGTTTGCAGCCATGCAGAGAGAACTCAGCTAATATGGCAACTTGGCTATATTAGTTCAAGTTCAAGCAGTTCCTTAAAGCGTGGACTTTGTACTCCAATGCAACAACTGGAAACGCTTTGAGCATGAGTCATTCACATTCACGTTCACATGAACACACTGATCAATAGAACAAGACGGTAACGGACTAGAGTGCAAATGCATGCTTCAGCTTTCAACCCTTTCCATCAGACTCAAACTTTCCCAAATGAAAAAAACAAATAGCCGCTTGGAAATCGTTTATCATGTAGTGTCCACACCCTGAAATAATGAATTATGCGAATGGTCAAAGAGCTAGTACCCAACTAGCACTTCCAGGACAATAGTTTTATTTCTGCTGTACAATGCTAGTTCATCTTCTTCAGATTTATTCTGCATCATAACAAACCAACAAGCAGATTTGACCATACTTGGTGGAGACAGATCAAGATCACATTAGGGAAAATATGATGTTGCAACTCCTGACTGGAATTTCGGAGCCTCTAAAAACACAGAAGCAAAGCAATTTACCCTCATTTGCCAGCCATCTTTCTTTGGCTTTCTTTAGCACTCCAATCAGTGGTGTGAATATAGAGAAGAAGAAAAAATATATGTCAGGGGAACCCCCTGAAGCCCAGGTGCCCTTAGGCAGCCCCATTTGGTCTTAAAAACACCAAATGATGTTAAATTTGTGATGAAAAACTTCCTCCATGTGATTTCCCCAACTTATTATTTCCAGTTTTCTGTCTTTAGGGCAGATATTGGATTAGTCAAGAGAATACAAAAGCAAAATATTTAATAAAAAAAAGCTAAAAGTGATTTTATGTTTTCTATTTCTGTCTAAACAGTGGAACATATTTTGTAATTTATTATAGTTTTTTCTCAGAATAATATTTTAAGCATTTTCCTCAATGATGCTAGAAAATGTGTCCTACTATTTAAGCTCTTCAGCACATTTCTTATGGATGTTAAAGGATTTATATAATGAATTACTGTTGAATTTTCACTGAGTAAATGTGATATTCATTCACAACTGGTTGGAACTGTTCCCAAACAAAGCTAACACCATTACAGATTCTCCAGAAATCAATTTCCCCACCTTACCAATTTGTGCCTTTTTGTAAGGATGGACATACTTGAGTGAATACAAAAATGGAAAAAATTACAAATACTTATTGAACTTTAGTCTCACAGCTTCAACTCAAATGTGACCTCCAAAGTGTGGGAAGAATTTATGATGTTTACCTCCAGTAAAATGAAGGTATTTCAAGCCAGGGAGGATAAGGTGACATGGCAGACAGAGGTGCAGCTCATAACATTAATATCAGCTCCACTTCATTATGGCTTTCCAATATCCTGATGTTATGTTTTTTTTTTATTTACAGGCAAGACTTTGAGTTTCTCCTTAGATCAAACTATCATTTTTGTAATGTTATTAGTCATACATGTGTGGTACCTGAAAAAGGAACATCTAGTAGATCTATTCCATTCAATTTGAAGCAAAGTAAAAAAAGAAAAATAACAGTTAGTGATTTATTAGACAATTTTCCATAAGTGTAATAACTTCTTCACCGGTTTTGTATTACATTATTATATCTTATGCATGACTGTTCATTCCCTTTGAAGTCACTAGTAGGGGTCATCGTTTCTTGGTGAGATATCCTTATGGGTATTCAGTTTTGGGGACGTAGTATAACATCAATAAACCATTGAAAACATTCAGTGCCTTTTTATGAGGGTCCATTTGAGAAAATAATTCAGTCTTGCAGTCGCATGTTACATCATACTCTCTCACAAACACTACTATAGTCACACACACATACTATCATACTCTTTCACAAATACTACTGTAGTGACACACACTTACTATCATACTCTTTCACGTAAACCTTTATACTCATTACTAAAACAGGAAGTTAGTTAGTTTAAGCAGGAAACAGCCTCATTCCTTGATTGATGGACAGCTCTGGCTAGCTGAATGGAAGTTGTGTGGGAGAACTGAAATCAAGTAGGCAGTTAAGGACAAAGAGCAACTTTGCAATCGTATTAGTATCTGCAGTTGCAAATATGATTTTTCTACTAATTTACCTTATTTTTCAAAGCAACTAAAAAGCCATATATTTAACAAGTGAGAGCCGATCAAGCACCTGTGTGGCAGCTTCACCATAGTGGAAGCCTGTGGCAGCTTAGTGGTTGTTGCCTCTGCCACAAATTTACTAAGTAATTACCTCATTATTACAAAACAATAATTTACTAATAGGCTATATAACATAACTGTTTGACAATAGCAGCTGCCACTAAATCAATGAAATAATTATTTCCATCAAGTAAATCTGACGTCATTACAAGTTTCACATGATTTAATATCAATAGCCTATCCATATTGAAGCAATAATTTACTAACAGGCAGTATAACTACGTCAAGTTAACTTCCATTTTAATCAAAGTCTCTTACAAATACTACTACACTCTCACGCAATGCATATAATTTTCTCATACATTCACTATCATGTTGCTGAATCCATAATGGCTTGTCTGAGAGTTTGACAGTAAGTGTGAGTGACTAGTAGTGTCTGTTAGAGTATGATAGTAAGATCAGTGTGACTATGGTAGTATGTGTGCATGACTATAGTAGTGTTTGTGAGAGAGTATGATGTAACATAATTCTAGACTAAATTATTTCTCTAACAGGCCCTCATACCTTGTTCTTCCTTTACATCTGTTTTTTAAAGATCATTCTTAACGCCAGCAGGGTATAGTAGATGTGGGGCTTTGTAAACCAAACAGACTTTAGGTGCTGTTACAGATTGTCATGTAGGGTGGTTCTTGGAGGGAGGACTCAGGTGCGGAGATGAGGGGAGACAAGGTTTATTGTAACAAAAAACTCATGAGTGAATGTCCAGACAAAGTACAAATCAAAGCTGTGGAAAACTGTGGGCAAAGTATCAAAGCAAAGCAAACAAGACTGTGGCAAAACTATGACTGTGACAAAGTAACAAATGACAAAACTATGGCAAAACTGTGACTATGACTGTGGCAAAACAAACCTGGCGTGGGGGTGACGATGGACAAGACGGACGAAAGGACAAGAGACGAAAACGCACTCGCACAAGACAAGGGGAAACGAGGACTATTTAAACACATGAGGGAAGGGAACCCCAGGTGTACACAATAGGTAATCATGACATGACGAGACACCTGACGTGACAGAGCCCCCCCCTTAAGGGACGGCTCCCAGACGGCCCTAACACACACGAGGACCACGGGAGGGTGGGGGGGGGGATCAGGAACAGAGGGAACAAACACGAGGCGTGGATCATGGCGTGACTGTGGCTGAAGACTTGACTGTGGACTTGGGCGATGACGAGGGACATGGCTTGGGGGACATGGCTTGGGGGACATGGCTTGGGGGACATGGCTAGGGGGACATGGCTAGGGGGACATGGCTAGGGGACATGAGACGGGGGCCTGGCTGGGGACATGAGACGGGGGCCTGGCTGGGGACAAGACTGGGGCATGGCTGGGGACATGACTAGGGACAAGGCTGGGAACATGACGTGGGCGTGGCGAGCCTCCCTGGCTCGACCACGGGCACGAGGGATGACGTGACGTGGGCGTGGCGAGCCTCCCTGGCTCGACCACGGGCACGGAGGGTTGACGAGACGTGGGCGTGGCGAGCCTCCCTGGCTCGACCACGGGCACGAGGGATGACGTGACGTGGGCGTGGCGAGCCTCCCTGGCTCGGCCACGGGCACGGCGGGATGACGAGGGCGTGGCGAGCCTGCCCGGCTCGGCCACGTCGGGATGACAAGGGCATGACAACTTGGCTTGGCGAGCCTCCCAGGCTCGCTCACGGTCGGAGGGAGTGGAGAGGTGAGCGAGCCCTCCTGGCTTGCTCACCGCCATGGCCGGAGGGTGTTGCAGGGCGTGAACGAGCTCGGGGCTCAGAACACGAGACGAAAATGCACTCGCACAAGACAAGGGGAAACGAGGACTATTTAAACACATGAGGGAAGGGAACCCCAGGTGTACACAATAGGTAATCATGACATGACGAGACACCAGACGTGACACAGATTTTGTCAGCTCACTATCTCAAGATTAGAACAGAAACTACCTCCTCTGCTATCTAGGTGTTAGCATGTTTGTGAGCTTAGCTAATTGACTTGATTTTAAACATCTTAGTCTTAGGTTGTAAAATTTGCTGCTCAAAATGTCTCACGATGTCATAATTTTTTTATTCTTATTTTTTTATTGAAGTTAACTGGAAAAAAACATGTCTAAGGCTTTTTGCCTTCCTACTATTTCCTCACAGTAAGAATGTAAAATGCAACAAAGTACTGAGAGTACTGAGACAATGAGGCAGTCAATGTTTGTAGAAAATAATGTTTCTCCTCTCTGAAACATTTAGACTTTAAATTATGTATTAGATGTCTACATATATGGAATGTCTAAAATGTATAATAAACCCAGGGGGTTCCACAGGCTTCACAAACAATGGAACTTATAAAGTGGCCACAAATGCCTATATATTTTTCACAGCCATATTTTTCAAAAATATCAAATTAATGATTTTAAAAATGTTTTATTCCGGTAATTTTTAAAGGGGTTAAAATTAGAAAAACTAAAGAGAAATTCCAGACTGAGAATGTTGCCATATCGGTTTTATTTGAATGACATTATGGCGCTGCATCGTGTCATTTTGCTGTAGTAAAACAATACTATTTCGATACTCCCCGGTGGTCAGCATTTGTCAGTGTCCAGTGGAGCAGCAGTTAGGCACAGCAAGCAGAAACTGAAAGTGACCTCGTTCTTATTTCTCTGCATTCCGCTGAAGCAGACCTCTAGTCTCTGGCCAGTAAAAAATAAAATAAAAAATTAAAAAATCTGTGGGGTATCGCCTTGGTGAGCCTTTAAGTGACAGAATTTAACTCTCAGCACATCAGTCAAAGAAGGGCAGGAGCAAGCGGGAACTGGAGAAGGTAGCTCGAATAGCCGGGGGCTAGTCTGTTTTTGTCCTCCCAGTGTTTCCTCACCCACGCAGAAAATGTCCGCCCAGGTCAAAGTTCATTGCTGTGAAATGTGTGCCAATGAGCTGTGAGGGTCTCTAAGGGAAGGACATGACACGTCTGTGATGAATGTAAGGATCGGCCTGCACTGCTTAAGGTTAATTTCCAGTTTTCCCCCGAAAGTATCTAATGATAGCATCAGATTTTAGGTGTGAACAATATAGCTGTGGTATCTCTAGGAATAAACCAGCATTTTTTATAATTTTGTCGTTCGCTTTTCCCTATTTTCCATCTGTGGGAAATGACCTTAGCGTACAATATTCCCAGTTCAAGTAGCACAACCTGAGAAACCATTTGCATAAAAAGTATCCTGGTCTTGCACATTTGCAAAATACCTTATTAAATTAACAGTGGCTGCAGATTTTTCGGTTCTCTCCAATTGAAATGACCACATTTCCATCTGGTAATAATATACAATTTGAAATGTGATACATTTGATTTTGATATGGGAAAAAAAAATGAAATAAATAATGCCAGTGGTGGGAGAAAAATGTTAAAGACACTGTTATCAAATTTCCCAGACTGCATATTAATAAGATTTCAGCCGGGGATAAATATATTCTGGAAGTCTTCGCACGAAAAATATTCGACAATGTACACCTAATCTCTGACAAAAAGCATAAAAAAGGGTAGACAACACCTTTCATGACAAAGATAAGGAAGTCCATGCAGCAGCCAGATGGGACAGGCTTTACATGCGAGACACAGAGTTGAGAAGCCCCGCAAAAAACAACAAATGGCCACGCTTGCTGATGACTTTGACTTTTATGTGACTTTTACCCTGCGTGTCTTAAAGCTTTGGCATTCAAAAAGGAACTTCCTCTCTCCTGACACCACTTGTCAACAAGAACTGTGAGCTCATTTTTGTAATACATTTCCTATGATTCCTGGGCCATTGATACTATAATTTAGGAAACAATTCCATAATTTTAAATTCATCGTTTTAAAAAAGAGGTGCAGTTAGTTTTCAATGATCTTGTCTTGTAGATTGTCTCCAACTCAATAACAAACGACAACTACAGATATTGCAAGATAATACAATACTTCCACTTTTATGAAGACTTTTCTGTTAATACCAGCTACTAAGGGGAACCCCAAGAACAAACCATTAACTGTAATTGCTTAGCATAGTCCATCTTATTCTCCCTTTGATAAAAAATATTCTAACTTTTTTGTTCTTGTTTTGGTGTGTTAGAAACAGGGCCTGATTTGTTATATTTAAAAGGAGCCAAACAGCCTTGTAAGTATTTTTTTTTTGTCTCAGGCTTCCTTTCAGTGGTAGGATGTGTCACCACTGTTTTAAAATTAAATCCCAGAAGTGCTCATGGACAGCAAAGGTGAATTTGTTGTCTTACTAAAGTGGCTGACAAAGACACCTTCAGAGGCCACCGAAATGTCAAGCCACAGGGCAATAGTGTTAGAGGGCCCAATAAGAATTGGACATGAAACTTTTATAAATGACATCTGTGATGATCAAGCACAGTGATGAAAAATGAAAATAAATTGCAATATTTTCCACATAGCTTTTAAAGAATGCATCATAAGATGCAATCAAACAGGCATATTTCCACATGACAAGTGATAAACCAACAAAAGTGTGGTGTGATATCTATTTCAAAGTTACAGAAACATTTTGACAATGCATTTTAATCTATGTAAAATAAAAACTTGATGTAGAATTTTTTTCAACCCTATTTCATCTTGAGAATCAGCCTTTTTCTAAACCTCTTCCAATCCACAACAAATCCAGAGAAGAGGTAGATATGATCATAATCATGACTATAAAGGCAAATGTGACACAAAAACAAGAAAACAAATCATGAGTTAACCACAGGTTTCATATGAAGGTAAAGTGGGCATTACAGTTATTTTGTTCTGAGCTCCTTCTTGCATTTAAAGCCTGTTTATAGTGTATTCTTGCTCGCCCATTCTCTTCTCTCACTTCACCTCATGTGCCCCACAATTTATTTCTCTCAGGCAAAAGCCCTTATTTACCATGATGAAAATATATTTTCCAGGTGTTGTTACAATTCAACAGAAATGTATCCTTTCTCATGTTCCTGGAGCTCCAGGGCAGTTTCAGGAAGGGACTGTGCATAATGTCAGAAGTACATGGTTTTGAGTTAACACACTTTGCTGTTGCTATTCTTAAAACATCAGGCAGGAATTTTTTTTTTTTAATGTATCTGAGCAAAATAATTCGCCTCCAACAATACAAACGCGGATGTTGTATTATTTACTTTTCCCTGAATGGATGAGTTTTTTTTTTTTTTTTCTTAAGAGTGGCCATGGTATAAATAAAGTGAGGTCCTGTGTTTTTGAATAAATAATGCTCTCTTCAGTACCTCCATGTAAAATGAACACACATGCACACAAAAACCTTTTGAAACAAATTCATGTCTGGTTTAGTGTCGCATTTTTCAAGCAGAAAGCCCCTATTAGCGCAGAAATCATAATCATCTAGCCGTCATTTGCCTGCAGAACTGTAAGAATGTTAAAACAAAGGAAAAGATGGGATTATAACAATGATAAATGCGCCTCTTTATCCGCAATGAGATGCAGTGGGTGAGGCCAAAACAAGTTTCTCGGAGATTTGCCTCGGCCAGCGCCCAGGCTCTCAAATGAATACAGATCAGAGGTTGAAACGGATCTGACAGGTGTCTAAAGAGGCAGCTGGTGCCAGATATTGCTCGCCTAATGCCGCCTGTACATGCATTAGCCGCGATTACTTTGGGATCGGGATGGCTCAAAACGTAGAAATATATGCAACCGTGTTCTGGAAGATGCCTGAACATTCACCTCGTGAGGTCCACTTGATTTTAGAAATGAAAAAAATAAATAAAAGCGGGTAAAAAAAACGGTAAAGAAAACAGGAGTGCTCACGGCAGGGACACAACAACGTCTGGGGTGGTTACTCGTGATTAAAGTAAAACTTCAATCACTTCCAGTGTTACCAGTGGTACAACGCTGTTGATGAGGCCCTCAAAGTAAAAAAACAAAAAAGATCCTCCTCGGGCAGATAAACAGGGAGGAATCGATATCTGAGGAAACAACAAAGCTCCAAAGAGCCCCGTGCATCCTGACATTTGTTGTGCTAACAGCCAGAGATAGAACCAGCAGCCCATATTCCCCCATGTTCAACTTCAAATGCAGCCAATCGCAGTTTGCTTTCTGTTACATAAAGTGGTCAGATCTCGCAAAATGGGCTCCAGACAACTTCCACGCAGGGGCATAAAAAAGCCGAAAGGAGACACAAATTTCCAACTCAGCTTTCTGGCCATCTTTTTGAAGTGTGCATGAGCTAAAGTCATAGGAGTATAATTAATCCACATCTGTTATGCACAATATGGCTCCGCTCGCTCAATCTAACCGGACCTAAAACATTCATCAACAAAACTAGTGCTTTGCTTTGTGTCCAACGCACCGTTATCGTGATAGGTAGAGTAGGCTATTGAAGTGTGCCGCATGCTGAGTGGTCAGGAAACGTTTTTTGGGGAAAAAATTGGCATCAATTGGCACTAATTCAAAGGAAAAAAGATAAATAGCAATTTGTTTTTACTTCATGTGCAATAAATGAATTGCTTCTAATCCTTTGGTCCATATCTTATGATGGAAAAGATTCTGATGTTTCCTTTCTCATAGGAAATCAAATTCAGAGCTGGGCATTAGCAAATCCAATTTCTGAATGTGTTCTCCACAAAATGGACCAAGTCAGCCACCATAACATCAATCACATAAACAACAAAGCGTACCAGATGCTTTGTCAAAATCGTGAAAAAAGAGAATGACAATCGATATCCATTCATTGTTTGGAAAGCAAAATAAGGCATTATGCTTCCATCAGATATCTATAAAAGACAAGATGATGCATTAATTATTGTGTGAGATGGTACAAATTCGCTGAACGTTAGAATACAAAATAAATCCATATAGTTTCTTTCTGAAAAAGAAAGACCCGATCTGCATTACCCTCCATGCACAGGTTTGTTCACTGCAAAGAGAAACCATAAAGCTGGATGTATATATTTCAGTTTACAGGTAGTGAGCTTCATATTTGATATATTTAACCGACATGTAGTTGGCAACTCTCCTGATACAAAGTCGGCTTTCGAATACAAACAGCCCAAAACCCAGGCCAAGTCCCTGGTTGTCAAAGAGTAAGAAAGCTTGTTTATGCTTGTTTGTAGTCTTTGATTCGTCTTTTTGCTGTCACAGACTACGCTGATGGGCTGTGAAATGAAATGTATAAAAGATTTAAAAAAACATTCTATAGGACTCCACACGTTGTCAGTTTACATCACTATTAATCACATCAGGGTGGTTGAAGGAAATACCCAGTAATGGTCCTGATGGAGGTCAAACTGCGCTTTGATTGGGCTAAATAGACTTTCTGGGAGCTGGACGCTGCCCCTGAGGATCTGCGTCAGACTGCCAGATCTCCTGTCCAAACTGAGCTATTTACTACTCGTCGCTGGGAAAATTAGGATACCCAGTTGTAATTTCTTAAGAATATTAACCCTGTAATGCCAAATGTATCATATTTGATGCATACGGTTTCTGAAATATTTTGCGTTTGACACCTTTTGCATAATTTAATGGTAAAAACCTTGCTTAAAATCCTGTTGTACACAACCAGATACACCTGATAACAGGGGGCAGAAGACTAAGCAAAAAATGTATCTTGACTTATAGCATAGTAATAAATTAATAATATAAAAAATTCATTTTTGTTTTTTCTTTTCACATATTTTGTTAAAAGGCCAAATAAAGACTTAAACCAAAAAAAAAAGTAATTTTCTGTTTTGTTTTATTCTTGGATCAGGCTTTAAAGGGTTAAAATGTAAAGTCTCACGAAGACATTCCTGTATTCCTTCCCAGAAAAAAAACTCCTGAACACACTGCCTCCGAGAAATTTCTCAGAGAAAGAAACCCAACACATCAAAGCATCAACTCATTTTTTGAATAAACAATACGCAACATGATACCCTGCACCACCAAAACAGATTAATATGTCAAATTTGAATTCAGGACTAATACGGGACGGCGCCTCCTCTCGTGGAGAAGCGTCGGCTTTCATATGCATATCAAACCCCACGAAGCCCTACATTTGTAACAAATTACCATTACTCCAGCAAACATTCCTTTGTCTCGCATAATATTCCAACAAATATGTCGGAAACATTCAACTATGTTGATGTTTTACTTTAGACTTGATAATGAGATGCTAATCTGACTCGGTTTGGGCTTCTCCCCTTTCATTACGGAACCCTATTGACAACTCTATTTCCACACTCCCCATAAACAATGTTTATTCATGTTCATCCATATTAAAACATCATATGCATAATTCCAGGCCGGTGTTCTGAAATGAATATCTTTACGTAGATAAATCTATGTATCAGACCCATTTAGTTTTTTTTCTTCCCTTTTTTTTTCCTTCTTAATGAGATCAGCTATATTGTTCCATGTCATTTCTTATCAGATTTGTAACTTAACGTTGGTCAGTTGCAACATTAGAGCCTCTCACTGTCATGATGTCTTTTTTATAGTTTCTAGTTTTGTTTTTTGTCTGTGTCTTATTTATTTTTTTCCTTCATTCGTCGGCCCCCTTTTGAGTAATCTTTGTTTTTTGTAATTCTGTTACAGTTTTGAGATTTCTGTCATATCCCCACAGTTTAGTTTAACCTTTCGTATCAGGCATCGTTGTGCTTTCTATCAACCTTAGTTCATCTCACGTTCCTTCTTGGTTCAAAAATCCCAAGGGAAAGAAACCTATCCTAGTTATAAAACAGTACAGAGTTAAACACACAGCACCAGAAAAAAAAAAAGTCCTCAAAAGTGATTAGATTACTGCTGTAATTACTATTAATTCAAATTATGACAGCTTTCCTTTGTGTCCTCAGGCACTTAGAAGACAGAGTTAATGGAAAGTAATAAGGATATCCTTTCTAGTTCCGTTTTGCGAGCCCGTATTAAAAGACTAATGCACTGTGTGAGATTCATCACCATTTCGCTGAACGCTGGAAATTCAAAATGTTATCAATAATGAGCAGTGATATGAGTTCACCGAGTCCTCACTGACTGGACCGTCTGCCTGGTTCCTGTTCTCTCCATGTGTGAAACCGATGCAGTCATCTGCTCAACCGCTCCTCATTCATATTCCGTGTCGGTGCTAATAAGGAGGCTGCTTCTCCACCAGCGTTTTGTCACTTAGGCTGCGTTGGTGTCACAGCGTCTGAGATGTTCCTGTCAATTTCCTGACAGCGCTTTTATTTCCTGGTCTGACCGTGCACTCCTCAGAAAGGCATCAGCTGTATTTTTCTTTATTGGTAATACTCCCCCGTGGGTGCTCGTTTAACATCAGCACGTTTCTTATTTTTCCGACTTCTCACGTGCTGACACTTTATCAAGAGCCTTTCAGTTTAACTTTCAACAAAGGGATTCCCCATTATCAACTGTTTTACACATTTATTCTGATAGGTTACACACTGGCTGCACACTGTGACAGTAAAGCAGCATTCTACAGTGCAGGTTTATCAAAAACTAGCATGCATTTAATTAAGAGGTCAGAAGGCAGAAGACATGGCCAGCAGCCAATGAAACGCCTATTTTTCTTCTTCGACTTCCTTTCTTTTCGGTCATAATTTTGATTCTCCTTCTTAAGTGTACTGTTTTGTTACCAGTTATAAAAATGTGGTAAAGGTTAGGGAGGATGCTCTGGATTAAGGCTGCTATGTTCAGTGTTTTTTTCGATGTTCTGATTCTAAGTTAAGAGTTATGAGTTATGGTTTGCCATTCTTCGTGATTTCTGCACCCAAGGGATCTATATATATTAACATAGCACTATAAACCCTGATCTCCCAAAGTGATTTTCAAAGCTCCTGACCATGTACTCAGGATATTAAAATACAGACAAACTTTCACACTCCATAAAACAACATTTATTTCATGGTGCAGCTGTACTTTAAGCCTCTGCAGTCAAAGCCTGCTCAGAAAATGTCACGGTGGTGCCCTGGTTGAGGTTTTTTCGTCTCGTCTTTTTGT
>CAJRST010022223.1:2808757-2841182 GCA_907169785.1 Menidia menidia | reverse complement strand
ATCTTATCTTATCTTATCTTATCTTATCTTATCTTATCTTATCTTATCTTATCGTATCAGGCTATGATACACATAGCACAAACTTCCCACAAGGAGCTTTGTCATCTAAAAAATTTGGACCCTGGTTTATGAAAGTGCCACATATTTGAGGTGTGAACAAGCACTTCCAGTTCAACCATCCCTGCTAAGAATAGGACGACTTTTTATTATTCCATTTATTTTATTGTAGTCAACATGAACCTACAATATATGTGTAATCCAGTCATAACAGCACATATGGAGACACTAAACCTTTTTCTACTTGCGACCTACTGAGTTGGCCTTTGTATGCATTTATTATGTGAAATACATTCAAACTAAGCAGCAGCCACTCACAAAACAATCAGTATCTATTTCGTGTAAAGCACAACTTACAGCTTTTGACTCATTTGTATTGATGACAGGGGAGTTTGCTGCAAACACATGACACAGCATGCTGTTAGTTGAAAAAAGGCCCTCCTGCTTAGCTGCCTGTGATAGATACTAGCTATTAGTCAAACATCAGCAAGCACATTAATGTACAAGGCTAATTGCAGGTAGTAAAAAGAGGAAAAGCATTACTAAGCAGGGGGGTGGGGTAGGTGGTGTGCCTAAAGGAAGAAACCCACCTCCATAAAAAAAAAAAAAAGAAAACTTATGAAGCGTGAGTAAACAATGTTTTCTCCCTTCCTCCAAACCCTCCACCGTCTCAGGTTTGTGTAGAGCATCCCTCTTTTTGAAAAGGGCTTCTGGGCTTTAGTCGTACCGGCGAAAAGTAGATGTTAAGTTACCAGACACATAAATGATGTAGAAAGGACATGCGAGAAAGAACAAAGGATGCGTAGAGAAGAGCCCGAACCAATCACAGCCACACAACACTCCGGTTATAGATTTCACTACGGCACTTGAAGTAGCCTATTGTCCATGATGCATATCTGTTACCGATAACAACACTTTCCTGCTATTTTCACAGATGTGAACCTTCACAGATAACCTTCCTCTTGTGTTAGGGTTAGCATGACCCATACTTTTAGGTTGACCAACACAGGAACACAAGGGGTTAACACTAGAGGACGGTTAAGAGTTTGGTATCAATGAGACTTTGGGAAGTTCACGAAGTTGGCGCAATAATTTTTTTTTTTTCATTGATGGAGAGAGCGCTATTTTTCAGTTTCCCCTTTTTTTGGTTATGGATAGACAAATGCCTGTTTCAGGCATGTAGTTTCATTGCTTGTGGTAAAATGGTCACCAAAACTATGTTTTTGACTATTGAAAAAGGTTGAATTTAGATGTAGGAGAGATTTGATGGCTGTGTGGGCCAAAGGTTGACTCATTATTCACTCAGTTTATTCAAAATATGATCTGCTGTGCCGTCGGTGGCCCGTTCTCCCACGGTGGAACTCGTCAGTATGTCACTTTTTTCTTTATTGTAAGTCACACATACAATAAAAAGCCAAGGACGACTTCAGCCACAGTCTACCACAACTCTTATTTGTCGTTTGCTTGGGTTTATTCTGTGTGTGTTGCGGTACCTACACAAATGTATTGGCTTTATTAAAGAAATAAAGAAAAAAAAACACAAATCAAACCTCCCACTAAAACACATTAGCCCCTTTCATGCATAGCAAAAAGTTTACGAGCTTTAATAACATAATTACAAAGATATGCAGGATGTTTGCTTTTTTATTTTGGAGTAGATCAGAATTCCTGTTTGACAGCACAACATAGGACATATTTGTCTTCACGATAGTTTAAGAATGTCCCACAGATATCCTAAATCACATGCAAATGTGGGCTTGATGCACCCTTAGTCATATATTTAACTGAACTTCCATTACCATTATTTAAGTTTTGTTAGAAACTAATTCGAGGGTGACAGCATACACATTAGAGGATTATCTGGTGTATGTTGTGGCTTTGGTAAATAAGGTAAAATGGTCTACCTACAAATGGAATGTCATCAGCTTTATCCCAAACCCTTAAAGCACCAATCTCTGCTCATAAAACATCTTGTTGCATATCAAGGGCATATGCAAATAAGGAGTAAGAAGAAGTAGGCGACTGTGTAAATGACTGATTCAGAAGCACAGTGTAATGCTCTTTGAGGAGGGTAAACAAGTTAAAAAAAGGTGCTGTATAAGTACAGCCATTCTCTATTTGAAGAGCTATTGTAAGGAAACCTTGAACATTGTCACGGAGGTGTTACAAGTTGCTGTGCGCTGAGTACATTGATTTGTTAAAAGGTAAACTGATGGAGGCCTGAGGACAAAACCTGGTCTCAGAATAATACACAGAGGAGTTAGACGACAGTACTCATTGTTTGTCTGCCGGTGAACATTTCAATTGAACCCTCTCAGGCATTAATTCATGGATGATCATTTCAGTCAGGATTGTGCTTTATCCAAAGTGTTTTTGATTTCCTTAAGGCAAAAAAGGGGAAATTTGATTTAGTCAAAATTGTGTTTATTCAAGGATTTTTCCAGATGTCCACTCAAGTGGACAGCATCCATTTTGAGATGTGTTACTTATGATATACTGTATGTTACAATGGGAATTTATTTATTTCAGTTTATTTCAGCTCCTCTTAAACAGTTTATTATTGTGGATATTTTTTTAAAATTTGGATTGCATGAGGCATCAGTGGCCTATGCCCATCCAAAATATAACAACCCATATATACGTATGAATATGGCTTTTAAAAAGCTATCCACTGCAGTGACCACTATACATGACAATGTTCAAGTATATGTCATTGAGCTAAATATTTTTGATTGGAGGACAAAATAGGGTTAAAAATGCAGGAAAGAGGTTACATAACAGCTCCACAATTCTAATAATTCCCAGACAGATTATTCTGTATGGCTTTTTTTTTGTGCATGTAACGAATTAGTTTTGTCCAGTACATAACTAACAGTACATAACTACTTGTTGTACCTTTCAAATACTAATGTGTAGTAAAAATACTAATGTGTAGTAAAAATGAATAAATATTTAAGCTCAAAATATTGATATGATGTACTGATGACATAAGTTGATCAAAGACAGGATATTATAAATGACAGAAAGATTATTGCACAACAGCTAAAAATCCAACTCTTCAGACACCAGAGATCTGTGTCTGGGTGCTGCTTTATAGTTCCCTTTCCATCAGATTGTCTATGCTCACATCAGGAAGGGAAGATGACTAAGATCTAGCACGGGGAAATTAGGGCACACCTGGTGAAAGAACTGCTATTCCCCGAAGTCATTCCCATATCCCCCAGGCCTAATAATGTCATTTGGCCTGAGGAGACAACACAATCCTGGAAGAACTAAGAAGAGGGAGTGGAGAAAGCCACTGGTCGGCCATAAAAAAAGACTGAAAGTCAGTAAAAAATGAAGGCGCACTAATTGGAGGCTGTTATGGTTCAAGGTGGAAACCTTTCAGGACGGTTGGAACGGTTTGCTGACACGTTCTGGCAGGAGATTATTTTCTGAGCTGTAAAGATAGACCAAAATATGTTGGACAATTCCGATTTTCTCTATTCCAGACAGCTTTATGCATGTAGCTGCAAGAGCTGTCTACGAATTATCAAAAGAGCTTTGTCCAAAAGTTCCGTTTATGTATTCTGTGTATCTTTAACTAAATTAAGAACATTTTACTGTTGAATTTCAAGTAAGCCTAGACCTATTTCCCTCCCTTTGAAAAACAGAAAGTTACCTGTTATGTCAGCTCAACTTTTGATGCGCCAACTTTTTTCCCCATGTGTCAATCATTGCCATCTCTGTCATCTTCCCACAGTAGATTTTTCTCACACAGCTGCTGGTGTGTGTGCATTTTTTCAGTTATTTTTCTGTTCCTTTGATGTGATGTTAATTGTGAGACCGTACCATTGTTGGCTAAATACTTTTTATCAAAGCCTATTAATAATGAAATAATTGAATTACAATTCAGTTAGATTAAAAGAATACTGGCAATGGACCTGGAAAACCCTCATGCTGATCACACTTACTGTCTTAATGCAGTGTTATGTAAAGGATGTTCAGCGTTTGGTCTTTAGGCTCATCAGATAATACGGCATTTTTCTTTAAACAATTATCCCCAGATCCGTCTGAAGCCATTTTTTTTTTTTTTCACTCAATGGACTTTGAAGCCCTCATTCTCCTAAAATCCACAATTGCTTAGTTTGTCCTCAGGTGATTGACTTTTTTCTCAGTCTCTTTTCCCCTCATCGTCATATCCCACAACTGCAAAGACATCTCAGAATTCTGGGGACTACAGTTGTTTTAATTTTTCTATAAGACTGAGGTGTTACGTGCTATATACTGTTTAAGCAAAGTCCTTATTTGGGAGTTTAGAGCAAAATTCTTGCATCAAAATGGAATAAACCACAATGCAAACAAATGAAATTGCAACCCCTTCTTCATCACAAACATTCAGCATTCATCTTACTCAGCTGTTGGTCTCTCAGCGGTATGGAAAAATGATGATGTGCGTGAAAACATGGTTTGCTGAGGCTGTATCGTGACCTTCTTTAAAAAAAATGTTTTCCCTGTGCTCACGGGCTTCAGTGAGCTAACTCATGACACCTTCGCTAATATTTCAAGTTGGGCTCAGTGCTAAACCTCGGAGAGGATGAAAGATCACCGCATACGGCTCGTATTTTCAATGCTGTGTGTGCAAACCCTGACCGTTCGCAGTTTTCTCTTTTATAGGGGGCCAATCTCAGTGTCACAGAAAAATACATTACCGGGGCTCAACAGAATAGTTACAATTCCAGAGGTGTCTTAACTGTATAAAAACCCTTCGTGGAAAGTGTCGGTGCATCAGAACGAGAGAGAAACACAAGAGACGTAATCGTTTCAATTTCTAGGAACAATATTTTTGCCCGAAACGGAGTCAGGCAGGTCGGATCCTGCACCTGGAGCAACCGCAGTCTGTCAGGTTGGGGCTTTTCAAAGGAGAGGAGCCAAGTGAGCTGCTGTGAACCCCGGTGTCAGGTGAAACACAAACTCAGTTGGGGAATCTTTGTGAGACTCATCAACTGTGAAATATTGAGCCAATGTTCATTTGGTGAATGGCCAAAAAACAATATTAACTCATTGGCTGCCAAAGACGTCTATAGACGTCAATTCAAATACAACCATTCGCTGCCAAAGACGTCTATAGACGTCTTTTATGTTTTTCAACGCGAGTGGCTTGGGGGACGATCTGCTAAAGCTTGTCCATAAATATCAGGCTTCTAGACAGAGTATGTACTAACAAATTGACCCTCTAGGTGGCAGTGCCACTTTTGATGGGAGATTAGCATAGATTGTAGGCAAATAAGAAAAACGCAATGCTTCGCGATGCGAGAAATGGCGCCGGTGAGACGCAAGTTGAGGAAGAACGGAAAAAGGTAGAAACAAATCTTTTTTCCTGATGAAAGAAGAGAGTCTACTCTTTCTTTTGGTGTGTTCGGTGTTTACATAGTCATAGCACAAACTATTCTGTGGCTCTTGAAAAATCAGTCAAAATGCTCAAAAAACTGGCAGTATGGGACTCTCTGTTCTGAAAATGGCTGGCAGTCAATGAGTTAATTGCTTATGTCATGTTTTTTCTTTGATTGTAAATACAGAATTTCAACCCCTCTTTGTACAATGTTTAAATAAATTCTTAAGTTAGCTGTATTAAATAATCTCTAAGCGTACAACTTTCCTTATAAGTTATAAGATTTGCTATGGACAAAAACTAAGAGGACTTGTTTCTAAAGATTTCCTAACCTGTTAAATACTCAATCCATTTTTCATGCTTACATGGCCAAAAGAACCCTAAAAGCAAATAAATAACTTGTGTTCAAAGTAAAATTAATTGAGCAAGACCTCAACATGCCAAAAAATGAGTGTATTTTGTCATATTCTTTACTGATAGGCCAATTGAAGCCCTGTGCAAGCTGACAGACACCATTGTTTGGTTGATATCCGTTTTCTATTTGTTCATCTGTCATTTGAAAATATTAGAAACACTATCTAAGTTATCTAAGTGCTCATAATGACAGTTCAGTAACTATATAAGAATAAAAGAGAATCACAAGTATCACAAGTCTCAATTTCAGAAAAGAATATAAATGATCATCAATTTGATTAATCTGCAGAGCTGTTTTCCATTTTGCCTCCATTCCAAATGAGCTTTGATGGAAGTATGGTTTCCTTTTTGAATATTTCAAGAAAGGATGGCATGGTTTTCACAAACAATTACTTCTGGAAGTCTTCCTGAGCTCATGCAGTGATTTCCATGACAGATCATGTCTGTTTTTGATCCGTTGCTGCTTAAGGGCCCGATGATCCCGGGCGTTCAGTATTGATTTCTCGCCATGTTCTTTGAACACAGGGACCGGTGCTCTTTCTATTCAAAATCATGTTACTAACCTTTTGCCGGTTAACCTCATCAGTTGCAACATGCTTTTCAAAGTGCTTCTTTTTACCATGACTCGTTTTCTCCAGGTTTCCCTGCCCCAAATGCACTGTCATTCAGCATTAGCAAATATTTTTCACCAGTTAAACGTCTTTGCCTTCATTTCACATGTTTCCTAGGATCCACATATGAGGAAGAATTAATGTTTCATGAGATGTAAAGGCAACAGCATTTTGTATTTATATACATTTTAAGATGTCACTGCTTTTTTGGGACTGGATTTTAAACCGAAGAAGACATAGTTATTTTACAATTAAAGCTTTGCAATCAAACCAAGTCATTGAAGAGGACCAGACACACACAAAAAATACAAAATTGTGGGTTCTTTATTTCCTGACTGTATTCAGACAGCATTAATTTGATAATTTTGAGGAGATAGGAGAATAAATAAAAAACACTTCCCCTCTCAGTAAAGTTAATTTAGCTACTTTAACCTATCATAACAAAGACAGACAACACTAGTGGCTGCTCTCCTGTATAAACAGAAAATAAGACACAGCCACATCTTTAGAACAGTGAAATTTCATAAATAAACTGTAAGATACAGTTTCATCACTCCAACATGTGATTACAACCGATCCTGCATGAACTTAACTTCCTTTTCAATATACAAATGAAAAATTCATTCAGGTCCAGTGCATAGCCTACAGCTTCGATTTATACCTTGACACAGCATAAAAACACTCCTCTTTCTCCCCTCTGTGACGGACATCAATACACAAAATATGCTTTTGGTAAATTAAAAAATTTATGACGCCATAACAAGGACTTTTATAATTAGATTTGTCTTCTTCACTCAACTTTGAACTCAACAGAATGAAGATATATATTGATATTGTAACACTCATCTATGTAGTTTTCTGACCGTTACCTCTGTGATTTACCGTTTTCACTCCATTCAGAATCATCCAGTTGCCAATAACGGTCATTAGTTGTCGCTAGCTTCCCAATATTTCGCGGGTCTGTCAGATCTCATGGGACTTCTGAGTTCTCGGGAGATTTGTACTTGCTGGTTTTAAAGGTATTATACTCCCTTATTCCTCAAGCAATGCACAAAAGGCACTATAGCCCCAGTTCACCTGGCTACAAAGATAAGAAACAGAGAGACAGCTGGATTAAAAAGGACACATATGATTGTTTTTGGGCAAATCTTGAACTTGAAAGTGGCAGATTTATCAGAATTCCTCAGTTCGTGGTTCTATCTTTCAACAAATGCGTTTAACTCAGGCAGACGGGAGATGTGTTGTGAGATCAGTTCAAGTCAAAAGGAACATTGAGTTTAGAAAACAGACATATATTGAAGAGGAGATATAAGAACCATCGCATTGTATTGATTCCGTGCAGTCATGAAGTCCCTGGAATCAAGCCTGAGTAATTAGGAAATAATCATTAATGCGTGTATCCAGATCTGAATGAGCCTTGAGATAACCACCAACGAAGCCTTGTCCAACCTCTAATTGCATTTTTGAGTCGAAGGCGTCAGATCAATGATGTTCTGCAGCCCTTTACCACGTCCTTCACCCTGGACCGCACCAAAGGGGCCGATAACTCGGCGATAGCATCAGTCAGGGTCGGGGACGTCTCTGTATTGCCATTTGTATCAGTCGAACAGCGCTATAATAAGGCTTGCGGATAGAAATTTCATCAGTGCGCTGCTCAGTATGCACACTGACCAGCTGCTGTCATGTCGCGGCTCCATTTCATTTTTCACAGATTTATTCCAAATTTGTGTGTTATCTTTCCTGTTTTCACTTGACTGTGTTTTTGGTTTTTTTTTCAAAGGAAGGCTTGATTAAGACTGAGGCCATAATCATGAAGTCAATTCTAGAAAATGATCATAGTTTGATTAGCAAGAAACCTTAAAATATCTTTTTTTGTTTTTGAGAGCACATGTGTGGGTGTTTGGAGTCACTGCAAACTGAAAAACTTTGAAAAACTCAAAGTTATCAACAGAAAGAAATGCAATGAAACCTCTCCCTAGGTAATTTTTCAAATATTTTGGATGCCAAATCTGACATTTTGGTTCCATTAAAAGAATATGACTTTAAAACAAAAAAAAGTTTAGCCTTTGCAGAATGTTTGCCACAATGTTTTGGGGCACTCAGTTTGCAATGAGATTTTAGTGAAAAACTGGAGTCAAAACCAGTTTAATGTGATTTTAAGTGATGGAAATATCCAAGCATAAGATCAAGATTCAAGTAATTCTCTGTCTGTGTTTGGTGGTCTGAGCTTCGTTTGTTGTGTGTGCTTGTGTTAGTTTTCTGGTTATTCATTGTACGCTCACTCATTCATTGAAATTTTGCCTCAAGGGTTATTGATTACAGAACAATCTCAAAATGGTAGACCCTGAAGAAGGGTGGGGGAGTGGGTCACTACATGCCTTGAAGCAGTTGGTCTAGGGCAGGCTGTAGATTCCATTATATTGGACTAATTCTCCCACATGGTTTTTTTTTTACTGTCGCATGTCTCGGGTATTTTGTTAAAACTTTGAGGAACTGTGTCAGCTTGGGAGAAAAAAGGTATTATATGTCTCTTTCGAAGTGCAAAACGTGTGTGAATGTGCGTGGTCTCGTGAGATATGTGATAAAAATTGCATTAGGGCACACTGCATTAGGCTTTAATGCAGGAACCACAACACTCATGTTTGTAATGGGTTTGTTAAAAATGAATAAGGGAGCATTAAGTCACAAAGAGTTAACGGCAACCATTGATCTTGATGCTTCCATATATGTAATGTCCCTGGAGAGGAGTGCAAAACTAATTCCTTGAATGACATTGCATTATTCTCATGTATTCATCTTCCATGTTCGTATCAAGCAGTACAAGCTTGTGATATCATATTTGACTCTCTTTTATCGTTTTTTTTTGTAAAACTAAACTTAAATCTGGCAATTGAACTGACATCTCTTCTGCAGGCTGCAAATATTTCCTCAATTTTAACCTAAAGCCTTATTTGGATAAGGCTGTCGAGCATTGTGCAGTGATTTTAAAGCCAATATGTAGTTACATAAAGAAAGTACTGTTGAATGGAATGGCTGATGCTTTAAACAGGTGTCTTGGCAGGTGCAGCCCCTGCTATGGTGTGGGTGACTAAATTACACCTGTTTAGAGCCGTGCTCATTGGACTGATTGGCAAATGAGAGGTGCTGCTGGCCCAAACAAGGGACCCGTCAAAGGCAACGTTTAGAATTGCCCAGCATTCAGTAAATGGAGCCCATTGAGTAGGGAAAAAAGCTCTTTGTGACACTGGTCCTGATGATAGACTGACATTCGTTTCTGACCCAGAATGCAAAAAGAAGGTATCCCTGTAACTTGAAGATGTGTAAAGCTGAGTGAAAGTTGAACGAATGATACATTTAAGATTCAAATTTCTGATTTATTACACATTTATTTCGGTGTATATTTCACATAAGCATTGAGAGAGTGCGCCATCTGTATCAAACGGTTAAAGTTCAAATCTTAGTTCACATAAATCAAAAACCTTTTGACAAAAAGGATTAAGAAAAGGGATCCACACACCAGAAGAAGACGAGAACACCTGATGACAGTGACACATGTTTCAAGGTAAAAAGCGACAGAAGTTGTCCAAAGAGGAAAAAAAGGAAAGAGCTTTCTCATTTATATGACAGCACAAAACAAAGACTTTAAAATGACAGATTTGGATCTCAAATGGACACTTCTGCTTTACTCAAACTTTCATTTTCTTATTTTCTTTTTTTGTTTGGATTGTGTTTTTGTTTACAAAATTGGGTTGATTCACTATCTTTTTAAGTCCATCAGAAACTATATAAATAGATTCAGGATCTACTAGTTTTATGTTTGTGTTGTACAGATACAGTATATAATAGATTATAGTGTGATTCCAAACAAAATGAATAATCTTGTGCTGTTTCTCAGCTCAGCCCGTAGTGTGCGTGTCCTGCTTACTGACTATGAAAATCCATTAATATAAACCACTATGTACCACCATATGAACACAATACATCAGAAATTGGTCCCTCCACCCCTTTGAGTCCCCAATGTGGTGAACAATACACAGTGAACAAGTGAACGAATGAGCGGACAATCCAAACAACTTTATCCTCACCATGTTGAAAATCTCAGCATTAAAAACTGGTGAAGGGAGTAAAAGTCAGGGTGGCAAGGTTTATTGTGTCAAAACTAATAATCATATGAAATGAGGCATGCCGTTATTTATAAAAAATAGCAAAGTTAACAGCCATTAATTCAAGTATGATTATCATTTTTCCATCACCTTTTCACATTTTTTACGGTGAGGCCTTGTAACTTCAAAAAGGTCTGACATTTGATATGGACCTTGGTTTTATGTGACATATCAGTGTTTGAAGCTTTAATCTACAGCTTTAGATCACAGAGTAAATCTCATTGTCATTTACAGCATGCATAAAATGTATAATAAATGCTTAAAAAAAGAAGTCAGGAAATAATTGAGGAGGGCACTTGATTCTTTTCTTGGTCGCTGTTTCCTGAGGAGTAAAAAAAATCTTTCCAAATATCCAGAAGCAGCTTGAATCCAAGTAAATGCAGACATGCTGTGATGATTTACGTGTGGTTAAAAAAAAAAAAAAAAAAAACTTTTTTTTCTCGTTTGTTTACTTCTACTGCTCTGTACTCCAGAGGTACGAAGTGTTAATGAGAGTGCACCAGCCCTTGCCATCTAATACAATTAAAAAGAAATTGAAAAAAACCCTCTACCAGATCCATCAATACTATGGTGGTGGTTGCGTGCAGATTTGCTGCTAATTATGCCCTCTGGACGCTTCTGAAATCTACACCCTTCAATACCCCGACCACCCAGCTCTCCACCTGGAACCCGCCGCTCGGCTTTGGGTCGCCCCAGTTGGGGAGATGATCCCCGAGAATAGGACTGGGCCAATTAGAGGAAGAAATACACAGTCCGGGAGGTTGCTCTGAGATCAGCCGAGCGCATGCGTGCCGCCAGAGTTTTTTTTTTTTTTTCTCGGCTCTTTTTCAGAAAACCTGCAGGTGTGTCGGCTTGAGGAGGAAAAAGAGCAGAGTCTCTTCACAGCTGTTGATGATCTTGTTTCTTGTTCTGCTGGATAACGAGGCCGCTTTTTCTCATCCTGTTAATTCTGTTGAGCTTCCAGGTGAACAGATGCACTTCTTTTTTTCCCTAAAAAAGGCCATTATCTACATAAAAAAGTGACAGAAATGTTCCAGGAACAATAGAAAAATTCTGAAATCATGAGAAAACATCATCTTTCTTTTAAAATGAGGGGGATTTCGAAGGGGGTTGGACACGTTATCAACCCATTTAATGGGTCTAGATGGAGACTTTTTTCCCCCCCAAAAAACAAGGTGAGAAAAAAGCCTGATGGTGGTGAGTAGAGGCGCCTCTTCCTCCCCCTTAGGACACGCGCATGTGGCAAAGTGGTAGAGCTGTTGTCATGGAAACTTCGGTTACTTGAGCTATCCTTGGCAGGTTCTGACAGACATGTTAAGCCTGGTGGGCAATTGGAACCGAGAGGATTGACCCAGTCTCACCTGTTTCCTGCTGGTAAGGTAAGGCTGGTGAGGTGCAAAAAAAAAGAAAAAGGAGTCAGAAAGTGGAAGATAGTTACCAAAGAGAAACGTGAGCGGCAACCTCCTTTCTGTTCTGTGTTATCAATGTGACAATGCAGGTGGAAGGCTCGGGGAAGCTTCTTTGCCAACAGGCCCTAGGGCGAGCTTTGGGGAACTCTGGCTGACAGAAAACTCCAGCTCAGGGGACCTGTGATGTTCTCGCTCGGTCCGTATCGCTCTCAAACAGTCTGCAGCGTGAACACGGCTTCTTTGCAGTCCCTCGGATGCTCGCCAACCAAAACCCATTTCCAGTCAGCACAGTTGCAGCCTGAAAATGACTGTATCTCATTTCATGTATCCCCCTTGCAGAAAGAAAGCAGACCCAGGTGAAGCTGTGGGTGCTTGTTGGGTGCTTGCTTGAATTTGAAAGTTCAAATGATTGAGAATCAAGTGTGTGTTGAAGGCCAAGTGTTTATGTTTGCTTAATGTGTTAAAGGCTCCAAAAGCGTACACATTTTGAGCTGTGGTAAGCATTGATATTCCTCCAATAAATGACATTATAAAAGAAACTTGATAGTTGAAAAATATCTTAACATCCCACATTTGCTATCATTAAGTGTCAGACATTATACAAATAGTAAGAAATGTTAATGTCACGTATGGGGGAATGTCTGGTGTCTCGTCAAATCTTGATTACCCATTGTGTACACCTGGGGTTCCCCTCCCTCATGTGTTTAAATAGTCCTCGTTTCCCATGTCCTGTGCCAGTGCGTTTTCGTCTTTCTGTTCTCGTCACCCCTCGCCACGTCAGGTTTGATTTTTGTCACAGCCATGCCATAGCCTAGGTTACTTTATTGCCATAGCCTTTGTTTTTGCCACAGCCTTGTTAATCTTGTTTGTACTTTGCCATAGCCACTCTTTTTTGTCATAGCCATGTTTTCGTTTTCACAGTCAGGTTAATCTTCCTTTGTTTCTTTGTCCATAGTTTTCTCTCAGCTTTGTTTTGAACTTTGCCTGCATCCACTCCGTTTGAGTGTGTTTTCGTTCAAATAAACCATTGTTTCCATATCTCCGCGACTGAGTCCTCCCTCCAAGATCCCACCTTCTTTGATAGTTAAAATGTTAAGAATACATTTTACACTGGCATTTCACCATATGCATGATCTAAAGTGAAATTTGTCCCGCTGTAAGTGCATTACATGTACGAATAATCTATGTGGTTTTGTTAAACCCACACTCATCACATTGCCTGAGTGCAAACATACTGTAATTTGGCAGCAAAGACACCAAAATTCTAAAATAAACCAATAATTTGTCATCATGTCCCAAATCTGTATTCCTTTTCGGTGCGATTACGTCTAATAAGATGTTTTTTCTACTTGATGCCAATTATTCGACCCTTTCCACTTGGCCATTTAGGAAATGAGAAGCTACTCTTTGTATCAGTTGGGGTTACAGATAACTGCCTATGCAGTTATCATCCAATTTCCAAACTTTTTCATATTAAATTGTTGTAATTCAGTGCTTTTTGTTGGCTGAAATTGAGAAAGTAATTATAAAATCCTATTTCATACATGTGCATTTGGAATAAATCTCTGCCACTTTTGCAGAATGAATCCCAATCTAAAGGACATTGTTTGCAGAGCTTACATTGCTGTTGTGGCGGTTTGATTGACACGACACATGGGCCAGACTTTTGCTTGTGATTAAAACCTTTTCTCAAAATGGAAATGCCACAAAGTAAAGAGCATGCAATGCTTAATTGGGAAATACTTATTAACTCAATAAACAAGGCCAGTAACAAGTTTGGATTTCAATTCCATTTAAAATTTAAGGTGAAAATTGAAAAAAAAGGTGCATTTTGTTGTTTTATTTTAACCCCTGGTTTATTGACTGCAGATAGTGCAGCAAAATCAGGCTGGACTGAAAAAGTATGGGGGGGAAAAAAAACAAACAAGTAGAGCATCAGCTGGAAGCCAGACTGCTTTGCAGACACAACATGCTCCAGATTTTTATTTGTCGAGCATGCCACTAACACATCCAAGGTTTACAGTTCAAACCCAGCGGGGGCCCACATGTACAGAAAATAAAAACTGTTATGGTGTTTCCAGGCACTTTAGATAAAAGCATCTGCTAAACGGCACGCGCTCTGTTACGACCACAAACTCTGAGATAATGCACAACGTAAAGTGGCAGCAATTATTACTACACACTGCGTAATTGTTTGCAAATAGAAATGTCCACTTAAATTCTCAAAGCACCTTGATATCCTGCAGGCCAGGATGTAAAAAACATTTTAATGGCTCTCTTGTGGTAATATAGCCAAGCACGGAGGAAACGCACACTGTCACAAAAGAGCTGCATTTGCCGTGCATCCTGAGGAAGACAACCACCTACATGCATCTTGAAAAAGCAGTCGTTGGAACCTTTTACAATCTCTTGCATTATTCTTTGAATGGAGCAATCGAGCTCATTGACATAAGTCAGCATTAAAACCATGTGCTTTACTATTTAACCCTATAATGCCAAATGTATCATATTTGATTCATACTGCTTCTGAAATGTTTTGCCTCTGACACCTTTTGCTTAATTTAATGGTAAAAACTTTGCTCAAAATCCTATTGTACAAAATCAGATACACCTGAAAACAGGGGGCAGCAGACTACACAAAAAACAATCTTGACTTATCGCATAGTAATAAATTATTAATATTAAAAAAGTATTTCTGTTTTTTCTTTTTACATATTTTGTTAAGAGGCCAAATAAGGAATTCAAACAAAAAAAAAAGTTATTTTCTGTTTTATTTTATTCTTGGATCAGGCTTGAAAGGGTTAATATTAGCACCGAAGCACTCAATGCAAATTGTGTGCAAAATATAGCAAAGAAGCTATGCTCAGTTTGTATTAGCAACAAGACCACCGATTATGTTCCTCCGGGGTGATTAGCAATTGGCGTTTGCTTAGAAATGTGGCTGCCAGTGTGCGGCGCACTTGATTACGGGCCAAGGAACGTGTGGGTAGATGTTCCCAGTGCTGTTTCTTCGCCTGCTGCTGCACCGAAACAGTTCCAGACCATAGACAGACATATGAGATCTACACTGCGCTTGTCATCCTGTTCTTTTTTTTTTTTTGCCGTTGCTCTTATATCCTAACTTACAGGGTGTCAGAGACCAGGAAGATGTCAATCTGTTGCAGTTTGTCAGCCACCTTTAACCTCTTTTGGATGCGACACAGCGTGTCGTATTTGTCCATTTTAACAACACATAATGTTTTCTGTATGAAACAGAGATGTTTAAAGTACTGGAGTAGAGGAGTGGAGTAGAAGTAAAAGTGCTATGTAAAAAAATTGACTTGAGTAAAAGTAGAAGTATTCTTTCAACACCATACTTAATTGGAAGTACGGAAGTACTCAATTTTTTTTATACTTAAGTAGCCTATTGCAAGTAGAAGTATTTCAAAAATTGCTACTCAAGTATTGAAAGTACAAGTATAAGTAAAAGTACAATAGCCTACTGTGTATATTTAAAAAAGGCAGTCAAAAATGTAATATATATTGTTTATATTATTTCAAACGTGTGAAAGGCCATACAGGTGTTTACAAAAAACAGAAAACTACATCTGCATTAGCAATCAACAGCACTTCATCTACTATTATTTATCATTCCAGAGTCAGAATCCTGAGCTGAGCCTTTATGCTAGCATGTAGCTAGCCAGCTAGGTTAGCTTTAGCTAACGTTATCATACAGCTAGCCAGCTGGGTTAGCTTTAGCTAACATTATCATACAGCTAGCCAGCTAGGTTAGCTTTAAGTACAGTACTTAAGTAGTTCTACTTCGTTACTGAACATCTCTGGTATCAAAGGTCAAAATTGATGTATGTGCCAAAACCCGATGGGCTGGGCAAAATCGTGGGCTGTGTCCCCCATCTGAGGAGCTCAAAACATTTTCACATGACAGTCCATTAAAATGGCGGCGGGAGATAGTGCCGGGAGTCTCTCCCACACTCCGAGACTCCGGCACATTATTCAAAGTGATTGCGCATGACAATTTAATAAGGGCGTCCGACATCATAATGGTTTATTTCTGTGCTTTAAAACCTACGGTGTCAGGTTTATGAGAAGTTCTTTAACTGTCGCATTGAGAAGACAGCCCTCCAAAAGCACGGCTGACATTTACTAATGAGCCTTTGATGGACAAATGGCACGTCAAGTTATGAAGCGATGAACATACCGCAGTGTTATAACACCAACAGCTCCTAAAAAGAGGCCCTAACAATGCATCGAAACAAATGAAAAAAACAGGGAGCTTGTCTGTACATGATGTATGTATAGTTAACAGATTTTTTCAGCAGGAGGAACATTTATTATTTTTTTTTATTTCTTTTCTTTTGTTTTTTTTTTACTTCCAACCTGCAACCGAGTGTTTTACGGTCTATCGGTCGGCCAGGAAATAAGAGCAACCTTCCAGCGGGACACACTCTCCAAAAGAAACTGCTGCATCACTTTGAATTTATCGATCTGTTGGTGAAGAATATACATTTTTGCTGCGCCAGCAGGGGTGGACTGACCATCTGAAGCCATGGGAGTTTTCCCAAGGTCTAAGAATAGAGGCTGTTATGTAAATATAATTGACTTTGCTTGACTTGTGTCTTGCCTCGCTGGATAGAGCTAGAAAAGTTTATGTAGAGAGAGAGAATCGCTGCTCAGTAATCCAGCAGACCGATTGTAGCACTGTAGTTTTGCTTATGTGGCTCGGTTGAGAATTGACACGATCCCATGAGGGCCATCGCCCATATATTGCCGGGTTAAATTAGATATTTCCTGTCTCCCATGTTCTCAAGCACGTTGCTAATGAGTAGTATGATGAGCAGATGGCCGCCCACCCTGAGCCATGGTTCTGCTCGAGGTTTCTGCCTGTTAAAAGGAAGTTTTTCCTTTCCTGTGTCGCCTAGTGTTTGCTCATGGTGGGAATTGTTGGGTTTCCGTTGTTAACTTCAGAGTAGGGTCTGACCTGCTCTGGTTGGAAAGCGCTGTGAGACTACTGTTGTTGTGATGTGGCGCTATATAAATAAAATTGAATTGAATTGAATATGTCTGACGTTGAAAATGAGTTAAGCCAAAACCATTTCTGGGTTTGCTGGCTTGCTCGTGTTTACCTGTGCACGTGCTTGATAAAAGAGGATGACTAGAAGATGGAGCAAATGCATACAAACAGCTGCAATTTTAGCCTGTGGACCCACACAGCCAAATTGAACTTCCTCAAGCGTTTTACCTGTGTATACAACAATGCTGAATACTGCTTCAGAGAGCAAAAAGTTTTTCTTTACCGCCGCTTTACATTCTTTTTCTCTCCAGTCTCCACCAGAAAGCCCTTCTCCTCAAAACTATTCGGTTAGTTGTTTGAGCAAAACCACAAGTTGTTGTCGCCTGCATAAAAGGGGACCAAAGTCCACTAAGATACATGTTCCAGTCATTCATATTAGAAGTAATTTTATAGCATGAAGCCACACTGTAAGTAAAAATATTGATGTGTTATTAACTCATTGACTGCCAGCCATTTTCAGAACAGAGTCCCATACTGCCAGAGTTTTTTGAGCATTTTGACTGATTTTTCAAGAGCCACAGAATAGTTTGTTCTATGACTATGTAAACACCGAACACAACAAAAGAAAGAGTAGACTCTTTTCTTTCATGAGGAAAAAAAAATGTGTTTCTACCTTATTTCGTTCTTCCTCGACTTGCGTCTCACCGGCGACATTTCTCGCATTGCGAAGCATTATGTTTCTCTTATTTGCCTACAATCTATGATCATCTCCCATCAAAAGTGGCACTGCCACCTAGAGGGTCAATTTGTTAGTACATACTCTGTCTAGAAGCCGATATTTACGGACTAGCTTTAGCAGATCGTCCCCCAAGCCACTCGCGTTGAAAAACACAAAAGACGTCTATAGACGTCTTTGGCAGCCAATGAGTTAACGAACATATCACACCTTCCTATTACACCTTCCAACCGTCCTTATATACATTTTACTATCTTGAGAATGCCATTTGAGTTTTTCTAACGTATTCCCTTTAAGAGATTCTCAGAATTGCATTGTGAAGTAATCGCTCACACTTTCCCGGGCTGAAATTACCACAGTTAGGAGCTTTGGTTTTAAGTGGCTTTGCTGAGCGTCACCAGGAAGGAGTCCATTGACAATAAACGTCAATAAATGTCATGTGACTCGCATAAAGGCGAGCATGCATGTATTATGAAGCCCTGCTCATCACTTTGTTTTCTGAC
The DNA here is from genome assembly GCA_907169785.1 of Menidia menidia. NCBI lineage: Eukaryota > Metazoa > Chordata > Actinopteri > Atheriniformes > Atherinopsidae > Menidia > Menidia menidia. Next base: position 2,822,907 of record CAJRST010022223.1, on the reverse strand, counting down.
ACCTTCTCTAGGTTTAGCTTAAGGCAGAGTTTAATATTCCAGATTGCAGGGCCCAGCTGAGCGATGCTTGGCAGCAGGGAGGCTGAGAGCAACTGCTGCGAATACTGCTGTGCCAGTGTTTGTCAATGATGTATCGTTTGTGGAGGGAGGCAGCGACTGGGGGGGGTAGATTACTTTCCCAAACAAGGCAACAGTCTTAAAGGGTGAGTTACTGCCCCGGCGTATTGGTTTCTCTTCTCGGGGCCCCTTGACAGCAGGAGCATCTTAATACTGGCTGCAGATCATGGCGGTAGAGTCTCTGCCAAGTGGAAGATGCTTGGCCGGTCTGACCACTGCAGCAGAAGCAAAAGACAAAGGATGCTGACCGACTGGTACTGTCGGTGTGATGTGTGATGTGAAGACATCCAGTTTTCAGGCCTCAGGACATCACGGACTGATCATCTTTTCTGACTTTGGATTTATTTTCTTACATGTTTTCTCAAAGGAATGCTTGTGAATGACAAGAAACTCTTAGTTTACATGACATTTTAATCATGGCAACAATATATAGACAGTGATGTAAATAATCTGTTAGTGAAAGGATCATAAGTCTTTAAAGGTACACTTTTAAAACCCAAAATTCAGCAACCACAATTTAAGAAAGTCGACTTTAAATAAAAAAAATAAAACAAAAATATATATAATATGTAGAGGCACGGCTAGTTGGACAACAGTAAATGTTTGGGTTCTTCCTCTTCTTTCTTAATTTAATTTAATTTAATTTAATTTAATTTAATTTAATTTTATTGTACTGTACATTCAAACTCAATTTGAACATCAGGAGGCCATACCAAATTCTTAATGATCCACACATCCATTTTTCCATTCAGGATTAAAGGATGACTGGGGTCTATCCCAGCAGTGTATATGTTTTTCTTGGGGCTACATTCATATATAAACTACACTTCAAGTTTCAGTTATTGACTCGAATTAATGGGAGCAGCTAGCATCTTCTGCTGCACCTTAGCATACTAAAACAATGCAATTAAAATTTGTAATAAACAATTTAGTGGTACAGTACACATTCAACATTAATTGTGACAAATGAATGAAGGCAAGTGATGTTATTTTTCTATAGCAGGAGTGTCCAATACCTAGCCTTGAGGAACTACTTTCCTGCAGGTTTATAATGTCTCCCTGCTTCACCAGCTGATTCAAATCAATTCTCCAGTGGAAGATTTTTATTAATCTTTTGACAAGATCTATTTGGTCTGAACCAGGTGTACTAAAGCAAGGAGTGACTTGAAACCAGCAGGGCATCAGTCCTCAAAACCAGATCTGAATGGCAGTCTTCTAGGTGACTGATTATGAAAAAATGACAGCAGCCTCTATGTTACCCCATTATAAAATTATGTTTTTAGCACTGGCCTAAGCTTCTTCCGATATGGCTTTAGGACTTCAAGTTACTATTTTCCTCTCTCTTCAGTCAAATGTTACATTATTTACCATTATCATTAGCAGCGTTTCTCTGTGTTGTCTTTTCCAAGATTCCTGGTAGTTCTAGTAATTCCACATAGATGTATTAGTGAAAAAAAGCCTCAATTAAAATCCGGTTCTTTTTACTGCTAGAACCAGAACTGACAGAAAAAGTAAACGCTGTCCATAAGACAGAAAATTGCCGGATACAAAGTTCTGGATTTCAATATTGATCAATCCCCCATTCTATTACTGAACTATTACTAAGTCCAACAGTACTTTTTCCCATTCTCAGATTTCTGGCATACAGTGTGGCCTCTCCACAATCCTTGTAAAGATTAAACTCTTCAGCATACTTCAAGACAAATTCTGGAGAGGAAAAAACACTCCAGTTGCTCATTGGACATTTATTTTATTCACAGAGCTCATCATGTAATAAAAACACTTCTGATTGACCTGATGAAAAAATAGGTAAGTGGTAAAGAGCGTCAAATGTTTGTATGCACTCTTCCAGATGTCATCGTGACGTGGTAAAATAAGATGTTGTAGAAAAACTCTACAAGTCACGGAATTAACAATGTGAATTTAAAATAATGTCGGTCTGATACCACAGACTGGATTTGGCCTTAATAGTTTTCTGGGATTTGCATGTCGCGTTTTTTTTTTTTTATATGGCAGGCTACTCTGCTATTATCCCACTTGTATGATTGTCAAAACCTTTCACTTGTGTTTATTCATCTTGTTTCAGCCTCTGTGTATAATGAAACAAGGTTAATGGGTTAATAAGAGAAACAAATTAAGTAAAAACGGCCATTTTGTCACATGACCAAAAACCTAATAGATGGCTAGGAGTTCACTTTACTGACTTATTATTGATATGGCACGCTATTATTATAATATTCACTGCTGCAAACAAAAATGAGCTTGTTCCTAATTAAAACTGACGAGAATTACACTGTCTACGCTGTATAATTTCCTGTTGATATGTATGTAATTCAAGCTAATTTCCTAAGGCACATGTTTATGAAACAAACATGATGGCACTCAGTAAAACTCAATTTCTTGCTCATAGTCTTGAATTTATTTTTTTTCGCTTGGCAGACTTTCCTCCCTTTATTATAAATTTCCAGCATGCATTTGTTTATTTTGGCTGGAAATAATTGCATGTCATTGCCAAACCCTCTCTCCCCCTCTTGGACCAGGCATTCATGTGACAGTCTCTTCTCCCATTGGCTCGCACGTGGCCGTGATAAATTAGCTTAATGCTGTGCAAATATTAATCACATTGTCACCACAGCTGAGCAGGAAAGCAGTTTAGTACTGCAGCCACCGTGCAGCCTCATTTATCAAACCCCCGAGCCCTCCTCCAGTGCTAACCCTCCTGCTTGCATTCTGCAAAAACCACAAGCTCTGCCCACCCAGTTTCGCCTCGCCAGAACTGCCTTCAAATGTTCCCTGAGTGGTGCGGCTTGCCGAGGTGTGTATCTGCTGCCACACAAACTTATCAAAATGCACCAAGATTGGGTTTCCATAATCTGCAAAAGAGGTCTGTTGACAAACAGTGATTTTGTAATTCATGTCCTTGGTTTATGTAATGAATTTAGTATGGATTTCTGGCTGTAGGAAATACATATAAGTGGACATTTTTTATGAAAATGGGGGGAAACACGGTGAGGATGCAATTTTCTTTTTCATGTTGGTGATTATTGGGCTCCCTTAGGAAGGCGCTTCCAGTTGATAGGCATATGGACACACAGGTAACTGAACAAAGGGGGAAGTGTTTTTGTTTTGCATTACAAATTAAATTTTTATGTGATACAATAAGGCACTGCAGAAAAGTCATACTAATGATAACAGAATCCGAAACACAGTCCTTCTTCTAATGGTCCCCTTCCACTGGTGGCCACTCAGTTTTAAAACACCTTTTTTTAAGACTGCTTAACGCCACATAACAGTCCTCCACCCCCCCACCCCCCCTCCACACAACACACACACACACATATTTATTGATGTTTCGTTGCAAAAAAGTCAGTGCAATATATATGTATAAATATAATTCTTTACCTTGTATATAGCTAGCTCTTAGCGCTTAGTTATAGAATACAATACAATACATATTTATTGTGCAGGAATAAGGTCTTAGCTGTTACACTGGTAGCCAAGTTATCGACATTTCGTTGTCAAAATTCACCTTGTGTTTTTTGTGCAATGATAATAAAGGAAGTCTAAGTCTAAGTCTAAGTCTTCTCTTAACTGCCCAGTTTAAGTTACTTTCTATAGCAAGTGAGGTCGTCACAGAAAGATGGCGCAAAAGGGCGATGATGTTGTTTGCAAGTGACACAAACAAGACACAAACATGAAGGAAATGACATCTCAACATTGGACTTTGGTGTTGCCTTAAGGATAGCCCTTTACCCAGTTGCCAGTTACAGATAAATAATGAAATTGCACATTCGTCATTGCATTTTTATATTAGTGACGTGACCTTTTAGCCAATCGGTGAACTGGAGTTTGTAATTGGCTCGTTTAAGATCGCTTGGAACCCAAGCTGAGTATGTATGAGAAACGTGAATGGTACCACAACCTAATGGAAAATGCAAAAAAGAGTAAGTAAAGTTAAGTCACGCTGAGTAGTCACTGGTGGAAAAGGGTTATAAGATCACACCCGATCCCGATTAGGCAAATAGAAATATTGGCCTGTTTGAGGAAATACAACATTTACTTTAACACTAGGGACAAGATGGCCTGTTACAAATTCTTCACCTATCCTCAGTCCCCTTTGGCGGAAACAGGCTATACAACCCATCCTTTTGTAGTGTCGTACCTCAGCTCGTCCTCATAGGCAACTGAAAGTTAATGCCAACTTAAGAAAATGTATAAGAGATATACGGTAATAAGAGATTTTCCCAAAGTGCCCCACTCAGACATGACCAGTGCAAAAAAAAATCTTAGCATTTAACTTACATAATGCTAACTGAACAAATGGGAATGATAACTGAACCTAGTGAAGAGGTTCTTAAGTAGGTGTCGGTGAATTACACAGCTCTTCAAACTAAATATGATGTCTGATTTGGATAGGAAACCATGGCACAACATACAGAAATAGCCTCGGCTCCACATGTGGGAGCATTCTGGAGGGAAAGAAGATAGTGGCCCAGCATGGGGCAGTTTCTCACGCCAGGGGTGCTTAAACTTTGAAATGAAAATAATCAAATAAATCTAAAGGGCTGTCTTGTCTGATATGTTCTCAACGGCTTTTGCTGAACAAGATGTAAAAGCCACTGAGAGGATGAGATCAGAATTACACACTACCATTAAGATTTTTTTTTTTAGAAAAGGGATGAATTTGAAATGCAAGTCTTATTATGTGTATTTTTCTTATTCAAATCCCCTATTTCCGGATGGTAGAAATGTGCAAAATTCAAATAAAGACATTGCAAATCATTTGCACTGTATGGATAAAAGTTTATTCCCAACAGAACACAATAAAACCCATCTAATGATGAAAGTGATTGTCCTATTCAGTGAAAAATAGACAGAAACCGATTTGTTCTTTTCCCCCATTAGAAGCTGTTTCTGATTTAACAGCAGGAAAAGAGGTAGAATAATGACAACAAAACGCTGGAAATGTATGTGGTACCTGCAAAAATCAACTAAAGGAACATGTTGAAAATCATTTTCATGCATAAGCAACCGGTCAGTAACATTTAAGGAGACCCTAGATGTTTCTCAGAAATTAAGATTGGCGAATGGTCAGCATTTGATAAAAAAACGTTTAAAAAACAAACAAAAAAACTGTAAAGAAATGGTTGCACAATTCAAAAACAGCACTCTAACATATACAGCCCATATTTTTCCAAATTAATCTGGGGACATCTCTGTTTGGTTCTTGACAAAAACTATTAATATTGCATGCTTTTGATATCACAGCTCTGGTGATAACCACATTAAGACAGTTATGATTCTTACATGGAAATCTCTGCATGGGCTTAGGAACACAATGCCACCATCCATAGATGCAGGTTTAAGCTCTGCCACGTAAATATGACGCCAACTTTGCTGTCTACTCTTGATCAATTGTTATTCAAAATGGACTGAGGTAAAAATGTATTTAGTCTGGCCTATGATCAGCTTTCATTTCAAAGGTCTTCAGCTTTGGTGGAAAGTTGATGCATTGGTGACACACAAAATGGCAACCAAATACCATGTTTAATCTATTACAGCTTGACTACGGGGTAAAATAGTTCAGATGCTTGACTGAACTTTCACCAACTGAATAAATTTGTTGCATTATGATATGTAAAGAATGTTTAAAGATGAGGACTTTCCAGCCTAAAAAAAGGTGCAACATTGCTCTCCGATAGGTATAACAACTGGTTTCTTCATTTCCCATTTACCAGATGTAAATTCCAAGGCAAGAGATTTCTTAAAAATATTCATATTTCCCCATGTACATGTTGGTTCTCATGGGGGGTACCAGCTTCATCTCACACGCCAAAAAAATATAAAGTATTGGTTAGGTTATTTGGTGCTTTTCAGTCGAAGGAGGTGTGTCGTGGTTGTACCTCGTCCCGCGGTGGTTTAAGCAATCCTCAATAGGACATAGCATGTATAGAAAAGTAAGTTCTCTGTGTGTGCGGGTAAAAAAAAAGAGACCAAAAGATAAAAAATTATGATTTTTGTCTGAGTGTTATCCGACTATGCTTGGGATTTTCCCCAAAGGTTTATTTTTGGCACATTTGGGTGCGTGAGCCTTCCGACTTGAACTGTTCGAACTTTAGCTTTGAGACAAGGTGGACTGTTTTTTTGACCAAAGCTTTCCTCTTTTGCTCTGTAGCCTTTTAGCTTCTCTCAGCTGTCTTCATGTAATGATGTCCACAAGCAGCTGGATCCCAGTAATAACTAATAAAACCACTGACCTTCATACCTGTCATGAAAAATAATGCTAGAAAAAAGCAAACAAAAAACCCGACAAAAAACGTGTCAATAAATTTAATCATTTATCACCTTCTTTGTCTTTGTAGAGATTGCATAAACAGGTGAGAATTAATCTGATAGTTAAAAAGCAATAAGCATTAAGCAGTCGACAAATTCTAAACCTAATTAAGTGGATTATACAACTTTTTTCGAAAGTTCCAATTTGACGGAAAGTAAATTATTCTCCACTATTTCTCCATCATTCTAATAATGTGAGAGACTAAATCACATTAGCCACTTAATTAGCAGAATCCTCTGCCTGGGTGAAAACTCAGGGTAGCCATTTATCCAGTCGATGCTTCTCCCTCAAAGTCCCACGGCCCGTCGTGTTTGTTCCCACACAGTTTTCAATCTAATTAATTGAGGAGTGATGGGAGGTGCTCCTTTAGATGCAAAAGCATGGAAGGATTGCCTCCATTGGCATTTCCTCCTCAGGGATACAGCTTGTGCCGCCGAATATCTTCCTCCCTTAAGCCATACAGCTACTGTTAAACGTCCTATTGGGAAACATCTGAACACAGGAAATTTTTCCATGGGAGGGTACAAGAGAATAGTTCTATTTTGCACATCTTGCTAAATTTCTGTAAAATTGTGCCATTTAAATGGTGAAATAAAATCTCAGTAATAATACATTCTATAATATCCCTGTAATGCCAAATGTATCATATTTGATTCATACGGTTTCTGAAATGTTTTGCGTCTGATACCTTTTGCATAATTTAATGGTCAAAACTTTGCTCAAAATCCTATTGTACACAATTAAATACACCTGATAACAGGGCGCAGAAGACTACACAAAAAATAATCTTGACTTATCGCGTAGTAATAATTTATTAATATAAAAAATGTATTTCTGTTTTTTCTTTTGACATATTTTGTTAAAAGGCCAAATAAGGAATTCAAACAAAAAAAAAGTCATTTTCTGTTTGGTTTTATTCTTGGATCAGGTTTTAATGGGATATAAATAATATATAATAAAGACATTATTCTTCTTTTAGTCTTTTTGACATTTTGTGTTCATTTTTTGGTTGTTTACTTTGCCGACAATTTATTTTGGGACCTCCCCCACATAAAGTGCTGTGGATTGATAGAATAGAACAGCAGGAGATCTAAAGTTAGTTTTTTTTTCTTTCTCTTTCTGTGTTGGCAAACAAATAAAGTCCGGCACTGTTCATGCTGCGGTCTCTTTCCTTTTTTTTTCGACCGGGTCATTCTGCTTTTTTCCGTGGGGCAGCAAAGTGACCATGTGCCGGTGTGCGTTCAGTGCGTTCAGAATTCACGCCCCCCCCCCCCCCCCCCTCAGCCCCTGTCTCCTTGGGCTGCCACTAGATTCCTCCTAATTTTGCTTCATTGTCAGAAATCACTGTTCTAGAAAAAGGGGACTTATTCCGTGGTTCCATAGGGAGTGCTTTAGCCATTAGTGGGCAGTGCACTGACCTTCAGAAAGCCCTTTCATTACCCTTTCCTTTGTCGGACTATTTCCTTAGAAATGAAAGTAAGAGCCAAAATGAGCTCGGCTTGCCAGTTCGAATTCATCTTCTTGATGGAGGAAAAACCTGGCCAAATAGTGATACATTGCTCTGCATGTTAAACCAGTCAACTGCAGAGGGACACTGAACCTGTGTGGAGGAATGGGAATGTAACGGAAACCCTAAAGTCTCTTGTGTTGTATCAAATGGAAATCAGCCTCCTCTAAGAGTACATTGATCTCTATCTATACACATAAAGTTAATTCTGGCTTTTAGAAAGTCCTGCCCATGCATTCCCTTTTGGATTTAAATCAAAGTCCCATTTTCAGTACTTACTCGTACATATGTAGCATCTTGGAATGTTTTCCTTCCAATCTGGCAAATATTCTGTTCTTTTTACGAGTTAATTTGGTATATTTGGACATTGTTTATTACTGTTTTAATTCTTTGCATGGAAAAAGTTTACCTGTTAACAAGATGTGTTTGGTAGATTAAAAAAAAACTTCTCAAGGTTTATAGGTCTTCAGATGCCTGCAGCAAAATATAGAAGTAAAAAATACAGCTCTCTTTTGATATCCTTGGATCAAGATTTATCGTCTCTGTTTTAAATTTTATTAGCTTTTCCAGTTGAGGTTGGCAAGTTTTTTTTTTCTGGCTGACTTGACACAGGAAACATGATTTGGTTGTGAACAGACTGGTTATGGAAGAAAACAAAAATCTCAACATCCCTCTTATCCCGGTCTATCTCATAAAAGCAATGAATTTGTATTGATTTAATATCTTAAATCTAGGTCAACTTCCAAATAGATGACACATAATATGCAAGTTAAAAGATTTATTAACCGGAGACGGATTTTGCATGTGTGCATGTGTGTGTGTGTGTATGCATTGCTGTCTCCCATATTCAAAGTTCAGAAGAAATATAATTGATCAAGAGTCGGCCTGAGGTTCGGAAGCAGTTTCTGAACTATTTTTCAGTAAAAGAAGAGAGGCCCTATTTGTTCACTGGTTAATATCTCTGGTGGATTTGAAATATTCAGTTCCTCCTGTACAACATTTGTTTACCCTCACATTTTATTTGCTTATTCTAGTTTCCCAAAGCCAATGTTTTTTTGTTTTTTTTAATAAGGGAATGTTTCTGTTTTTCCAAAGCTATTAGCTAAATTGCTTATTCCTAGTAGTGTCACAATACTACTGTACACACTACACTAGGCGGTGAGGTCAAGTAGGGGTTTCTTGTCTTGTCTCCACGGTTGTCTTGTCAAATCCTGTTTTATTTTGAAAAGTAACTCTCTTCTCGTTTCAGGTCACTTGCACTTCCCTGTGTGTCACCTGATTGTCTCCCCAAATCACCAATTGTGTTCACCTGGAGTTCCCTTCCCCTCATGTGTTGAAATAGTCTGTTTTCCCCTTGTCTTCTGCAAATCTGTTTTTGTTGTGTTGACTATTGAACCTCGTCACAGTTTACCTTGCCTTGACTTGAAACCCGGAGAAATCGTAAGAGTGATTGTTATTTTTCCACCGTTTTGTTTTGAAACCAAGAGAGTGATGATTATTTAGACTTTTCATAACCTTTTGCTTCCACTCTCAGTGAGTGGGATTTATTAGTTTACAATAAAGACATTGAGACTGCCGAGCTCTGCTTCTGCGTCCTGCCTTTAGCCCACCCTGACAAGTAGGATCGCAGGAGGCCTGAAGAATAGCCCAGTACTCAATGGGTCAGAGTATTAGAGACACATGCATACATGGGGAGAACATGCAAACTCCAAAAAGAAAGGCCTTGGTCTCCAGGGATGGTTTGACATCAGTGGGAAAACATCAGTCATGATTATTCCCCTCTTATTGCCCAATTATATTTGTTCTATTTAGTTTTGTAAAAGATCTGTAGAGCCTAAGTTTCACTTTAAGTTCAAGAGTCCTGAATTATGAGTTGTTGTTTTTTTCCCAGTTTGTTTTTTTTCTTTTGGTTTTGGCAATTTTGTGCTGTTCTCTGAGTTTTTATTGTTTCTGGGCTGACCTTTGTTCCTCATTTCCCCTCCAGTCTGGTTATCTGCTTCACTTCCCTGACCTGGGCTTGTGATTCCCCAGTTGTCCCCACTCTATTTTCACACTCTTCTCCATTTAAATTCCTGTTTCTCTACTCCTCTTCAGACCCCCTTCACTTATCGACCTATTTCCGATATTGTGCCGTGATATTTAGATGAGTTTAACTTGAAACTATGACGTTTGCCCCTATTGTAACCAGGCATATTATATCCCGAGCCTCCATTTGACCATCAACTAAAGGCTTTATTAGGGACACATACACAAAGAAATGCAAACATCTGTGAAAAGATTAACACAAATTTCCTAAAGGGCATGAATAAGATTCTATTATGTTCTTACAGTGGATCTGTCAATGCCCTGTCATTTTTTCAAATTGGAAGGAGAATAAAGTGTTTGCTATCTCTGCTTCCAATAATCTATCTCTGTTTCCAGAGATAGCTTCCAAGAAGGTATTGCTGTTTCCAAGAATTACACAGTGTCAGTCTTGGTAGTTTCCTTACATTTAAACTTATAAAACATGTCTATGAAGTGGGATATATCCATCCTTTAAAGCAACAGAAGAAGAAAAAAAAGGAAGCATAGTGTTCGAATGAAAGATGTAACTATGGTAATTGCTGCAACCCAATTAAAGGTTCCTCTGCATGTGAGGGTATCAATGTGAAAATGAAATGAAGATGGCATATTTGAGTGAAGGAAGAATCCGTTGCTACACATAGAAACACAGCTCATAACTGGCAATGAACACACTTTTATAATGAGCAAAGTGGTTCACAGTTTTATGAGCTTTTCCTCATATTTCTGCATGGAGACTCATCCAGATTGAAAACTATTGACTTTTAGAGCGTCCGTTCACATGTCTGAGCGTCCACAGGAGTGTAGGAGCCCTATTTAGCTTAATCGATCACCAAATTCATCCGTTTCATTTAGTAAAATAACATTAAATATTGACATGTTCACATAGTGTTAATATACTTAACTGATTAATGTGATTAATATGACTTAATATTAGATTTTACCAGACTTTTTGGGTCCCATTTCTTGCATTATGCAACCAGTGATTTTATAGGCTTTTGTGATATGCGTTTGCAATATGGAAGTGAGGTTGTCATGCTAGTGGCCACTAAAAATTCCTTTTCCATGTACTCGTGAGTGAAAAATGAGCCACTTTTCCCAGCTAAACGTTGCGTTTCACCCGCATACGTTTGAAACCTAATAAACATCATGTTTTAGTTAGCGACTTGGCCACATTTCATGTACGCTGTCAAGGAGTGTGAATGAAAAGGCCAGTCGAGATTATGTTCCGCAACAGCACGGCAGATGACATTAGACCCAGTCCTTGTTTACTTGAGGGTGTTTGCTCCCCGATATTAACAGGTGTTTTTGGCTGATTAGACTGCCAGCGAACAGCTCTGAGCCCAAGTTTAAACACGTTCTGCGTTAAAGACGCCGTCAGATTGGGGCGCTCAGAGGACAATCAGGTGCACGTTGTGTGTTTAAAGTTTAACCCTTTAAATTTACAAGGACGGGAATATATTTCTCTGCATTTATTTTACTTCTCTGGAGCATGGACAAGGAGAACCGATGCTTTTTTGGAATGGATAGTTTGCTTAACTGCTTAATTAGGGCATCACATGCCTAAACTTCATTTTGTAGTGTGTTTAGGTAAGTGTAATTTATCTGGTTTATCCTATCACTGAGTACAATCAATGAAAAATGGTCATCAGGAGGTTACAGGAAGTCTCACACTTCTCCTTTTTTGCTCATTTGTGCTGTGAAAATAGGAATAACACCTCTGTGCACAGCGTTGCTCACTTTAACAGGTTAACTGTTCACACAGGAGTGAGACGACGCCTAAAACATAAATTCTAATTAAGAAGAGACAAGCAATTACAGACTTATTAGTGAGGCCCGTGTGATGTGGGCTTTGTGTTTCTATGCCTATAAAGTGGAAACGAACCATCACAGGCAATCGCAAGCGACACGTGTCGAGACGGAATGTCATACCAGGTGTAAACTGCTGTACTTACACCTTACCTTATCTCCTCCGACTTGGTTCCTGCCAAACACGGAACATGAGCAAATGCTATTTCCTCAATTCTTTTCCTGTTCAGTTACACACAAATAGATAAAGTTTTAAAAAATCTACACAAGTTGATGCCAATTACAGAAAGCACCAATAGTAAGAAATCCCAATGGTTGGTCTATGGGAGAAGATTGAATGGACTAAAATTCTATTCCTATAATGACGTTAAGAACGATGACAGCAGCTAAAACGTATCCCAATAATAGCTATGACGTGATCAAAGTTTCAAATCAGTCTTACACTTTCCAAGATGTCTGATTGTGCCTTTTTTTAAAATTGTGTAGTGATTTTAACCATTTTCTTTCATTTATTAATAGTTTTTTTCTCAACCAGAATTGAATTAGCACTTTTTTTTTTAAGTATTAGGCAACAAAAACATATGGATACAAATTTGAAAAATGCAATCGACCTCAGACTGTGTCAAAACAAGATTACTGGTGTTAAATGAGCCTGAAGATAAATGACTTCATCTCCGTACATTCGCTTTGTCGGTGCGTTTTTTGTTGTGTTACCGCTCACAGAGAGGGGAATTGCTTAGGCATATAGTCCGACTTGTGCTGATTAATCGCAGTTCTCAGCCCAGCGTGGTGAGTTTTGACAGGCTACAGCTTTATGCAGGTATGTAACATACAGAAGTGCCAACACTGAACAGACATGACAGATTCAATAACTTGTTTACCGATGGAAAAACGGCTAATTCTGATTGAACTCACCTCACCTCTCTCTTGTGTTTCAGCCTCTGTTTCTCTATCTCTCTCCCCAACTCCCTTACTGAACTTTCTTCAAGAGAATTGAGTCAGGCACCTCTTAATTAGATTGTTTCTCACTGCATTTCTAATATGTGACTAATTAGGGGAAGACAAAAAGGAGAGGATATTGCCTTGCTCTGCACCACGGGTTAAGTTCGGGCTTTATCAAAGAGACAGTCCAGTGGTCTGTCAGCACTTGCTGAATTGAGACGTGAGGAGAAAAAAAAAACTGTTCAACAGACTTCTCGCCTGCTTTGACGTTTTTCAGACGGCTATATGTGTGGAAAAGAAGACAAATCTTTGTCTACTAGGCTTCTTTGCATCTGCTCTCAGCAGATTGTCCTTGATGTTAAAATCTTTTTCTTTTCCTAAGGTACATCTTTACCCAGACTATGGTTTAAAAACCCCAACCAGTCTAAATTAGATTTATTTATTAAATATTGTATTTAACCACAGCTGCATTGCCCAATGAATATATAAAGAAATCAATAGCAAAAGCATTTTTTTAATAAGAGCTGGCAAAAACGAACCAAAGTCTTTTAAATAAACTGCTAGCAAACAGAACAATTTCCACGATTTTGATTGAAAACAGCTTTATTATTTTGAAACGTTGAATGAGCACTTCAGCTCCACCCAGTTCAGTTGAACTAATCAATTTTATTCATACAGTATATAAATTCCAATGACATGTCTAGATATTTCGAAGGTACTAACAAATTCAAGCCGATTCGATTTTCAGAAAATCACTCACTCCTAACCTGATGTCAGTCCTGACTGAGGTCTATCCTACAGCTCAGATTCTGAAACAACAGAATTAAAGTTCTCTGTTACCATATCAGAGAGCACACGGTGAACAGCCTGAGAGCTCACACTATGAAACCCTGAAATGAACTGGCTGATTATTCGCTTTAATTAGAGACGATTCAAGCAATATTTATTTAAAAGACTTCCATTTCCTGCATCTACTGTATACATGGTGTACTTTTTTTTTTTTTTTGCCTTTCGTTTTAAGTTGCGTTGAACTGGCCCAGCCTGTAAAAACAGCCCTGTAAACAGGAAAACATAAACCATTTCCTTTATAATTCCATTTATTATTTATTGGCTTCATGCTATGGTGGAAATGTTTTAACTTTGCACGGTAAATGCATGATCATTTCAGCTTAAGTTAAGCAGAAAAACAAGATTGGAAAAACAAGGCTGGATGCTTCTGCTATGATAGAATGGAGGAGAGGGATCTGAATTAGCAGGATGTCATTCCGCCTTAAACCTCAAACTTAATGAGCTCTCACCTCGACTTACCTTTCATTCACCCCCATCACCGATGTTTTTCCGTGGAGCACCAGAGCAGCCTTCCACGTTTCCACAGCCCCG
>CAJRST010022223.1:2766298-2808747 GCA_907169785.1 Menidia menidia | reverse complement strand
TTTTTCCGTGGAGCACCAGAGCAGCCTTCCACGTTTCCACAGCCCCGTCCGCTGTGTATTGTTGATTATTTTTCCAGCCCCCTTAATTAATTGGCCTTGATGAGTATAGCAATGGTTCCTAATTGGTCGGTTAGGGATCTCTTTCACTTCAGTTTTAAAAACGGGGGTTGACACACATTATGTTAAATAATTCAGGCCAAATAGTGCAAATGTAATTATCTGTGGCAATGATTTGTCCTTGGTAATTTTGAATATTTATTCATCTCGATATGTCTTATTCATGGTAGGTTGAAATGATTTTTTTCTGTATTATAGATGGAAAAATTGAGTCCAGGTTTCTAGGATCTGTTCTGTAATGCGGAAACAACTGACAGAGCACAAATGAATGAAAAAAACTGAACACACAGATGTTTCCACATACATGTGAATGCAACACTGGACTTTAAACTTGTTCAGATTCATCCTATCTCGGCATTGCATGACGACAAATGCTGAGTGGCAGAATTTTGGAACCTCTACAAAACCTTTGGGGTGAGAGAAAAACAGTGGTTAGAGCTCAAATCTATTGTTTTTCGGCTTTTCAGTGTGTGCAGTTTTTATTTTTGCTGCCTGCCCTACAAATACTAAATATTAGATATGTAGTATTTCAGTTTACTGTATCTGTTTGTGTGTCTTGTCCTGGAACACTGATGAAAGGAGGTTCCCACCTGATGACCCCAGTGACATGTTGGTGGTCACTGTTCACTGGTTTAAATAGTGACCATAGTCCATGAGTATACAGTAGAACTTCTACTTACGATTGCCTAAACGTACGAATTTATCAACATACGAAGTGAAATTCTATCAAATATTGGACTCGACACCCGAAGTTAATTTTCAACATGCGACGTGTATGATGTCTGTCAGGCTGGATTCAAAACAGGATTAAGGCATAGAGAATTTGGCAAAAATTAGGATTTCAATTTAACAAGAATGCACTCGCAGGGAGTGGAAGGCAAGTCGAAAAGTACAAAATTGTAAATCACTCAAAATCAAGGATGCAAAAGGCTAATAAATTACCAAATAATACTCACAAAAAGGATTAAAAAAACAATGAAGTACAAAATAACATTTGCTCATACGAGGAAAAACTAAGTGGAGATTCGAGGCAAGGACTTCTAGGGCAAGGTTTAAGCACAGAGTCAGTCGACAGGACGAAATATACTGGCACCAGACAGACGGAGACCCAGACTATTCAACACATGAGGGGAAGAGAACCCCAGGTGAATACATTTGGTGATCAGGGAAGACAGTCAGACAGGTGACACACAGGGAAGTGCAAGTGACCTGAAAATAAAAGAGATTTACTTTTCAAAATAAAACAGGAAATGACAAGACAACCATGGAAACAGGACAAAACAGGACATCACTGCTGTGTGACAGCGTCAAAGTCATAGAAAAAATATATATAATCTAAAAGTTAAATAAAAATACATGTGTTAAGTTAGTTTGAAGTTCACGTAGTGAAGTTGGAGTAAGTTACAGTACGAACTGTATCTCGGTCGCCACCTCTGCCTCATTACCGACCGTCTCCTCCATCCCCTGCATCACCAACCCTACACATCCGTTCGCCAATAAGTGCCATAAACCCCCTTTTTATTGATTATTTATTTCTAATTTACTTTTTTACATCTCTCTTATATAATGCATTTGTTTTATTGCTATGCGTAATCATCCACAGTATTTATTAAGGAGTTATCGTAGGTTTTTGGGCTGTGGAACAAATTATACAAATGACTGTGTATTCTTTTGGTAATATTTGAACCAACATACGAATATTTCAACATACGAAGTTGGACCCGGAACAAATTAAATTTGTATGTATAGGTTCTACTGTATTCTGTATTCTGTCCTCAGCACGTGCGGCTGCATGGCTGCCAGTCAGAGGTGGTACTCTGCAGTACAGGGGCCCCCCAGGGCACAGTCCTGTCTCCGTTTCTGTTTACCATCTACACCTCAGACTTCACCTACAACACGGACAGCTGTCACCTCCAGAAGTTCTCCGATGACTCGGCGATTGTGGGCTGTGTGTCTGAGGGGAACGAGCTGGAGTACCGGTCGGTCATCATGGACTTTGTGAATTGGTGTTCGAAAAACCATCTGTGTCTGAACACCAATAAGACCAAAGAGATGGTGATCGACTTTAGGAGAAGACCACCACTCCACCCCCCAGTGAACATCCAGGGGCAGGACATAGAAACTGTACAAAGTTTCAAATACCTGGGTGTTCACGTGAACAACAAACTGGACTGGACTCACAACACCGACGCCTTCACCTCCTGAGGAGGCTGAGGGCCTTCGGAGTCAGCAGGCCCATCCTTCAGAGCTTTTACGACTCTATAGTGGCCTCAGCCCTCCTCTACGCTGTCGTCTGCTGGGCCCCTGGCAGCACAGAGCGGGACAGGAAGAGGCTGAATAAGCTGGTGAGGAAGGCCACTTCTGTCCTGGGCTGCCCTCTGGACTCAGTGGAGGAAGTGGCTGAGAGGAGAGTGTTGTCAATTTTAATTCAATTTCAATTTTATTTATATAGCGCCACATCACAACAACAGTTGTCTCACAGCGCTTTCCAAACAGAGCAGGTCAGACCCTACTCTGAAGTTAACTACAGAAACCCAACAATTCCCACCATGAGCAAGCACTAGGCGACACAGGCAAGGAAAAACTTCCTTTTAACAGGCAGAAACCTTGAGCAGAACCATGGCTCAGGGTGGGCGGCCATCTGCCTCGGCCGGTTGGGGGTGAGGGGAAAGAGAGAGCAAGAGAGAGAGAGAGGGCGAGAGAAGGACAGAAGGAGCAGAGAGGGGCAGCCAACACAGCAACACGTAGAATAGATTAAAAATGGCAATGATATTAATGCTAATGATGAGCAGGAACATGGGGGCAGCAGGAAACTCCCAACCACAGATCCAGACTCCACAGCTCTAGGAACACCTGCAGGAAGTGATAGGAGGAGACTCCCAACCACAGATCCAGACCCCACAGCTCCAGAGCCAGGAATATCTGCAGAAAGTGTTAGGAAGAGAGAGAAGAGAGAAGGGGGACGAGAAAGCACACGACTACGGGGAAGGGAGAGAGTCCAGTTAGTAACATTGTTAATGGAATGAGGTTGCACCGGGAGGGAGAGAGAGAAAGGAAAGGGGAGCTCGGTGCATCATGATGCATCCCCCGGCAGTCTAGGCCTATAGCAGCACAACCAGGGGTGGACTTACTCTAACTATAAGCTCTATCATAAAGGAAAGTCTTAAGCCTACTCTTAAATATAGAGACGGTGTCTGCTTCCCGGACCCAAACTGGAACCTGGTTCCACAAAAGAGGACTCTGATAGCTGAACGCTCTAGCGCCCATTCTAGTTTTCAAGACTCTAGGAACTGCCAGTAACCCTTCATTCTGGGAGCGCAGTTCTCTGGTAGGTAAAGCTCTTTAAGATAAGATGGGGCCTGACCATGAAGAGCTTTATACGTAAGGAGAAGGATTTTAAATTCTATTCTGGATTTAACAGGAAGCCAGTGCAAAGAAGCCAAGACAGGAGAAATATGATCTCTTTTTCTGGTTCCTGTAAGAACACGTGCTGCAGCATTCTGGATCAGCTGAAGAGTCCTAATGGACTTTTTTGAAGACCCTGATAACAAGGAATTGCAGTAATCCAGCCTAGAAGTAACAAATGCATGGACTAGTTTTTCTGCATCATTTTTACACAGGATGCTCCTAATTTTTGCAATATTACGAAGGTGAAAGAAGGCGGTTCTTGAAATTTGCTTAATGTGAGAGTTAAACGACATGTCCTGATCGAAGATAACTCCAAGATTTCTCACAGTGGTGCTGGAGGCCAGGGCGATGCCATCCAGGGAAACTATATCTCTAGATAATGCGTCACGAAGGTGTTTAGGCCCTAGAACAATAACTTCAGTTTTAGCTGAGTTTAACATTAGAAAATTGCAGGTCATCCAGGTTTTAACATCCTGAAGGCACATTTGAAGCTTAGCTAGCTGATGAGTTTCATCTGGCTTGATCGATAGGTATAACTGAGTATCATCTGCATAGCAATGAAAGTTGATAGAGTGTTTCCTGATAATATTACCTAAAGGAAGCATATATAAAGTAAAGAGGATTGGTCCGAGAACGGATCCTTGCGGAACTCCGTGGCTAACTCTGGCATGCATGGAGGACTCATCGTTAACATGCACAAACTGAAACCGATCTGATAAATAGGACCTAAACCAACTTAGAACGGCTCCTTTAATTCCGATGAAATGTTCCAGTCTCTGTAGTAGGATCTGATGGTCAATGGTGTCAAAAGCAGCACTAAGATCTAATAAAACCAAGACAGAGACGAGTCCTTTGTCTGATGCCATTAGGAGGTCATTAGTAATTTTCACCAGTGCGGTCTCTGTGCTATGGTGAGCTCTAAATCCTGACTGAAAATCCTCAAACAAGCTATTGCTATGTAGATAGTCACACAGCTGTTTGGCTACTGCTTTCTCCAGGACCTTGGAGATGAATGGAAGGTTGGATATAGGTCTATAGTTGGCTAAAACATCTGGGTCCAGGTTAGGCTTTTTCAAAAGAGGCTTAATTACAGCAACTTTAAAGTACTGTGGCACATAGCCTGTTAATAAGGACAGATTGATCACGTCTAGCAGAGAAGTACCGACTAAGGGTAGGACATCTTTAAGCAACCTAGTCGGGATGGAGCAACTTAGTCGGGATGGGAATCCATGATGGATCTCAGTTGTCCAAACTGAGATCCATCATGGACAACACCTCTCACCCCCTGCATCAGACTGTAGAGGAGCTGAGCAGCTCTTTTAGTAAAAGACTCAGACACCCTGTGTGCAAAAAAGAGCGATACCGCAGGTCTTTCATCCCTGCTTCTACCAGACTGTACAACTCTGCACTTTAACAACTGCTGTGCAATTGTGTTATATTTATTGACCTGTGTAATATGTGTACTGTGTGTGAGCCCTCAATGATTGTATATATTTTAATCACCCAAATCTCTACGCTGTGTTTCTTTCTCTGTATATTTGCTTGCTTTTGATGTACTTTATGCACCTTTTCCTCCTTTTGTACCCTAACCGATATGTGACCAGTGAATTTCTCCACTGTGAGATCAATAATGCTCTTATCTTATCTTATCTTATCTTATCTTATTCCTAGCATCTATTTTTGTTGGTTCCATGTGTTTGCTTTGGTTCTTTGTAATGATTCCATTTATTTATTTTTTGTTTCTTGCAGTCCTGGTTATCATCTTGACTACCTTCACATGTGTTCAATACCCTCAGCTGCACATTAACTAATCCCTCTCCCTAAGTATTTAAGTTTTAATCCCTAAACTCTGCCACAACTGCCTTGTGTTTGCTTTTCTTTGTCCTATTTGGTCCTGTTTGTGTTTTCTGTTAGTCTATTCTTTATTTCCTCAGTTTCCCCACAAGTTAATAACTTCAGCTTTCCCTCTAACACTCTATAGTTGAGTGTGCATTCGTGGTCCTTTATCTTCCACCATCTGCTCATATAACAAAGTGGCAACTCGGATCTGGAGGAAATAAGAAAGGTTATCTTTAGAGTTCGCTTTGCTGGGGCCTTTCTTCAGTGGCTCAACATGAGAGAAAAAAAGAAATAAAATTAAATCGACATCCACCTCCAAAATGACGTTTGAGTTATTTTACCTGCAAACTAAGAGTTGGGCAAAGTAATACGTACATAGACAAATCACTATTATGTGGAATCCTACTTCCTGTTATGACACCAAGTCTAGCATATGGTCACCGGTTTGATGACATCATACTTTTGCTAACTTGTTTTACCTCGTCAGTCTGGCCATCCGTAATCTGTCCTTCACATTGCTGCATGACAAAATTCAATTGTGCGAGGAGGGCATTTTTGTGTGGCATCGCGGGACAGATGTTGCCCAGTGTGAGACTGACAGTTTTGCAACATCCAGAGGCAACGCAATTTTGCTGGTGCTTAGTCAGATGGCGGAGAGCTGTGAACATCCTCAGGGTTGGAGGCTCATTCAAGATGCCTTTGTGTTGTCTAAGCTGTGGGAAAACACACAGTCAGTGTAAAAAAATGTACACCTTTTTTTTTGTTGTTGTTCCTTATTCAAATATTACAAAAAAAGAAAACAAAAACCACACAAACACATATAAAAATAAAGCAAAATCAGTTATCTAAAGCCCTTTAGTATGTCGGTGTTAGGTGCTATGGCTATTCTGACCACTAGGGACCGCTGTATGTCATGTGGTCCGGCCCCGCCCTCTCATTGTGGGCTATTGTGTAATTGGTTTGTGTATTTAAGATCTGGGTTTTGTTTGTTAGGCATTGAGTCTTTGTCTTGTGTCCATGTCACTGGTGAGGTACTCTGTAATATTTTCCTTGTGATACTTAATGTTCTGGGACCTTAATGCTCCATTCCTTTCGGCATTTTTACGTTTGGAGAAGTTTTGTGTTACCAAACATTTGTATTTCTATTTTTGGAGACCTTGTATGTTTTATTTCTAAAACACCCTGGGACTTTTTGTGAACCATCTGAGTTTGTTTTTTGGAGAAAATAAAAGGAGATCTTTGGACTCAATGAATCTGATTTACTCTCAGAAATGAATGCAGATAATGCAGATAGTGTTTATTGATTTTTCTTTTCCAAGATCTGTGTTTTCAAATTAACTGTAAAGGGGGGGGAAATATCAAAATCAATGTAAGAGTAAATCATTTTTTAACCTTTTTCTAATATTTAAATGCAGAAGTTCTGGAAACAGCCATTTTATATTCATTTTCTCTATTTCTGACATTTTAAACACTGCCTGACTGATCCTATGTCATGTTTTATTTTACGTAGGGTGTTCTTGTCCTTGTATGTTTTTTTAAAATCTTTTTTATTGTTTGTGAAAATCTGGCACCACTTTCCGAAAAAGTCTATTTTCGTTATCTTTCCCTGCGGAACATTATACCAGGAAGACTTATCTGCAGAGGACTTGCTTCTATTACCGTTGAATAAATAGTGTGTATATTGAAATGCCATTAATCACACTCCTGGTTCCTCCATCCTCTAAGTTTTGCAGACTGAGCAATTTAGGATATTCAAAGTTTCACCATTATTTCACATATAGAAATGAGATAAATTCTATCAAATCTCACCTCTCAGAGTTGTGGTGTCAATTAGCATGGGAGACACGTCACACTATAACAGTAATCACTGAGTGGCTATCCATGTAATTAACGGTCTGACATTGATGTAATAAATGCATCAGCAACCAAATATACAATTACCCAGTCAGCAAAATATACAACCCCATCTCAGCCGTACAATGCCACACATGTGGAGCTTTCTCTGCACAACAGAGGACATCACCAAACCGGCAATTAATGCGTTTCCAAATTGACAAGTGAACAGAGAAAACAAGACCTGAAATTGACAAGAGAAGACAAAATGTAAGCATTTTGGTTTCTCACGGATCAAAGTTACCGCCAATTGACACGTGAAGCTATGTTTTCAGGCATTTTATTCTTTTTGCATAATGGTCACTAGAGTGGACAGCTATTTAAAAGCCATTTTCTTGTGTATATTGAATTGAATGAGCTGGAGTGAGAAAAGGAAGAGATAGTAATCGATATTCGAATAGGAGGCATGCAAAGTTCTATGTTTATGCCTTCTGTTAACAAATTGTCAAAATATGTCATCATTGTAACATACAGTATTTCATTAGTAACAAATCTTCGTCTGCGTCTGCTTAAAAAATCCTTGAATAAACACAGTTTTGACAAGAACAAAATTTCAAATTTTTTATGCCTTAAGAAAATCAAAATACTTTGGAAAACAAATCTTGAATGAAGTGATCAGAATTCATGTATGAATGTGTTAATAACATTTAAACCAAGGTAGCTTAATTTGTTCAAATTTGCAATTTGAAAACACTTCAACGTAGAAATGAGATAATTGTTTAAATGAATAAACTGGAAAAAAGTGGACAAATTCTCTTGAAATTTTAAACTGAAATACTTATTCCTTTTTTATATTCAGATTGTGTCGGGAGGTTAATGGGAGATGTTTTTAATGCTATGTAGTAGAATCAAAAGCTGTCCCCCACTTCCTGTCAGGGTTTCTGGTGTGTTTTGTGAGGAGAATGTGAGTTCTGTCCCAGAGGGGATCTCTGTTGGAGCATTCCACCAGTTTTGGGCTACTACACACCTGGAGCTTTTTTTCCTTTCTTTTTCTTTTTTGTTGAAACCTTCTTTCCTCACTGGATGATTACCTATGATAGTCCCTCAGGCTACTCAGAAATCTCTTGCGGTTTAGTTTTATAGAACACTCTGTGCTATTCATATTTGGCTCCCAGTCACATTGGCTCCTGTATTTCAGGTTACCAAAAACTCTGTAGTTTCCCCAGACCCAGAATCCCCTTTGTGCTGCCAGCCTGTGTGATGTCTGGACTCCATCGCTCTGAGGGCTCCAATCCTCTTGAAAACCCTGGACATATTCCGTGAATAAATCTTTTCCTTCTTCACACCAGGACATGAAAAACCCTTCCAAACATACAACTGCCTCAGTGTCTGTAAACTCCAGTGCTGACCCAAATCCCTCGTTACACATTTAAAGTGCATTCTGTGAAAAACCTTCTGATCTTTACCGTTCTACGTATGGATTCGGAAACTACCCCACATGATGACACTTCCCTCTGATTGCCACAACTGATGCTTTTATAGCTAACTACCCACAGAATCTAAAATGGGCCAATCTGCAGTAATTTTTAAAAATCTTTCAAATCCCTGACTTTTGATTTCCACGAGAATAACTGCAACTGCAGCATGAGGTCACAACACTGACAGAAAAACTTGATTATATTGTACTTTGTAAACTATATAGCTTGAGTTTAGGGGATTTTTTTTCCCCCACCAAAACAGAAAAAATAAAATGTATATATATATAAAGATATATATAGATGAATAAAAAATCATGACTGAAGTCTTTTTTTAATTTCCCCATAACCTGACATGTTAAATATATCTTCATTAACATTTTTAATACATGTTAAGCACTTATGGTACATAATCGATCAACGAATATAAAATGTAATATTGTCTTAGGTTCCTCTAATCACTAACTGAAATATTTTCATCCAAACGTTATTAAACTGTATCTCTTGGAATATGAGAAAGATTACAAAAGTGATATTTTTAGAATCTTAGTAAATTTCCTGGTTAATGTAGAAGTATCGATGCTAAGGCCCCCAAGTCACCCTCCCCACTTCCTTTTTAGGGTGTGTAGTATGGTTAAGGTATTTTTCTCTTTTTTATTTTTTATTTTTTATTTGACCAATCGAAGACACACAGAGACAGTTAAAGCACGTGTGTAATGTTTCTCTCTGAATATCATCTCTGAAAGTAATTGTTTTTAACCTCATCAACAGAACAGTGCAATTCATTTCACGAACAAACAACAGCAGTTAGGGATTTCTTTTCTTATTTTCGTTATGTGCAACCCTAAAATTCATTTATTTTACTTCACCCTCATTGACGAAAATAACTATTTTCCCCTCCAAACATGTATAAGGCATTTGTGCCATTACTTTTGATTGTTCTAGGTTTTTTTTTTTTTTACAAAGAAAGCCCATATGGGCAGATGTGTCACACTACATAACGTGCTGAGCATTTAGGACAGGTTGTCATTAAAAGGCTGTAGACTCTTATCCCGATGCCAACTCTATAAAAAGTGAAAAGGACATATTTGTCCTATTTACCCAGCTGTTTTCAGGAAAAAGCTGAATGCTTAGGCGACAAGTAAGGGCGATTATGACAATTAATTAGATGTGATCACAATTATCTTCACTAAAAGCAGATATACAATTGCTTGATTGATGGGCCTTTGCTTTCCTGTTCACACAGTTGACAGCCTGCGCTTTGGTGCCACAAAGATCTGGTTCTGATTAATGGTATTCGGACACACGTGCCTTAAAGCACAACACACTGCACTTGGAGACGCTCTTTCATAAAATTAGACTCTGAAATATTGTTGGGGAATTTCATCGCCTGCAGTGACAGATTCTCAGGTATTCAGGCTTGATTTATTGTCGACAGTTGTCTAATATACCGGGGCTCACCGCGATCCTTACAAGGGCGATTAACTTAGATATGGAACATACAGTGTGTATTAACATGTCAGGCTGTGCAGCCATGTGAAGCAGGACCGAATTTCTGTAGTAGTCAAATCCCTACAGAACACCTCAGCTGCTCTAGAGATACTGAATAGTCTAATGAGCTGGAATTTTTGGGTCACTTTTATGCCAAGGTTGATGTGAAACAATGATCACCAGAGGCATGAGACACAGAAGCACCAACAATAGCTAAATAATCAACAATAATAAATCTCAGATGGTTTGTGCTGATTCGAAAATAGATTTTAGTTTGATTTTTTTCCTTCTTTTTTTTTTTTCTTTTCATCCAAACCTAGCTTGTGAAGTGCCTCCAAACATAAGGCTTTAAATACTTAGCCACCCAGGTATATTATGACCCATTTTAACAATGGTAGTGGGACAGACTTTGAGACAGCCTGACCTGACTTACTTTTCAATGAGTTTTAAGGTGCAATTCGAGTGAGAATTCGCAGAGTACCAAAATGGGCGACGAGATGGATAACATTCGATCCCCGTGTTTAACATTGCAGCCCATATTCTTCTATATTTAGAGAAACATTCCATCACTCTAAAGCATTTAAATCACATCACTGTTCGTTTCCTTCTTATGTTTTTCCTCCTTTTAGCTGGATAGGCCACTTATTAACAAGAGTCACAGCAGTGCTAGACTTGGGACAGGAATTTTAACCCTTCCAAACAATGTTGGATTCGTTCAGAAATGAAGAAAACAAGAAAAAAAGGAGAGTCAAGCAGAAAGGCTCGGACAATGGTCAAAACTAAACGATATCAGCCTGAAAGCAATCAAACCTAATTCAAATTGTAGTTAAAAGCTTCACAAAAAAGACAGAGTGCAACAAAGAAACAGAAAAGTTTGGATAAGCTGATGCAAAGTCTACTACAACGGCTTGCACCTACAACGGAAAAGCTCGACATGTAGGACTCCAGGGCAGGTCAGTGGGGTTATGTCCTGGACTCTGTGATGCCTTATGTATGTGTGAAAACCACTTATTCTTTTATGCATCCTCAACCACTGTGTCACAATGTGATCATATTAACACATTCTAGAAAAACATAACAGTATATCATTCACTATTAATAATGAAACAGAATTAATAGCTTATTGTCTTTATATTCTGGTTTATATGTACATATATGAATACTTTTGTGTGCTTCCATGTGTTTATTGTCAACAGAGGCTTCTCTTTTTCTGCTTTTAAAGTTGCTGAACCCCCCAAAAATTGGTCTAATGATTTTCTGTCCTTGTAAAGCTTTGCAAATTAATGACTAACTTCTTGGGATAGTCTTTTTTTCAATGTTTGGCATGTGGGAATTCAATCAATTTATCAATATATGCATTTGGGTGATATATTAATACTTTAAATTGATCCATAATGGCATCCATTAAAATAATGAAAATGCAAGAAGAGTCTTTCATTTAAGAACTCTTAAGAGACGTAGAGGACTGGACATCTATCATGATCAAGTTGCTGTCATGATCACCAGCGGCCATATACTCTTAAAACATCATAAAGTGTCTTGATTTGTAAATGACGGAAAATGCATCAAAATATATTTTAAGTCAGTGGGTTAATTAGATCAAATCAGTATGTAACTGATCTTGTATGCTCGGTTTTAAAAGTATATTTTGAATAGCCATCCCACTGGTCATTTTCTTATGAATTTGTCAGTGTCTTTGGTTCCACACTTTGATATCTGATATAAAACCAAGAAATGAGTTGTATAGGGTTTTTGGAAACATTGTTTGAGCTTGTTTGGATTTTTTGCTGCTGGAAGGACTACTGGTGGCTTGTAATGTTTCACATCTCTTATGATGTACAGGGAAGTTGGCATTTTACTCCTTGACAATAACGAAAGTGAGAGATCACTGGCAGATAAAAAGGACATGTTTGGACCCTTGATGAGGAAATAGCCATAACATCAGAAAACCTTTCTTTTTTTATGAGATATCGTTTCAGGAACAGGTTTAACATAACTTGACTCAGTTTTAAGACAATGTGGGTAGACAGAAAGCTAACAGTGAGGATTACAGATCTTGTTAACACATGTGGTGTAATCCTGGTAATATTCAAGGAGAAGGAGCTTTTCTGCACCCTAGACGTAGATCGCAAGAGGAGTGGTGGTGTAGTGGTTAGCATAGCTGCCTTCCAAGCAGTTGACCTGGGTTCGATTCCCGGCCAATACAGCTCCTCCCTACCCTGTAAGTCGCTTTGGATAAAAGCGTCTGCCAAATGTATGAACATGAACATGAACATGAGTTCCCTTCTCTGTAATTCACTAATAGTTAATCTGTGTGTCTTGCCCGACTCTCATGCAATCTCTGATAATTTCCACTTTTGTCTCGGCAACACTTTTCTACAAGTTTACCAGCTGATTTAAATTGAGTTTTTATCTTCATGGATGAATAAAGCCTTTTTGACTTACTTTCAGGATGGGAAACATTCTTTCTTTCAATTTGTCTAATAACCCAAACCTCCAAATGAACAGAAAATAATCAACCGAAGAAGTATTTGCAAATGAGAACTGTCTCCAGCAATGATCGAAAAAGGGTTTCGCCGAAACGAAATTGAAAACCAATCTTAGCTTTACTTTGACGTGAACATTTCTATTTAACCGAATGTGACAAAGGCATTAAACATGAAAATTGGAAGCACTAAGCTGAATTGCTTGTGTCGCAATCGCGAGCTATAGTGAAATATTTGAGATGAAGCAGTTATATTTTACAAAGCATAGTCCGGGGCTCAGAGCCAAACCAAGTGACAGCGAACTATCCAGCTGCTCAGGTCCCCTTGACCACCAGGGGCCCCTCTTTGATGACAAGAGTCCTTGTCATCAAAGATGTATATTCATACAAAGGCATGCTAATTTAACCAAATGTCTTTTACCCCCCCAAGTTAGCAAATCTGTCTGCTTTCATGTTCCTCCAAGCAACAGAGTCAAGTGTTCCATGTGTAAAACACTCAATCTGTTTACCGTATGCGTCTGAATGATCAATAATCAGCGCTATGGGCAGAAATAGAGGGGCCCCCACAATCAAACTGTGCCCAGGGCCCCGTGGAGGCTAGGACCGGCTCTGCCAGGGCTCTGTGGTGTCTGCATGGTCTTCCCATGTTTGTCTGGGTTCCCTCTGTGTAATTCACCATCCAGAAGCATACATGTTAGGTCAATCTAAATTTCCCTTATGTGTGAATGTAAAAATGTACAGGACCCCACAACCCTACTAGGAATGAGTTGTTGAGACCATGGATAGAAGGGTGGGAAGTCAAATTCATATTTTTCAGGAAGGACTCTTTAATGTGAGGACCTTCTTACAGGCTTACTGTCTTTAAGGATCCTAGTTTCATACTCTCCTAGTCACAACTGGACACTTTTGGCTGTTTTGTGTGTGTAATTGATGCGCCACTTCTTTGAGAAAAAACAAAAAAACATTATGACAGTCTCTCCAGCCATCCACTGACATCACTCATTTCTCAAGAGCTGCAGGACTAGTTTCGGGACTCATTTTTTAGCTCTCACACATTGCCAGTGAGGTTGTGGTTACCCTTAAGGACAGTTTCCTCAAGTTTCTGAAATATCCTAGTCCTGCAATGAGATAAACAAGAGAATATTACAATGTACAACTTACATAATTTGCCAAAAGGGCTGAGGAAGCTCACGAAAAGTTATTACCAGAGTGAAAAGAAATATCACACTGCCCAACATAATTTGTGTTAGGCATGATGGACGTAATAGAATAATTGTAATTACTAAGAAGTAGTGTTTGACAAATGGGTCTGAATCTTCCACTCGGACGGTCGGTCTGGATATTTTTACCTTTGAGCTAAGGGAGGTGTGCATGTAAGTCTTGAACCGAGGACCTTTCAGTCCCTGACATGTTGACAGCGTGTCGGGCACGGCTTATGAATGTGGCCGCAGAATACCCACTGACCCCAAGTGCTCCTCTGCTGTCAGGTCTGCAGCTCTGCCTCCAGGCTGTCTGGGAGTCTGGAGTCTGGAGTCTTAATATCCTACGAAGCTTTAGCGTTCCTTAGCAGCTCTGATGATACAGTGCATCTCACTGATTCATATTGTTTGCCATTTAGTTTCAGCCTGCTGTGTAATTCGTTTAAAGCAGAATGTATTTTACCTTGCTTTCAGTGGCCACATAAAGTTGATCCTTTTTTTTCTTGTAATATCTGCAGCCTTTTTGTAGATGAAAGAGATCAGAAGTCTTCAAAGGAAGGTAAAAGTAATTGGTAACTTCCATCAGTAAGGGGCCTGTACACTAAAGGCTGACCTGCTTTGCCCTGGAACAACTGAAATGTACACAATATATTCATATAACACACACATACTTCTTAATTAGACAAGAATAAATAATAAACACGTTTGTTTGCAAAACTCATGAGTCTGGACCTTTACTCTATCTAATAATTGAGGGAGTTTTGTGGTCGCACAGATCTCAGACTTCACTAACATAATAAAAAAAAAGCACTGTGTGGTTATGGAGTTCTGATTTGAACATGTATAATTCATCATAAGCCAAGAGGGAAATGCCATATATAAAAAAAAGAAAAAAAAAGAAAAGCTTTTTTATTTCTCTTTTTTTATTGCCATCAAAGTAATGCCAAGTAAAAGGGGGGGGGGGATATTTTGGAATCTTTCTGTATACATCCACCAGCCTCCCACTAAGTGTGAATGTCCGCAGGCAAAATCTCTCCATCTGGCAGTATGCTCTCCACACCAGACTGTCCCAGTCACAGCCCGTCTCTCTCTGTCTCTCCGCGCTGCAACCCAAAGACGAGCAGAGAGCAACAACTTCCCCTCTCATCCAGCAATACCCACCCCCAGTCCCCGCGCCGTGCTCCGTCCTCCGGGTGCTCGGGGGCTCTTTGATAGTCTCGCGGGCGACATATGCGAGTCTGATTAGCATATGGCTGTAGGTTACCGCACCCCGGGGCCCACAGCAGGACACGGCGAGGAAGACTGCGGGCAGAGATGTAATTGATTCAGAGCTATTTCTCCCTAAAGCAACACAGGTGACAAAGAGAGGCTGAAAGAGGAGAGGCTTGTTGAGAATTTGTTTTGGGTTTAACCAGGATTTGTTTAGGACCTATTATTTGGGATATTATAATTTAATATCGGGTAATTATTTTAGTTGCAGTTAGTTCATAAATGTAGTTAGCATTTTATAGTTAGTATCTGGTTCGAAACTGACTAGTTGTGGTCGTTTAACAGAATGGACTCAATATCCCATGATGCTTTGCACAAGTGCAAGAAGAACTGGAGGTTAGACGAAGGGGTAGAATTGAGGAGTTTACCGAGAAAAAGAGCTATGTTAGCCGAGCACCTACACTCTGTCGTGTATTGTAATGTATGATTCATTCATCCTTTTTTTATTATTCACTAAAGTTCAGTTGAATTATCCACCCGACTCCTTTTCGTCTTTGAATCAGTCGAATATACAACAAGGCTCCTGGATTGGACTTTGTCATGTTTGTGGAATCGTTGCGAGAATGAAGTGTTGATAAAGTCTGTGGTGTATATTCATATTTATTTTTTCTACTAAATGACCCAATTTATTCTTGCATCTCTTGCATCTGAAAATAAGTAAATAGTGAGATAATTGCTCTGTATTGATCAAATGTAACATGTTCACTGGCATGGATGCAAAGCAAAGTTTTAGATATGGTATGCCCCCAAATTCAAGTAGGCATTTTATCCTTAAGCACCTCTCAAAAGACCACTCAGCAAGAGCGGGAGAATAAACCTGTCCTTAAGTTTTCTATGCTGATAATGGGAGAATGAAAAATGATGCCGATCAAATCTTCTACTTACCTTCAAAAGGCAACAGATTGCATCTCCAGACATGTTGTGCAAGGACTTATCTTTGTCAAATGCCAACTCATAACAGCCATCTTTCTGATGGTCTTAAATCCTCTATTTTGGCCGAGGAAAAAACTCTAAATCACTTTGTTAGATGATGTCCCACCACTAAGAGCAACTAAAAGGGCACAACATTTGCGGCAGGGCTTGTTTCATACCATACATTACATTTTTCAAAACAAATACAGACTGTATCGCACATTAATGTTCCAATTTGTTCAGACTTATCGATTATTCGAACAGCGAGTGTTGTGCACAGTCTTGTCTTCATCCTTCATATTTACGTCGATAACAGATAGCTGACAGGAATATATCTATCGGGTTTGTGGTGTGCTTTTTAAAAAGCTCTTATTGTGAGGCAGAACCACAGCAAAAAAAAACCTTTTGAACCTTTCAGAATATGTTGTGTAAGATATTTTACTGCAAAGCTGACATTGTCAAAGCAATGTGCCTTCATCTCCTGGGAAACTTGCAGGGCCGGGACACGTCTGTCTCTCTGAATTAATGGCCCTCTGTTTGAGTGAAAACTAGAACAGCCGCATAATTAAAATCCAATTTATATTCTGCAATGGCTCCCCTGCGTTACCAGGTGAGCTGCAACCTGACACTCACTGCCCTGAGGCGAGGGCTTCCGTACAAATCAAATGAAATCAAACCTGCGTGGATGAAATGCAGCAACTCAGTGTGATGTAATAACGGTTAGTTAGATGTTACATCAAATGAGAAAGACAGTGGTGGTAACTTTTTGGATGCCTTAGAAACTGGATTTGATTTTTCCCCTTAGCTTAATAGCAAGTCTTTTAAACAGCATTGGTGCATTCACGTTTTATCGTTTTCCTGTAGCTTAAGTGTAATATGTCATATTAGTCATCAGAAATTCAAGTTTTTTTCTGAGAATTGTCGTAAATTGTCATAAACTGCCTAAAAACTGAAACACTGTGTTTTAAAGCCCCCCCAACATACAAAATGTGGATGTAACTTATTGCCTGAGGCTTCAAAAATACATATTTATTTATTTTATATTTGTTTATTTATATTATTATTTATATATCAACAGATGGAAACCAGCCATGACCATAGTGATGCAGTAAAATTCTCATTATTTTGATATTTTCTTTTCTTCTTTTCTTCTTTCTATTTTTTCATATAGATTTATTTTTCTCTCAGATTTTTTATAATTTTTAAAATTTTATTTCTCTCATTTATCTTCATTTGCATTGCTTAATAATTTACCATCTATAGCTGTGTTTATATGTTTGTATGTTCTATCTATAATCTGCAATATGGAGCAAATAACTTATAACCTGAGGCTTCAAAAAGACACATTTGTCAACAGATGGAAACCGGCCATGACCATAATAATGCAGTAAAATTCTCATTATTTTGATTTTCCTTTTTTTTAAAAAAATATTTTTCCTTTTCTATTTTTATTATTTCTATTTATTAATTTTTCTTAAATATATTTATATTTCTCTCTGATTTGTTTTTTAATTATTTTTAATCAGTTTCACTTGACGGGTCCATCAGACGCTGGCTAAGAAACAACAATATGAACATTACACAAGGACATAATATATTGTAATAGGATCATCATTTCTTTTTCCTAACATGCCTGCAGGGAAGATGCGTTATCCTGTACCTTTTACTATTTCAATTTTGGATCAGTTTTTTTTAATCAAAATAAGCACATATAGAACACAGATACATATATCTTAATATGCTAATACAGCTGGACATGTGTTCTGTTTTGACTCGAAGAAGCACAGAACACTGATTTAAACATGGTTGGTAGAAGGTCATCTCCTCCAACATCAGTTAGCGCCGCTGTGGAAAAGTGTTGAACATGTTCTCACTCCTCAAACCCCTTCGAGCCTCAAATGCCCGGCCATGGAGCAAATAAAAGCCGTTAATTACCTGAGAACGATGATGGGCTGCCCTCTGCCTTTCCCCCTGAACTGCTGACACAGCGTGCGAGAGGCCCCAGCACGGCTTGTTAGTAAAGACATCCGAAGCTCAGGTTCATGATTGCTGCACATATCCCTATGCTCCCCAACCCCCCCCCCCCCCCACACACACACACGATTGTCAGAGTCTATACGGTGTTCACCGAAAAGCATTAGGAAAGACATATCTGCTGGAGTTTCCAATTGATTCAGTGTTACATCCTGTTACAACATCAAAAACAAAAGAGGCCTTTAAGGTAATCTGCAGAGCGAGTTAAAGACGGCCTTGTCCGTGGGTGTCAGTCACAGTGATTTCCCCTTGTCTGCACCGGCGATTCCCAGCAAATGAAGTCAAAGTGGAGAAGTTCTTACAATGAAGGGGCGGTAAAAACTCAGGATTGTGGTTAGGGAGTCGCTTGCTCTCTGGATATTTGTTCTTGTGTTTTTCGATCTTATATAGAAACTTACCTTCATGACGATGAAGGTAATTTTAATACGCTAACAATTCAAAGTATTCTTGAATTCTGTGATTAACTCTAGTAATGTATGGAGCCATTTATAAACATAAGACCAGCCGGCTTGAGATGGGTTATCTGGGAAGCATGTTTGTATTTTTTTAACAACTTTTCAGAGAATAGAATAGAATAGAATAGAATAGTCATCCCCAAAGGGAAATTTGGTTGCCGTAATATTCCAGTGGTAGAATACAATACCGTGCAATAAATTTAAAACCAAATATTATGCAGTTCTGTGGTTAGTCCAGTTCGGTGATTGAGGTTTTGGCAGATGCAGATTAGTTCTACAGTCTTAATGCAGATGGTAGGAACCATTTCCTGTATCGTTCCTTAGATCAGCGGGATTGAATGGGTCTGTTGCTGAAGCTGCTCTTTAGTCTGTCCAGTATTTTGTGGAGATGGTAGTAGGAATTGTCCATGATGGACAGCAGTTTGGCTAGCATCCTGTCCTCCACCACCTCCTCCAGGGTGGCAAGCTTAGAGCCAACAACAGACTCTGCTTTCTTAATGAGTTCTTTCAGTCTGTTGGCATCCTTTACCTTGATGCCTACACACCAGGACACAGCAGAAGATGGCACTCGGCCCAAGAGACCGATAGAACATCTGCAGCATTGCTTGCAGACATTGAAGGACCTGAGCCTCCTCAGGCCCTTCTTGTAAACGGCCTCTGTGTTGGTGGACCAGTCCAGTTTATTGTACAGTGTGACACACAAATACTTGGATGAAGTCTCCACATCTGTAGGAGACAACAGGGGCTTGTTCCTCCTTAAGTCCTCTACCATCTCCTTCGGTTTCGTCGCAGATGTGAATTGGTTCTCCACACACAACTTCACAAAGCGGTCAACCAGGTCCCTGAACTCCACACAGACCTGATGTCACGGAATCACAACATTTAGCATAATTCCAGAATGATATTTGTTCACATTTAATTCCACCTTTCATACGATGGGTGAGACTACAGAAGCTTTGTCCTTATTCTTTCTCTTTCTATCGCTCTGGTAACCCTTATTTTCTTCCCCTCAATTAATCTCCCTGTGTGTGCCTTTACCCTCATGGTTTTGGCACACCTTCCACCCCCTCGGGCAGAGCATAGGGTCATCAGAACAGCGGGAAAACAAAATCCAGGCCCCAGACTGCCCCCCTCCCTGGACGAGGAGAGTGGCAGTCTTTCCTTTTCTGACTCGTGTTGTTTTCTAGCTCTATCAAACTCTCTTAATCGTTTTGTCCCCTTCACCTGTAACCTCTCTACCTTCCTGTACAGTTTACCTCCTCCACCCACGTCAGTATGTCTTTATTTTTAACTTTCTAACTTTCCTTTTCACACTGTGACTTCCTAATGGTTAGCAATGGTTAGTCAGTAACAATTTGTAACCCCGGTGATACAAAAATCGACTCAGAGTGCTGTGTAAGTATTAAAAGGAAAACAATTTAAGTTTTTTCTTTTTTGTGTTTGAATTGGCAAAGGCCGAAAGCATGCACTTTGTCATAATGAAGAGCGGAATAAGATGAAGTTGAGACTAGTGGAGCTCAAAACACTATTTTGTCGAGTGTTTGCGAGGTACACGTTTCCAGAACTGCAATGTTAATCTGTTACTGTTCATGAAAAGGAAAAGTTTTTTGATACGACTGAACACGAAGAACCACTTTATTGATTTCACATTTTGTCGGGACAGAAACATGTTCATGTGAAAGGCACTCATCCATATCTCCATTTGCTAAACCACTTTTCGTGTTGAGGAGCACTTGGGGCTCCCTGTACAGGAGTGAGAAGCTTATCCTCAATACACGGGGTCACAACCACAAACTAGTGTATCAATATATACATGCAGACTTCCAAACGAGAACTTGAGTTGATTTCAAAACTATCTTGGTGATTAACTTCTTAAATGTTCAGTGATCCAGTCGTTATTGACTTTACTTTAACGTGTTTGCAGAAATGTGTAGGCTATATGCGTTTTCTTCATTCCCTTAGGCTCAAAATGTAAGAAAATATTTTCTTTTCCTTTTGGGATATCACAAGAAAAAATAGA
Organism: Menidia menidia; assembly: GCA_907169785.1. Taxonomy (NCBI): domain Eukaryota; kingdom Metazoa; phylum Chordata; class Actinopteri; order Atheriniformes; family Atherinopsidae; genus Menidia; species Menidia menidia. The sequence continues at coordinate 2,788,210 of CAJRST010022223.1, read as the reverse complement.
GGGAAAATTTCAGTCTTTATCTGGCGTTAAAAAGTATGAAAAAAAGGTTTGTTTACCTTATATTTACCTTGTGATAATAAAAAAAAAAAAGCTGGTATACAACAGCGTTTTGAGCAATGTTTTTGCCAAAGATGCAAAAGGTGCAAAAGGTCTGTATGTATCAAATATGATACATAAGACATTATGGGATTGACAGGCAAATTTTAAGAATTTAAAAAAAGGTGTGGCATGAAAGTTTCTAGCTTTAAAACAAGTCTCCCAGGGCCACTTGGCTTCAGGTTTAAGATGTTTCTGTCCTTCAACACAAAGCACAAATGTGATTCAAATCATCATTTTGAAGAACTTGACCATTTATCTAATCTAAACCATGTGTCAGCCCTGGGAAAAATCTGAAGCCTACAGGACAGGGGCCCACAGCGACCACAGGTCAAGATCCCTGCTTTAAACTTTTCTTATAACTCTCAGTGATCTAACCAAGTTTTATGATAAAAATTTTAACTAGTCATACTGTAGATATTCAGCATTATAAGAGGGATAATTTTTACTCTATAGGGTAAAACACTGCCAAAGGCTTTGGTGAAGTAATCCAACAGTAAATATTAAACAAACCTCAAACGATGTATATGAGGGACTTAACAAGTCTCACAAATGTACTAATTCATCATTGCACCATATCTCAAGTTTGAGTGAGATATGGGTGGATTTTAGTCGATCAACCAACTTTCCATGTCAGACAGAAAAGGAAAAAAATGTGAAGTGGCACAAAATTGTTTTAATTGAAAAAATAAAATTATATAGAAATATATTCACTATATTTAGAATAATGTCAATCACTCACATTATTGATAGATAACTCACATTAATGCTGTATGAAGACAGATTATCAGGTCCTTACTGTAAATAAAAGGTACTAATAAGCCATTGTCATTTAACTAAACAGGTTCTGTGCAGTTCAGATAAGAGATTTCTGGGCTGAATGCAAATAAATGCTCATGAAACTGCCATCAGTTGCATCCGATTGTGGCAAATCCCTGCTGTAAAGGGGATAAGAAAACCGTCTCGATGCTGGCGCTCTAAAATTTACCGTGCTGGTAGAAGGACTGTTGATGTGTGGAGTTATTGTCTGTCAGGAGCCACAGCAAGGTCAAGTGCTGTCAAAACATTATGTTAGGCAGCCATACTGGATATCTGGAGGAAGATCAAGTGTATCAGTATCAAAGGTCTTTTACATGATGCTGAATCATCCCTGTAACTCCAAGCAAGATTGTCTACGTAGTAGGAGGCAGCACTGGGCTTTACAAGCCTGATTTCCTCAACAAGACTCTAACATTTGATGCTCTATGTATTAAGACTTTTATAAGTGAGTCATAGTTTTACTGTCCTTTAGACTATTTAGAAGATGGGAGGGTGACACATTACCAAAACATTACTCAGCTAAAATTTTGAAACTGTATTCATCTTATTTGAATTAAGTAGTTATCTATGATATTAGCGGTGTCATGTAAAAAAAAATATGTAACACTTTCCGACATCTGCCTGCATTCACCTTTCAATATTGCTCACTTGAGCCTGTTCATGCACTCATCTTCAGGTTTGAGTGGTGGGTAGTGATCAAGGGACGGATGATTAAAGTACAATGTGTCACGATGTGATATAGTCGGCCAGACCTGTGGGAATTTATTTTCACTCAAATGCGGCGCTGACATTTTCTTTTTAAAACCAATGCTGACCTGGGTTTTTAGCAAATTATAGAATAAACAATTTAAGAAATTATGATGGAAAAAACACTTAGTATTGTGTATGTATGGATATGTTAAGTATATAAAAAAGAAAAGAAAAGGTTTTTCAAAATAGCGATTTGGTGGTGAACTATTGTGTGTTAAGGCTCGACAAGAGCCGAACCCCTGTAGCGAAAAAAGGAGGGAGCCTCTGGCAGTCTGTTATTTGAGGTGGGCCCGCCACCGTTTATTCTCTCAGACAAAAGGGACAAAAACCAAACAGAACAAAACACAGGAGACCTGCAATGCGGGGATGACCGGACGCGGAGAGTGTGGGAGCAGGGGTTCGTTCCTTAGAGGAAAAAGGGTAAAGCACAAAACAGTTCAACATCGTACTCAGGGAAAAAGACTCATTACGTGAATACAGCTGTCGTAAGAATTTGGCTCACAGCTGAATTAGAGAGTCGTTAACTGGACACACCTCCGACTATGTCCCACAATTAGGCCTCCTGGTTCTCTTCCCCACAACATTGTGATTCTTAACCCTGTAATGCCAAATGTATCATATTTGATACATACGGTTTCTGAAGTCTTTTGGATCTGAAACCTTTTGCATCGTTCAATGGTAAAAGCTTTGTTGTACACATTCAGATATACATGATAACAGCCAGTAGAAGACTACACGAAAAAATATTTTTGACCTATTGCACGCTAATTTGATCAAAATAATTTCTGTTTTTTTTCTTCATATGTTGTTGAGGGGCCAAAAAAAGACTTCAGACTAAAAAAAATCCAATATTCTTCCTATTTTTCTTGGATCAGGCTTTAAAGGGTTAAGAAACGTCAACAGCTTTTAAAATCTTTCTTTCCCGAACTCTTTCATCATCATAACGCTGATTTTGAAAAATTTTTGTTTCATTCTTTCGAATAGTACAATTTAAGTTTAAGTTCCAACCCCACCTCCAAAGTCAAATCTAAAGACTTTCGAGGTGCATTATCAAACTTTTCCCCTCCTCCACAGCTAATTTTAACAACATGTAAATATATAGATACTTAAATACTTATTTGATTCACTGATCATAGTTATTTAGATCAAGATTTGTATCCTGATGGTATTCCTGCATTGCTGGCTGCTGTACATAAGGTAGAGAGATTTAATGCAGATTACCATTTGGTTCTTCCAGGCCTCCGCAGTTAGATGAACAGACAGTTTACCACTGGGGGATTTTGGCAAACAGTCAGTTTTATTAATCTGGGTAAACTGGCCCTTTAAATAGCAGGAGGAGAGCTTGCCACTGCAAATTTGAGCAGAGTAGATGCACTTCACTGGAGCCTGAAGTCCCACAACACAACAGTACCCGGAAAAAAAAAATTCATTTCCAATTATCAGCACAAATCTGCTGTCTGTGTTGTTCACCAAAGAAGTTAATCATTTCTATCTGCGGTTTGGGAAGCCTTAAACCCCCCCTTTCATGTGTAACGATTATTAACCTCATTGCGCCGTACTTTCTATTTGGCAGAAGTTGCAATAAATAGTTAGCTTTGTCACTGTTGCCAAGCATCTGGCTTGGGTGTATTTCCAAGCTTGATCCTAAAGACCCAATGTTCTTTGAATATAATTTCAATACGAGACCCGTCCAAGCATAAAATAATTTACTGAGGAAAAGCGAGAACTGATGTTGAATATAAGCAGAAAAAGTTTTTTAAAAAAGTATAGAAAGGCTAAAAAAAAGAAAACCAAAATAAAGAATAGTGGTGGCATTTGAAAATAAATAAATAACAATGTTCCGCGGGGTTTCGTCTAACTGAGGCCAGCCACAGACTACCAAATGATTTCACGCTAAACTGTCACTGTCTGACGGCTCACCTGTTTGAGGAGCACAAAAGCACAGATTTTGATTTACTGCTTAGTTTAGGCCACTCCTGTCTGTACGTCAAGACAAGTTTTGTTCTGAATAGCTAATAGATTGCATTGCTGTGTTGTGCTGTCAGCAGAAATCCGTCCAGCTCTCCTGCTTTGGGGACACTTGTGTGGATCACACTGCTGCAACTCTGCAGGCTTCTGCAGTAAAACAGCTGGAAGCCATAAACATTACATTATCATCGTGTTAATGTGTTGTCAATTGCGGATCTTTTTGAGCCACACGGTAGAATTTCGGTTTCGTTTTGAATGCTTCATTCCTGTTAAATTCATTGCAGTTTGATGTTGCGTGAACTGTGTGGCCACTAGTTCTCGAAAATGAGTATGGACATTTGAAACCCATTTGAAAAGAGACTGACATGACAGACAGTTTAACTAAGTAATTCCAAGGAAGAACCAATCCTTAATAGACATAGGAAGTGCTTATGGGAAAGGCCACAAGACCCAGTACTTATTATGTAACCATGAGGCTTTTATGGAGGAAAGATGACCATCTCCTGCGGGTCAAGTCATAGTAACCCAGTGGTTTAGGGGTTATTGGTGTCCATTTAAATGGCAAAACTCACCTGTTCTCAGATTTCAGCTCTAGAATCATCCATAAAAGGAAGCTCTCATAATATCGCATTTGCATATAAGAGCAGAATTTGCAAAAACAACTACACAGACCGGACAATAAAAGCCACCGTAAAGTAGGAACAATTTCACAACATTTTAAACTGAGACACCCATAGTAAAGGAGAGGGAGGACAATCTGTATATGATTAAGTTGCTCTGCACCGATTAAAAAGCAATTGCCACCCAACAAATTGAAAGGTTTGAAAAAATTCTTCCAACATCAGAACACATCAGTCCTTTTCTTTATCCTTTAGTAATGCAAAGTTAGTACAGTATTTATGGATAATACAATTGACGTAGCATCTGAAACACACACTTTTATATTGCAAAACTATCTTTACATATAAAACTTTTTTTAAAAATCCCTGCAGTCCAAGAGTAAAGAGCGGTCACTTATTTTTTGTTGACTTTACAGAGAGCTCCTGTCTCTCAGTCAGGGTGTGTACTCTACTCTGCATTTTGGCCACTCATTAAAAAACCATCTCCCAGCATTTCCCAAGTAGAAAGAGACAAATGGAAAGGGCTGACAGATCACACTTTTAACAGCATGTGTTCAGAGTGACAAGCGGGGCTCGAGCAGATCTATGTTCATTTTATGTGAAAGGCACCAGAAAATGGGCTCTGTGACATTTAGACAGGATTTGATTGATTATGAAAGTGAGGCATTAATGGTCTCAAGCCGTCTTAAACCCCTTTAACAAGAGTCCAGATAAGAATAAAATACCAGATTAAAACTGAGGCATGGTCACAGGTCTCCTTAGGCTCATTTGAAATGGAAACGAAAATGCAGAATGATTCATTGAAATGCTCTTAAAGTCTATATACCGTTATTGGCTTTCAGTCTCTGCACAGGAGGTTGAGCCAAATACACAACTGTGAATGAGTGAATAATAAACAACTCATTAGGAAGCCCCAAACAAACTAAATAAGAAACAGGGGTGTTCATCAGGAGGCTCAGAGGATGCCTGATGGAGGTCCTCCTCTCTGTAGGAGACAAACTGTTATTAGAGGGTTTAAGTGCTATGGCCACACCTTTGGTCATCGATTGAAAGCAATATAGTGAGTGGTTGTGCAGGTGGGGGCAGAGGCTATTTCCCACTGGGGGACTCTGCATCCTCTCATGTTTAGTTGTGTACGTACACATGCGTATTTGTGACAGCAAATGGAAATATATGTGAAGGTGTCCTCGTGATTTTTGTATCGTTTTGGAAATTTTCCTGTATTCTGTATTTTGGTCTTCAGATGGCTACTTGTTCCTTAGTTTATCTCCCATTTTACTTTGCACATTTTTTGCTCTATCGTGGTTCCAGAAGTATTTAACCCTAGAACTACCACGGAGGGGTCAATTGACCTTTTTACCTAAAATCCCCACAAGAGGGTCATTTGACCCTTTGGACCTCCTGAGAACACTCCTTTTGTTGTGGAAATGTGGCTGTTAGCAGCTCATAGCTAGGGCATGTACCTGAGGATGGGCTTGGATGGGGGATGGGCTTGGTCCAAATGGCTGGAACCCGTATGTATTGGGAGACAGATACGCGGAACTCCCCAGTTGCTGATGTGATGCCCCGCAACAGATTCCAATCACTTTTGACAACATTACATTTTATGAACAATTCAACAGTGTCAGAGACTGAAAAGAGGGACAAACTCTGGAAAAATTCAGACCATGGCTTGAGCGTCCAATCACTGCACTATGGAACTATTGATTACACTATGGAAATACTGACTTGAAATATGTCTAATTTCTTTTACTTCTTTATGTCTATATTATATCATAAATGTATCTGTCAACACTTTTTCCTGGTCATGTTAATCTTGTCTGCCTCAACTGACCTAGTATGTTTTTTTGCACATTTTTTTGCAACTCATAGAATGTTCTTTGCACAATTATCTTTATTACTCTTACTTGTACATAGCCATTTGCAAGGATGTACTAAATGATTGAGACATGTACAAAAGCATTTGAAATTTGATGAAAGTTATGATAAATGCCATTCTGTTGTGAGGAACTGCAAATTAGTTTTGGGATTTGTCCATGTTTTGAGAATGACATCTCAATTTCAAGAAATGAGCCAAACCAAGGGAGAAAAACTGTAACACACTGGGAAGAAGCTGTCTGTCCCTGTTTGTCTGTAAGGTGTGACCCCCTCACCCCACACGGCCCATAACAGCCTCATTACCATGACAAAATGAGTGATTAGTGTATTCGGGAAAAGCCGCCGGGTCAATTGATCCCTCTGTGGTAGTTCTAGGTAGGCAGAAAAATCCTGGTAGTTCTAGTGTTAAGTCCCGTTTTTCTCCTGGTTTACCTCCTGCACTGACCTTCCCTCAAAAATCACCACCTCGTTTTCAGGTTTTTTTCGTTGTGGGATCATTTACATTTTCCATGTTGGATTTTTTGTGTTTTTTTTTTTCCATGTATCAGGGGTTATGTCCCAGCCCAGTGCTCTTTTTCTTTCAAGATCAATGCAATCTTGAGAGTAATCTCTCCATTCTTGGCCTTTGGGCCTCTTCCTTTATCAAACACTGACACAAAAACAAGAAAAAAAAATACATAGAGTGCAATCATCTTGGCATGTATGCAACATTGTTGTTGCTAATGTGCGGCACCAATCCTTGATTTCAACCTGCTTTTTTCCTCTTGGCTACCTGCTCATCTTGATTTTGTTGCTGTGTTCGGGTGACTCCCACAGAGAGCATTCAGCCACAAACTGCATTCACTCTTTGTGGTATAAGGTGTCTGGATGAACAGGGTTTTTGAACCTGATGTTTATTCCATCAATTTAGCTTTTCAAATGTGTGCGGCATTCAAAATATTTCAAATCGGCGCCTTTCAAGCACAAATGTAGACAGTTTCACGTTAAGGCTTCTAAAAAGTATTCATGCTCAGCTAATAAACACGTACATGGCAGTTGAGCTTTTTTTCCCAGTGTATTTTCAGTTTGAACGGTATATATACAGTATATATGTATATATGTAGCTATATCGGTGAATGTTTGTTGCATAGTTTCTTAAGTTTATACACCTTAATAAAGTGTTTCTCTGCTGTTTTCACCCCATAAACGTCCCTTAATTTGAAGAAGGGGAGAAATAGTTTAATGTCATTTGGTTTCCGCAACTTTTTTGTCTTTGAAGTCTTGAGGAAAAGACCAAATTAAGAGAGTCCATCATGCTGAATGTCAGTTTAGCTATCAAGGCTTGCTCATGACTGTTCCCAACTGCCTGCAAATTCAGCAAAGTTCAACAAACCCAGACTCGGACAGGCCTTCAGCTCCTATTGGGGCTAGTAGGGAAACAAGAATACAAATATATGACAGGTATCCATGTACATCTCAGGACTTAAGAGCAGAGCTGCCTGCAATTGTGACGGCTTCACCTGTTACCATTCAAATCCAGCTGCACAGTTTAGCTGACCGACAGGAAGTGGCTCAGCCAGTATGTTCTATAGAATGATTATCTAGAAAGAACAAAAAAAACAAAAAACTAAAAATTATATATACTATATATATATATATATACATAGTGGGGGAAATAAGTAGTTGACCCCTTTCTGATTTTGCAGGTTTGCCCACTTACAAAGAATGCAACGATCTATAACTTTAATCATATGTACATTCTAACAGTGAAAGACCGAATCCCAAAAAAAATTCCAGAAAATCAAATCATATGAATTTATAAAAATTGATAACCATCTTATGAGGAAAAATAAGCATTCTTTGTAAGTGGGCAAACCTGCAAAATCAGCAAGGGGGTCAAATACTTATTTCCCCCACTGTATATATATATACTATGTAGTTTTAGCCAAAAGCAGTTAAACGACAACATTTTGATATACGGTAAGACATAAAGTGGGATCTAAACCCTACCATATGTGTGGGATTTGAATGTGGTCGGCCAAGATTTACACCTATTATTTCTTTTGTAAATATCTGTATTTAAGGGGGTAATTAGAGAGAAAAGTAAGTACAGAGTTACTCTCTGGAGCTGCTGAACTGAGCTTTTCTTGAATTCCTGGCTTTAATGTCCATTGTTTAATTGACTTTCTTTTAACGCGCGCATGGTTGGACTCCCAAGGGCAAACAACCGTGTGGTTAAACCTGATTCACGATTTCACTGCTTTATTCTGGTCTGTGAAGGAAATCCCACTCCTGTGCTAAGCACAGTAAATGTACATTTATGGCCTTAAGCAATAAGCGTTTGGTGTGTCAGTAACTATGGCAACTAGACTTTTGCTGCTTACTTCTACAAAATGGTGACCAAGAATCAGTTGATAACATTGGATCCTGCAGATTGATCCAGCTTCACTTTAAAGCTCGGAGTCTTCACACTGATCAGTTTAAAGATTCTTATGAGCAGCGGTCTTGGCCCCAAAAGTCTTTACTTTCCCTCTGGATATGAAGCACATTCAGCACTGTAAAATCAAAGTGTTGTCACAATACACCCTTTTGTGAAGAACAGCAATCAGATGGCAGACAAAGAAGAAACTCTCCTTGCCATTACAGGAATGTTCCATTCCATTGGAGCGTCCATTCTAAAGTTACAAACATCAATAACTGCTTTTCTTTGGTCAGTTCTAAGTTTTGTTAATGCTTTTTCCGGTCTATATTGTCAGTAGATCATTACAAGCCGTATTATGTGTTTGCATCCTTAACCCTTTAAAGCCTGATCCAAGAAAAATAGGAAGAATATTGGATTTTTTTAGTCTGAAGTCTTTCTTTGGCCCCTCAACAACATATGAAGAAAAAAAAACAGAAATTATTTTGATCAAATTAGCACGCAATAAGTCAAAAATATATTTTGGTGTAGTCTTCTACTGGCTGTTATCAGGTATATCTGAATGTGTACAACAGGGGTTTGAGCAAAGCTTTTACCATTGAATGCTAAAAAAGTCTCAGATCCAAAAGACTTCAGAAACGGTATGTATCAAATATTATACATTTAGCATTATAGGGTTTAAAGACCAAAGAAAGCCCCATTTTTCTATGTAGCTTGGCAGTCCCCCGTCTAGCTTGTTTGTCTCCAGCAGCCAGAAGAAGAGGACCTGCTGCAATTTGCTTATCGTCCCGGTGTTAGTAGTATTAGTGTTAAAGATTCAATAATCTATCTGGTTCAACAGGCTCGCCAAACTGTATTATTGACATCGTGACCAACTGATAATAGTTTGGGATTCCTTTTATGTCTAGTAGCAGGAGTATAAGCCTGATTTACTATTGAGTTTGGGCTTTTGTCTTCTTTATTTCTTCATTTGTTCTATTTTAGACAATTTGTGTTTTTCTGGGAAAGTTTGAGTTCTTTCCCAATTTAAAGTACACATTTAAAAAAGTCACTGAATAAATTAAAAACTATTTGTATTTATTTGAACATAGATGTAAAATCAGGATGTTTCATTATAACATTAGAGGTTATCGTGGATTATGAGATGGTTTAGTGATCTTTTCATTATAATGAGGCAAACTATGCCCCCCCCAATAGCATTTAAAAGGACTCTCATTAAATTGTATCTGTTTGCATCCGTTAATAGTATGATGATCAACTATGAAATGGTCAGATGTTGATCAAAAGAGAATAAATCAGTTCTTTTCCTCCAATCAAAAAAATAACATTCACAGAGCTTTGCCATTTTTCAGACTTGACGATTAATAGGATCTGACAGCCAAATAAATCTTTTTAATATATTTCATTACCACTTTTATTAATCTGAGTAATTCTGAGTGTTAATCTCTGCAGACCCAGTCAAAATCCTTAAGAATATCTCAAAGCTAACTTTGGTCATCAATGATCGGGGGGTATGGAAATGTTTCACTGAGCTATTTGCAGTTTGATATTTTGCCAGTGTATTCTTATGGTTCTCAGGCTGAAACTGTAATGAAGTTGAAGGAAAACAGCAGATTTGATAAGTGTGTATGGTGGCAGTGTGACAGAGTGATTGGAGTGTTGTCAGAAGCCGCGTAGAGCGCATCGGGGCGTTGTGGGTAAAAATGCGGGAGAGTGCTCCATTAAATAAGGACTCATCCATCATACTCATGAGTTGACAACACAAGCTGCTCCTCCTTTGGGGAGCTTACAAATCCTACAGAATTTACTCAGTTATAAATATCCTAAGACGCAAAATAACAACAGTGCTGCTTTTTAGAATTTCTGACAAAAAAAAACATACCTCTATTCATCATTCTTCATTTAAACAGGGAATGGCTAGTAATGTTTTGGGCAAATTTGAGAGGCTTATAGAACAGTGATATCTGTAAGAATGTCCATCCTAAAAAAACATGTCTTAGCAAAAATTTGCCCTCCAGGAATGCACCAAATGTTATTGATAATAACTTCTGATGTGCCATTTGAGTGGCTCAGCGACTCAGTGGTAATTTGTACTGTACTCTGCTGAATTAAAGTTTCTCGGGGTTGTCGTGAAAAAGGTTTAAATGTAATAATTTCCCTTTTAATTTACACTCCAGCAGTCTCCAAGTAATATTCAAACACAGAAAATAAACAATAATCTAAGGAAATAGATAGGGACTCTTAGTTGAACAACTCTCAGAAGAGGTTTCATGCAATAATTTGAATTTGTTTTGTCTCAGCTCTTTTTTTAAGTATAGTCTTTTATGTTTTTATTATTATTATTATTGTTTTTTTATAATATGTTTTTATTATTGACTTTTAGTAATAAAAAAAAAACGTTTCGAGGCATTTGATTTTCATTTCAGATTTGTATTTGACAGCTGTTATATAAAGAAAGTTTTCCTACCATTTTACTTAAGAACTATATGTCACTCGGTTGGACATGAACACTTCTGGAATTAGTTCACCATTACCCAGATGACAAATGATATTATATCTCAAGGACATTAATCAAGTATCAAAGATGGCGAAGCGATTTTCGGTGGGCTGTGTTGTGAGAAGGAGACTGATTTAAATTAGGTGGAATTAAAACTCCCTGTGCAAAGGTTTACCTTATCACACATAATAAAGTTAGATAAAATGCCAGGACTTTGACTCCCAGCAGTGCCAGGATCAGCCAATTTTCACAGCGGCCGGAAATGATGACCGGACAAAAATGCAAGTGAACAATCTGTTCCTCCGGCTGATTTTGAAGTTACCCACTGTGAGCAGCCAGGTGTTTTTGTGTCCTAAAATATGCTTTGCATAATCCCCACAGTATTTACTTTATATATATTCCTGAGTTTGAAATGAGAGTTCAAAGACAATGCCCTCGACTGCATGTGGTTTTCTCCATTTTGCACACATCCTATAGCAATATTCAAGTGAGACTTAAGTCATGGGTTTTAATATAAAGAAACAACATGCTCAGATACAATGTACATATAGAATAATGAAAAAAAGCATATTAAGGTTTGTATAAGAATGCAAAACCTGACTTGCTTTCTGTTGCTCTCAGGGAATGACTTTCATATTGCTGGAAAGAGCTATGCAATATGCATTGTTCACTGGCTCAAAAACATCAGGTTTAGTTCCCCCCAGAGTCAACCTGGAGAGAATATAAACAGCGAGCCAGTGATATGCATGCAGGTTCTTATTTCTCCGGACAGATACACTCAACACCCACAGTGATAATGCATTCCTTATCCCATTATTTAAAAAAAGGCCATTTCTTAAAGGTCTCAACTCCACCAGTGGTCAACTCACATTTTAGAACCACCCTTGTCAAATTGGTTGGTTACATTTGAATGTACATGTTCAACATATTGGTTAAGAGAAGACAAATTTAGTAACTTTGGCTGAAAAACCCTGTAAAGATGTCGGGAAGAACATGTTAAATCAGCCATAGATGCCATGTCTAAAATATAATCTAAAATCACATTTGTCATAAATGTATTGTTGAAAACGATGTGAAATCACAGCACATATGCCTACAGTGGGGGAAATAAGTATGTGACCCCTTGCTGATTTTGCAGGTTTGCCCACTTACAAAGAATGCAACGATGTATAACTTTAATCATATGTACATTCTAACAGTGAAAGACAGAATCCCAAAGAAAATTCCAGAAAATCACATCATATGAATTTATAAAAATTGACAACCATCTGATGAGGAAAAACAAGCATTCTTTGTAAGTGGGCAAACCTGAAAAATCAGCAAGGGGTCAAATACTTATTTCCCCCACTGTATATATCAAAGTCTCATATAAACTGCACACTGATTAAGAAATAATCAGCATTTTGTAACCTTTTTCACTTTGAAACTCGAGCAAATAGGGATTCCTTTAGCGTCGGGTACACTTGACTCAATGCATGCATAGTGATTAACCCTGAAAACGGAGCACACGGTAGGCCGGGCTCATTCCTCACACTGATAAGTTTGAGCAGAGCCCGTCTCCTCCAGTGCAGGACACTAAACGCGAATGCGAAGAGCACGCTTTGAAATGCACCGCAGTCTGCAGCTCAGCTTCTGGGAAGATTTCCACCGGTAAAAAGGCTTTTGCTCCACTCGCACAAAATTCTCGAACTGGAGAAGTTAATCTCCAAAGACTCTGTCCGTGTCACCGGGATACGTGGAGGAGAGGGTGTGCAACAGCAGATTTACAAACACCTTCAAAGTCCGTGTCGGAATTGATCAGCACACCTGCAGAGTGTCAAGCCGAAAAGAGCCTACCTTTAACGTCCTAAACCACCTTTTCAGAGTGAGAAATTGATGAGAAAAGTTGTGTCACAAACGAATGCAGGGATTGTAAAGGTAGGGTTTCAGGTTGTGTCACATGTTGAATCCTGCAAAAACTGAGCTATTCTTTTCAGCTTTTCACGTCAAGTTCTTTGGAATTTTGGTTAGTTTAATTCTGTCCAGTGGCTTCTTTCTTTTTTGCCATTTCAGTCACGACGAAAAAGCAGGTAACTGTTGCTAATTTAACAATACCAAAGAGAAAATTCACTTCTTGAGCCATTTTTATAACAAAAAATCAGTATTTCTTTCACAGCTCTGCTTTGGTTAGTTTTCTATTTGATTTAAATAAAAACTTTTTCAATTATTGCATCAGTAGAGAAGTTTCTTGTTGCTGAACCAAGAAGAACAGACAAAAAATGTGATATCTGCATGGTCAATAGTCTGTATTCACCTTAAAGATAGCTAATTTTAGTATACAGAAATTACTACATGTAAGATATATACATAAAAGCACAAAAGCATTTATTATTCGTACTTCAGTCTCATGATGGTGAAACTAAATCGTTTTTGTCCAAGAGGGAGTTGGTTGAGGTTTAAACTTATCATAATCTTCCCTTTTTTCTAAAAAACACACACACACACACACACACAAACATATTTGGGGATGATAAAGTATGCTTACTGTGGAATTACTCAATATCATAATAATGATACCTGTAATGACCATTAATAATAATTTTCATAATGACAGAATATTAACAAGTATAACAACAGTTCATTTTTCTTATTGGGCTGGTCCACTCATTTGTTTAATATGTTTGTATTTGTATCAGTGAATTTGTATGAAGAGTTCATTCATTCACAGCAATTATTCAACTCACTGACCTTTCCCAAACGTAATTAATCCGGTGAGCCTATTCGTTGGGTACATTTCAGGATGTTTATGTCTTATTTATTTCTTAACACCATGGCACCATTATGCGTCTCTTTTTCTACACATGCCACATTTTTATAAGGAAAAAAAAAGTTCATATTATGAATATATGAGAATACTGGAAATACTGGAAATGTTATTTAAAAATTTTTCATTGTTTTTTTACTTTTACATTTTGGAAAAAAAGCATGATTCTTTTCAAAAGTAGGAAATAAAACATAACAAAATATTTTTAACCTTTATTAACTGCTAATTAAAATATATTGTGGGATTAGTAGGAGAGATGGTGCTTTTGCATTTGTGTGGTTAATGGTCAACACTTTAACCAAGGCATTGGTACAATGAATCAACATTGAACAAATTTGGGTGTGTATTTTCTTTCTAAGCAACTTTGTGGGAAATTTCTGATTTTGAAAAGAGAAGAAACTCAAGAGCTTGTTATAATGATGCATAAGTCTTACATAAGTATCAAACACAAAGTGTTAAACCTCAGTCGAACTCAAAATGAACATTTTATTTGCTACGCCTTCATGTTTTTGAACCGGGATACTGACAATGATGCCCATTAAATGGAGATGGAGGGTCATTTAAATGGATGACCACCATAGAAAATCATCCAAAGCAATAACATCCCAATAATAAAGAAGGGCAACGTTGAATTAAACTATTACATTTTTTCTTTGTTCCTTTATTCACACTGAGCTCACTTGTTTTCATTTAGGTTGTCACTATTTCATTAGCCTCGTGTCCAGTGGGTCCAAACACTGTTTGTAGCTTGAATGTGCTGTGGGATGCAAAAGGGAACACTCATTAAAAATGTGGTTGTCATTTTCTGAAAAAGAACCAAGGCCAGCTAGCCTCAGGTCGGAAAGAGCATTAATTGAATCTTTTTTTTTTCTTTTTCAGTGGGAAAACACGGAAAACAGGTCAGCTAGACTTTAACACTATAAAAAAAAATTAAATAAGGTACAAAAAAAGGTTTCAGTCAGCAAATTATGGATGGTGCTGTTAAGTTACAGTTTGTCTTTTAGGGGGGAGCGGTTCTTTTCAGATGCATTGTCTCCCTCAGCAGGAAACATAAAACACAGTCATCTGGAGGGGGCTCCGCTATTCATTTGAGGCAAACCTTTTACTGACACACTTGGTATTTCTCATCTCATTATTGGGGCTGATTATAATTCATAGGCTATATTAAATGTCATAGAAAAGGCCAGGGATTGTTATGCAAATGTTAAACATAAATGTGTTCTTTCATTCAGATTCTTTTTTTTTTTTTTTTATTTCTTTTTCTGACTGAAAAAAAATGGAAAACGAATAACAATAGAATAGCCTGATTCAAATTTGAAGGTGTCTGTTATGCAATATTATCCTTTTAAATGCTCGACTGGAATGGAATATAGTGGAGAGGAATGTAGTTCTTGCCCAATGTAAACATTAAACTGTAGAATCTCAGATTCTGTTGGATGAATCTCGCTTATAAGAAAACCGATTGAAAAAAAAATAAGGACACAGCTTTACATGCTATGTAAAGTGGAGGGTCAGGGTGCATGTGGGGGAACTGAGTGACCGCTGCTCAGACTAGTGTGGACAGCCACATAGATCTGTCGTCAAAGTTAACCAGCCATGAGAAGATTCTGTCAGGCTCCACTCCGACGGCGAGACAGGCGGTAGAGATTGGCTCTGACAGTCGCTTCCTTTTTTCCTTTCCTTTCATCTGTATTTTTCCCATTTATTTTCGGCCCAGAAAACCCCTAGAAAACGTGCCCACTCGTTTGTCTGCCATTGCAGTGTCACAACCCATCGTTGTAAATTTCAAGATGGTAACATATCTCTGGGCTGTTGTTCTGTGTCAGATAAAGGTTCACATGACATAAAAAGAACCAGAAGACATGAGAGGAAAATATCGGAAAAATGAACTGTTTAGGTCTAATGATGTATTTTGTAACATTTATTAGTAGCCACACTAACATGTTTTAAGATACAATAAATAAAACTTAATAAAAGTAATAAAATAATCAAAGTATTTCAAGACTCAGTGGGGTTGGGGTGGTAAAAATCTCATTGGGAAACCCAAAATAATGCACAGAACCAAAATCTTTCCAATTATTTTTTCCTGAAGTATACAATGGTTACATTTTTATTTTTTCCTTTGTTATACTTGACTTATTCATTAAAAAGATCATCTCGGAAAAATTTTGAAAACTTTAGTATGTATTCGGTACTGCTTACACACAGGTTTCTGTTCGACCCAAAAGAATTATTAACCTGATGGATGGGAAAATATGAGATCGCTTTTTACCTTCTTATGCCTCATTTAAGAAATGGAAAGTGAGTGATTTACGTGTGTTATTAATAGTTTCTGAATGCTTGTATTAGTTTTAAATTGGTATAATCCACCATCTTTATTTAGTGAAGATATAACTTACCAAACAAAACCCAAAATAATAGAATGTGACTTCAGTTGTAATGTAACAACGATGCCTATATAAGCAGGTATTACGTAGTTCTGTCTCTATTGTAATTTTGTAAATTGGTATTTGAGGCAGTGCCAAGTTCGCTGGATGAACAAAGCTCTTGATAATTAGCACCACGGAAACTGAAGAGGCCAGGATGAGCAATCTGCTCCTGATCTGACACTTGATTAGCAGCTAGTCAGGGGCTAATTCAGTGGCCTTTAATTCCAGTGGCAGGCACATTACCTTTAAGGAGGTTTTCCAGAAGTCACAGAGAAGCATTGTTTGACTTCCCTGGGCTGATGGCGAAAAAAGACATTGTCCACGTGGTATATTCCCCCCCCACTTAGCCCCATTATGAAGGCATAATAGAACCCTGCTGAACTCTGGTTGGTTTTAATCTTATCTAAGGGGTCGTAAAGGTATTATTTTTGCCTTTAAAAGCCACCGTCCTCATAGTGGCCAAGGTGGGAATGACTAGCTTAATAAAACTCTTGGACATTTTTTAATAATATCATCAAAGAGGGATTTAGCTGTGGCCATGGCCGTAAAAGCCTAATTTACAAACAGAGAGCCTGAAAGCAGCATCTGGTGCTTTAAAACTGACCGGCCACACAAACCTGCTGCTGCAGGTAAATTCAATAAATTCAGCAAGCTGCTTCAGACTACATTCCAAGGTTCTTTATGACCATCAATGCCATTTTTGGGGCGACGGCATGGGGGAAAAGCATCATATATTCAGTTTACTTTTAGCTTTATAACTTTGCTTGATGTTATGAATGCTGAATGGTTGTGCTGTAGTGTAATGTTATAATGTATAAGATTTAGTATGTGATCTAAAAGAAACATTTTTGAGAATCAAGTTACCATATGGGTGAGATCACTCATCTACCAAAATCTTAAACATTAGTGCCGTGTTTCTTTTGTCGTCATGACTGTGATGCTGCATTAAAGCCATTCTACAGCTGTCTCAGCTTTAAATTAGCACTGGATTTGTGATGATGCGTAATTAGCAAACTGCACAGCTGCCAAAACGTGTATGCGATGCATACATTGAAAAACATCATGAAAAAGATTTCTAGCCAGATGTTAGCATCTCTAAAATTTGCTGATATCCTCATGTATTCCCAAGAGGAGCTACATGTCATAGAAAGCCTAATAGAAGAGAAGAGAGTGTGAGAATGAGCTTGTAAGTTGATGAATCTGCCACCAGGTAATAAGCAGGATGGTATTTGTTCTACTAGGAGACTCCAGACCTGACATACTTGTGATACCAATTACAAAAACTCTTTTTTTCTCTCCTACATGGTATTTCAGTTTTGTTTAAAAGGTTTAAATCATTTTCAAGATTTTTTTTTCCCTTAGCACGCTCTTTTCATGGAACAGGACGCTGATGTTATAGAATTCTTTTCCCTTCCCAAACTTCTCTGAACAAATTAAGATTATTTTTCCACTAGTGACTCAGTTTGGCTATAACACCCCCTTTTCTCTGTGTTTCAGGATATTTGTGGCGTTATTTCACAGCATGTTATTTTATTCATTGCTTCACATCCGTTTTTTACAATCCTCCAAAAAAAAGGACTTGCCTGAAATTGTGACATCTCCATACCCAAAAACTACAGAAAAGAAAAAGGATCAGAATCAGATCGGTATGATCGATATCCTGTTAGTATCTGGCCTAGGAGGTGTGAGATTTAAAGATTTACAGTTTACATGTAGAGAGCAGGGTAATGGAAATACATATCTCTGTGTGTTTAAAGATGATATCCTGAAGATTCAATGTCTATTTCCTAATTCTAGAAACAGGGTCCACACCTTAGAAATTGTAACTTGAGCAATCTGACACAAGAAAACTGCAAAACCGAAGTTCCGTGGAATAATTCTTGGAAGAGATGAGCTTAGCAATAAGCATCCGAAGCAAAGAAAAAGGTGCAAAATAATTTTCATCATGACGTTATTTGTGCAGGTGATATAAGCACATGCTTAATTTGAAGGGCTAAACGCTTTGCTGTTTACAATAGGGAAAAGAGACATGCAGGTATCAATAATTTGCGGTGTTGGTCCCATAGTAAAAAAAAAAGCTTGATGATATAAAAGCTAGATGATAGAGAACATTTATATTTTGTGTTTAAACTGTATCAATTATATGGAATGTAGAGTTGTAGAGTTGCTTCGGGAAAAAGAAAAACTAACATCACAGAAACAAAATCCTTTGGAATTTTGACAAAAAACACCAAAATGGCAATGTTTGCTGTAAAACATACCACCAAACTAAAAAAACTAAAATAATTAAATAAAAAGTACAGACTCTAAATCGCAGTGTTGGAGGACTGATGAGTTTTGCTGGTTTTGGGGTCACAAGTCTCCCTGTTGCTGAGTATTTGCAGAACTCCTCTGTTTACAAAAACATCCCAGCGGTCCAAATGCAGAAAAACACATTTTTCTACATCCCGCTGCTTCAGAAAATTCAAATGCCATTTATTTTTTGACTAACATGTCATCTTTGGCCGTTCCCTGTTGGATTCCCCGGCTGGGGGCCCTTCTCTGTGGAGTTTGCATGTTCTTCCTGTGCATGTGGGGATTCTCTCCGGGTTCTCTGGCCTCCTCCTGTTTCCACAAAAACATCCATTAAAGGTTTATGTATGACTCAGAATTGACCATAGGAGTGTGCCAGGTTGTCCATGACATGGAAGATTCATGGAAGATTCATCTACATCAATTTTTTCACTGAGTGCACAGCTGTCATGGACATGGATTGACTGCAATCTTTCTACATCTTTACCAGTGGCCTCATACACTGTTTACCATGTTAGCTGGACATGAAAAAGCAATTTGATGGTTGTTCAAAAACCACCCGGTCAAAGGTCAACTTAAGAGTAAATCCAACGATTGCTTGAATTTGCACATATTTCCTTTTTCTAATAAAATCTAAGATGTCTCGTCCTCTTTTTGAGGAACAAAAAGGTATTCCGCAATGAAGCCCTGTCACTCTCGGAATTCTGCCGCTCAATTTAATATGGTGAATTGTAACAGGGAAAACCAACCCGATCTGAAAAAATAGGAAGAATATTGGATTTCTTTAGTCTGAAGTCTTTCTTTGGCCCCTCAACAACACATAAAGAAAAAAAAAAAACAGAACTTATTTTGATCAAATTAGCGTGCAATAAGTAAAAAAATATAGTTAGGTGTAGTCTTCTACTGGCTGTTATCAGGTATATCTGAATGTGTACAACAGGGGTTTGAGCAAAGCTTTTACCACTGAATGATGCAAAAAGTCTCAGATCCAAAAGACTTCAGAAACCGTATGTATCAAATATGACACATTTGGCATTATAGGGTTAAGCCTGATCAGAAAATTATACTACAGTACAGTACAAGACATTAGAAAAGATATGTCAATGTGTTATTGTTAACATGACCTGAGTTTTTTTTCAAAATGTAGTGTAAAATGTAGTTTTTTTAAGTGACCTTAACATTTACATTGCCGTCAACTTTTGAGAAACCTCACGGGACGATGGAATAATCTGAACACAGAGCACTTTAGCAGGAATCCTGCATCCCAAAACAGGTTTAAATAGGACTCTGTTGGTTCAACGTATACGTTTATTCTGCTTCAGCTCTCCAAACATCGGTTGATGAGATCTTGATAATGCAAACCACAGGCTAAATGTTAGAAAAAGCGTACTCTGCTTGGTGGATTTAAAGCCTATCACACGATGATCTCTGTCTTGGCAGCATAACCTTTTTTTTTTACGTCCCTCTCTGATGTTCGGTATTGTTTGTGGCATTTCGGGGTTGTGTGGCTGAAGGGAAAGAAATCCTTGGCCCCGTTGAACTCCAAACCCTCCTCTGAGAGACCGAGGCATAGGTAGACTTCCTGTTTTCTTGCATTCAGTGTCCTCGTCGGCATAATCAGCGCTGACATTCAACTCTGCTTCTTTTACTGACACGCTAGCTCCGTCACTGTAATTATCTCCGACCTTCTGCGGCTCTGACCCTCATAACCGGTTATGTGCACAAATATCTTCACCATTACAGCCTGCTGTTCATAGCATTTTCTAAGCAAATGCATCCGTCAGTTTTGTAGCTCAGGATAAATTACTTTCCCGTTAAAGTCTCCATTTGAACACCCAAGTAAGCAGACTGTCAGTTAAAATACTTGGTTGTAATTGAGAATTGTTTTTTATTGTTTGTTTTGATTTATTCTAGAGTAGCCAAGGAAAAATAATTCAGTTATTGCTCCGGTCAAAGATTCCTGTCATTTTCTAGTGTTCACAGTGCTGAACAACTTGTGAGTCTGCATTTTGCTTTTATATTTTTAAAACTGTTTTTTTTTCTTTGGACCCAAACAAGAAACACGGACTACCTGGTTTTCCTTTTCACACACTTATTCAGTCTTTCAGCCCCCATTTATTTTGTTTAACATTGGCTTACTGACATTATAAACACGGTTCACAGTGCTTCAACCGAAAAGAAGTTGTTCTAAGAATATTGTAAGCATTGCCTGAATTTGTATAAATAGAAAATGGGATTTTACAGGTAAATAACAAAAATGTGGTGATTGTAGCTAACTCCATGGGGGTTTACGTGCACTTAGCACCAAACTGACCAATTCTCTACTAGATCATTTAACTAATTTAATTGAACTCTCTGCCCACCGAGTTACGTACATTCACCGACCTGCCACTGTTCAAAGCTCAACTTAAAACGTATTTGTTCAGGATGGCTTTTTGCACGTAAAATCTCTGTACACTGGGTTCTGTCACCAATGTGTTTGTCTTTGTATAATTCGATAGTTTGATTTGTTTTTATTCTGTAAAGCACTTTGGTCAGCTCCGGTTGTTGTAAAGTGCTATATAAATAACCATTGATTGATTGATTGATTGATTTAAACCAGGCATGTGGACAGGACTCTCACTGGCCGAGTTGCACCACCTGACAGAAAGCACGTGCACACACTCGGACACAGTGCTGCACCCAACCGCTCGCAGGTAGGCTACTTTGCTGCAAGGCCACTGGCAAACTTTAACATTTAATTCTTGAAGTATGAAGAACACCGGGCCGATGGGAGAAAGAAAATGAAGTGGTGTTCGTGATGTCTGTTAGATCCCACCTGAGAGTGTGTTCCATAGCCAGCCATTAGCGCTTGGCAGCCTCGCCTTCAGCATTTCAATGTAAAACTGACATTTAGAAGAGAGCAGATGACGCTATTGACACTTGGATAGGCGGTAATTAGGTCCCCCCTTTAGCATTCATTGTGTGGGGCATTTCATCACTAAATGTCAATTATCATGGCAGCTCTATTCAGAAAGTAACCTTCAGTTATCACTGTAAGCATTAAAGGGAAGGGTGCCTTTAAGATTAAGCTGACTTTATCCCTGTGCTGACAGGTCTCTTTGACGGCGCTTAGCGATATGGAATATTGTAACATTCAAATGTCTGTGGGGATTCACCTGCAGCAGGTGTTCACTGTGAAATGGCTTATTCAGGCTTTGAAAAGTAATATATCTGAAAATATGCTAATTTAATAGTTAGACATTGCAGGCAAAGGACACTGAGGGCAGAAACAAATAAAAAATACGATACGGGTTTCTTCTCAATGCAAAATAATCAGTGTTTGTGTGTGTGTGTGTGTGTGTGTGTGTGTGTGTGTGTGT
>CAJRST010022223.1:2750877-2766288 GCA_907169785.1 Menidia menidia | reverse complement strand
TGTGTGTGTGTGTGTGTGTGTGTGTGTGTGTGTGTGTGTTACTTTAAACACCTCAGTATGGTTTTTTGTTGTTTTTTTCAAAGTGGAGCTGGATAGCTTTCAATGTATTCATAACTACAATGAAACTCAAGATTCACGCCTATCCCATCTCCAATGGCTGAAAAATATGAGTAATAGCCTATGAACTAGACCAGAGACAAAGTGTGAAAACAAAAACAGTGAGAGGTAAGTTAAATATTATATATTACATTATTATATCATATGGACAAGGAGTGTTCTAATTTCTAATCAAGTCAGGATTGGCTGCAGACAGGGATCCTGAAATTATTCCAGTGCCTTAGAAATTCTACCAGATGAATCCGTCTTTGAACATTTTCTTTCTTTGGTGCTTTAAGGTTATCAAACAGCAACTGAATTAGCAATGGAGGCTCTTTTTAATTTCATGTCTGAGTCACCATTTGTCAGTCAACAGTTCTGATCCACAGAAAATCCCCCTCTTTGTCATTACACGTGAAAGAAAAATAGAGTAATCAAACTGTTATTTCAGTTTGAGCTTTTAAAGTGTAATCAAATCTGTATGAATCACTGGGCTAATCTGGTTATTCAATTTTTTTTTCAATGCAAAAACTCAAAATAAAAAATTAAACTTCTACCCACTTCTACCCATTTCTAAAGTAGCCCTCCTCAAAAGACAAGCTGAGTTCTCTTGGAGGATAATATTTATTCCAATTCTTGTCCTCCCTGGTCTTTTTTGATGTTCATAAGATGCGTGATTAAATTTTAAGAACTTTGATTTCCATCAAAACTCTGTGTGGATCTTTGTTGTTTTGTCCTATCTTGGCTGCTCTCCAAATTGCTATCACAATTACAGTATGTCATAAAAGATGTGCCGGTGTTAAATCCACAGATTCACGAGTTAAACTAATTATATTAAATGTGTTTGATTTAGAAACAATATAACTGATGCCTAACTCGTCAAGTTTTATTTCTTGCACTTTCTTTTGTGGCACTTCGATTTTAGAGCTCAGTCTAATTATACAACCTAATGTCAATCATTGTTCGGGAAAACGAGGCCTCCGTATTTTGTTTGTGAACCTTAAAAAAAGAACCGTGTTGAAAACTGAGCAGTAGCTCAAGGCTAATCCTTTGTGGGAACATTCTATTTAGAGCAGCTTTTGATGAACAATCAGGCTGTTTGGATAGTAGTCGTGACCCCGCTGAAAGGGTGAGGTTACCCAACCTTTCAAAGAGTACACACTCAAGGTAAGACTGGAGGTAAGATTATGAAAATTCTTCTCATCCAACTATTTATAAAGGGAAAAATATGAATCTAGAAAGGGACCAATCAAAACTCTCCATCCATTCATGTGGAGCCATGAATACATTTTTTCTTAGGATATATTTTTTCACGGAGGTGGATCCTGAGGGAGGACTCAGTCGCGGAGCTTCGTGAAAACAGGGTTTATTGGAACAAAAACGCACTCAAAAGAGTGGATGACAGGACAAGGTTAAAAAACAAGGCTGTGGCAAAACTATGAACAAAGTATCAAATCAAGATTAAACATGACTGTGAAAAAACATGGCTATGACAAAAACCTGGCTATGGCAAAGTACAAACAAGATTAACATGGCTGTGGAAAGAACAAAGGCTATGGCAATAAAGTAAACTAGGCTATAGCATGGCTGTGACAAAAATCAAACCTGACGTGGCGAGGGGTGACGAGAACAGAAAGACGAAACAAGGACGAAAACACACTGGCCCAGGACATGGGAAACGAGGACTATTTAAACACATGAGGGAGGGGAACCCCAGGTGTACACAATAGGTAATCAAGACATGACGAGACACCAGACATTCCCCCAGACGTGACATATTTGAGCTTGGACTTCTCTCTGCGCATGTTTGTGCAGCACAAACTAACACCGAGGCTCAATGCATCCCTATATAAACACAGCAGCCTTCATGTCAAGGCCTTCTGAATGACCATCTCACCCCAGTTAAGAAATCAAACCCACTTCTCTCAGACTTTCTGATGTTATCAACCCGATGTTTCTGCTTTAGACAAGCCCCGAGTCAAGTGCAGTCTCCATTACTTGAATGTAAGCACAACTAGACTCAAATCAAATGTTTTAAGAAGTGGATTGTTTCTTCTTAAAATCAAGCTCAAGCTATCCTGTGAATGTCTTCTTGAATAAATCGTTTTAAAGTCTTCATGCCACCATAAATGGACATTTAGACAATCCATTTTTGGAAGTTTTTCCATAATAATTTCCCAGAGCGTACTCTGGGAAGAAAGGACTTGGTGAGACTCGTGGACCTAAAGCTCCATCGTCCTTAAAGGTTAACAAAATGTTACCGCTTCCCTGCAGGAAACACATTGCTGGGGAACATGGAACTCGATAAACATTTCTCCGGGAATGTTCGGACTAAGAATATCCCAACAAAGAAGCACGAGTTTGCTGCAGTATGAATATGGATGATTAGCAGAACTATTTCGCAGCAGCTAAATCAGGCAATAGCCTGGGGGTAAAATGAAGTGGTGAGGGTAGTAAATGAGGAGCACCCGAAGAACAAAGTTGACAAATAACATCTAATAACCATGCAATACACACGTTGATGAGTTGACATGTCCCAGATACATCTCATCACATCATGTTGAGTGTGGATAGAAATGTGCCACTCAATGAGGTAATTTTGTCGAGCGAGAGCGCTCGTTACGATGATATTACTATTTCCTGGTAGATAACTGATAAACAGTTGAAAGTCAGGAAAGTCTGGCTGCTATAACGCCCATATTGATATCTCATTCATACAGAAATGACCACTGCTGTTTATTTTATGAAAAAACTAATGGTGCACATGACTGAAAATAAGAAGGTAGGCACAGGATGCACGTGCAGCACATACAGTGCAAAGGCTTTGAAGAATACTCAATTTTATATGTATTATGATTTATATTTACCTGTATAAATATAGACACAGTATCAGAGGTTAAAAATAACGTTTGTGAGGTTATCATGATCTTGAAGGTTAGTCCAAAGGCTCTTACACAAGTGTTCCTGTCCTCAGGAACATCTCTCCAGAATTCTTGAAGAATATTCCGGAGCCCCTCTTTGGATGTTGGCAGTATTTTATTCCATTCTCTGTCAAGATGAGTTCAATCTGCTATAGTAATGTTGCAGTCAGACCTCTTGGGAGGCTATATCCCTCCATAAGACCTGTTACTCCTCATTTTCTCTCAGGTTCTTTTCAGCCTTCACTTGCTTTATCTTTACCTTCACATTGATTTCTTTGCTGCCACCTTCCCATGGAGACATCTCTTATGGAGGTTCAGTGAACAGCTGAGGGTCCAGCTGCATCTCTCAGGTCATGTGTCAGGTCTTTGACTCAGATTCTTACTTCTTATTTAGTCTTTTAGATGTCCAGTTTCCTTAAATCTCAGTACACACAGGACACCATGCCAGAAAAAAAGAAGTAGAAGAAGAAGGAGAAGAAGAAGAGAGCTTTTTTTAAGCTTTGGGTGTCTCTATTTTTCTGAAGAACAATGCAACAATACAAAGAAGTCCTCTGAAAATGGTCAAAGGAATGGATTTTGGATAAAGATTAAATGAATGTCTGACCTACAAAATGTGATTTCCGCACAGCACTGTGCATTCCAATGATCATTTTTAGTGCTCAATTCAGTCAGTTTTTTAACACGCAGCTGAGAATTATACTTCAAAAATCTGCATTTTAATAATTTGATTTTCTAATTCAAGATTGAATTCAATTTTCCAACCTCCTGTTGCTTATTCCACCCGTCAACTGAAGCTCTCCACTGACTTCACATTGAAATGTACGCAAGCATGTCATGAACTCCATCAGGTCTACACGGATGGATTTAGTTTTCATTACAGATAATAGAAATAAGCATTACTCTCAGTGAAGGCCAGTGTGCGATTAAACTTTCATAGCGTAACACCAATACACCACAATGAGAAAGCAGCTACAAACCATCTTAAAACATGCACAAGCCGTTTCCCGTGAAGATGCAGCTAAGCTCATGAGGCACCGACAGCAGGACAGGGTCTTAAGTTTTTCATGATCACTTCAACATTTATGCCTTTTCATTTACAATATTCATGGGGGGGACGTGTGAGGTCACACAACTCGAAGACCACAGAAAAAACTGAATAGTTGGAGGAAAATTTCTCGGCAGGTAGCCCCCATCCTATGAGCTTCACAGAGAAAAACAGACCGGGGGACGCCAATAGGGTTGAAAAGGGCTTTTCTTGTAATATGACATGATTGAAATTACTCCTTTTTGGTGAAGACAGACAATTAGAGATGACTTTATACCATACTAAGCCAATACACAGGGCCTGACATGGTGGTTATGCACCAACTATTAAAGATGTATCTATTCTAGACAATGGGACACAGCCCACTAAAAATAAATTTAAGCAAAACATTTTATGCAACAACATTTTCTTAAATTTGAAATCCTTTTCTGAGCCCATCTCCCTAAGGAATGGTTTGATACTTCAATACATGCAAAATAAAATCTTTTATAATGAGCTCAAGAATAAATATGAAACAAAACACAGTGAACATGCAAACATGGAGACTTTTTTTCTTTTTAATCTGAATTTATACGAGTGAATTTAACTGACCAGGCCTAGTGCTCCCCTCTCCTCATTGCTCTTCACGAGGAGTAGAATCTTTTTTTTTTTTTTCAAATGAAGGCCATATCTCCAAAATAGCCTTAATGCTGCTGCTGTGCCACTGAATGCACAATCTACCTTTGTGTGTGACTCTGCCACTTTTCATTTAATCAGGCTTTCTATTGTGAAACCAGAAGTACCTGGGAGAGCTTTACCAATAAATCCCTCATATTTCTGAGTAAATGAATGAAATAATCAACCCAAACTCTGAGAGCACTTGTTCTTGGATGTGAATCATAACGAGAGAGCACAGTTCTACAAGCAACTGAAAAGCAAATTATCTTCCTTTATTACTATGTGCACTTTTCCTGTGTAAGTTTAGAAACCCCTGTTTGAAATTTGTTCATATAACAAGGAAAAGGAAAGGCTTTTGTTTTGGAATTGGCATAAAGCAAAATAAGGGACACATTTCTTGAAATTGTTTCGTATTATGAAACTAGGGCACCTAGTTGGGATGCGTCCTGGTGTCCTACCCAAAGAGGTTTTTCAGGCACATCCTACTGAAGACCCCTGACCCACTACTAGATGGTGTGGTTACATATATATACTGTATATATCATCAGGCCTGTTAACGCTTAGCATCTGCATGGAGGAGCCACTTTAACCTGTTTTCCACTCGCAACCCAACCTCAGATAAGTGGATGAATGGATTGTTTTCATACTTAATACTGTGTCTTTTACATTTGTAAAACGCGATATGACTGAGAAGCAAACGGGCTAATATGGGCACCTTGAATGACAGCACATTCTGTACAAGCTACAGTATAAAGTGTTTTCTTGGAAATTGGTGTATTTATTCTAATTCATCATATAGTTACTCTTGTGCTGGGGAAAATGACCATACAGAGGACGTTATGTAATTCAAGAGTTTATACCATCGTCTACCTCTTTCTTTTCTAATATACAGTGTATGATAGACTGACTGTATATGGATCTTAGGTTAGGGTGAACATATTTTGATTTCCAAAAAGTAGGAGACTTTGCCCAGCCTCTAGAGGGATTCAGACAGGGTTCCCAGATGTTAGACCCCTTCCGTTAGGCCCTTCCACAAGGCATCCCCTCGAGAATTACAGTGGCAACAAAGTACTGTAGTATTCTGTTCAACCCGCCAGTCGATGTAAGCATGGAATTATGGTCCCATTAAAAACCGTGAAAACTGAAGAAGCAGACTCCTTTAATAAGGTTCAGTACGGTTATCTGCATTTAAGGATCTGTGGGTGTGTGTGGTTTCTGAAATACAACCACACAGTACAGACTCAGAAATTAAATTATTGTTATATCATGATATAATTATGTACAAAAGGATTAAATCTTTTGAACATACAGTGAAGAAATTGGCTTCCTTGATATGATTTTATTTATTCTTTTTTTTTGTCTCTATATAACTGAGTGAGTGTGGAGTGCTTGTGCATGTTTGTCAGAAAATACAGTTTGATGCTGATAAATTACAGTTATCTACTTTCATTTGGTATCTGTTCATTCACATTTCAGTGGAGAACCAATTCAGAACAGAAGCCAGCTCGAGGCTTTAAGGAGAAAATAACAAGTTCAGCACAGGTCCAATGCAATTCAATCTTGTAAATTCCATTCCAGCCTATTTTATTGTAATCCAATTCAGCCCATGAAAGGGATGGAAATTAGAATTTATCGTGGTATATAAAGGAGGTTGTAAGGGTGTGGTAAACTGACAGCGGCTCACCACAGAGGCTTTGGTCCTTTTATGCGATCTAGCAAAAATTCTTAAGCTGTAACGTATGGAAAACATCCTACCCATACACCTTTAAAGACATTAAGGCTGTGATTTTGGGAACCATGGCAAAGCATTTTGACTTAAATGTCAACTTTAAAAGTTCCAACAATGCAAATTCCATGTGCCTGCTTTCAACACATAACATGTATCATGGAGGTGAGTGCATACAGGGGTGGGATATTCATATCCAAACATACATTAGACAAAGCCAAACATGGACAAGGATATTTCTAATTTCAATGGAATTGTGCTTGGTATAAAATATGTCAGTGTAATTCCAGTGATAAGGATTAATAGTGATAGTAATGGGATGAGTAGGAGGCTATCAGCCAGTTTCGGTGTTCTTTTAAGGGTCAGTAGTTTACTTAGTGTGAGAGTGTGTGTGTGTGTGTGTGCGGTACTAACATCCTGATGTCATATTAGATTATCTTTTCACCATCATCTGTTTCCAACTCCTGCTAAACAGAACTACCACACACCAAACCAAAACACAGTCACAGTCAAACACTCTACTTCGTGCCTGTTTAACCTACATTTTCAACGCACTTCCATAGCCGATATCTTGCCTATATCAACAACGAATGTTTGCAGAGGTTGAAAAACTCTTTTAGATAGGTGTTGAAATGTCCTTTTTTTAATGACTGAACAGTTTGCCGATATTCTACTAGCAAATCTTTTTTTTCCCCCTTGGCTTTCTGTGAAAAACCCTCAACGTTTTTCAGAAGGTTTGCTCACATGCCTCGATTTGTCCTCCACAATTTTCCTGTTATCTGGCATTTCTTAGTCATATTGGTAAGGAAATGGCAACCTGAAAATATTTTGCTATCTGCTTCCAGCCCTCCCCGGCTCTGTGGGGGGCTAGGAAGCTGCTTAGAAGAGCTCAAGGCTGCTGATTATTTGGACAGGGTTTAAGTGCCGCATTTATATATAAAGCTTTGAAATTTGCTCCTGGCCCATTCCGGCTATCATTCTGAACAAGTCATAACACTAACAACATAATTAAAGTCTGAGAACCTGGTAAAAACTCTCGGAATGCCTAGACTTCTGCTTGGTGCTACATTTTCTTATTTCCCTCTTAAGGTGAACACAACAAAGCTAACGCAATTATTTTTGCTTCAATGATGTGAAGGATGTTTACATCTTTAAATATTCTTCGTTCAGAGATCAGTTACTTTGCTCAAACCTTTGCAGCAACATCATCTTGTTTTTCTTTTTGGTCTTTTTTAATACCCTCATTTTTGCAATTACCTGTCTGTCTATGTCATTTTAAGAGAGAAAAGCTAACAAGACCAAAATATGTCAACTTAAATAAGTTATTGCCTTATGAAAAAAAAAAAAAAACTTGTTTAAATTATGTATACACATACGTTTCCTAAATACATTTTAAAAACTTAGAAAATGGCATCAACTTTTGATATATGTGACTCATTGTTCTGAGTAAATAAGCAGATATATCAGAAGAACATCAAAGTTTTCTTCCTGAGTCTAAATGCACACACACACACACACACAAACACACACACACATACATTCATTATAGGCCACCATGAAAGGTGCTTGCCCACCAGAAGCATTTCGGACCACTTTGACACATGTAATTACCCCTTGTCTCACAAGAAGACATGTAATAGGTATGTTTGTCCAAAATGTCAAAGTGTCTAAATAAAGGTTCGGAAGCTGTGAGAGTCTGATGTCTCTCACTGCCTGCTGTTTTTTCAGAAGGAAGCGTTGAGGCAATGTACATGTAAGCATGCATTTTTTATGCAAAACCCCTAACCGACTGTGACTGAAAGTCAAGCAGAACAGTAAAAAGTTGTTGGACATGGATTGGGTCGGACGGTGCTCAAGCTTGGCTCCCGTTTGGAGTCACGCCACCGCTCGCCCCCTCTGACCTCCTTAAAAAATTACGGAACTTTTACCAGCTGTGTAACGTCTGATTCGGGACAGCATGCAAATGTGAGAAGATTTTGATATGCGGAAAACCGTTGAAGGCTTACACTTTTAGCTTGGAGAAAAAAAAAAGAAAAAAAAGCTTGAAGAAAGGTTTTCGGCAAACCTTGAAGTAAAAAAAAAACATTTAAGATACAGTACGCTGAAAAAGTTTAAAGGATCTACAGTTGCGCATTGTGTATACTAATTGTATTTAAAAAGACAACGCTATATGATGCAGTAATGGTCAGGTTTTGGGGTTTGAAGGCTGTAAAGTCGTCACCTACAGATTAATTAACATCAATGAGATAACCCAAAATAGTAAAGTGGGTAAAAAATTAAGTAACCCTCAAGTTTAAAACACAATCCATGGAAACAAACTCCTTAACAGTTGGTCAACAGTAGCTCAGAAGCAGGAAACACAAAAATACAGACTTAAATGAGGAAACTGATCAGACACCGATACAAATACAAGCAGTATGAACACCAGGATCAACAATAAACTTTCCCTTACAAACCACGGCTGGAAGAGGAGGAATCAATAGACAGCCAGAGGCAAATAAAACAAACATAAAAGCGGCACAGGCTGATCTGAGAAAACAAGCCAGCACAGGAAACAATGCCTAGGACAGTCAGAAAAAAAACAAAAAATCCAAATTACCAATGGATTTTTTTCTTGGGCCTACACCTTTTTTTTTCTGCTCTAATTTGCCACAGCCGGCCTCATGATTTTACCTTGTGTGCTCCTTTGGCTGTGTAATTGAACATGTCATTTTGTTTATGAGGACCAATATATGCGAGGTTTGTCCTCTGTTAGATTGGACGGCCACCTGTGGTCTCTGTAATCCCTAAAGGTCCGAATGTCTGCTGCAGACCCTCGTATGGACTGAAAAAAAACAGTCCTGTGGTGAACGGTGCCAAAAAAAACAGCTGAAATGGGCCCCGGGATAATGATTACTTTGAGTGATGGCATAATGAGGGGCTTTATAAATATGCATGGGTCACAAGGGGTAGTGATATTGTGGATTATTAAAACTGTAGGGTAAGAGGTCAGGCTAATGAGGGGCTGCACACCTACTGACGCAGACCGTTTTTAGGCAGACTGGATGTCAGAAAGCGTAGGATGCTTTCACGACGTGGAGCAGAAAATTTGTGTTTGTAGAAATTCACCTGGGCCATCCCAAAAAAATCCGGCTTTTGTTTCTGTTACTCGCAAGATCATTTTGAAAAGAGTGGAATTGTCTCGGAAAAGTCCAGAGGGGTGTAGTTTAAACGGGGGGATATGCGCACATCTATAGCTATAAGGAGAGGAGCAAGTCATGAAATCTTAATGAGGTAAACAGTCGGGAGACGCTTGCATTTTTAAACGGATCGCCTGTAGAATGTGAGACGCCTGAAAAAAAGTGCTCGTCACCTCTGTGTTGCCCGTCTCAGCGAGTGTTCCGATGAGCTGCCCAGACAATGGAAATGGATTTCGACTGAGCCAAAGCAGAAACACGGAACGGTTTGGTTTTTGTAGCACGTTTGCCACTGGTGGAAAGGTTCGTTTTTTAAAGTGCTTTTAGACAGCGGGCTGACACCGCCGTGCATTCCAACCCGACAAAAGCTCGACAAAGCTGTTTACTGCAGCTCGGTGAATTCAAGGCCGCCTAATACATACAACTCGACCATGAAGCTGTACAATACTGTATTCTGCAACCCATGTTTTGCATCTTAAAGAGGAAAATGTGCCGTGATAAGTAGCTTTTAATCTAAAATGATTTTTTCCTCTTCTCCTCTGGCAAGGTAGCTTGTTTGTTTACTTTCAAAGACATTATTTTAATATATCCTAATCAAGCACCATTCATGTGGTCTTTGTAAGTGATGTATATCCAGAGTCTTGGCCTTTGGCTCTAAAAATTGCACGTAAAACACTTTCTCGAACAATCATTAGCTTGGGTAGTTATACCTCCAAACATAAAAAAGAAAATGGATCGATCGATTGGTAAATAATTTGTATTTATCCAATTTATCCAGTATTATCTTCACTGGCTCCTGCAAATTATGGGATTTGTATTGGGATTTCTCATAAATGAATCCATTAATTCAATTAAGAGAAATGTAAGGCTTTCTGTTAAATAATAAAAAAATAATTCAAGACTTTATATTTTCCTAATACAGCTTTTTTTTTTTGTGCTCCAATCCTAAAGTCTGTGTGTGGTTCCCGGAATTTCTGAAAGTACAATGCAAGGCGAAGCTTCCACTTATCAGACTTTCCTCATGCGGAACCTGCTCCAAGAGTGGGCTCAGAAGGAGAGGCACCCCACCTTTAAGATTAGTCTGAGATCTTTCCTTTACGATAGCGCTTTCTAAAAGACTGGCTCAGATGACACTGAACCATCCTGTTAGTTCTGCTGCCATGGGCAAAGTCTGCTAGGGACCTCTTATGATGGACATTTCCTCATTCTGCTTCTTACGTTTTCTTTTTTTAAAACTCTTTACTTATATAAAAAGATTAGAATTAAATAAATATTTCATTCAAATGTACTTCTTGTTTGGATCACTATTTATTTTTTCTACATTTCCTCATAAAGGTATCTTAGGTCTAATGTTTTTCCATTCCACTGTGTCTCTGTCCCCACTTCCAGTCATATGTTCAAAGGGCCATTCTTCCTGACTCGGATCATGTTGGAGACCTTTTTTAAAAAAAAAGGAGTTGTCATCCCCACCGTCACCCTCCAGCCTGTACAAGCTAATGCCCATGGTTTTAATCTCCCCAAAGATTTCATCCATTTTCAAGGTTCCTGTGCTTGTTTTCGTCTATTTATTTATGAATTGACACAACAAGATGACATTCCATAACGAACTCGGATGATTGAATGTCATTATCACGAACGGGATTGAATTAGATTTCAATTACGTAGACAAATGAATTGGATTCTCTTTGGATTGAATGTGCCTTGTTTACTCGCTTTAAAATGCTTTCAGAGTGCCGTGAAGTGATGCAGTATAAATCGGCCGAATTGAATTTGTAATGGACGGCAGTTTTTTTAGCAGCTTCTCCCTTTCAGCCTCTTCCGTGCTTCAGAAAGCAGGAGGATGAATGGAGTGGGAAAGGATTTCACTCCAAACTGATGCAAGCGAATCAGACGTGAGGCTCTCGGGGGGATGATGTGGAAGAAGGCCAGACATTAGAACTGGAAGGTGAAAGTTCAGGGCAGGATATGCTATCTTTTGTGGAAAGTGCCGAGGACGTTTGTTCTTTTGCTATTAACCCTGTCAGTGCCTGTTATCAGTGATGCATTTGCACTGAACCACACCTCTGTTTATCTACTATTAGAACATGCGTCTCGCAATATATATATATTTCAATCGTGAGTAGGACAAAAAGGATGTCTAGTTTACTGTGACAGTTAGAAAAAAGTACTGGAGCAGCAGCTAGCTGTTAAAGCTAAACCGTCATCAAGTGAGACAGCTGCCCCCGCCTGCTGCGGGTGTCTGCACATTTGGAACAATGTGTGCTGCAGTAATTCAATCCCTTTAATCACAGTGTCAATGATTAGAGTCAGCACGCGGCGCTAATGAAGGAAATCAACAAAAACAAACTGGGGGTTAACAACATTCGCAAAACTACAAAACGGTCTATAGGCCTGCCTCTTTTCGAAGGTAGGGGTTTGTCTCTCGGACTCATTTGCATCTGACTGTGCGTAATCAGGCAAAAGATTATATATATATTTTTTTGTTTTGCTGTTAAATCTCCAAATGTCAATGTACATGTCATATTTGCTTCAAAGTACTCCGTTTTTGGTCCATCACTGGTATGCAGTCAGAAAGAACACATGGTGCTTCGGTTTTTGTTGATGTTAGGTCTGAATCCAGGAAGCAGACACACCTCAGTGGTTACACAAAACCAGAGCCACAATTCTGCACACTCATGCAGGCTTGGATTATGATGTTTTCTGTGCTGGACTGTTTGACGGACTATCAAACCGCATCAAACTAAGTTGGGCGTGTAAATTGCTGCTATATTGCTTTATGTGGTGGATCAGACACAACATTCCCAATTTCGGTGGGATTGCTACTAAAAATGACAGCACTCTGTGCAAATTAGACTAAGTTAGAGGTGATCATTTGCAGACTTGTAAGTGAAATAATCACATGCAGGTGAGATGAGAATTTGCTGTTCGGAAAAAAGCTAAAAGCAAGTCCCAAAAAAAAAAAAAAAAAAGTCCCCAGAGGTAAATGCCAGTGCAGTGTGATTTGGAGTTGATTACAGGTGGAATTAAAGATTTGAAGGTTGGATAACTCTAATCCGGACTGAGAGTGTGATGGGACATTGCCTTGCACAAATATAAATCTTACTGACTGGCATATTTTGTATCCCCCAAACAGACAGACCAATGTTTAGCAGTCATAAAAAAATACTCTCGAGCACAAAAAAACTAGATTTAGTTTCATAGCTTTGTATGATTCAAAATGTTTACTGGGCAGTACCTCACGTTTCCAAATGTAATGATTATTTCATTTAAATGAGCAGACTTTTTCGACTTTTGTAATGCTGCTCACTTGAAAGAGATGAGCAGTATAGTGACACAAAGCTTTTTTGCAATGCAGTGGAAGCAATTTGCGTGCTTACATACACACGTTATTTCCACTGTTCCTACAGAGGCTTGGAGATCTTTAGGGAAATTTGGGGGGCTGAACACTTCTCGTGGGCCAGAGAGGAGTCGAGAAGGAAGAAATGCTGTCATGCACGGAACAACAATTTTGTGCCTGCGGTACCTTGGGGACCACACAGCAAATTCTAAACAAGGACACGAGCAAAAAACTGGATTGCAGCGAAAGCCGGGACTGTCTCATGTGTGGATGGAGAAAAAAGTCCAGGTTTCGCTGGAGGTACCGTTTAATAATTCATGACTGCGTATGATTGGCTGGAAGCAGCAACACTTTTCCATAACCCTGCAGAAGAAGAAGAGTCTGTTTACCATCCAGAGAGAAAGTGCAGGTGCAACTTTTTCTCACCGTTAGTTTCTTGGGGTTTTTTTTCCCACTGAAACTTCAAGGAAGATAAGAAATCTTACTGTGCATCCACAAACACGCCGTGGCAAAGTGTTTATGTGGTTATCTCCCTGAAGTCAAAACCAATCCATAAACCTCATGTCAGAGTTTAGCACAGTGTTGTAGAGCGTATGTATATACACATGTATAAACAATGGTCTTCACAGCATGATAAGAAACAAACACAAATGTTAAAAAAGATTTTTCTCTTTGTTAATCTTAAAATGACTTTTTTTAGTAAAGTTTGAGTCATCCATCTATCATCAAATCTACGAAATTTTTACCTCTACAAATTGAGAAAACTCCATATTTCAAGATGGATAAACATCCCTGAGAGGCTGGTCGCCTTTGTCCTCCTCTGAGCTCCACTCCTTTCTTTCCACGTCCACCAGATATCGACATGGAGCAAAAGGTTGCCTGTCCATCACAGGGCCACACAGACAACCGTCAACTTTGACTGCTAGGGTCAATTTGGAGACGACAATCGAACCTAGCATGTATGTTCTCGAGCAGTGGGATGAAACCAGAGTACCCAGAGAAAATGTGTACACAGAGACTTTATTGAAGCACAACCCTTATGCTGGGCTTCTGCCATCCATTTGATGTTTCTGTAGTGGGTAATACACCAGTATCTAGAGGGTGTTAAATGTCAATGACAAACACTGTTGGAAATGACAAAAACAATATAATTATGTCTTGATTAAGATGTACTAATCAATTTGTTTACCCAAATTTTTTAACACAAAAGGTAGCTTCTGCGGTTGAAAGTTCTGCTTGATGCACTTCTGACTTCTCAGAGAAGCCTGATGAGTTGATGAATTGAAATCGTAAT
Organism: Menidia menidia; assembly: GCA_907169785.1. Taxonomy (NCBI): domain Eukaryota; kingdom Metazoa; phylum Chordata; class Actinopteri; order Atheriniformes; family Atherinopsidae; genus Menidia; species Menidia menidia. Next base: position 2,752,036 of record CAJRST010022223.1, on the reverse strand, counting down.
CAGTTTGAAATAGTAATACACTCAGAGCTCAGTGCAAAATAGATGAGTCCAAATCAAAGCACTGGATGATGCTGGATGTAAAGTGTTCTCGCTGTGGTCAAGTGTGCTTCGGAGTCTATTGCAGAGAGCAGCAATTCCTAAATTAATCAGTAAAGAGGCAGGAAACAAAAAATGAATTCAAGCAGATGTCACGTACCTCTGGCTTTTAAGTACCAGAGACAGAAGGAAGACCAATGCTGATCTCAGGGCAGGGTGTCTTGATTTGGTGTTTTGGACTTTGTTTTGTTATAATTTTCATCATAGTTTAGATTACTAATATTACCAGTGTTGTTTTCTTGTGGTCATTTTGAATTCTACCTTCGGTTTGTGTTTATTCTTGTAGTTTCAGTTGTCCCAGTTTGCCTTGGGTTTGCAGTTTTCTTGTTCTTATATCTCGCTTCCCATGTGTTCTGTTTTTCTCTTTCTTATTCCGGCATGTGTCTGCATCCATAAACACCTGGAGTACTAGAACTGATGGAGGAGTCAAAAGCTGTGTGGGGTTTGGCGGATTAAAAAATTGATCGGACGAGAGTTAAATCTCAAGCAGGCTTGTGGGAGCGGCCAAACAACTTTGTGGAACTTAAGAGTGTAGCGTTAGACATTTCTGCAGCAGTCTATCATGTTATGCAATTGGTTAGCAAGCAATTCTATACATGGGAGGAAAAACATAATCCATTCTCTTTTCTGTCTGGGCACTCACGCTGACCATTTATTCTGTGCATGCTCACAGTAACATTCAAGTTCAGATTTAGACTTAGACTTAGACAGTACTTTATTGATCCCTTGGGAAGACTCCCTCAGGAAATTAGGGTTACCAGCAGCTTAAAGGGCAAAAAGTATTAAGTTATTACGTTAAATGAAATTAACCAAAAAATAAATAAATAAATAAATAAATAAATAAAAAAATGAAAAAATACAAAAAATACAGATTAAGTACACGCAGGCATGTTTGTTTTCATATGCCATCCCTGGATAAGCAATTTAATATAACTTTGCCAATCATATTATTAATTATGCTTAACAAAGAGAAACTGTGAGAAAGTAGGTAAAAAGTGTGCAAGCTGTTATCCAGTTGTTACGACTGGGGTCGTTTAATCCAATCATGTACCTGAGTGTGCAG
>CAJRST010022223.1:2640346-2750867 GCA_907169785.1 Menidia menidia | reverse complement strand
TGGATCCTTTATGTTGCGATCTGGCCATGCCTAGACGGGTCGTAACACAGTCCAGTAGAAGCTGTAAAAAACATGAAGTCTTTAGGTCATGTGCGGGAAAATGTGGTCATGGCAGTTCATTTACCAAACAATTAACATCAATGTATCATTTTTCATTTGTTTTAAGCAGGTTTTTTCTGAAAAAAAAGTTTTTCTTGTCTTTCTTACAGATTGTCTAAAAATGTTAAGCACTGAATATATGTGTTTAGTTTAAAAACTCGCAAAAGATTCTCATTAACTTCTAAGTAGGTGGTATAAAAGAGGTTTTAACATATTCTGTCACATGGTACATATTTGACTAATATTGACAATACAGCTTGATTGTCAATATTAGTGTTAAATTCAGGTGACTTGATTGGCTACAAAGAAAGGATGTCTTTAATTGAGGCTTTTATTATTGTACTTCTAACAGCGTCACTGGGTTCTCCCAAAAGTAATTTGCAATATCTGTGATTTGGACTTGTCACACAGTAGTCAATGACCGAGCTATTTTCAATGCAATACGTTTACTAGACAACTAAACACTTAGCTGGATGACAAACTGGTTCAGCAGACTTGGATCTGCTTGAGCGTGATGCTAAAGTTTGCATCCAGTTATATCTCTGATACTTTACTTGATACTGACAAAAACAAGGGTATATTTGAAAGACCCCACACGACATCGGTTACAAAAAAAACTGGAGAAAGGGGGAAAAAACCACAGCAAATCAGTCAATCCAATTAATTAAAAGTCTCAACTCATGCTGACCAACATGCAGTCACAGTTGAACGAGAGCAGTTGCAGTTAAAAACAAGAAAGGGACAAAAAATTGCAGAAAGGGTGAAAAGGGGAAAAAGGAGGACTCGTCATGAGGATTCTAGCCTGGACCTGGAGGTAAAGAATCTGTGAGGTAAGTGGGAGCTGGATAAATAAACAGAAGCAGCTTAAAATCAATTCTCAATTTAACAGGCCAAGATGGGGGTGATGCGATCTTGTTTGTGGGTTCCCGTTAAAAACGAAAAGAGAAATTGCCCTGGAAAAGTGAAGCTGCCCTTATTGTGGCCTCCCACCTTAGTGCAATATAAGCATACTACCAGAGAATACAAGAATAGTGTATGATTATGTTTTGTACTAGTCTCTGTACGGGATTTATTAGATCTTAGCTGCAATTGATACAAAATGACCATCAGATCCTATTACAGAGACTGGAACATTTAATTGGCATTAAAGGAGCAGCTCTAAGCTGGTTTAGGTCCTATTTATCAGATTGAGTTTGTACATGTTAATGATGAGTCCTCTATGCATGCCAAAGTTAGTGATGGAGTTCTGCAAGGATCTGTGCTCGGACCGATCTTCTTTGCTTTATATATCCTTCCTTTAGGTAATATTATCAGGAAACACTCCATAAACTTTCATTGCTATGCTGATGATACTTGGTTATATCTATCGATCAAGCCAGATGAAACTCATCAGTTAGCTAAGCTTCAAATGTGTCTTCAGGATGTTAAAACCTGGATGACCTGTCAATCTTTTAATGTTTAACTCAGATAAAACTCAAGCTATTGCTCTAGGGCCTAAGCACGTCTGTGAAACATTATCTAGAGATATAGTTTCCCTGGATGACATCGCCCTGGCCTCTACTACCACTGCGAGAAACCTGGAGTTATCTTTGATCAGGACATGTCGTTTAACTCTCACATTAAGCAAATTTCAAGAACCGCCTTCTTCAATTTACGTAATTTTGCAAAAATCAGGGGCATCCAGTGTAAAAATGATGCAGAAAAACTAGTTCCTGCATTTGTTACTACTAAGATGGATTACTGCAAGGCTTTTTGAAAAAGTCCACTAAAACTCTTCAGCTGATCCAGAATATTGTAGCACGTGTTCTAATAGGAACCAGTAAAAGAGATCATATGTCTCTTGTCTTAGCTTCTCTGCATTGACTTCCTGAAAAATCCAGAATAGTATTTCAAATCCTTCTTCTCACAAAGTACTTCTTGGTCAGGCATCTTTTCTTAAAGAGCTCATAGTACCTTACTGCCCTACCAGAGCTCTGCGCTCCCAGAATGCAGGGTTACTTTTGGTTCCAAGAGACTTCAAAAGTAGAATGGGAGCCAGAGCGTTCAGCTATCAGAGTCCTCTTCTGTGGAACCAGGTTCCAGTTTGGGTCCAGAAGGCAGACACCATCTCTAAATTTAAAAGTAGGCTTAAGACTTTCCTTTATGATAGAGATTGTAGTTAGGGCTGGCTTGGGTGAGTCCACCCTTAGTTATGCTGCTATAGACCTAGACTGCTGGGGGATTTCCCATGATGCACCGAGCCCCCCTGTCCTCTCGTTTCTCTCCTTCTCAGTGCAACCTCATCCCTCTCCTCTCTCCTCCTATCATTTCCTGTATGTGTTCCTGGATCTGTGGTTGGAACTGTCCTGCTGCCCCCGGGTTCCTACTTGACACCCTCTTCTACAATTACAACTACTGTTCCTGGCTGCCTCCCCCTGCTCTTTCTGCTCTCTCTGTCCTTCTTTCTCTCTTTCTCTCTCTCTAACCCCCAACTGGTCGAGGCAGATGGCCGCCCACCCTGAGCCATGGTTCTACTTGAGGTTTCTACCTCTTAAAAGGAAGTTTTTCCTTCCCTGTGTCACCTAGTGCTTGCTTTTGGTGGGAATTGTTGAGTTTCAGTACATACCGTCAGAGTAGGGTCTGACCTGTTCTTTTTGGAAAGTGCTGTGAGGTAACTGTTGTTGTGATTTGGCGCTATATAGATAAAATTGAATTGAATTGAATTGTAGAATGCATAAAGGCTGTTTTTTTTTGCCATGTTCCAAAGCCAACAATAAAAGAAAGCGACTTAAAATCCTGAATATTCAGTCCAAATCTGGGTTTTATCAGATAAAGATAACTGTTACCTAAGAAAATTAAATTAGTGTTTCCATAGAAAAAAAGACAAAGTTGCTATTTATCCCTGTTGATTTTGTTTCTCCCTATATACTGTATTCTTCAGTAAACAGTTATGGTCTAATACTTAGCAGAGCCGTGACATTCTGCAGCATGAACAAAAGTATCGAAGCCTCAAAAAAGCAGAAAAATAACAAAACTGTGCCCCATGGTCAGATTTTCATTCGGATGGAACTGACGTCTATGCTCTGATAAGCACAAGGCTTTATGGCACTTAGCCACCATGCTGTTGATTTTTTAATCAGCAGTATCTGAACAAACAAAACGGGATAAGTTCCATTTGCCATGACTAAAAGGTTTTGCTGGTCAGAAAGGTTTTTGGGTTTGTCCTGGATCAATCAGCCACGACCCCAAATATGCAACATCATCCATGAATCTTTGGCTGGTGACCTTTGTTTGATTTTCTATTAGTGAAGGCTCATCTTTGTTTCAGACATCTTCAAAAGCAACGCAAAAAAAACAAAAAAATGTGTTTCCAAACCCTTGCAGTCATATACTGAGCTGAGGTTTGCTATGCAAAAAATCAACGCAGTCCAAATTTTATTTCATCAGTCTGTTTTGCTCAAATACTTTAGAATATTTCATTGATATTCAATACTGCAGATGGTGAAATCAGAAGAAACTGACTCATTTGCTTTTGCAAATACTCTGAATTGCCTTCATGTACGTAGTGTTCTAATGCAAGTCCCTAAATATCTTGTCTCACCACAGTGTTTATTACCTTTGCCATTCATTTGTATTCTCTCTTACAACCTATTTGAAATATGTCTTTAAGGAAATAAACAAAATAAAAAAGCAAGGATGTGTCGAAGATCCCCCTTTGTTTTCCTATTTTTACCTAATATCGTTCTAATTCCTTTTATTGGATTTTTTTATAACTGACACAGATTATCTTATATAAAGATGTTGAACAACACAACTTCACAAAGCTGTCACTGTGGTTTTCTGTTGGCTAAAGAAACCATCCATGTTTTTGATGATGCAACAGCGGCTGTAACTTCAATTGGATCATACCCGTCTGTTTCCAAGTGTCATGTCTCATCGTAAAAGGAAAGACCAAAACATCAAACTCCGGGGCCACTCAAAACACCCCCTCTTCCTTTGAAGGAAATGGCCTGTTTTGGCACTTTAAAGACATCAACCCTAATCCGTATTTTAATTGAATGGCTTTCTCCTCAGCCGTCCTTCAAGAAGTTCTGTGAAATTTGGCAAGCATTTTTTTTATCCTTTTTTTTTGCATAATCTTACTGACAAGCTGGCAGACAAAAAACATGGCCACGATCACATCCCACGCCTCCATTCCTGCCTTGTTGGTGGACTAAATCTCCACGAGCCGTATTAATCAGTTTCTGTCTGGTTTGTTGTGTAAAAGATAGTCCTGTTCATCCTGTTAGGACCGACCAAGAGCCTCAACCACCGAAGGGGCTCCGGCTGACATGCATGGCTACGCTGAGGAATGAGATATCCTCCGAGTTCTACCCACCAGCTTCCCATCCATCCACCGCTCGTCCTTAATCCTGTCTGTAAGATGTTCACAGTGGGGTGTCCTGACCGCTTATGCCACCCATACTCTTAACCCCTGCCTCGGAGGGTACGCCGTTTTAGAGAATGAATCATCAGTGTAGGATTATAGGGGGTGATTCATACCAGCCGAGGGATGCCCGTTGCACTTTTAAAAGGATGTGTTGGTGGGAGTAAAAAAATCTGCAGGAGGTTTTGGACGGAACTGCCGGATACATTTTTTTTGCTGAGTTCATTAATGTTGGAGAAAAAAACCAGAGGATTAATATAAGATGCTCATCCTCTCCTTGCAGAGGTTCTAAAATGAAAAAGACTCTCTCCAAAAGTAGGGATGTCTTCTTTTAAAAGTTCAAAGAAATTATTTAGTGTGGTAAAACAAGTTTTTCGCCAACCCATCGAGGAGCCATGTAGAGAAAGGCAAACCTCTCACATTTAGAGTCTTTACCTAAAATAACCTAATATACTGGCTTTGGTCTGTGAGAAGAAGCCACATTTACAAGGGTAAAACTCCTTGCAGTGATGCTTCCGGCCCCCAAAAATTCAAACCGGGAACCATCTTGCGGTTAGGCGACAATGGTAACGCCCACACCATACCACCCTTTGAATGAATCCTTTGGAATTTTTTCTTGATTTCTTTTTAAACTTGGGAATCATGGATGCCAGATGTCAGGAATTATACACAAAGGATCAATGTCCATCTAGCTGAAAGCTGGATTTCTTTTGCTGTTGTAAAGTTTTGGAGGTAGATCTTAGCTGTAGGATAGATAGCACAGACATACTTAAATATCTATTCCAAGAAAATAGATCCCTTGGTGGCAGTATATGTCTCTTCAATTTGCAGTATAAATGTTTTAATCAATAGTGCCATAGGCTCTAATATACCACGATTCCATCACATATTCAGTCATTTCATCTGACCCCGATTAAGCAGGATAGTCAAACTTGTTGACTACAACATACAGAACCATTTCTATTTCTTGTCCAAACATGCACCTAAAGGATAGACATATCCAACAACAGGACATTTTCTCTCTGTTTAAGCTAGCAAATTAGAACTTCATGGTCATACTAGTGGTCATACTAATAATAAGAATTGGTGTGGACGGCGACTGTCTGGATCCATGTAACATGAGTACTGTGATGGCATAAGATTATGTATTCACAATTTCTTAGTGAATAAACTTTAAATTTAATACGAGTTTTAGTTTAAACAAAGGACCCCTTTACATATTCAACTTTTGTAAGTTAAGGACCACAATTGTACATCAAAAGTTGTCTGGATTTGATCAGATCAAAAATTTTTGCTGCTTCTTTTGTGATTGTCAAAGATTATATGCAAAGCACCGTGCAGAGAAAACAAAGTTTGAAGTCACATTGTGGAAATAACTTTGGGTTCATGTAACCGTGACGACTGGGAGATACTTGTGATAGCCAGCACATCCTACTGCAGTGTGACCTGCAGCGATAGCTGACTAAGCAAATTTAGCAAATTTCATACAACGTTTTTACTGTTCCACTTGGGGTGTTACCCAGTTAAGATACAAACTCATTTCCTCACCCCCCCGCCTTCCTGTCAGCTTATTTATCTGTTTGACTTTGTGCATAAGGGAAGGAGATTAGCCATCCTCAAACACAAAAACTGATCTGATTCTAACAGTGTTCTCTTAAATCACGATATTTGGCTGTGTGACACCACCCAAACTCATTTCACATGGAGATATAGGGAAATAGTTTAATAAGGGAGGTTAGGTATGTGCATCTTTTATTGCAAATCAGATTGAGGGACAAGTAAGGTAGAATGGAGAGACTCTCCCCTCCCCTCTCCTCTCCTCTCTTCTCCTCTCCCGTTCCCTCATCACACACTGCAGCTCCTCCCTCCACCTTGCTCCTCTCCAGCTCCCCTGCCTGCCTGTGTGCGCCTCTTTCTCTCCATCTGCGTCCCTCCTTCAATCTCTCCTGGCTGAGACTAACGGCGGACGCTCCCTCCCCAATGTGTGCGGCTCTCGTGCACACGTGCGGCTTTCACAGCTGACGGAAGGGGGACTCATGAGTGGACGTCAGATCCATGTCCTTCTGCATATTTACCACATTTTTTTCTAACATCACTCGAAATTTCCTCCTATTAGAGAATCTCATCTCTCTCCTCTCGGGGCAGCATCTCAATGGAATCTTCGGTCCTTTGCCCGGTATATATTGGATTTAATGAGCAGCCACTGTGAATGGAAGCAGGCAGTTTCTGGATTTCCTTTACTCCACCTCCGGTAAGGCATCTTCCACCCCCCCCCCTCTCCTAACTCTTTCTCTCCGTATATATCTGTCTGCCTTCTCGCACTTCCCACATGAGTCACTCCACAGAAACAAATTGACGGGTAAATGCTGTACGGTTTCTGAAATTCTGAGGGCGGTCAATCGAAACGGGGCTGGCTATTTAAAGTAGGACATGGGATAGGACGTGGAACGTAGTGCAAGGGGAAACAAGCAGGAAATAGAACCGTATGTCAACCGTATGTTGGTCATGCTGTCAGTGGCTTGAGAAGAGGGTTTGGTGTGTGTGTGTGGGGGGGGGGCACTATTGATCTGCTGTTATTTTCAGCTCTCATCCATTACAGACAACTTTGCCTGCTCTACCTGTGAGGGATTGTGTTAGTTTTGGCCGATGCCGACTGGAGGCTACTTTGTCATAAGACTCTGAAAGGTGTGTGTGTGTGTGTGTGTGTGTGTGTGTGTGTGCAGACTCTAAACATGTCATGGTGTGTGTGCATGTGTGTGTGTGTGTGTTCACAGCAGTGGGGGGAAGAAAAAAAAGTGTGAATTTGTGTTTGTACACTCTATGTGTGTGCTCTGTTACCTTGTATAGGTGTGATGCGACATTATGGAAGAATGGATCGTCTTTTATGCCAGCTTTGTACCTAGATGTATTTTTCATGGGGACATTCATGGCTTGATTTGGGGTACAGCATGGTAGCGTCTATGGGCTTCCGACAACAGATCGCCCACCACAGATTTTGATATTTTAGAATGTGCATTATAACCTGCATATTGAATTAGCCGTGTTTATTCCCTCTTTGAAATGTGTCAGTTGGAACCTTTGGATGTTTGGTCTCCTTCATATCCTGGATTAACCTCTTTCCTTTCATCTTTTTTGCTGTCTTGTTTGTGCGTTATTTCTTTTACTCTTGTCTTTATGAGCCCTGCAGGGAAAGCAGTGATTTTAAGAGGGTGGGGGTGAAAGATCTGGGCATCTAGAACCAGAGTGGGGCGATCTAAAACTGGTGATGAAAAGTACAGGACAAATGATGAAGCATATAGCAGTGACCGATTGAAAAGAAACTGGAGACAGAAGGGATCCAGAGGCAAATGGTGTGATATAATACACCTCAGATAGAGCTTTTAGATGGCTAAAGCTCTTCCGGGGGCCCTGCCTTTTGGCAGAGGGTCATCTTACACACACATCAAGGCTCTCTGAGGGGAAACATGCAGACGCTGTCGGCCAGGAGCTACAGCCCGCACCAGCCTGGCTGCATTTCCTGTAAAGAACATCAATATTTATCTCATTTCCCCTTTCACAGAAGAACCTGCGATAACATCAAGAGATGGTAAAATAATAAAATATAAATCAAATTACCCACCTTGGATAGACCTTCATATTTTGCTTCATTCATGACTGCTTCCCAACTTTAAGCCATGGTGGGCTGAATTAAGAGCTGATAATAATCATATGTAACCCCCCCCCCCATCTTTACATTTAGTGATTCTTAAAATGTATTGTCATGAATCATTTAGTGACAAAAAATGGGCACAGAATTCAACATAACAGATCCAATTTATTGATCCCACGGTGGGGAAATGCAGTAGTTATGGCAACTCACAGAGAGAAACTGTATAAAGTGCAATGATAGTGTTATGAACTAGAAAGCAATGGAAATTACATGCAAAATGATTGAATAATCCAAAACGGTGCCAAATAACATTTAACTGAACCAAAAATGTTTCTTTTTACTAGCAGCACATTAAAAACAAAAATACAGTGTTCCTATTTCCTGTCTCCCAGTTTCTATTGTTACTCAGATATGACAGAGGCCATACACTTTGTGACAAATAACAAGACAAAACTATCTAAGTATGATTTACAGTCCTTGAAAAAATAAGGCGACTGAAGAAGCAGACATAACATATATAAAAAGAATCTGTCGATGAGGTGTTTCTATAGGAAAAAAAATATATTTTGATAAACTTATCCTACATATTCAGTTTTTTTTTAACTTGTTTTCTTTTTTCTTGTTGACTGTGCAATACACTAAAAATAGAGATGTACATTTTAGCTGGGCCAACATCCAAGTAAAACATGACAGAGGACAACCCTCAATGTTACCGAAGAGTGAGATCATCATGATAAAAAAACAATTGGCAAACATGCAATGGAGAGCTATGGGATGTCCCCGGAGAAGTATAGAAAACCATTCCTGAAGACTATTTAAAGGAAGTTGCTAGAAAGCCTTTCTAAGAGAGTTCATAAATATAGATGGTAATACTGATACTCACGTTAGAGCTCGCTATAACTGTAGGCTCTCTCTTCATGGAATAAAGTGGATTTACATTTATGCTTGCCAAATTAGGATGGAATGTTATATCCACTTCCTGTTTTCCTGGCAAGGTGGAAAGAAAAGATGGATGGCTGAAAGATGTTCAAAGCATCACACTGCGCATGCAGACAGATTGGATCAAATGCCCAGTGTTACATTGTTCTCTCTAATTAGCATGTTACATATATGTATATAGTCACATGTTTAATTATTTGTTTCTTAAAGAGGTGAGATAGATAGAGTTTGATTGTGTTGATGCAAAATTATATCAATCATAAGATAAACAACCTGGTGTTTATTTTTCATTTTACAGTATTGCAACTAATTTCATATCTAAACATGACAATTTATAGTAACAATCGCATCGACAATATTCAAATTCGATAGTTTATATTCTCATCCTGAAATGCTACCTTCCACTTCCTCACTTGCACACACATGCTTCCACACACGCACGCGGCATGTGGCTGGCTGGAGTCATTTTTATCCTACTGGTCCACAGTAAAACGCTCGTCATGCAGTATTTGACTTGCATCCAGGAGTGACTCACGCTGCCCATGAACGCCTCTCATCCCACAGCAAATAAAACACTGATACCACCCATCACCAAATGAGAAAATGAAGGCCTAATTTTCTCTCCAACTTTCTAATTCCGCAATTCTCAAGGCCATTATAGCGAATAATTGTTATTACAGATGTGGTGGCGTGATTTACCATGATGCATGAAATGAAGTTGGCCAATTAGTTCCAGCGAATCACGGCTAATGGTGTCCAAAGTATTGGGCTTGCGTTGTAAAGTTCTGCCGATTTGAGCTTCTCGTCCAAGTGTTCCCATGAGAGACGGAGAAAAAAAAAAATCCCCGCCTGTTTTGTGGAACGTTGATGTACCAGCAGAGTTTTTTATCAACAATTGTAAAACTCACTATGTGACTAAAACTAGATAAAAACCAAGCAATCTTGAACACTTCACAGTGGCAGAGAGGGGATGGAAATACCGTTCAGTTATTTTCTAAAGGTACGATCATTCCTTCTGATACTTCCAAAACCATGCCTTTTCACAGCTTACAACCAAGTGGAGAGCAAAGTAAAAAGTTAACTTTAGCCTCTGTGATATAGTTCATATTTGACATCATTCTGTAAAAATGTACATTTCAAAGTTTCTCTCAGCATTCTTGACTGAGTCCTTCACAACATTCTGAGCATGCACATAAACTCGGGATTAGTCTGAGATAACTGTGGTCTTCTGCAGTCGGGAGGATGGACATGACTCAGCAGTTGTTTGTGAGCGACAACAGATACATATTTGTTCACTTCCTCTTTCGGGGCGAACAAGTCTAAATGATAATATGAATTCGAGATCGCATGAATAATTCAGGGGCTGCTTTTATCTCGCGGGTTCGGATGCATTACTAGGCCAACACGGTGGTGATTCCCGTGCGATACAAACTCAGGGAAAGGATTCACCCCTTCCTGACCCGTCGTCGCTCTGCAGAATCTCATCGATGTTCCTTCCCACTTTCCCCTAGCTTTGATTCGAGGTGCACATCCTCTTTGCAGACTCTCCTCTAAGAACACATCAAATGCCACAGAGGGATTGTTGTTGAAACACAAAAGGTTTGTGAATCTGCATGAATAACTACAACACAGCTGAAAGTGAAGGGAACTTTGGGCACTGCACTGCAGCACCTTTTTGAAATTCCAATGAGTGGCCAGTACTGCAGAACATATGCTTTGATGACTATGTAAATTACAGGTTAATCTTAGCTTCAGGTATTATATGGCATTCTTTTAAAGTTTTATGGCATAACAGATCTCTACTGTATGGATCAAAGTGAATGAAAAACATGTCTGACGTCACATTTAGTAACATTTTTTCCTACATAAAAAGATTAATCCCAGGTAGGGCTCTCTATATTTAAACATTTTAATTTCAAGCAGCAATTGTGGAGTACAGAACAAGTTGTTGAATATGCTTCACAGCTTGTGAACTTCAGTAGGATCAGAGCTAAATGCCAAACAACCACCGGATAATTACATTTTTGGCCATTCAGTAATAATGAATAAATAATAGTTAAGCGAGACAAAGTAAGCTACAGTAACTAGGCATGTGTGGAAGAAAAAAGGAAATAAAGGAAATTAACATTTAAAATAGAAATTAAAGAAGTAATTGACTAAATGTGCCAAATGAATGTCCTTGGAAAACAGGGTATTATTATTCTTTAATGCAGAGCAAACTCGGTGTGGGGAACAAATTAGAAAAATCCCTAATGTGCTAAAAAAATTTACAAAGAGTTATGAAAAATGTCCATAGAGTTGAACAGATAAAATAGTCACTGTCAGGTACGGGGTCCATCTCCATTTCTCCAGAGCCATTATCCTGCTGGTTTTCAAAGTTTCCCTGCTTCAGCTCACCTGATTTGGATCACATGGATCTGTTCTAAAGCTCTACACATTCCAGATAATGGCACATTGACATGAATCGGGTGTGTTGAAGCGGGTAAACTTTTCAAAACTGCAGAATGGCAGCGCTAGAGGACCAACTTTGGACACGCCTGAGGTATAATCTTATTTCATCCAGGGGAAACAGATATAACTTAAAAAAGGGTTGTTACCCATATTATCTTACTGGCTATTTCATAGACAAAGTCTTTTTTTAGACAGCTTAGTCCACAGGTAAAAAGAATTTGAAATTAATGAGAATGAATGATATATAAAAAAAGAACCAAAAAGTCCTATTCTTAACATCTACATTTCCGCCGAAGAGATAACTGGAACATTAAAGATCTGTCTTTTAAATACAATCAATTTCTCAATAGCAAGTTAATTAAACAGTTAAGTAATCATGAAATAGTTTGCGTCAACTTCTTTCAAAAAGTACCTGCCATGCATTGATTTCTTAAGTCAACTATAAAGCAAATAAAGACATCAGATCCATATCACAGTCACAAAACAAAACCAAAAGATTTCTAATGTCCCACTTTAACTAAGAACTCAAAAGTATTTGGCGCTTACAGAACATTTATTTTACAATTTCAAGATATCCAGATTGGTTCTACTGACAATTCAATTGATATCCATCAACCTAATGCGGATATTTTCTGCTTTGTGTCTGTTTTACACTGTACACTGACTGCCCACAATGTTAGATGTGCAGCTTTGCTTGACAAATTATCAAGATTTCTTATTAATAGATTTCATGGGGAAAGGATCTACTTGATTTTATTTTATTAATAAGCATCATAGCAGAAATGCAAAAGAACTAATTTAGTATTTTTCTTATTAGGATATTCTTAAATCAAACACAGAATACTGTTCCACTGGGCAAGGACATTGAAGTTATGCTTATAATATCACGACGCAGAATCTTCTCCAAAGCACATAAATGAACATGTTTGTGATCATGTTAAATGCTAAAATGATTTATCCAATCTGTTTTAAGAATATGTCCTGTACTCTGTAATTACTTTGACCCACACAATAGTTACTTGAATGACGTCATGATGTCAGTCTTGAATGCGTCTCAATATAATATTTGTTTATGCTTCGTGTGCTACCCGTGCACCTAGAAAATGGAGGCGCATAAGCCAGCCCTGCTTGTGTTCATTAGAGTCACACTGGGAGAAGGAAGCTCAGCTTTCTTCCTTTCATGTTGCACAGTATTTGATACTAAACCTCAGCCACATGAGGCTGCCCCCTGCAAATGTTGTTACTGAGAAGAGAATCCACATGCACTGATGACATACATTTGAAAAAGTCCTGCATTTAAAACAATTCTGTTTACTTTTCCATCTGAGATCTTCGCTGTTTGTGGTGAATAGCTGCCAGTCAGTGTCATTTAATATACTAGTTATATAGAAAGACATATTTGAGACCCTTTATTAAGATCTTTTGAGCAAAAGGTCAAATTGTGATACTGGTTTAAAGAGATTCCCATTCATTTGTCGCACAGAGAACAACCACAAACGGTATGAGACTGAATAAGAACAATTTACAATACTTGCCCAAGGGGAAGATACAGCATATTTTCATCTGGGCTAGCCAGCAGATCTGATTTTACCATCCAAGGGTTAAAGGCGTCAACATAGACTCTCAGTTGTTTGAGTCATGGTGTTTCTAAGAGTTGAATAAGGGCAACTGGACTGTCTTGTCCAGTTAACCTTCAATCCAGATGATGTAAAAAGAGAAATGTCCTATCGTTGAAAATTAAGACATGTTTCCTGTCAATTTAGCTATGGGCATGAGTGATTTTTCACTCGAATGTTTTTCAGTCTCCTCGGTTTATAATTTAGACACTTTGTTTGGCCCTTATATATGAAAGCATTGGTATGTAACGTTCAGGTGCACACAGTCTCATAAAATAAAAATATTGGCCTTACAATTATTGGCACCTAAATTGACTTTTTGGTGTTGAAATTGGCCTTACTTCATCCACACGCACACAAATATAATTAGAGGTAGATAAAATTTAAGAAAAAAGATCATATCTGCAGTTCAAATCCCCCCCAACCCCCCGTGAGTGTGTTTTACTCCCATGCCCTGGAAACACACTTCTTGGAATTTTCTCCATGACTAATATCCCAAAATCAGTTACTCTCGTGTGCTTGCTTGGAAACATGGTAAAGAGATATAATTAAACCATGTAAACAGTATTTATTTGTTTTAGATTAATTTCAGGCTTTTTAAAGAGCGAGTCTGTTACATAAGCACAGCTGGCTGAGAGGTGCCTATTTCATGAGCCGCGTTCCTGGATCCTTTCCCAGCCGTGAGTGTACTGAAGTCTCCACCGTGATGACTGTCAGTATAGAGAGTGAAAAGAAGGGGGCAAAGCAAACTGCCAATACGTCTAATTATCGCGGATGATGTACCCATAGCTCTTCTTTTGGATCAGCGCGTCAGGAGAAAAGCTTCGGCTGAAAGTAGACTTCAGGGATGTGAGCATAAATCAATGTGTCACACGTTTTTACTTGAAATCTGAACAGGTATTAAAAGTCAAGCACAGAGCATCATGAAACATGAAGGGCAAAGCACCATGGGAATGACATGAGAAGCAGTATCAAGTCAAGGCCAAGGGCATTCCGATATGGAACCATCCCTTTCGATTAGTTGATGAAAATGTTCTGGTACTTCTGTTACTGTTTCCATAGAAAGGATAGAAATTATAATAAGATTGATCAGATTAACCTGATCAATCATGTTAATCTAATACAGATACTTACTCTAAAATATGTATGAATACTTAAAATATACAAATAAATAAAACGATTTATGATTTAGATTTATTATTTACGATTTAGATACAGAAATTTGGAGGTAAGCAGCTAATTTCTGTCTGTTTAATTCACGAGTCTTTGGGTATGTCAGAAATCAGTGACGTTTGCGTTCAAATTGATGCCTAAAATGTAATATCATGAAAAGCCATTATTATTGTGCACAATGTCTCATTCACCTTTGTAGGTAACAAATGTCTTGCTAATTATTGTGCACTCACTAAGGAAATATGCCATATTTGGATTTTGCAGAACAGTTAATGCTTCTTGCACCAACATGTTTGGATTCATAGTGAAAAGACAGATTTTGAAATGCAGCTCTTTATGCCACATGTGAAGAAAATCAAAGATGTGCTTGATGGGTTGAAGGCCAAAGTTAACCACTTCATAGCGGTCTTGTGTAGGGTGTATTTGTGAATATATGAAATGGAACTACACACTTGACTGAAATTGTAAAAAGCAAAGCTTAAGAGCTGCACCATAGATGTTTGTAGGCTACGAACACACTAAATAAGTCGTATTACTGCATGTGCTGTAACTCAAGTTTCTCTCCAATGAATGCCTGGTTGGAAGCCAATCAGTGGATTGATTTTGAGCAATACAACAAGGATCACCACAATCAGTGGCCTCGGCATCTGATTGACATCAATCAGATGCCGAGGCGTCTGAATTGTGACATCACAATTTTATTTTCATTACCATGGGGAAATGTATTCATTGGTGACATGCCTTCCTCCAATGCACCATGCAAACTGTATTTCTATGTTCCTGGCCTATTTGGGTATTTTACAGTTATTGCATTTTTTTCTACAGTACAACATTGGAATATCCAGATGGACTTAATTTGTAATCTAACTGCTTTACATAACCTTTTTGCCAAACAATACACCTGCAAGTGCTCAGCCAATAAGCATGGTCCTTACAAATGTTTTTCTAATGTTAGCATTGCTATCGGTTTTGATCATGACATAACATCTATTTTTTTATTATAACAGTTGTTAAATAACTCATATGGTTCAAAGATTCAGAATATGCTGGCTTTTTTTGTGCATTTGAGACTGCCATTAATGTTTCTGCACTGTGTGTAACCTGTCCTATGTGTAACCTGTTAAGTAAGGTTCTGGGAATGTACTGACTTTGTGTACTGTTGCTCAGGATATCTTGTGTTGCTGAACATTCAAAGATACGACAAACTTAAAGAGATATGATGACCTGAAAAGCCACTCAGTTGCTGAGGTCTCAAAAATATGTTATTATGCATTGGGCCAATGCATACAATTTGTGATTAACATTTTAGGTGTATTTTAATCGGTGATTCAACCAT
The DNA here is from genome assembly GCA_907169785.1 of Menidia menidia. Taxonomy (NCBI): domain Eukaryota; kingdom Metazoa; phylum Chordata; class Actinopteri; order Atheriniformes; family Atherinopsidae; genus Menidia; species Menidia menidia. The sequence goes on along the minus strand of CAJRST010022223.1, from coordinate 2,735,199 downwards.
TATGGAACTCCAACATATATAAATATATATATATATTACGCATGCAGCCATCGCTTATAACACCGCGATTTCTCTGAACTCGCCTTCACCCATTTAAGGCTTGCTCACCGGCAAAGAATACACCCACACACTCTCAGATAGAATTGGATGACAGTCACTATTGGCTCTTGATGTGGGTCATCGCGCGTCACAACCAATTATATATACAAATTCTATAATTAGACTGTTTACAACTGTATTTGTCTTTTGTTTTTATCAGCAATTTGGCTCGCCTGAAATACGGAATGTTTTTAGCAATGCATGAAAGATTTTTCACGCAATTTTTTTTATTACTTATCAAAGTTAAAACTTTAAAGAAGACCCTGGGGCTCCATGGAGGAAAGAAAGTTTCAGACGGAGCATCAAGGCTGTACATCTGCCACATCTACTTTCAGAAAATACTTTTTTTCCCCTTCAGAGGTTCTCCAGACTTTGATTCGTCTGGATCGTTTATGGGACCTGTACTCGGCTCAGTGGCCTAAAATAAGAGTTTAAAAATATTAATATTTTAGTTATTAAAAAGGTACTAAAGGGAGGCTATTTCGACGTCGGCCTTGTACGAGATACCGTGAGCGCACATTTTTGTACGTGACCTGCAATGTGCTGTGTTTTTTATAACGCTGCCGGTTTCTTAGAGCACATGGGATTGTGCATTGTGGCACATGTCACTAGCATGTGTTTGTAAATGCGTTTCCTCCCCACCTGTGACAAGGGGGTCTTCACAGCATGCTGTTAACGCTGTATTCCTACCGCTCACCTCCCTCGGCAGGGAGCAAAAAGCTGTCAGGAGGAGCAGAGGGAAGATTTAGATGGAGTAGGCTCAGACAACGGCAGGCTCCCTGCATCTGGAGCCTTCGGCTTTAATGAGCGTAATTGGGCCAGACTCAGGTGAGCTTTCCACACTCGTGCCAAATTGGAAAAAAAAGGCTCTTAGAGCAGCAGTCCGAGTGCCAATGGTGAACTGGCTGCGATCAGCCTCTGAAGAGGTTTGGGAAAGTGCTTTAACAGGTTTAGCTTCTTTTTGGTTCAGAAAATCAAGAGAACGAAGGCATCGAATGTAGAATTGCTTTGAAAGGAATGTCTCACAATTACATTATGATTTTGTCTTTGTTCTCACTTAAGGTTAACCCTTTAAAGCCTGATCCAAGAACAAAACAAAAGAGAAAATTGATTTTTTTTTTTTAAATTCCTTATTTTGCCTTTTAACAAAATATGTAAAAAGAAAAAACAGAAATACACTTTTGATTAATCATTTATTACTCTGCGATAAGTCAAAATTATTTTTTGTGTAGTCTTCTGCCCCCTGTTATCAGGTATATCTGATTGTGTAAAATAGGATTTTGAGAACATTTTTCACCATTAAATGATGCAAAATGTGTCAGACGTAAAACATTTCAGAAACTGATACAATCAGATACAAATCTGATACATTTGGCATTATAGGGTTAAAGTAGGAAAAAACAGAAATAAACGAACATTGATTCTTTTTTATGTTTTCACCAATTAGAGTGGAAATTGAAAGGAAATTAATTTATGCCCTTTTCTCCCAGGCTTTATTAAATGTATACGTTCTTTGGCTACATTCACACACTCAAGGACTTCATGATTCCAGGCTCTCTCAGAGTTTTTTTTTCTTACCGGACACATTCCTGCATTTATACACACGTCGGGGGGCAACAATGGGCTCAGTGTCATGATCAAGGACACTTTAACATGTTTTCCTGGGAATTCCAGGACAAAAAACATTGACCTTCAGATAAGCCAACCACCACCTCCCCCATGGGATGCTTTCATTAAAATAACACATACAGAGCCTACAATGCCTGCTATTTGATCCGTTTGGATTACGTCTTTATTTAAGTTCGTCATTTTGTGGCGGGAATGACCATTCCGTCCCCCCTTTTCCTCAGTGTCCAGCTGATTTCAGATCTGATTATTTATTGGTGGATATATTATTCGACAAAGACAGGGATTAATTGATGTTAATGGCAGAACTGAAACTAAAATATACAGATCATCCTGTAGAGTGTTTTATATATCCTCAGAACATTAACGTGGCTAAACTGATCACATCATAAGATCTGTGGGGCCTAAAACTAAAATGTCAGGGCTGTTTTTGAGTTGGCAGCGGATGTTTAAATGTCAGTTCATGGGTACTGATAGAAGAGTTTCTTCTTAATATTTCACTTATAAACAGGAATTGTCAGCAGTAGCACCATTTTCAAACAGAATGGGCTCAAAGAACACGACAAACTGTCGGATTTGAAAGCAGAGCCTCTGAACTCTTCACTGACCATTATGATTGGATCTGTCAGCACCTATTGGAAAACAAGCTAATCAATGTATACACTCTAAACTACACTTTATATGTGTAGACTAGAGGCTTTTGTGTGGAGTTTGCATGCACTCTGTACTCCCGATTCCCCTCATAGTCTAAAAACATGCATGCTAGATTAACTGGATACTTCAAATTACCTGTAGGAGTGACCCTGCTAGGCTTAAGTTGTATAGATAATGGATGGATGGATGGATGGATGGATGGATGGATGGATGGATGGATGGCCTTAGTGGAAAAACATGCAGAGAAAAGCAGACAAGTTGGAGATCAAAGCCGCTACCCTGAAAACCTTCAGTTTCCAATATAGTGGACCACACAGTACTGTCCTTCAGCCCTAGAAAAAGAAACATAAAATAAATGAAACCTCAGTTGCAATGATTTGGCTCAGAAGCCCTTTAGGGCTGCGAAGTTGGAGTTAAAGAAGCCCGCTGCATATTGGCATTCTGCGGGGCTACCCGTTCGGCTCTCAGAACCAAAGCCGACATTTAATTTGCAACCAAAATGAGGTGAACTTTGTGAGAAGCGGGTCATTTTTACTGCTGTAATCGAAGTGCCCTCTCTTTGCTTTTAATCTGACTTGCTCTGTATGAGAGGACACAGCCCCAGTATTGGTGTCTTTGTGCGTACGGGGAAAGAGTGTGCGTCGTACGACTCTTTTCTAATTTAGACGCTGTCATAAAATATGCATACGATTTCAATTTTTTGGTCACTTTTATCTAATGTGTCTGGCGGTAATGTAAGCGCACACTTCAAATGAGGTATCAATGGGGGATCCGAGTCTTTTAAAGAAAACTGGAAAGCCACATTCAGATTCAGGCGCCTCGGCTCGTCAATTTGAACCGTATCCTGGGTTCAAACAGAACCACGCTCCGACATAAGTGCGAAAGAAAATTGTCACGGTGGGAGAAGACAGTGGCTGAAACCTAATAAGTCTAAAGAGAGAACAAGGAGGAGAGAATGAAATTACGGCGCCGTTTTTATGTAGCAGCTTTCAAAGTGGAGACGCTGCAGTGTTTCTGAGCCAGAGACCGTGAGGGTTTTTTTTTCCCCACTGATTGATATGAGAAATAGTGAGGAAAAAAAGCTTCCATTTGCCATGCGGATCGCCTTGAAACCCACTCATGTCTCTTTCAGTACAAATATGAAACAGATACGTTTGTCATCTATGTCCAGGGGGAAAAAAAAGGTTAGATAACATTAGTTAGTGTTTAGGTAGGTAGCTTTCTTGCGTACAGGGCAATCGAGGTTAAGTTAGAAAAGCTGCCACATATGAGAAAAATAAACTGTGGCGTGTTTTTGTCATGTTTTTTGTGGGGTGTCAACCTAACCATGCACTTATAACCTGTAATTCCAGGCATTTAAGGGTGGGAGCAAAGCAGAGAAGTGAAATAAAGTGCAAAATTTCCAACCTCTCACTTGTAATGGAACTTGACGGTGTTACTAAATCAAATCAATGTTTGTTCTCAACTCACAAAAGCTGAAAAGTCATTTTCGGAAAAATAATGCATGTTTACAAATAGAGTTTTAGTTGCACGGCACATTATGATTCGTCTGAAACAATCACTGTTTTTTCATAAGCGGAACCCGGTCCAGCTGTGCTGGAATCTGTTTACATCGCTCTATTTGTTTCTAAAAAATCTTTGATCGTGAAAAAAGTCTTATGACCCAGAGTAACCCAAAGACACTTTTGCATCTGACCTAGTTGTTGGTGTTCATCTTACTGCGGCCTTTTCATTAGATTGGACGAGTATTCTTCCAGAGAGTTGGTGTGTTAAAAGAGAGATACACAAAAAAAAAAGATGAATCAACACGGTACATATTCAGACCTGAAATTCCACAGCAACACTGTAACCAGAGTTCAAATGTATTCAACTTAGTAAGGCTACATATTTACAGTATATTCAGTGGCCAATAGCTCTGTTTGCAAATGATTAAAAGGAAAAAAAGAAATAAAAGAGATAGCACAGAAAAGTCAGCCTTGGAGGGAAAAAATAAGACCCGTCTTCATGTATGCATTAGATTAAAGTTATGAAACATGTGCTTTTCTTCATCATCAATGTAAAAAACAAACATTGCTAGAGTGTCTCTTAGGTCAAAACCGTGCTACGGACTGACCTAACTCACCTAACTCTCAATGTACTCTGGAGCAAAAGTAAGAACAAAACCAGTTGTTTTCTTTGGTCACATTTACATTTACGTGTAAAATGTAATGCAATAACACTTTTTTTTAGCATTCTAATCAAGCGTTGGTGATGCTCTTGGCTTCCAAATGATGCATCATTGCTCTGATGTCAAGCCTGGTGTTGTGTGTATATGACGCAGAGTATTTGTGAGCGCGTCGTGCTGGAAAGTAGATCGCTCTAGTCTACATTACCATACCAGTGGTACGTCATGAGTGTTGGCATTAGTCATCTGACATATGTAGCACAAACCAGTCAGATCTGTGGCAGCTGGTCTGTTTTCCACAATTCAATACTAATCGCAACCCCTGTGTAAACTTCCTATGAAACTTTTTTATTCATTCAGAGACTAAGATCTTCATGCTTAAAGTCAGCGTTATGATCATTTTAAACATATCTTTGAAATTGACCACACACACGCAACATTATCGTGTCTTAAATTCACACTTTTGGTCAGTTATTGCAGGGAATTCTGATGGAGTGAGGCAGTTAGTGACGATTGAAGACCCCTAGAAGTGTCAAGACTTCATAATTCATATATTACAAAAATTTGGTAAATGAACGCAAAAATGATTAGAATCATGAATCTTAACTGCAAGGAAACATTACAAATATATATATATATTTGTAATGTAATGTTTCCTAAATATATACAGTGGGGGAAATAAGTATTTGACCCCTTTTGCAGGTTTGCCCACTTACAAAGAATGCTTATTTTTCCTTATAAGATGATTATCAATTTTTAGAAATTCTTATGATGTGATTTTCTGGAATTTTCTTTGGGATTCTGTCTTTCACTGTTAGAATGTACATATGATTAAAGTTATAGATTGTTGCATTCTTTGTAAGTGGGCAAACCTGCAAAATCAGCAAAGGGGTCAAATAATTATTTCCCCCACTGTATATATATATATATATTTGTAATGTTTCCTTGCAGTTAAGATTCATGATTATAATAATTTTTGCATTCATTTACCAATTTTTTTTAATCATCCCCCCTACATACACACACACACACACACTTGCTAACTAATACAAACAAATTAATACAATAACAATTTATATCTACAGTTTGAGATAAACAAATCATTCATGTGGTTCAGAGGCTATATTCTTTGAGTTGCTTTTGAGATCAGTCTAACAAAGGAACAGCCAAAAAAGCAGCCGCTTCTTTATTGGGACCCTGGAAGAACTGAGTATGGTGAGACTTGTTCACTGTGTGCACATTTAGGATGTGAGCTATGTTGATCTGGCTGTTTTTTTATTTTTGTCACTGGACAGAGATTTCTTTTGTGAATCGTGCTGAGTCGAACGGCTTTTGATTTTTCTCTTTTGATGGAAAAACGCTTGCGGAAAATACTCGGGTTGGTGTTTACTTTCTGCGCTGACATCTGATGCAAAAAGGAATATCATCTGCAAGGATTTATGACACTACTGAGGCTTCAGAAGATGGCTGCGTTTGTGTGTGCGTGTGTGTATTTCTTTTTTTTCGACAGAGGCTGCACTCATTCCATCATGTTGATTTTTTTTTTAAAAGAAAGAAAACTATAAAAGAAGATTTGCATCAACTTAGTTGTGGAATTACTTGAAAATCCTCCAAAATATGTTTACATTTCTGAGTTTGCGCTTTTTCTTTTCATGGCACCAACTGTTTTTATTCTTTCTTTCTCTGTCTAATGGACCTGTAGTGCCACACAGACAGGGTTCTTACAATAATTTACAAGGTGGTAAAAAGGAAACCTGACCTTTCCATTCTTCATGCATTTTCTTCTATATAATAAACTAGTGAATGTGGTTGCTCACATGTCCTCAGATGTTTAATTGTCATTGAACGCAGCACAGAGTTTGACATAATAGTCGCCTATACGCTGGTATTTTCACAGTCAACAAGTCCTGAAAAGGCGTTTTTAGAGTCCGTATCTTTGAATGAGATCATTTGATGGAGCATTAATCAGGGTTGTGACTTAGTCTTAACTCCCTCAGAGAAACAATGATCACGCGGTATAACCAGAGTGCCATCTGATATGAAGATGCCGTGAAATTAAACCAAAGATCTTCCCAAGTTGCATTCATAGTATAAGACTGCAATAAATGATCTGAAGTAAATGAGATTGGATTTGGGCAGTGATTTATGAGTTTAATTGGGTCTTACTTGCTTTATTTATTTTTATTTTTATCTATTATTAACAATAAAAATAATTAGAATTTACATTTTGAACCTCACCGGTTCAATTGCTTGTTACAAGGAAAGCTAATCAGCCAATCACATGGCCACAACCCAAACAATGTATTTAGGCATGTAAAGGAGGTCCAGACAATCTTAAAGGTGGTTAAAAGTCCATCAGCTAACGTTAGGAGACTGAATAAAATCGGACAATAGAATATTGGGAAAGCTTTCCCGGTCTGACGAGGCTTTGTTGAATATTTTTCAATTTCTCTTCAAAATTTTGCTGACGCTGCCAGTTAAATTTCCAGCTATATGAGTTTGACATGATCTCTGAAACATTTAGTTTTTCACTTACCTGCTACTTTCTCCCTATCATTAGGAAACATAAGAGGAGAATAGCAGATTCCTCTTTCTGTGTGGATTACACCCAGCTTGAAGTGGATCCGAGCAAACTGTTACTTTGAATATACGGAGACAAGACACATCTCTAATCACAGCCAAAACTTGCGAGTGGAGGTCTGGAAGGCAAACTCAGATTCGTGACGGGTTGTTTGTGGCGGCATTTCAATGGTATAACCACGAAATCAAACAACTAAACAGCAAAAGTCCCCGCTCACCCGTTCGGCTTCGCTAAGTTTGGAAAAGCAAAAGAGCAAAAGAAAAGATACAAATGTCTTCACTGCATTTTTAAAGTAGAAAAAAAAGTCTGTTTAAGTTCACTCAGCAAATGCTGCAGGAACTCATTCACAAGCTTCTGCTCTTTCTGTTATATTATTTATTTATTTATTTTTTTTTTTACTGTTTTCTTAATGTTCCCATCATCTCCTTGCAACCACCACTTGTGTTTGTTATAGAAATGGTTTATCATATCCATTTACCTGCTGTCCCATTTTTGCAATAGCTGTTAACAGCTGCTTAAAACCTTTTCCCAAAGCTGTTTTTCCAGATGTGACTCGATGTGTGTCAGGCATTGTGTGGAATTGGGCTTTATTGGCAACACAAATGTTGACATAATGCGAAACTTTCCCAGTCTGAACAAAAAAAACTAAAGAGCTCTCTCAGAAAAACAGGTGCAGTCTGACTGAAAAGATGTTTAAAATGACAAAGCTGTGGTGCAATTGTGGTTTTTAGTGACTTGTTACACATTCTAAATAGTAACATTTAAAAAAAATGTTTCAAACAACTAATCATCTAAGCAGTGTCTCATTAAAAAGCCTTGAACTTTGAATTGAACTGATCCCACTGGTGCTTATGGCTTTTTATCCTGTTTCTTTCCTCAGATTAACATGCTTATAGTCACTTTTGCATTAATTCTACTATCAAAAGATGTTTTTTCTCCTTCTTTTAAGCATCATTGCTTCATATTTATCATAGGATGCATATGTTCCCTCTTACAATGATCTGAAGTTTAATTTCCTCATGAAAAGCACTGTAAAGTTTAGTTTTCTAGTTTATTAAAGAAGACCTAAAGAAAAACACCTGGCTTTACTGTTAAGGGTTTATTAGCACATGAGTATGCAAATATGCTGAGATTGAATGTGAAGCTTTAGGGGCTGTACCTTTAAATATCAGCTGGCAGGCACATTTCCAATAAAGATGTTACTCTTTTTGGGGTTTTGACGCAATTTAAAGGCTCAGTTGATACAACCTGAAGGGGCCAACAAACCCTTCGGCTAATTTTTTCTACTTTAGAATAAATTTATTTCCACCATGTTTGAATTTTCCAGTGGAATCCCAAACCAGTCTGCAGATTTGAATGTCTTGAACTTGAAATGTGAATGTGAAAATATTCGTGTTTGATCGTTGATTGAGAGGGACACATTAAGGCGGACTAAAAACGGCCTGGTGAATAAAAAAAAACAAACAAAAAAAGGTTTCCGTCAGGGTCCATTCTGGTGATTCTAAATCCGATAGCTGATAAAGAAGAAGGAAGGAATGATGGACTAATGGGATGCAGACTTTATTGACTGGGGGGCGGCATTACTTATCGTGCTGGCGCGTGTGATGAGCGGTGCAGCTTTTTGCCACCACAGTGACCAAGCGGTCAGCTTTAGATCCACTCACTCTCCGCTCGTGGTTGTTTTCATAAAGCTCTCTGCTTATTAATTTACGAATTTCCTACTTTGCTCATATCTCACAGCATGGGCTGCTATTCTAGAAATAAACCACCATCAAGGCTAAATTGATTACTTTTTTCTTTTTTTTGTCCAGTTAATGTTTATCAGTGACCCCTATCTGACTTATTGATTGATGGTCATGTGACCACCACCTCCCAGTATTTTTTCCTTGATATGCTAACGACTTTAGGGGCTATGAGGTGCATGAGGAGAATTCTTTTTCTACCAAATGTGTTTGAAAGCACATGTTGTCAGAGGTCTAATTGGAATTCATGGCTGTTCAGTTAGTTTGTAGTGAAGTCCTTCCCCTTAGGTTGCAGAGCCTCATCTGACTGCAAAGCAAGATAAATTAATAAGTGCAGATATTAGAAATTTAGTGGGCAGAGAAGCTATCTTGACCTCAAACAATGCGCTGAATACATTGTTTTTAAACCATCAAAGCTCAGGTACGGCTTTTGTACTTTGAATAGAAGCTTATTCTGTCTTATCCATTCAGTTTAAGCCAAAGGGAGACAAAAAAAGAAAACAGCAATACTTGCCCAGAAATCTTAATTATGGAAATGTTAGAGTGAGCAACAGCATTAAAGTTCAGGCGTGCTATAATAATGGGAGCCAGAGCCCGTTTTATGCTAACGACCGTCCCATTGTGAAATGCATTAGCATGAAATTTAATAAAAATTTGAAAGACTGTATTGTATGTGTCACAAAAAAATGACTCATTAATATTTATATAAGCACGGGGGCACCAGATTCTTTAGGTAAGAACCATTTCTATAATTATTATAGATCAGTCTCATAATCCCACTTACTTGCTCTCATTTGAATTGACCGAAATATTACAGAAGAGAGCCCATCGAGATGAATGGAACATTTTTATTGAACTATTATCGAAACCACAAAACACGGAAGCATGATCCTGATATCACAAAGAAAATATTGGTGTGTTTAATGATACCACGGTTACAACAGAGACACGAGGTGATGCAGAAAAAAGGTCTTGTGGATGAGTATAAATGGGATTGTGCTTCTTCCCACAGCCAGCAAAAGAATTGTAAAAGAGATCACAGGAGTGTGATTCCTTTCATTGAACTCCTGGGCAGGTTGTTGTCTACTAACAAATTGGAAAATAGTTATTTTCCTTCCAGTGCTGAGACACGAAACAGAGAATAGCTGAAAATGAGAAGGGGAATCGGTCCCCGGATGAGGATTCCTACTGCGTTTAGAGTCACACGTATATGCTACACTGTGTCACTTTAGGAATGTGGCGCTATTTTGTACACTGTCAGAATGTGGTTGAACACAAATAGCAAAGCACATCCCCCCCAAAAAAAGAAACCTGACAATGCAAATCGGCAAATTAACTCCATATTTTTGGGTAGTTTAACTTGGAATAGCTAAATTGTCAACAGTCAACATGAGATGCAATGTTTTCCCCTCCAGGTCTTGTAATTTTGCATTACTGCTGCAATACTTTAGTTTTCTAGATTTTTTTATCTAAAAGCAAATCCCAATGTATGCATTTGTGAACTCCATTAAAAATTGAGGTAAATCCCGAAAAATAGGCCTTACAGCATTATTCTCTATTCCCTTCAAAAAGGATTAACCTGAAAAGCATGAAATGACCTGAACAATTCCATAAACATATAGATGTAAAACATAATAGTAAGTGTGATATAGTGGAAGCATGGAAATGGAAACTAAATAATGGATAGTGAGCAAAGTCTTAACAATGTCTTTATTTTCAATCCAGGATGGATGCATGTAATTTCAAATTCGTGAACAAACTAAATAAACTCACACTATAACTAAAGTGAATAAATAATTGAGTTATTCACTGGGTCTAATATTTCATTCATTGCCACCCATTCAAAATCAAATATTCACTGTCTCATTCTGACTATAAGTCAGACATAAATAATGAGAATCCCAGACAATGTGCTTCCCCTGAGAAATTGTCTGATGTTTCAACTCGTTTAATTATTTCGCGTTTTTTTGGGGCGACAGCAAATTGAACCCTTAAATAAAGAACCCCACACATCCCAAAATCTGATGATGGATACATAGTTATCTCTAAAGGCAGATTTGTTGAAGGTAGTTGTAGTTGCATAGAATCATTGACACAGTATAAACAGTATAAGTTTTCCTTTTATTTTAACAACAGTATTGTGTTTTATTTCATTGCTCACATAAAAATCTTCTTAACCCCAGAGGGATAAAAACAAGGTTCACACAAGGTTCAACCGTATGAATTTTGAAGCAGTTGTAAACATTGATAAAGATTTATTTGCCATAATTTCCAACATATTAAAGGAAGACAAGGCTTTTACCAACCAGAATAATTTTCCAAATTTAAACCCTGTAGTATGACTTTAATTCTAAACAGGAGTCTTCTGAGAAAGTAAGAAATTATAGATATTCATATACAAGAAATGAAAATAAGTTTGACAGAAGAGTTGCCGTTAAAATTTGGCCACTGGCTTCTTTAGTGTGTAAAACAGTGAACAGAAAGCACTCTGAGAGTATATGAGTATCGTGAATCTTATTTGAACAGCTGAGTATGTCATTCCTTTTACAACCCATAAGGAAAATTAAACTTTTTCATTACTGAACCACCCCTTACACGAAACAACCACATACTGTCATGAGTTAGTAACAGTTAAAAATGTACAATAATAAAACCTGCTGAAAAAGTACAACTTTATTAGTCATTTGGTTTGTGATTTATTTGTCAACACGATTCAGTGAGCATCTTTTGTATTTTTCCTCACTATAAATGTAGAATGACTGATGTGTATTTCTCTTGATTATGACCTAAAGCTATTTTTACTTTAGTTTTCCCGTTATATTCTTTCCTGCAGCTGTTTTCAGACCACAGTATGTTTATATTCCCAGCATACTATCAGTAAAGATGGAGAAATTGAGGCTTCAATCAAATCATACAAGATAATTGTCAAGCTTTCCACAACCCTGTTTGATAGAGTGTCCCATCAAGCCAGGGGTTGGAAATTTTGGAGTCATTTCGCCCGACGGTATTTGCAATTTTCACAGAAAGGTACCTGTTTTTGTCGTCACTTTCAATTTGGGCTGGATATTGATTGGTATCCTTGACTAAACAACCAGTCTTGAACCCCTTCAATCAGCTAGACGTCCAGTAATTGCTTTGTCACTTCTCTCCGGAATCTTTACGCTCAGCGGGTTCCCTTAATTTCAATCAGGGCACAATAAATCAACAAACCCTAAGTCCACCATTTTGATTGCTTCCCTCATAATAATATCTGACTCTTTCAGAAATTTGAACTCAAGCAGAACTGACTGTTTCGTGGTTTTAGCAAAATAATATGTCATTTATGAAATGTGGGACAATTTGAAATACAAAAAATTGTGTAGTGATGCAGTAAAAGATAAAAAGAGACATTGATATATATATTTTGTTGCATTCTTTGATTACATCTGCCTAAATGAGGACGTTATGGATCCCCAGATGCTGACTTTTTGCATGGGTCATCAAAGTTGATGGGACAGTTTTCAGTCCCAGGTGAAACGTTTAGGGGGGAAAAACCTATTGCGTATTGTAAAAATCTACAATCCGTTTCTTAGTTAGCGGCATTTCAGCGGTTCACTTGACAGGTGGGAGCACAAAAGGCAAATCATTAGTTGCACCTCATTCAGCCGGCCGACTCAAGGTTAGAAGACCAATTACGTGCAGGTAGGGATACTTATGCAAATATTACCATGTGAATGGTTTGCTCTCTCCGAGCGTCGTAAAGGTCAGTGTTTCTCATCGCTGCTTAACAACGGGTGCGAGGCAAAGGTGGTTGAATGATGTTCCGCTAGAGAGCACAAAGTCACACGCCGGACGGATCCCTCGCCTTGTTTCGAATGCAAAAGGTCACGGTCAGTTTGTGTAGGAAGATGAGAGCTGATGGGCAATTATGGAGCAGATTTACGTGTCAGCGTCAAATGAGATTCAATTTATCTATTTAACATAGTTAATTATCTTCATTTACTTTGTCTTGATAGATGTAGGAGCTATGTAGTTATTTTTTACGTACTGAGACCAATATCTCCAAATCCTGATGCTTAACGTAACAATCCTGAGTGACAGAATATCAAATTGTTCTGTCAGGAGTAAGAATTTCCACACAAAAGCCAGATTTGATGTCACTGTAACAAAGCCTTGGTGCAAAAACCTGTTAACACTATCAGAGACATCTTCTCCTTTAGGAACTTATATGATTCAGGAATGATGGTTTCCACATGTGCAAAGCATTTCATTCTAAAGGCTTTACTTGTATCTGCAAATCTGTTATTCAGACTGATTCCAAAACTGAAAATGGGGTTCCTCCTAATTCAAGCATGTGCAGCTTTTTTAATTCAGGTGCTGGAATTATTTTTCAGGAAAACATATTTTTAAAATACACATCAAGCAAAGGAAAAGATCTGACTTCTTCCAAGTGTTTTAGGAGACTCATAGTGGTTACTCTCCAGCTTTTGAAGGGATGTACTTTTTGATTAGCCATACAAAATATTCAGCGAGTTAGCATTGGAATTATTGATATTAGAATAAAAATAAATAGAATGTAAATTCTAAGAATAAAAAACGAAATATTTGGACAACATGAGTCCAGCTTCTAGCTAAGCTGATGTCTCTTTTTAGATAACCTTTTTTTCCAATAAACATTTTACTCTCCAGGGGTTTTTGACACAGTTTAAAGCCTCACTCAGAACAACCTGAAGGGGCCCACAAACCTTTCCTTCACAACCTTTATTTATTTCCCCGTGTGTTTGAGTATTCTGCTGCGGAATCACACAGTCTGCAGATCCGAATGCTTTTACCTTAAGGTATGGATGTGAAAATATGCGTTAAGGCACGTTAAGGCGGATTTAAATTGGCGCAATTCCTGAAACTTCAGTTTGAATTTGAAAATATATAATGCTCAACAAGCCCTTCAGGTTTTGTGAATTTGCGTCTTCTCAAGTGTGATCCAATTTGCTCCAATCCAACTAGCTTGAATGATAAAGCCAGCTTTGGTTGGAAATGTTGCTGACTTATGTACCTTACATATACCGCAAGCCTAAGAAGACATACGAGCCCAGTGGATAAATGAAATCCAAGGGGTTGCTCGACTCTTGCGTAGAGGGATCCTGTCTTTCAGCTTTAAGATATTTCCTTTCTTCAACATCTGATTCACATTCATGCGCAGAGCTTGACCATTTGTTCGTTTGTTCAGAATCCGGTGTCTTTAAGCAGGGAAGCATCTACAACTGTGTTGAACACATCTGAACTAAATTAAAGGGTTATCTTTAAAAAAAAGTTAGATAAAGTTAGGTAAAGACTTACGTCGGACCACTTTTCAACAGACTATTTTAGCAACTTCAAGCAGTTGGAACTGTGAAAGCTGATCGAAAAACAGGAAGTGTCTTAAACTTTCAATGTTATTGCCCGTGGAGTTGAGTTCTCTGCTTTAGGTTGTACTTTCTTACCTGTTTTACACCTGGTTTTCACTATTATTCTTACTTTTTTTCAATCCCATCATTTGGTCCAGCATTTTAGGAGTAATGACAAAGTAATGACAAAATTATATAGCTCGAAAAAGCATCAACCTTTAGCATTTTTCTTTTTGACACTTGACTCACAATGTTCACAGCCATCTAGTCACATTTGGCTTGTGCATATTCTTTCTCTTTTCGAGCCTCCACCAGCTGCTGTCATGAAGAAAAAGCAGTGATCCCATGGCACCCTGCGTGGTCGGCCAATTATTTGGACAATCTCTGCCTCTGTACACAAATGCCCTGGTGTTGCTGTTCAATTACTGCTTTGAATAGAAGCACAGAGGTATCATATACAACAACTGCACTGGCCCAAAGGACCGGTGCCGGGCTTCCAAAAAGTCCACCAGGAAAAGAAAAAAATAAATAAATTCTATACACTATCATGTGAATATTTGGCTTCTGTGAATACACTGAAAAAGAAAGTGTTTATTTATTTTTGCTTTGCCAAAAAGGCCAAAAGGCTCACTCTTGTCAGATTCGTTCATAGCCAAATTCAGAAAAATACGTTTTTTATAAACATTTTGTTGCATTAAATTGAGTTTGCGTACCAAGTGGAGTAATGAAGAGGGAATCAGGTGTTAAATGTTGAATGTACAGACAAAAGGTGAAATAATGTTTGGCAATCACCAACAGTCCTTGTGGAATTTTAATTGTATGAACATGAACACAGACAAAAATGTACTAGTTTAATGTAGCAGTGCAATAGCTCGTGAGATAACTTTTATAGATGTTGAAAAATGTTACCTTTCAATGAGATTCAAATGTTTGAGAGTACTGATTTTGTCCTTTTTCATAATGAGGAATTATGATTTTTCAACCAAAATGGATTCGAGGTTTCAAAATTGAGGTTTTATATGTATCTAAACTATTCAAAGCCAAACGGTAGAAGCCCTGATAAATTGCAGGAATTTGAGTTTTAGCTTTTCTTCCACCATGCTTTGTGTAAGTAGGAAGTGTTTGTATGACAGATGTTTATTTCTCTTAATTACTTCAGTTTTGTGTCCTTTTTTTCTTACTTATTCGAGAAAAAACTACCGCACTCCACCTGAAAAACTTGAGAAATCCTTGTACCGTGTGGAAAAATATAAAATGATCTCCTTTGTTCTTTTCTTGTTTCCATGGCAACATGATAAGGTATGAAGGACAAGTTGCTGGCTCTAATGGAAACACCTCGGGAAGTACCTGGCCCTTCTGGCTGTAAACTACGTGCATTGTAGCAGAATATATATCTTTAAGATAATGTTTGCAGTGCTGAATCCTAAATGCAATTTGCAAATAAAACAGATAAAACAAATAAAGGTCACAGGGTGCATTCTGTGCAACAAAGGGGAGGGTGCTGTTTACAACTTCAAAAAAATAAAAGACAAAATATGCTTTCGAATAAAGACAAATGTCATGAAAAGGTTTTTTTTTTGCAAGTTTTAGAAGAAGTTCAGTAAGATAAAGGGAAGGTGCAAGTACAGCTATGATGACCTATTGTTTCCCACAATGAACATTAGCTGGAAATTTAGGATTGGGGTGGGTTATGGATAGGACTACTTCACATGGGCTGAAACATAGCTTGTAGCGGTAGTACGGACCTGTTGAAGATGGAAGATGAAGCAAAAAAAAGACACCGGCTGAAAAGAATATCCCGAGGCGAGGAATGATATAGCGCATTAAAGTTGTTATTTTACTTGTTTTTTGCATGTCAGTCCACTGGAGCACTGATTACGAGACCCCTGCACTGAAAAATGGCTGCCAGTTAAGTTTTTTCTGTTCTTTTTTATGACACCTTTCCATCTTTTGAATTAAACTATTCAAATTAATGAAAAAACTCTCCTCAAACAGCTAAAAAAATATGTTAAAAATAGGCTAGCGTGAGCAGAAACTGTATTATCCTAGCTTTATTAATTTACTAAGAAAGCTTAAAAGATTAATGAACTACAAGTACGTGTGATTATGTTTTTTTTGTTTGTTTTTTTGTCTTTTAAAGTAGCATCTGGGCCCAGTTTGCCCTTGCCACAGGCTAAAGATCAGCACAGGCATCTGAAATCAATAGCGTCCATGTAAATAATACTCGCCCGGGTTGTGATTTGTCTCCCGTACATGTATAATTGACAGTCTCTGTCATCCATCTGAGATAACGACAGCTGTTAACTTCGGTTAATGTTACATTCCCGACCCAAGGACACCATCTAGCCCTACCGGGTCGGGGAGGAGCGAATGTGTTGATACAGCACTCGCGACTCCCATGAATCACGATCGCATGCCAACGCGACCAAGAAATCAATATGAAGTCAAATAAGAAGAGCCAGCGATTGGCGTCCTGATGAAGAGCAGGTCGGATGCTATCCTTTTAGCATAATTCTGTTGACACACGGTAGGACCCATAACTAAAGGCCATGTTAAATTTAGCGGAGCAATTTTGTGCTATGAGCAGAGACGGTTTGAATGGTGGAACGGTTTTCAGCTCAGTGGAAAGTTTTCCGGAGAGAGAGAGAGAGATCTATCTAACAACGGTCTACACCAAAATCTGAGGAAGGACGTTGAATTTCAGTTTTAAACAAGCACATGAAGGCGTTACGGAATGATGTCAAGATCAATGCTGTCGTTAGGACAGAGAGATCTATTCTGATATTTTCATGAGTTCTGAGTTTTGTGGATTTTAGTTGCTTTTTTTTAATACTACTGTTTTTTCTTTCTTTTTTGGGGGGTTATTCTTTATTTTGGGGATTTTCTTAAGTTTTTTGAGCTTTTGGTTACCTGATTTGGGCATGCCTTTAACTTTTTTTCTCCACATTACAGATATATAAATTCATCCCAAAAAAAAAATTAGACGTTGATTAATATATATTCAGTAATATAATACAAGTCAGCTGGCTGCACCAGTCATGTAACACATTTGTTATAGTTTGTGAGTCTGACGTTGCCACGAACGTCTTAACAGATGTATCACATTACCACTTTCTCTCCAAAGCATCTCTCCGTTTCACGGTGTCATGAATTGGAGATGACATCTGAAGCCGATTGGCCTTTTGTCGGCCTTCATAAATCTCATTGGGAGATTTTTGTCATTTTCAATGGGTTTAATATCCTTGACAGGAAGGGCAGGATGTTTAATTCAGTTATTTGTGGCAGAGTATTTTTTCACTCATAGTTGAACAACAAAGAAGATTATTTCTAGATTAAAGAAATGTCACTTGGTTTATCTCAACTGCTATTGCCTACTGCCACAAATGTTCCTAATTTAGTAACGAAATTCAAAACATTTTTCAGTTTCAGAATCTTATCTACACCAGACTTTATTAAACTTGTTTCAATTTGTTATGAGGTAAGATAAATTAGTTGAGAGCACACTACAGTGGTATTGAAAACTAATTTATGGCCACTGCAAGCAAATGTTTGCTCATTTAATTTGTATTTTTTTCTTGTTCTGTTCAGCATTATGGCAGCAGAACTGAAATCTGAGTACAGTGCTATGGTGAACAATGTAAGCAGAATTAATTTCTGACATAGTTGTGCCGGACAGATTTACTTTTCCAACAGGGGCCTGGGCCTGGTGGGGCCGGTAGGCCGCCACCCCTGACAGCAGGGAAGGCCTTGTATTTGTTAAGCCTTTCTTGCTACCCAAACCCTTGAGAATTTATTTATTGTTAGGGTGTTATGTACATTTTGATGCCAAACATGACTGGGGAGAGAGAAAGGAAGACAGAGAGAATGAGGGGAGGGGGCAAAATGAGGGAGAACATATAAAAGAAACAACACACCCCAATCTGACAACCGCCTGCTATCAAACTGCTCCTGCAGCATCCCTGGGGGGACCCCGCCGAAAGCACAGAGATCAGCCAACCTCCATCCATCCATCCATCCATTAGCAATACCGCTTATTCCCTCATGGGGTCGCGGGGGGAACTGGAGCCTATCCCAGTGGTCAACGGGCGAGAGGCAGGGTACACCCTGGACAGTCCGCCAGTCCATCGCAGGGCCACACACAGAGACACACAAGGACAAACAACCACTCACACTCACATTCACTCCTAAGGGCAATTTCCCCAATCTCCAATCAGCCTAACATGCAGGTTTTTGGACTGTGGGAGGAAGCCGGAGAACCGGGAGAGAACCCACGCAGACACACCTGGTTCCCCCGGGATTCGAACCCAGAACCCTCGTGCTGGGAGGCGACAGTGCTAACCACCACACCACCGTGCCGCCCTATCAGCCAACCTACCACAGGGATATCACACACCCAGCCAGAGGACACCTAGTCCCAGACCCAGCCCCCTCCACACTCATCCATGCACACGTGCACACATACACACACTCACTCAGTCACTCACCCGGAGCGGGAAGGGCCCCCACCGACGCAGCCACCACCGCCCCTCAATAATGTGAGCTAAGATGTAATTAAAATGGCAGGAGAGGGGATGTGGGGGGGGGGGACAGGTGTCCGCCCCAGGTGATGAGGCCAAACGGCCAGGAAGGGGAACCCTGTTCCCTGGCAGCCAACAGGGAGTAGGATGGGCCAAGCACCCCCCCCCCCGGCCCAGGCCAGCCACGACAGCCCCCAGAGACCACCCACCGGTCAACCAAGAGCTGTCTGGGAAAACAAAACAAGAAAATGGGAGCGTTGGCCCCCAGTATGGAAGTAAAATAAATAGTAATAATAATGAATAGATGGATGAAAAAAGAAAAGGAAGAAAAAAATAACACAAAAAATAATAAAAAAATAATATAAATATTTTACCAAAAAAAAATATAATAAAAAATTAAAAATTAAAATTAAAAAATTAGAAAATTAAAAAATAAAAAATAAAAAATCAGAAAATTTAAAATTTTAAATAAAAAAAGAATTCAATTTAAAAAATGTACAAATTTTAAATTTAAAAATTAAACAAATATAAAAATGATAAATAACTAAATAAATAACCTCGTGGATGTGACGTGGCGGGCATCTCCGGGGTCACTAACGCTCCACCGCCACAGACCCGGGACCAGCAGAGCCCCCACAAGACCTCAGGAACCAGACAGACCCCAGGCAACAGGGCAGCAAGGGGACCCCCACCCCCCAAATGACAGTGAAGCAAAATGATTTTCAACCAGACAAAAATTTCTGTCTGCCAGTTGGAAAGAAAATCTAATTAATAAATCAACCACTTTTAAAAGTCACATCTTAATATCACATCTAAAGTAAGCACATCCTGGCCATAACACTGCACCTTCTGTATCAATTCCAATAATGATTTACTTTAAAAACCAAGAAGCTGCACAAACCTGAAGATCCATAAGGTACGTTTGACATCGGTAGTAATGAGAGGCGCCACCATAAGGCCTTTTTCGCCAATCTCAGGGAAGGTGGAAGCCGCGAAAAGCCTCTTGTTGAAATCTCCTAAAACCAATTTCCTTTGTAGCTTCCTGCCACCAAACACAGCATGGTGTTTTGCTTCTTAAATCTGCTCTGAAAAAGGCACAAAGGCAGGGCCAGCTCTATACCAGCGAATGCACCGCCACCATCCCAACGGAGCGGGACAAAAAGATGTCCTCCAGGGCTTTTTTCTGTTGTCTGAAGTGTTACTATGCAGAGATGATCAGGGAACCAACCGAACAGTGATAGCGAGTCTTACTCTGTATTTGAATAATGCTCCACTGACTGAGATATGTAAAGGGGATGTATTCCTTTTTTACTGTCAGACCACCCTGTTTGGTTAAGAATCTGAATCTTGCCCCATGCAAATGGTTGAAAGGTTCATTTATTATCGGAGAGCAGAAATCGCATCATATAAAGTCTGTGCCCCCCCCGATTGAAGGTCTGGACTCGGGAGATCGGGGAACGTGGAAAAACAACAGCCACAAATATAATTTGACGTTGCAGTGCCTCACTTTAAAATAACAAATTAGGGAGCTTTGTGGCAAGAAATCCAAAATGTCCATATGTGTACCCAAGGAGAAACAAGCCAGAGAAAAAAAAATAGCCTGGAGAAACAGTGCTGAGAACACACAGGGAGGGAAGATAAAGACCAGGCAAATAAAGAAAATCATGGAGTCTGCAGAGAAAAGGTGAAAGGCAAATAAACACTGCCAGCCAATCAAAGGGAAATGAGCAGTGAGATATAGAGGTTTACACTTAGTCGACAAAAGTGACATGATATTTATTACTAAATCCAAGATATTTCATCATATCCATCATATTTCACATCTCGAACGTCTAAAACCAATGGCGGACCGTGCATTTCACACCTAGGCCTTCAATAGCTATTACACCAACACAACTATATTTCGGTTTGTTTTCGAGCTTTCGCTGGTACGCTATCTGACTATCCAATCAGCGGGTGTGAATACGGTGACGTTGCCTAGGGCCTTCGAGAAGGCCCTGGTGTTACCAACGTAAAATCTGATTGGTTAAAGCATGTATTTTCTGTTGGGGGGGGGCTACAGAACGGATTGTGAAGGCCTCCAGGCAGACATCTTTGACTTGTACCCTGCCTAGCGACAAATGATGGCTGAAATGTGATTGGTTAATGCATGTCTGGAAGCAGCGCAACCAGGGGAAAAGCTATGAAAGGAAGCGGACAGACTATTTAGAGATATTTAATAAGTTTCCATGGACAAAATATAATTAACACCAGTCTGTGCTTCAGATATTTTCTTAGGCCTGAGTGCCTCACTGAGTGCCGGAATGCTTTGTGCTGTATTCTCCGGGCATTTTTTGGGGTTTTTTTTCTTTCTATCTCTGCCCTGAGAGTGACTGACATAAGTTTGCCTTCTGCTTGCGTCTTAGAGGAGGGAAGCTTCCAGCGTTTGCTTCAGTTTGCTTTACTTGAACAAATAATTTTGACAGCCAGATTGCGTCTGAAGCCCGACACACACTTAAGAGAGAACACAGCGATAATGAGAGGGAGTGGTGGGGGAGGAAGGACAGTGAGAACTGCATCTCATCTCAGATGCTTTGCCATTCCTTTATCATCCCGCCATTTTTCTCACCCTCCGCTGCCTCCCTCGGGCATTTCACAACTAGCTCCTTGCGTTTCCCACCTTCTCTCCTCTCAGACTTACACTTTCTTCTCTATCAAAAGCTCTTTCTTCCCGTTCCAACCATGCATCTTTTCATTACGGCTGACACCTCTTTCCTCTTCCCATCACTTCCTTTAGCTCGGATAATTGCCAATTTTTCTTTTCAAAAACGCTCAGATTTCAGCATTTTTGTCTAATTTTGCGTGAAAATTTCCAGGACTTTGAACGACTTTTACTATTATTTTTTTTGTTAATGCTGCAAATTTATCATTACGGTTTTTTCGAGAATTGTATGTGATGCTCCCTCAGAGGTTTCATGAGCAGCTCAGGAGCTTCTTCAATGTAAAGATTACATTCTCTGACAGCGTTCAGGTGATGGCAAATAGTTTTCACTTTCTTTTAGAGAAGAGCAGCTCTTGGTACTTTGCTGAGTGCTTACAGCTATATAAAACAGGCTTTTAACTGATCAATTGATTTTGAATATGAAAGACAGTTTGGTTTGAATAAAAACTTGTCAAAATTAGCTTTTTTCGGTGTCTATGATTATGCTAATCTGGCCATCCAGATGATGGACATTTTTTTAAATCTCTGGTTCTGAGAGTTTTAGTTTTGAACAAAGAGATATAAATAAATACTAGAAGGTTAACTGTATTCACTTTTGATTTCTTTGGACAACATCTGCCTCAGTAGCCTCTGCTACTTGATAATTTTAGCCTTTGGTCAACAAAGTTGTCAGCTAACTTTAGCAAACCTTATAACAGTAGCCTGGTTTCATTGATCATATGACCCACTGAAAATGATCATTTAACAAAATAAAGTGGTGAAGCCAATCTCTTTTGGTCCTGGCATTTCAAAGCAGCTGTTGATAAGGGCTATGACTACCATGAAGTCATTCCTGGTATGTTTGGATGTAGGACGTTATGGTGAAACTAAAATAATCAAAATCCACTTCTGTTAATGTTTAATGTCTACTAAGCTGTCAAGACCCATAGAATCTGTAATTTCACGTGGTCACGGTCCTAATGGGACCGTATCAAGTGAGCCATCTTGGAAGCTAGACATTAATTCTACTGTCCTTTCCGCCCAACGTGTTCCAACAGTGTGTAACTTTCAGCGGATGCCACCAAGCATAGAAAAATTAGCTGTGACAATTCACTAAGTAGTCGGGACTGATTCATTTAATTTCTTTTGTGTTTTTTTTTTTAGGAGATGCAGTACATAACCAACAGCAACAACAAAAACATCCAAGATGTCCACAAATGGACATCACAATTGTTCAAAAGTTGAAGAGTAATCTTGGGGTGAGTGCTTTTATGGATTCACACAAAGATTCATTAACAAAAATAACTACTGAAACTCAGAAAACTTGTGATGTATCTGTTAAAGAAGAATATGTTTTCAGAACCAAGAGGATGCTGGTACTGACCACTGATTAGTTTAAACTTGGTTTAAATATGTTCTTTTGCTATTCCTGGATAAGAAGAATGAGTTTCCGTCCAATCTAAACCAAATTAGCATTGCTTTTTTCTGTATGGACATTGATATTGACATCAGTAGTAATAATATCACTTATTGAAACTTCCAAAGGTTTTCCATGTGGTAAACTAGTGCATAAAACCAGCCTTAAGACGGCTTGGTAAATTGAATTATGGCCACTGGAAAACACGCTTACACACACAGCTTTAACATGTTATTGCCTCATGGTGGATGTTTTCAAGGCTATTGTGTGCGCATGTTACCCCCTGCAGTCATGGAGAGACATTATCCTCCCACTGGAACCACCTGGTAAATCCAATTTTCACACTTTTTTTTTCTTTTTTCTTTTTTAACTCCGTTTTGGTCTTTTCAAATTCTCGCACAAAGGACCTGGATCTAACCCAAAGTGTTCAAATATCTTCAGCTGCATATTTCTCTGTTACCTCATATCAAAGTGCATGATGACTATGATGCCAGTGTATGTTTCATTTCAAATAAATCAAATCTGATAAGCGTAAGATCAACAAACAAATGCCGTGCAGAGGCATAGAGTAGTGACACTCACAGTTAAGCAGACAACAAAGCATCGAGGGCCCGGAAGTGAGCACAATCGAATAGCCACACAAATTGCAAAATATACAAAATGGTTCGTTAAAAACAAATATGCACTCTTGACAAATACACACATAATTGATCGTAGAAAATTAGAAGGTTCCTAACGGCTTGCTGCAGGGTGTTGATTGAGCAGTGAGGCTGAACCATAGATTTAGGCCATAAATAGAGAAAAATATGCACCAGAAGAGGGTGAAACGCTTAAAATCTTCTGTGGGTATTACTACAAGCACCCCAATACTTGAATCCGTTAATGACGATAACACCGGCTAAAACAACCAACTTAAATTCAAGACAGGCACACATTTAAAATTCATACGCACTATTTATTATGTGCAGCCTGTTTGGATGTGAGGTCAGCTTTGATTTTAGGCTCCGGAAGCAGATTTTATATAGCGCAGACCTCTGCAGTTTGAGCCGGAGACATCAATAGCTCAACACAGTCATTGAATTAGAGCACTATAATCAGAATATAATGAACACTCTGTCAGCACGTGTACAACCAAAGTGCGTCTGGAGCTAATTAAAGTTTAATCAACAAAGGTGAGCATATTGGTTGTGTATCAAAAGTGGTTGATAGTTCTGGCAATTTAAGACTCTCCCTGGCGCACAGAGCAATACAAGGAGCAGTTACAGTAGTTGAAACTTTTGTCTGAGTGTTTCCTGTGATTTGAAAAGTGTCGATATGAAGAAAGGTTATCAGGGGTTCACTGAAGTAGTGAAATAAAAACCTCTCAAACTCCAAATTGGTGTCGAAAGCTTATTTGCGGATGCTCCGCCAAAGCAGCTCTGGACATCTGAAGGTTCTGAGGCGTGTCCTGAGCAAAGGATCCTTTTTGGTACAGTGGGGGAAATAATTATTTGACCCCCTTGCTGATTTTGCAGGTTTGCCCACTTACAAAGAATGCTTATTTTTCCTCAACAGATGGTTATCAATTTTTATTAATTCATATGGTGTGATTTTCTGGAATTTTCTTTGGGATTCTGCCTCTCACTGTTAAATGTACATATGATTAAAGTTATAAATCGTTGCATTCTTTGTAAGTGGGTAAACCTGCAAAATCAGCAAGGGGTCAAATACTTATTTCCCCCACTGTATGTGTTGTTTGCTGTAAGGGTTTTCATGTGTTGGCCAGACGTTGTCAGATCCCATGACATCAGTATTTGAAAAGTTTAGGTCCCAAAAAAGGACCTTTGACATGCTTTTTAGCTCTCCCTATACTGTTTTTGCAAGGTTCAGTGCTGGGCCTCTGTGGAGAAGCTGCCCATTAGTGGAGGAGTGTTCCCAAACTTTGTAGCTGTGAACCCGGGGGGGGGATTGATCTGCTGGTCTCATGTCTCATGTTAGGTGCCTGTCATATTGAAATCCACATGGGTCTGTCGGGAGCAGGTATCTCAGTTGAACAATTTGCTCCAGATCAAGACGAGAAGCATTTTCTGACTCGACCTGTCACTGTCACACCGAAAAGTGTACATCAATCTGAAAATGGAAAGACTTTGATGGCCGAACGTTTAACAAAAATAGATAAGCACAGAACAAAGTTTCGTGAATCAAAGAGGTTAACCTCCTCGCAGGAGTTCCCAGCCAATCACAGCTGTAGATTGACTTCTCTTTAATGAAAATTACACTCATGTGAAACATGGGTTAGTTTTTTTAACGACACAATTTTAAATGTGGGGAGACTTTTAGCAAAAAAGATCAAAGCTCCTGGCGGTTCCGTCACGCAAATTTATGCAAAAACTAACATGGACATGTGGCTCTTTTAAAGCAGGCACTCTTTAAATTTCTGCTTTGATGGCTGTGAGCAATCCTTATGCTAATTTATAATTAAGATGAACCTTTGCTTGAAAATGACTCCATATCCCTTGGGTTCTCAGAGTGGAGTACAGTAAAATATAGAGAAATATTTGAATTTGTATTTTGCCTTCGTTTTTTTTTTTTGCCATCGTATTATTTTTTCCAGCTCAGATGTGCAGAGAGGTTACGCTCATCATTTTTATGCATCAAATAAATACAGGGGTGCAACACCAAGTCCTCAGGCTCTCAGTTTTCAAATTCTAAGTTGACACAAGCGGTATAGGGATGTTTTTTTCAGGAGAGACTTAAAAGGTTACAACTGTAAGATCTACTGTGATGGGGGTTTTTTTCCTCCAATTTTTCAGTGGCTTCATCTGTTCAAATTTTAGGGAAATCTACACACACAGAGGCAGTTTCAAAGTGAAGAAAATGTAGCTTCCCTACACATCTGCTTCCCTGTGTTCATCAATGTTCTTCGCTTCGGAACTGTGTGGGGCTTTCTTCCAAAACCTTGTAATTTCAGGTTCTTTAGCACACTTTGTACTCTCGACCCGGGTGTGCGTGTGTGTGTGTGTGTGTGTGTGTGTGTGAGTGAGTGGCATGTTGTAATATAGACTGCAGAAAATCCTCAACTTTGAATACTATTTGATCAGAAACTCTTGAATTTGTCATTGTATGTGAGCCTGGCTAGTGGCCAGGTTCACATACAAGGAACAAGGAATGTCTCTTTCTTTCTTAGTTTGATTAGTGTGATAACTGATAACTTTTCTTGCATGCGAAGACCTCAAAGTCTATAAAGTTGAACTTATCCAGCAGCAGCTCTGCTGAAAACGCAACACATGCAGCAACTGATGATTAATTAGGTTTTGTGTCATTCATAATTCAGACGTTTTTCAATGGAAAAAAAATATATATATATTTTACGCTTTCTACAGACACACCTTGTTAAAAAAAAGAGTGCAGAAGTTTACCTCTCACCTGCTTTTCTTTTTGCTTTTGTATTGTGATATGTATTTAGCTGAATAAGGGCTCGAAACAAACTGTGAAGGAACAGGCTGGAGTTACCTCTGATAAATGAAAACAATACTCTTTCCCCTTCCGTGGCAAAGACGGATTGTGCTACAGCTCATGGAGGAGAGTTTTGATTTGGCGGTAGCTCAGACGGACAGCTGAGGAAATTCTCTCGGACGCGCCGGTATTGAAAGTCAATGACTTATGTCACTCGTTTCATAATTGATCAGATCGAGCAGGTTTCCACGGTTGGTACAAGTCGCTGGAGAATCCGACATTGTTTGCCCAAATGAGGTTCCTTTTATATACGTACCCCGAGGATATGTAAGAATCTGCCCGACACACAAAGAAGCAAAGCGGGCGGAGAGAAAGGGAATGAAGCAACCATCCAACTGTAACCGCTAAGGCTGTAAAAAAAAAAGAAGAAAAAAAAAGATGAAAGCGAGAAAGTTAACATCGGTGACATCACAGCGGAGGGAGAATTGCGTCAGCGTCTTCAAACAGTCCTCGTGAAAAAAAACCAAAGCAGGGCAGGCTGCCGTTTCTTGTGATAATAACTGAGTGGGCCTCTGAGAATCCGTTGACAGTGAGCTTGTAATCACGGCTGTCCACATTTTTTGGGGCCCACAAAGCTGTTCAGTTCAAGCCTGCAGCTTATCAGGGAGATAACATTGCTTCTTAAATTAACTATTTTTTTTTTTTCTTTTTCTTTCATATAATAGTCACATTCGCAGCCGGAAACTTTATTTTTTTTTGCCGAGTAAGGCATAAACATCACCAAACAACAGCCCAAAAAAAATGAATGTGATGGTATCGGGGTGGGGGAAAAAAAGGAAGTAAACAAAAAATCCTGACAATCTCACAGTAGTCCCAAAATCTCAGTCTGTTCATTTATGTACGCATTGCTTTTTTTCTTCATGCTACCAAAAAATGGGAGAGAAAGGCCAATTTCAGGCACTTTTCTCTAAAATAACGGACGGACACTTTGTTGACTCCTAAGTATGACTTTGCTGTTAGAACTGCACATTTAATGACAGTAACAGGTCGAAATTGACAATAAAGTATGATTCCTGTGCAGGTTACCGTTTATTTATTTTTTAAAAATATTACAATTTATTCGTCCGGTCTCATGACAATTAAACAAATTAACATTAGGCCTTTAAAAAAAAACTTTGTTTTAACATGAATAACTCATAATTCTAATCGTTTGCACATTGTATAGAATATATTTCAATTATATATGACATAACATTTAATATTACAAGGACTTAAGGGGCATTAAAGCAATTGTTTTATTGTTTTCAGAAATGTATGTCTGAGTAATGATGATTATACAGAATAATGACCACCCACTTAGAATTATTCTTCTATTTCCACACAATCTCTGCTTTTGTGTGTCTTCAGTGTAACGCTAAGGCAATGGCTGCCTTTGTCTTTTATACTGAGAATCTCCCTTAATTTCATCCTGTCCAGCATCTCCACCGATGACAATAGATTCAATCCCTGAATATAATCTTCTTTCCCTCCTGGAGCTTGTCTGAGTCTGTGAGTATTAGCATCCTTCACAATTCAGTGTAAGCATCAGAGAAATTGGAAAGTGATCCTGTCAATCACCCCATGGCATGATTTCTATGACATTGATAGATTGTGGACTTTGGTGAAAATACCAAAGTATTCCAAAGCCACAATAGCTTCTATGTAGGTTCTCTCTGAGACAAATGACAACAAACATCCAGTGTGAAGCCACAAAGGTCACTCGTTTTATCTTGTAATATGTTTTTATAGATCACAGTGCCCTTTTTTTCTCAAAATAAATATATTGTTAATGATATTGAACCCTGTCTTCGCACAAATACTGTTAATCTATCTGCACCCAGCAAAGATTGAAAGCTAATCTTCAAGTGGGTTGTTTCGATTCCCTTGTTACCAATAGCAAATATATATTTAAAAAAAAGCTATTTTGTTATCTTATGCGAAGCAAAAGTTAGAGACACTAAATCAAACTGACACGTGACAGTTTGTAGTTTTTTTATACTGTGCCGTTTCTGCAAATAAGTGTATTCCTCATTATTTGAGCACAGATTCATGATTATGACCGAAGGGATCCTATTGGTTTCGCTACCTAAACAGACCCTGCGCATGTTAGTATTAATGTGCAATTTAAGAAAATGTGTTTCAGTACACAATCCAACAGGAATGTCTTCTCTTTCATCATTATTTAACAAGGAACTTGGCTAAGAGCATATTCTTGTTTACAGCCATGACCCAGGGGAGCTGTTGCAAGAATAGGAAGTCCTACACACATAAGCACTCTCTTCTAGGAACTGACCGGTACAATTACAGTAACTGCTTGCTGCTGTCATTTCCTCAACGGTGGCTGCTCTAATGTTCACTTAACTCAGCTGGTTGGATTAGCCTTTGTTAACTGTCACTTATTTACAGCTCGTAAACAAATTCCAAATAGACCGGTCCACTAACCAGGCCTACTGTTATTTTTCCCAATAGTGAACATTTTTTTTTATGTTTCCCCCATTCTATCACCTCAGTATTTCCTTTGAAACTTGTAACTTGGAGGCTAGTATCTCCTGCTAAGAAATGATGGGGCCAACTTTGATAAATGTGATAAATGTGTGTTATCCAAACAGGTTGGACATAGTGGAGTGTTAACTAAGGTTATTCAAAACGGAAAGGTTTGAGCGGAAAACATCCATTTTGCCTCTCAACAACAACTCCCCTGGGCTCTAAAAACAGGATGTAAGTGTAGAAAAGTGTGCATGTGAAGAGGTTTGTTTTCCATTCTTTAAAAGCCTGCCTTTCCTCCTTTTTAATGTTTAGAATGAACAAAGATCAATCGACAAGAAACACACCGAACATTTCTATGGCCCATTCAAAAGCATAATGGCCATGTAGTTCGGTTCTTGAATCCCAGATGAGCTACTTCATACTGTTAAATGTAGATAAGCCCTTCTTGTGTTTGTCCTCCTTAGCAGGAAGGCCAGCATCCTGCATGTGACTGTTTAAGGACACTTGTGCTCATGTGAAGGTGTGTGTATGCATTTAAAGAGGTTTTTTGTTTCTACGTGACATCGGTCGTCTTTCCACAAAGTCACTGAGGTGCTGTGGATTGGACTCACGGTTATTAGGAGAACCCCCATCGCATTTGTCTGTTTGTCATTGTTCACGGACAGTTGGTGAAGTTCTTGCCACAGGACAAATCTAAACTTCTTCTGAGTCATTCATAAGCCATGTAAATGGGAACATTTAGGGTTGGCTTTCCTGTTGTTTGGTGCATTTCTTTTGTTTGGTGATTTTTTAACCCTACAATGCCAAATGTATCATATTTGATACAAACTGTTTCTGAAGTCTTTTGGATCTGAGACTTTTTGCATCATTCAGTGGTAAAAGCTTTGCTCAAACCCCTGTTGTACACATTCAGATATACCTGATAACAGCCAGTAGAATAGTACACGGAAATATATTTTTGACTTATTGCACGCTAATTTGATCAAAACAATTTCAGTTTTTTTTCTTCATATATTGTTTAAGGGGCAAAAGAAAGACTTCAGACTAAAAAAATCCGACATACTTCCTATTTTTCTTGGATCAGGCTTTAAAGGGTTAAAATAATATCAACATTGCCTCACATACTAGGTGAAAACCTACCCTAAAAGTCATATTCTGGGCCCTAAAGTTGACCGTGATTGCCCAAAAATTGAAAGCAAATGTCTTTTGTCTTGGAGGTACATTTTGGTATTTTTACATATTCTCACTTATTGGAAGCTGAGAGCCTGTTGTGTCTTTTTTTTCTTTTTTTGGGTACATACTGTTTATCTAGTTGTGATTGTGTACATCCTGAGGTTAGCAGAGCACCACTTTGATTATTTAAGCAAGCTATGGTCAGTTGTTCTTTTTTTGTCTGGTGGTGACCATCTGTTCTGTTGTCTCATTATTATGCAGAAGAATACAGTTCATGACACAGATGACTGCTGACCTGTGTTGGAATTTGGTTGAAAAAATATTCAAATTGTTTTTTGTGAAGTTCTTTCTATATTTAATCACTTGCAACCTGTTGGGAATGCATAAAAGCACCATCACTCTCATTATTCTAATTATCAAACCATTATTCCACTACAGTGAAGTCAGAGATAATAGGGAAAGTGTTCAAGGGATAGCTCTAGTGGGAGTGCAGTGGTAAAATAAGCTAGGAACTTATTTTACCACTGCAGAATATATAAATTCAGTTCATTTATTGTAATACAATGAGACCCTGCTTTAACATGTAAATCACCTGACTTGGTTGTGTAGTGTGTGATCACAAATCCTGAAGTTGGTCTCATGGGTTTATTTCAAAGAGCTCAGCTTAGCTTCTCCACAAAAATCATCATGACTGACTACTTGTGTGAGACTCATTCTTTGGATCACTCAATGGATCCTAATAATAGCTTTTTATGGGTAAAACATCATTTCATATTACGTATATCATTTTTTCCCCCCCAATGCTATTGTCTGTGCACTTCAAAGCTTTTGTTGATAAAGAATTCATATATAGTTAAGGCATGTTTCAAACTAAGCCGTGTCGAGAGGACTGAGCAAGACACTTTGGGTGCCAATATCGTTTAAAATGTGTCAGTTTACAAGCCCTAATTGCTTTGATGAGCAGTATTAAAGCGCTGTTTTCGACTAGAAAAATAGGCTGTATGTGGCTTGTTGGCTAATCTCCATGTGTTAATGATTAAAAATGGTTCAGAGAGCATTCGTCACATGCTCAGGTACTATCACGACATTGTATATGAGCATTTCAGTTGCACTGTTGCAACAAATGTTTATTTGAATATGAATTTGATGCTGAGTAGCAATCAACGTGTTACTGGGTCAAACTAACTGGAGTTAGTGTAATCAACTCTGTAAGGTACCGTGGGACCAGCTATTACTCTGATTGCCTTCTAAATGAAGTACTGAGTTTTATACCAAGAGCAATGTTGCTACAGTAAGACAAAAACTTGAAATAGAGTGCATACATGATATGCTCAATCAGGGCTGTATTCAGGCTATGTGTTACATATACTATATTCATGTATTCATGTATACATAACAACCTATTTCAGTCAAATTTTGGATTTTAATAAATGGTTCGCCCGCTTCAAAATTTGAAACTGATCCTAAGATTTTGATCAGGAGTGTAGATATATGAAATGAATATGCTGAAGATTTTGATCAGGAGTGTAGATATGGGAAGTTAATATGTTGAAGATTGTGATCAGGTGTGTGGATATAGGAAATTACTATGTTGTAAATGTTGTTTATTTTATTTTTTATTTTTTTATTGTTGATCTGTGACAGTGTAATATTATAGAACTAACAAAAACCCAAGGCTTTCCAAAGCACAATTCAACAAGAGAATTATTCTTAGACAAGCTATTTGACAAGCAAGTAGGAAGCAATGATATCATGAAGATATCTATAGTCTGATATCTAACCATTTGTGTTTATGGAATCAGCAACAGGAGAAGGGGTTGAAAATTGATGGCCTGGTTGTAATAGAAATATATTTCAACTCCACCCCTACCTTAGTCCTGTTATCACGTAAACTTATACAAGAAATGACAAATGTGCATAGACCACCGTTATTTGGTTTCATGTCTGGAACAGGCAACAAAATGTGTTCATAGAGGAGATAAAAGTATGATTATTACTTATTCTGTAACAAATTCTGTTTTAATCTAAACCTCCACCCCGCTGAATGCACTTCGATTGCATTTAATTTCTGTCCAATCAAAACCTCTGAGGTCACCCTCGACGCAGTCTCGGCATTCCTAAGCAGATTCCCAGTTTTCACTCCATCATCCTCGATGCCGCTTGCCTGAAGGACTCCCATTTTATTGGCCCCCAGGTGGAACGTGCCTCATGG
Source organism: Menidia menidia (assembly GCA_907169785.1). NCBI lineage: Eukaryota > Metazoa > Chordata > Actinopteri > Atheriniformes > Atherinopsidae > Menidia > Menidia menidia. The sequence goes on along the minus strand of CAJRST010022223.1, from coordinate 2,703,010 downwards.
GTAAGCAGGAAATGAGCTTTGACTGTTGACAGGAAGCGAGGAGTAAATTTAGGTTGTCGCTCCTCGCTGGTAAACAAACCCAAAAAAGTAAATCAAATAAATAATAGACAATAAACAGCAGTCACTCTTTCCATTCTCCTGTAGCAAACCTCTTACTACTTTTTGTCTCTCAACCTGTGTATCTACCAGACCAACAGGATTCTTAACAGCTGATCACAGCTTGAGGGTATTTTTTTAATATAAGTTTTTTTTAAAAGATCGTTTTGAATCCATTAATGATAGCCATTAGGCAGCTCTTGAAGGATGATAGTGTCATAATTTAGAGTAACAGGGTGACTCATAATTTGGATCGCAATAATTGCACCTCAGATCATATCTTATTCTCTGTTTCATCATTGTTTCATATTCATATGTCGCGAACAAGACTTTTCACTAGTGTCCTTTAATTGTAGGATACTGACAAACCATAAATCATTGAATGGAATCTTCAATCAACTTTATTTTTTAGTTATGAGTTTTGAATCATAGAATCATTATCTATATATATTTCCAGTAGGGTCAAGGGGGACATATTGCAAGAGATACACCCTGTACAGATTCCCAGTCCATCACAAAACCACACAGAGACAAACAACCACACAAACTCACATTCACTCTAAGGGGCGATTAAGAGTGTTTAGTTAACATAACATGCATGTTTTTGGATGGTGATGGAAAACTGGTGTGCACAGAAGAAACCCACGCAGACACAGAAAGAACAAGCAAAGTCCACACAGAAAGATCCTGTTTCCCCCGGGGATTCAAACTAGGAACCCTCTTGCTGTGAGTCACCAGTGATAACTACCACCACCACGCCGCCCATGCATTATACATTATTATATATCCAGAAAATGGATTAAGAACTAAATAAGCAGCTCTTTTGATACAATAAATGGTTTCTATAGTGGTTATCTTCTGATTCTAGTTTAGGATGATCAAAATGGTCTTTGAATGGCGGGGACAGCCACAGAGTTGAAGGTAGGAAAGGAATCCACAGCAGGCTGTCACTCCATCACTGCCTTAATCCAGGAGGACAAGCTACTCGCATTCTTAACTTCAGGCTAATTTCATGCTTCAGACCACTTGAGCTTCGCAAACACAAAGAGTTGTGGCCATTCGGGTTGCTCATAATATGTCCACATGCAGTTATGCTTATTTTGTGCGTTTTTGGCAATTTTTTTTATTCATTTAGTTTGTTTTTGTTGCACTTCAGTTCACAAATAAGCACAAACAAATTAGCTGTAGCGTCTGGCTGAAGGAGAGCGAGGACTGATCAAACATGAAAGCGCTTTGTTTGCCCAGCAGCAACACAAGACTCATCTTTTAACAAACCACACCCCTTTAGCCCAAAAGTCGCTAATGTGAACATCTGATAAACGACATTTCTTTCCATACAACTGAATTTCCAATTGCGTTTCTGTCGCTTCTTTAGAGGCATTTGTACCCGTACGACTTTTAAAAAGACAGGAGGGACTCTGTAAATACACAAGCTGTCTGTTGCTTTTTTTTGCTTTTGTATTTATCTATTGTAAAACAGGATCAGACCGGGAAGTCTGAACAGGTTTGAAACACTTACTTCTGACAGGCAAACCTCTTTGGCAGTGTTGTGATGTGTTGAATGCGCGCCTGTGACAGAACACACAGTTTCTGTTTTAGATCACTATCAAGTGGTTGGAAGCCTCTAGAATTCTCAAAGAAGACACATACAGAGCCCATTGAGCTTCTTGTTTTTACTTCCTGGTCTTTGGCTGGATAAGTAAAGACTTATTTGAGCCCAACCCTGAACCAGAGATGAGGGTGTTTTGTAAGAATGGCCGCTGGAACATTAAAGTGGTGAGCTGGTTTTTTTGTCCTTGGCTGGGAAACTCCTGACTCTGTCTCGTTTTGTGACAATCGGCCGTCATTCAGCGTTTACAGGCTTTATGTTATATAAGCCTGTAAACACTGACTTATTATGTTATAGTGCGATATCGGGAAGTCAACAAGCCTCTTTAAATAAAAATTCCCATTGAAATATGGCTATGGTTAATATTTTACAGCTCTCAAATCCAAAACGTATTTTTACTACTGAACCAAAAGGAGGAAATGACTACTTTACTCATCAATATCACTTTTTTTTCTTTCTTTTTTTTCTTATTTGACGCAGCCACAAAAGGCTTTTTTAAGTACACCAGATCCTTTGGCATTCATTTTCCAGGTGCTCTCTCTTTCTTTTGATGGCATCAGCCTTTGTTATTGTTTCCGGCCGTGAGAATCCTCCAGAATGAAATGGCCATTTTTGCATCCAAAGACAGCCCTGTCTCTCTAGGTGGTTTGTTTACATTAGAAATCAGCCTGGTGGATGACTGAGAAAGCCTATCAATTCCTTCCACAATGGCAGAGGTTGCCTCTTCTTTGATATGTCAATCACACTGACAGACGTTGCTTATCTCCCAGTAAGAGAAATGGACCGAGCCCCCATGTCCCTCCGTCACTTCATCCACACAGGCAAAGCTCACAGTCCTGCAGGAGTTCATCAGTTCCACATAAAAGATAAGGCTGCTGAGATGGGGGGTGGGGGGGGGGGGTCTTAGCTGGGGTGGTCTCCTGTGCAACCCACAGAGCTTTAAACTTAAGACCTCTGCATACACCCAATCAGAGATGGGATCAAATTTGATTTGTTCATTTCAGCATGATTTTTCATTTCGAACTGATTGAAAAAGACCACCAAAGTCTCACACACTGAAGTGGGGTCACAAAGTCTTCTAGGAGTTTTTTTTACTTAATATGGGAAAGAAAAGGCGTCACAAGGATTTAAACACAAATGTGTTCCACTGACAGTTAAAATAAACAGCATTTTACTTTGAAAAGTTTACTGTCATTCTGAAATATATATAAATATACATATTTATGTATGTGTGAGTGTTTATATATTATATCATATAATGTTAAGGTTTTTAAATTCAGACACGACACAGTTTCTGATCAAAGAGTTTTAATTGGATCTGTCTTTGTTTCTTCCCACACAAGTGTGTATTCTCTTTAGGCATTTTAACTTTCTCCCTCAGGTTGAATACAGAACTGACAGGTTTCACATAAGCATATACGTTTTGTATAACTATACATGTGATAAAGTTGATAAATCTGGTCCGAAATCCTGAGAAACATCTTTCGGAGCAGCATTTCAGGCCAAAAACGGTTTGCATTGTGAAACACACCCAAAAATATTTAGAATTATCAAGTAAACTGTGTTTCCACTTCAGCCAAAAACAAGGTTTCCCATTGTTATGTTATGTGAAATCCTAAATCTGCAAGTAAATCATTTCAAAGAAACCTAAAATACCACTTCATTTCTCTTAATGGAATTTTTCCTAAAAAATAAGTTCAAGTGATTTTGGCAGCGTATCGTTTTATTACTCATGCATTAAATCTCAAGTTGTTTCACACCAAAATTTCAAGTCACTTCACACCATCTGCTCTTCATTACTCTGCCTCTTGTTTGCTTTTGTTGTCCTTGGGCCATTCTTATATCCATTCATCAATTAAAATCGCCGTGCAGACAATTTACTTTTCTTTTCATTTCTTTATTTATTTTTGCCTGGGGTGATAAAAAAAAAAAAGAAGCCATGAAAATATATCATCTTACTGAACAATTGGTGGGAAAATACAAAGGGAAGAAGCGCAACGAGACACCATGTAAAAAAATCAAAAGAGAAGGAGGTGGGAGGGTTTGATGTGTCACTACATTATTTGTGTTCGCTAACCCAGAAGAGATCTATTTTAAAAGTGTTTTTTTATTTATTTATTTAATAATAGACCGGCTCAGGATAGATAGAAAACAGAGAATCTTTAGGGACGGAGTGATGGCACTTGTCGTGCTGACTCGACAGAAATCTGTATGTATTGCTGACTTTTTTTTTTTTTCGGCTTTGACAAGGATGGCTCAAGGTTAGGCCCCTTTCGTGTGTTTGAGATTGTGTGGAACATCACAGCAACATCTGGCCACCGGATGAAACACAGCATCCTTCACAGTGATATTTTTTCTGCTGCGGTAAGGACGTGTAATTCAGACAGCAGCTGCTGCTGTGATGCTGAAAGACGGATCATGGGACCATTTCATCCGAATTCGCAAAGGAACGCTGAAGCTGTCGGTCTGCTTAAACTCTATTCCTGTGTAGACAAAAAATTTAGAAAAATAGGAATAATTGAATCTAATAATTTTACCATGGGTGTTGGATTTGTGAGAATGTGAAGTAATAAAAAATGATTGTGTATGTTTATTTTTTTTTCATTATGAGATGGGTGCCATTAAATCTTATTTAACTTTCTGACTTGCAACTGATGATCATTTCATTTTTTTAATTCAAGAGCTCAAGTGATTACAGCATTCAAAGTAAAAAATAAGTCTCAAATAATGGCCTGGTATTAAAATGAGCGTTCTCTTTCTCTTGATGGTCACATTCATATTCATGACTGGGCTTCAGGCCCCCGGGTCAACATGAACTTCGCACAGTTCAGCTGTCAAGCCATCCATCACAGCGAAACATTTGGAGCACGTGCATCTCAAGTGTGTGCTTTAATGAATTATGCATCTTAATGGAGCAATCAGGTTCCCCCCCCAAGATACATATTTTCCCAATGCAGCGTTCACCTTTTTCTTCAGAATTGGTGATTGATCTATTTCACAGCAGTCAAAGCCAATTAGGGAAAATATGACCAACTGTGAGTTTTCCACCTACTATGTTGTAGGTTTGCTTTTAATTAGCCCAATGTTTTAGGGAAATTGTCTAGCCAAATATTTCAGAGCCCAAATATTTTTTTTAAGTAATGCATAATGTAGAAAATCCGTTTTCCTAATGAAATTACCTTACAACACAGGTTAAGATGAAACACTGGAAGTTGTTGGGTGCCATTCAAACATGAATTGAGGTGGACCAGAAGTAGAATCATCTATCCATCCATCCATTTTTGTAACGCTTATTCCCTAATGGGGTCACAGGGGACTGGAGCCTGACCCAGTAGTCAATGGGTGAGTGGTCGGGGTACACCCTGGACGGTCCCCAGTCCATTTCAGGGCCACACAGAGACACACAAGGACAAACAACCACTCACATTCACTCCTAAGGGCAATTTGGAATGTCCAGTCAACCTAACATACAGGTTTTTGGATGGTTGGAGGAAGCCGGAGAACCCAGAAAGAACCCACGCAAGGAAGAACATGTAAACTCATCACAGAAATGTTCTGGTTCCCCCAGGACTCGAGCCTAGAACTCTCTTGCTGTGAGGTTTTGTGCTAACCACCACACTGCCATCCCTCCCTAGAATAATCTAATTCTTGTTTTTCTATCATTTTGATGTGAAAGCTGACACTGACCTTGTCTGCACTTTTAGAACAAATATCAAAATTACTTCTAGCCCTGGACTGTCGTTTCGTTTTTGACGTGACCTGTGAGGGGGTTGCTATAGGATTGCTGTCATAATAGGTCTGAGTCTGATTGTATTCAATCGTCTAAAATGGTGCCAGTAAAAAGTGATTTTTAACATTTTTAGCATATCGGGAAATGGAAAGCCAGTGTGGTCAGGGCAGGAAATGGGGACATTTCTTAAAGAGGAAAAAAGAAAAACACAACTGGTGTTTTTTAACGACGTGTCTGGATGAATTACTACCGTTACTCGCATTACAGACATTATGAGTCGATTAATGTAATTATTTTCTTAAAATGAGTCGTGCTGTATTTGGAACATTTTGTGATGACTGACTCGCTGTTCCCGGAAATATTTTGAGAGCAGATATCTAGTACAAAGGGTGTTAATTGGCTATTAGCCTCGAAAAATATGAGTAATTTGGATGAAGCCGAACTGCAGTCAAAGATTTCTCCTTTTTTATACTTCCCAATAATCATTAAAAAAAATGTGTGGCCATGAATTTCTAAACTAAATATGCATGAATTATGGACATGGATAATTCAGTGTGTCTTCTGATATAAGGGTGATAGTATTGCATTTAAACTAATTATGTTCTAATTAATTTTTGTTTATTCAAAATGTCCAGCATTATTGAAATTCTTTTTTCGTTTAACCACATGGAAAAATATTTTTTTATCCAATTAAGTAAACAGCTCACAACCCTGGGACTCTTTACTGTTCCCTACAAAATTAATTCAACTTTTCAATGTTGAAAGGCTGTGAACTAATTTTTTTCTTTTTTATCTCAGACAAAATGATTCATGAAATCCTATTTATATTGTATGGGTTACATTGCTTCTTAATTATATTATCATTATGCACTGAAGATTAATTTGCTTGTGAGCAGCAAATTATGGGTCTGTATTATCTATGCATTTGCACAAAGTGGTGGAAATGTAGTGACGTTACATAATAAGTCAGATAGTGATAGCCCTTTTTAGCACTGAAAACACAGAAATTTAAATTGACAAAAAAGACTAGCAATAGTGAGTATATAAAGCCAACATTTTAACCACCTTGCTCGTAATGATTAATTGATTAATTGTTTACCCATTAATCAAAGTGAACCTGCCCAGTGCAGTGGACGCCTCCTTTATTGGCCCGACTTAAAGTGCTTCCTCTCAATTAGAAATGTCACAAAGATGGCTGCCAGCGTTTTTAGCATCTTTTTCCCCAATGGCCGTTAAACCCCGACAGCCACCTAAACTTCGCCCGACTCCCCTTAATCACCTTGATTGTGTTGTGCTTTTCAAATTAAGTCGGAGTTCTTTTTTTGAGGCTGGCAGAGGGCAGGAGTTTTGAACCATGAAAACAAGGGCTCGGGGAGAATATAATTACTTTTGCAGGTCAAAAGGTTTTTTATAGCCTCGTGGGAGGTTAACTTTGGTTATCTGGATTGTGTTTTTTTCGCTAAGCTTGTGTGTTGCGTGAAGCCCCTAAAGTAGTTATGAAGAAATAAGTACACGGGGCTGACGGGGATTAGAAAGTTTATTTAAAAGCATCGACTGGAATTCTGCTTTTAATGATTCTCCGGTCCGTTGATGAGCCAAAATCTAGGTGCTTGGCTGGTTTGCGAGTGAGCTGCCATATAGTTATTAATTCACTGATCATTTTGGGCGATTGGTAATTCATCTTATGTGCAAAAATTAACCCTGGATTGAAAGTAATTCACAGCACTGTCACAGGGACGAGACTCCGGCTGGATGTGTTGATTAATGACAGTCAACCCAGATGTGTTCTGCACAAGTAGGACGCAAGCACAACATCTCCTCATCACTTTCTGACTCTATGAGGGGGAAAAAAGTGCTGACACACATACAATACTTGTAGCCATGGTTACCAGATTTTAGTTTGGTTGATCTGTTGTGCTTTTATGTTGATCTACTTCATTCAGTATGTAATAGCTCGAGACTTAGGGCAGAAAACTGAAAAAAGAACCTTTCAGCACGTGGGAAAAATGCGATCTGACAAATGAAGACGTCTCTGCTGGGGACTGAGAGAAAAAGTCAGGCTAATTGAACAGTTTAGGACCATTTTTTATGTAAGAACAGTGACAGAGCATGTCATAGTGACATTAGACCACTGCAAAATATGTCATGAAATCATGTTAGTGGGAAAGCTGCTGTAATGCAGACAGCAAGAGGCAGTTCATTTGAGTTTACACAAGTATGAGTCTCACTAAAATGCTAATGCAAATGTGTAATGCCAAAGAAAAAGTGCCAAGTGTAGGCTGAAATATCTTTTGTAAGGCTTTTTCACAGACTTTAGAGGATACAATTTTTGAAGCAGACTACAGTGAATTTGAAAATCACATCAACTTAAAGTAAGAAATATCAGAACATCGGTAAATGCATTCCTTAAGAAATGCCTATCCGGAGAAAGGATGCTTTACTTGAATCTTAGAATTGCAAAGTTGTGCCTTCTTTGCACTTCGTGAAGGTACAAAGGCACAATGGCTTATGCATTCAAATATTTATGATAGATCCTGATTAGTTTATCAATCTTAACATTAGCCACATATTAGCCTCTGTTAGCCTCGATTTTGGTTAACCATTTGCATCCTACAACTTTGGAAGTTTAGAAGAAGCCTCGAGGTGTGCTCTCTAGTGGAAACATTTAGTAAAATTAGCTGAATATGCCATTTTAGATTGCAATTGGATTGGATTCTGAGAGACATAGAGACAAACTTTGGATACATAACTTTACAGTAAGCATCAATGTGTAAATGCTAGAATTAGTACAACAGATAATTTCCAGTAAGAAAAAGAAACATTCAATTAAACAAAGTACAGGAAGTTATACATCCATCATCAAAAATGTTTAGTGTTTAATGGCCAAACATATGGAGTGTTGCTTCATCAGACATACAGCAAGTGCTCCTAGCTTTGGGAGGCTACTTTCGATAAACAATAAGGCTCCAACTACAAGCAACTTTGGTCCATGAGTTGTCTTAAAGTGTTAACGTATTGCCAAACAATTAGAGGTTTTCGATTTGGCCAAATCACAATGGAAAATGCGGGCTTTTGCGGTGCTGATCCACAGATGTATGTTATTTTGCCTTTTGTTATCAATGGAAAAGTAAATGGGCGTAAAAGCGTGTGATACAAAAATCCCGATCAAAAAATATCCCTGTTTTTGAGGGTTCTTCCCTCCTTTGAGATTGTTCAATCATTCCATTACATAGAATATTAAACCACTCCCATCAAATTAGATTTTTGATAACACCAGCAAACCCATTAATTAGCAGCTCGAGAAAAATGAGGGAAAAGTTCTTCATGGAAAATGACTCAGACAGGGAAGTGTGAGCTATATCATCGAGGTTGGGACCGTGTTCCCCACAGTCAAATCCTCTGTAATGTACCCATCCAGGGATCCCAGTTAGTTACCGAGGCCAGGATGTGTTCTGCTGCGTGCCCGGGGTGGGGGGTGTGTATGTGTGGGGGGGGGGGGGGGGGGACGTGTGCCAGGGCGGGTGATGCTTTTGCCTGTCAGATGGCCTGTGGTGAGAGCTAATCCTGTTGAAAATAGAAATGTTTTCTGCCTTGAGATGGAGGGAGGCAGTTGAAGAGCGACGCGACCGGCTCCTAGGAGTCAGTCATCCATGTGCACACGGAGCGATAGCCTAATCTTGTCACAGACACTGAGGTTGGAGGCAGGGGAGGGGGGGGGGGGGGTGCAATGAAAGTCCCAACATATCAGTAGCAAATACTCCCGCTTACAGTCATGATTTTTAAAAACATGTCCGTACGCGACAGTATTATTTTTTTCCCTTTGCTCACACTTTTTGCTGCTTCTGATCCATGTTTTACTTATACATACATTTACGGCTCGGTATGATATTTATGATATCATACCCTAACCCTTGAAATTAGTTTTCTGCCACGCTCACTGGTAGGGGCTTTACATGAGAGCCCCGTCGTCTATCATGTGCCAGTTTTTCATTACTTTTGGTTTGCTGTTCTCTATTATAACCGTTTAAATGTTAAATGCTTTGCAGATGGTGTTTATCAGTGACTCATTCTCTATCCCCTCTCCGAAGCTTGTTTTCTGTACCGGGGTACACTCGTTTGTATGGCCGAATGAAATGGGCCTTTTTTTTTTTCGAGCTGTGTTTATCTCAAGGTTGTAGAAGGAGAATGTGCAGGTTTTATAAAAGCTATAGAGTGATACTGGGATTTCTGTTACTCACCCCACCTTCAGGATTCTCATTCAGAGCTCCCATACATCACACGGTCCAAACCTTTCACATGCAGCCATAGCAGTTGTGGTAGCAAGAGTGATGTTATAAGAGTTCCAGAGAGGAGTGGCAGGATTCACTCTTTGAAGCCAGAAATGAAGTCTTTATAGTACAGAAAATGGAAGGCCAAAAATCTCTATTCAGGCTCCGCTGCTCTCTTAAAATCCCCTGCAACAGTATTAGGTAACTCTAGCTGAAACAGCTCTGTGGGTACCATGCATGAGAGGCTGAGCCTACTGCAATTTATCTTGTCATTTTATTATATATATCATATTTGATCAGTATGATTTTTTTCCCCCTTCTTAATATTGATCTGTGGAAAGACAAACATTTGCAGATATATTTAGATCTCATTAAGAGGTTATGTAAAACACAAAACATATCTTTAAGTATCGACACAAAGATTGTGCATCAAAAGTTTGGGGTTTCTTTTCAAAGACAACAATATGGGCCGTCTGAACACAAATAATGATATGAATATAATTTTCCCATCAGTCACAAAATCAACTGCATGTGAATGGCGCAAACTACATTAAGGTTTAGAACTGTAGATTGGTAGTTTCAACTCCCTAACTCTGCCCATGTGAACCAAACCAAGAAATTACTCTCTCATCAATAACAGCTTGTGTTTCTGTGTCTACACCATGCAACCAGAAATATGCCATACTTTAGAACATTGGTTGTCCAGCAAAAGGAAAACCACCTTTTTCTGGAAAAAGGGCTGCCAGGAGCCTCTTTTTGTTTTTTGCATGTTGCCCCCGTGTATGCATGGGTGCTCGGGCTTCCTCCGGCCGTCCAAAAAGCACACGTGTTAGGTTAAATGACGACTCTAAATTGACCATAGCAATGAGTGTGAGAGTGAATGGTTGTTCTGCCTTGCTCCCTTTTATCTTTCTGCGAGGGATGTAGGGTTAAGGTATACGCTGCCCCTTGCCCCATGAAAGCTCTCCTTGTGACCTTACTTGAACTATAATGGGTACAGAAAATGGAAGCATGGATACAATCTGCTGAAGTTTTGTGTTTGTATTGTTTTTATGTTCATAGACATAACTAGATGCAACCATATTAGTCTGAGGGACAAATATGTCCATTGTCTCGTCTAACTCTTTTTTGTTCCAAATAGTTTTCATTGTCATTTTGGTGACTTTTGCTTGCTTTCGGGGGGGGGGGAAATGTGGTATTAGAAGTTGTGAAAGTTTAAAAAAAAACGGACAAGTTTAAATAATTCATTAGCATTTATTCTATTGTATTGATCATTGTAATTCTTTCTTTGCGGGTTTAAAAAAAACATTTACCGTATTAGCTATTTGTGCTTAGAACTGACTGATATTGATTGATATAGCAGCGTTGTGTCTTTGTAGCCTCCAAAGTATCACAAGTGAGGTTTAGGCTGTGATAAAGTAGCTGATAAATACTCTCAAACCCAACATAATGGAATTTAACAAGCTGTTTTCACGGTAAAGAGGCAGGTGAGATGTAAGGCATCTTGCCTATAAGGAACAAGATGTCTGTGCTATTGCCAACAATTCTGCAGACAAATTACACAGGCACAGATGTTCCAAAACTTCGCCTTGGATCCAAGGTCTGACTTTTTTCCAGACAGATTTAGAAAAAAAAATCCAAAAATCAAAGGGAGCTACCTCCCTTCTGATTTAAATGCATCAGACAGCTCTATGTGTATGTCAGGGAGTGGAAGATCAAATGTTTGCCAAGTCATTTGGCAGGGCTTGCTGATGAAGTGTTTGCAAAGGTTTTATAATGACTTTATGCAATAGATTCTAAATTTTTGATGTAATGCATTGATGTTCATGGACCAAATATGTCAGGAGGTGATCTTACTGGTATCTAATGAAAAATGTTATTGGGAGCTTTAATATTAATGCCATCACCAGCGGCTCTTTCCTTATTTATATCGTGTAATGAAGGAACAAATTAACTTCAGCATCAACTACCTCCAAAGATGTCTTCAGCATTTTCAAAGTGCGATCGACTCACCCACAGAGAAGGAAATGGAGCGTGTGGTTGTAGCTGGCAGCAGGTTCTTCATTCTGGGCTTTTCTATTACAGCGGAAAGTCCTGCCTTATAAACACCGTGACCAAAGATTGATATCAAATATGCTATGAGTATTATTTTCTTGGGTTTTAGTTGTGTTTAGATTTGTTCTCTAGAGTTTGGTTGTGAGTTTCTCTTCTTCTTCCGTGTCCTGTGTCTTATTTTAAAGTCTGACTTGGTTTCTTTTAGCTTCCTGTACCTTATTGTGAAGCCTTTCTTAGTTTCCTGTGTCTTCCTCTTGCATTTATTTGTTTGCTTCTCATCTCCTCAGTCTACAGTGTTTCTCTTCATCAACTCCCCTCTTTTCGCCCATGGTCCCTGTATTACTTTCCTTTCATTCAGTAATTGCACTCTACCTCTTTATATATGCTTGGAAATCTTTTCATTTCTTTCATTTCAATTAAATTTTATTTATATAGCGCCAAATCATAACAACTGTTATCTCACAGTGCTTTCCAAAAAGACCAGGTCAGACCCTACTCTGAAGTTATTCACACAAGCCCAACAATTCCCACCGAGAGCAAGCACTAGGCGACACAAGGAAGGAAAAACTCAGGGTGGGCGGTCATCTGCCTCGACCAGTTAAGGGTGAGAGAGAGAGAGAGAGGACAAGAGAAAAAGAGAGAGAAGGAAAGAGGGAGCAGAAAGAGCAGGGGGAGGCAGCCAGGAACAGTAGTTGTAAATGTAGCAGAGGGTGTCGAGTAGGAACACAGGGGCAGCAGGAGACTTCCAACCACACCTCCAGGAACACCTGCAGGAAGTGATAGGAGGAGAGAGGAGAGGGACGAGAAAGCACACGACTACAGGAAAGGGAAGAAGTCCAGTTAGTAACAGGCGTTAATGGGATGAGGTTGCACTGAGAGAAAGGAGAGAGAGAAGAGGTGAGGAGAGCTCGGTGCATCATGGGAAATCCGCTGTCAGTCTAGGCCTATGGCTGCATAACTAAGGGTGGACTCACCCTAACTACAATCTCTATCAAAAAGGAAAGTATTATGCCTACTTTTAAATTTAGAGATGGTGTCTGCCTCCTGGACCCAATCTGGAACCTGGTTCCAAAGAAGAGGACGCTGATAGCTGAACGCTATGGCTCCCATTGTACTTTCGAAGACTCTAGGAACCACAAGTAACCCTGCATTTAAATTCTATTCTGGATTTTACAGTAGGACAATGCAGAGAAGTTAAGACAGGAGAAATATGATCTCTTTTACTGGTTCCTGTAAGAACACATGCTGCAGCATTCTGGATCAGCTGAAGAGTTTTTGTGGACTTTTTCGAAGAGCCTGATAATAAAGTGTCGTGGGGGTCTTGTGAATAAGAGGCAGAGGTTGACTTCACGTGCTGAGGTGTTTATTTTGCCCGTATTCCAACACCAGAATGCACAAATATATTCACAGTGGAGAAAAAATAAAGCCGGAAGTGCTCCCCTTATATGTATTTAGGCCCCTCCCACTGGACAATTTAGCGGAAAATACAAACAAATGCCTTGAGAGGCACTCACATAGGTAAATGTTAACCAATATAAACAATATATGAAATCAAAATTTACAAGGTTTGAACGTTAATTAAGGATTAAAACTCAACGCGATGAGCTGATCACGTGATCAATGTTACGGCGCGAACACTGGCCATTTAAACCAGGGGGAAGGCTTAGATCGGCTTGGCCATGGAAGGAAACCCAACACAACAGGTAACCCAATGCTTAAATGTTAGTATGTATGTATATGCGGAAGCATCCCCAGGTGTGCACCCTTGGGCAATTTAACGGGCGGGAAAATGGGGCAAAGGAAGTTAGACAACGTGTACCAAAAAATGAAAAGCGCAGCAGGGAAACGGGAAATATGAAAGCGAACGCTACGTGTTGTTTTGCGGATGTAAGTCGGGTCCGTGAATTTGAAAATTATGGCCCAGAATAAATTAATAAATGTATGTGCGTGAATGTGTGAGTGAATGCGTGACTTGTACTAATGGACATAAAGAATTGCAGTAATCCAGCCCAAAAGTAACAAATGCAGGGACTAGTTTTTCTGCATCGTTTTTACACTGGATGCTCCTGATTTTTGCTCAATTCTGTAGGAGATTTGCTTAATGTGAGAGTTAAACGACATATCCTGATCAAAGATAACCATTTGTCTAGAAACTATATCTCTAGATCAGTGTTTTTCAACCTTTTTTGAGCCAAGGTACATTTTTTCATTGAAAAAATCACGAGGCACACCACCAACCAAAAATGTTAAAGAAATCTGTATCCGCCTATAGTAACACTATAGTTATTCTTATTTTATTCTTATCTTATCTTAAGTGTCTTGAATAGGAATCAAATAAACAAAAAGGTATTTTTATAATATTTTATATTTCCTCTTTCAAATTGCACTTAACACGTCCACTTCAATATATAAAATTATATACAAAATCTAGTCATAAGGAATTATTACATGATTACGCCACCAGTCCCTGGGACAGCACAGACACTCAAAAATGGCATATTATTTGCAGATAATTAATTCCTTATCAAAAAGTATTTTGAAACCAATTAGGTGAAATAGGATGATTTTCTACGGCACACTTGACCATCACTCGCGGCACACTAGTGTGCCGAGGCACAGTGGTTGAAAAACACTGCTCTAGATAATGTTTCACGGACGTGCTTAGGCCCTAGAACAATAACTTCAGTTTTATCTGAGTTTAACATAAAAAAATGACAGGTCATCCAGGTTTTAACATCCTGAAGACACATTTGAAGCTTAGCTAGCTGATGAGTTTCATCTGGCTTGATCAATAGATATAACTGAGTATAATTTGCATAACAATGAACGTTTATGGAGTGTTTTCTGATAATATTACTTAAAGGAAGCATATATAACGAAAAGAGGATCCTTACTGTATATTACTGTCTCAGCGCCGGTTCCCCCTGTCATCCTCCTCTGTGTTCTTTTACCTTTTTATCGGTTTATGTTTTTCTCAGGTTTTGGTTTTCACCAAGCGTTTTTTTTTTCATTCCTTATAGTCCTTGTTTACTTCTTTTTTCTTTGCTGGGCTGCGTTTGGATCCTCCTTTCACCTCAACAAACTGTACTAATGTGAGCAGTATATTTCTATGGGTGACATATTTGGATCTTTAACAGTGAAGTGTCATTTTGCAAACTGCATACTGTTGTTGTTGCTTGTATAGTGTCTCAGTGAGCAGAACTGTATGTTCAGGCATCACCAAGTTCTTGTGGGAGGAATAGAAGATGCCAAGAGAATAAAAAAAGATAAATCAACATTCTGACATGCATGCATGTTGTCAATATTCATTTTCAGTTTTTTTTTCTTTTTCTTTTTTCATGTCTTATGTCTCTCTGTACCTTTACTGATCATAAATTGTAATGGATTTTTAGAGGGATATACACACATCTGAAACATGATCCTTTATGCTTGTGCTTTATGTATGAAATCCGGAGCCAGAGAAGATAGAAATCCATTGATATGCTTCTTAATAAAGTGCTTTACTTTCATGGAAACTGTTGTAAAACATGAAAGCTCTTAAGTTGGTTGACTAAAATGGAGGCTGTTGAATTTCCTCGTGAAGTATTCGGCAAAAAAAAAAAAAAAAAGGAAATACTAAAGCAAAGAAGATGTCACTCCAAGTGAAGAGAAAAAAAACACACTTATTTCTTATCTGTGGTTTTTTGAAGGTGACTGAGACAGGATGATGGGGCAAGGAGTTTTGTTTAACAAAAGGGGGGAGAAACTGTTTATCTTTGTGGTAGTCTAGGTTTGAATGTGCCTTTTTTTTCCCTTCCTGAGCACAGTATGAGGTCAAACAAGTGATGGGGTGGATGCGACTGTTACCCGATGATGCTGTGAGATCGGTGCGGGCAGCAGGACGTGCGGGTTGTGGTGATGCAGTGCAGCTGGGTACCTGTGATCCCCGCAGAATTCCTCATTCCACCACGCGGCGTTTGCTCTTTGTGCAGCCGCTGAATCACACTGAGGCTGTGCGCGCGCCCCTCGGATGCCGCAGCGATAGAAGTTCATCAGAAGTTTTGGGGCTCTACTGGGCTTCTACTTTTTCCTGAGAAGAAAAATAGACGCTTTTATGCTTTCTAAATCACTAGGTGGGGCGGGGGAGTGGGAGGATTTTGCCGCTCCATAGCGTTTACTTTGGTCGTCAGACCAAAGAATAGAGAAAACCGGCAACATTCGTTTCAAATGCTGCCTAGCTGTGTGTGAAAACCGAGGTTCAGTTGTCCCCATTTTACACCGTCAACTAATCTTCTGAGACCTCTTTAAAGCAACCACATGGGCCATTTGAACATAATTATGGGTTTTTCGAGAGCCACAGGCAATGACAATTTTCACAATGGAGAATATTTCAGTTTATTTGTTTCAGATTAGTGAAGACCTTCAATCCAAAAGATTTGAAGAAAAAAAAAGAAGTTTTTCTTTTATGTTAATTTGAGTTTTCCTTTTTTCTTTTGGTGTATTTTGTTGTCAGCGTGCTTCATTTGAGCAGCACCCAGTGTTTGTAAATGGTCCTTTCTTTCTTTTACACAGAGGTTTGTGTTTTTTTCCTTTTCGAGCAGGAGTTTCACACACGTCAAACTCGATTATTTCCCTTTAGTTTTCAATGTTACTGTGATTTATGCCGTTGTTTCGTTTTTTTGCAGCAGGCTGATCAACTGAAGAGAGAATCCTCCGAGGGTATGTGGATTAGGTGGAGACAGTACCCAGCTCAAGCCTTCAGTCTCTCACCTTCTGCACAGTAAGCAGATCCAGCGGCTCTTTGGAATCAGCAGGCCGGCAATTACTGTCTGTGAGTAATATTCAGGTGAATTATGATCCATTCCTGCTGATCAGCACACGGTGTACTGAATACAGACTTTGGTGGTAAAGCCGTCTCGGCCCTCAGATCACTGAAGTGCTCGGGATTTTTGTTGAGCTTCTTCTAAAAGGAGCCGAAAATAAGCAGAGTAAAAGGTCATATAAATCCATTTTTTATGCTCGATATACAGATATGACAGCGTTATCAGAGTACAGTATACATAAGGACATCACATTTTATCATTTTATGTTCCATTGTCATGAAAAAACATTTAAATTTATTCAAATATTATAACCGTAAGACAAAATTTATTGAATGAGCATCTGTAACTGGATTTCTTATATGTAGGCTGTGGCCTCTTGATGTATGACTTAGGAGTTTGAAGCTGAATTGTCTCCTGTGCCAAATTTTTTACTGAGTTTGCTGAACTGGAGCCAATCTACATCTCTGTGCCTGTAAAATAATTATTTTATATCAGATTAAAACAATATTTCCCTGAAGACATCTTCAAATAATAATGATAAGAATGATGTTATTACTATTGTTACCACACCAATTTACCAAAGCAGAAATAATTTAGTTGCTTTCTTATTGTGTTTAAGATGTGCTTTAACATCGAGTTTGGTGGATGGCTATTATACAACCAATTTCAGCTATTCACAAGCATTTTAATTAGAAAATAGTATAGATTTGAATTACAAATTTACCTACAATCTCTCCAGTGTTTAAGAAGTGAACTCATTCTGAAGTAATTTTTACATTAAAATGGTGTCATACTAACTAATTACAGATTTACCATTGCGTTCAATATCAAATAGATTTCTTTCACCTCTAGAAAGTAACTATTTATCCTTTTTAGCAATGTATATTACGTTTTCTTTTAGATGTTAGTCATATAAACCAAAATGGCTATTAATGCTCCATCAGTGCACGTCCAACAGCCTCAGAAAGGCTGTCTTACAATACACTGTACAGTAAATGAAACATTGTAAGAACAAATCTTGATTACCGGCTAGGAGGAGGTGGTTGGCTAATTTGCATAGCTATAAGCAAGTGATGAAATGAAAACTGAGCTTGTCATGACAAGAAGTTAGCACACGCTTAGTGGGAAAGCTATATGGTGTATAATCCCTTTGAATGACTGTAATTCCTGCACCGGGGCATTGCCCTCCATCAGCTCATCACTCAAGAGGCTCCAGAGTCTCATTGACTCCCAGGTCTTGCTGACACTCTGCCCACAGCTTTGTCTTGGTCAGTGAGACGGTGAGTCTTGCTGAAAAGGAAGCGAGCGCTGCCATGAGTCAAGCCGATGAGTCCCGCATGCAGCGAGACAAACTCAGCAGCCCCGAAAATCATCTTATTGCTGTTTGGTCCTGCTAGCATAGCAGAGCTGGCTTCTGCACCGTCAGAAGAGACTGCAGAACTGGTGGGCGGGGATTTGGGTAGGGGCACATTTGCATATTTATTGCTTCTCGTTGGCTGTATGATCATCATCCTGCAGAGTCAGAGCCGATGCCACGAAAGGATGTTTACTCAGTTTTTTTGTTTTGTTTTGTTTTTAAAAATCAGACATGCAGATTAATTTTTAGAGAGGTTTTCTAACTTTCTGAAAATGAATCTATTTGACTATTTCTTTAATAAAACAGTCTATCTCTGCATTTCCATTGACGCTTTATGTATTTGTATGGAGTCCTATAGAAGTGCACTGACATGGTGATACATTCCTCTTTTCTTTAGGGGGTAATAGATTTTGATGTCTATCAGACATATTTAACTTATTTTAGATATATTAAACACTAATATATTAAATATTAATCAGAAATAAATAGATTCTAATCTACTGATATAGGATGTCTGTGCCTGCGTGCAATACAGTAAATATTTATCCAACAACTGCTTACAATTAAATCTAGTGACAGAAATCAAGATTTGAGATCAATCATACCATGCTGGCAAAGTGAATGAGAGTATTTATTATCACTTATATCTGAAAAGGTAAAGAAGCTAACCATTGGTATCACTGCACAAGTTAAATTGCTTCCCTGTGTAATTTGCTTATCACTCCCACAATGCAACAGTAACATGATCATAATCTTTGTAAACAGTTGTCTTCTTGATCATATGGATTGTTTCCCTTTTGTGGTTTGGTCCATTCATTTGATCGAGCTTGGGCTGTTTTTATTTCGTCAAAATTAAAACTTGAAACATAACCTGAAAATTTTGTCAATATTTTTTTGTAAATCAAGCATATCTATTACTAATTATCCTGTAGTCTGTGGCCGGATTGAAGTAAACACCGTCTGTCGTATTGAAAAGCAAGAAAAGTCGGTGGATTTCCAGAATGTCGTCATCATCAATCTCAAGTTGTTGAGGGGAAGAAGATAAAAGATTAAACGAAACAGATATGAAACACTATAAAACTGACACCGAGGTTCAGCTCGGTGTGAAATGCAGGCGAGGCTCCTCATAATTCCGTTCACCTGTCTCTTTTGATGTCCCACTTGCCATTAATCTCCAGTGATCCATTGTTATAGGCATTCACTTTTCCTCATTACCCTATTTTCACCCGGCCACTGTTTTATCACAGCTTGTGGTAAGGAGTTAGCCGTCTATTAATTCTGCTTTGATTTGCTTCTTTAAATTTATTCCTTTTGCAGGAGACTGCAAGGATATTTACTGGAACATTTTTTTTTTTTTTTACCCCAATAGGCTTATCCCCTCTTAGGTTTGACCGTGTCATATGAAGTGAAAGTAAGGGCTAAGGAGAAAAAAAATCAGATCTATTGGCTTACCTCAGTCATATGTCCAGTGGACTGTAACTATCTCCCTGCAGACAACCAGACATCTCAAGCTTTTCAAGGGGAAGAGCATAGAGAAAAAAAAAGTACAATCGCTCCAGCTCCTCTGTGCCAATTGCTCCAAAATGGCCAATTTCCTGTCTAGGGTGTGTGTTTTCACATTTTTATCATCCCCTGCCGTAGTTATCTAGTTGCACTTAGGCCCATCAGTCATCGATGCTGCGTTTAGAGGAAGCCAGTGTGCAGTAAAACTGACGGACGGCCTTCCGCATGACTGAAGATGTATGAGGCATGCAGGCGAGCTAGTGAGGCCTCTTTTTTTCCCTTCTTATTGTATTTTTTAGCTTTGCCATAAAGTGACAAGAGGGAAAGTGGTGTTGCTTACCATATCCACGACTGAATTAAGTAGTATTGATGCAGACTGCAGGTTTAGTGTGACTTTATTATATATTTCTTTCCTTTTTTTCTGTCTTTGGCTTGCATATAATGTAAAAACCATTGCTATAAACACACGCACACACGTACATCTATACACATATCATATATTTCAGTTTTGCTAATCTATCTCTGATCAAGTGACCAGTAAGATGAAGAGAAAATATAGATTTTTTTACATACAAATTAACTAATTGCACAAAGGTACTATTACATTCTCCCTTACAGAAATCTCTACAGTAGAATGATAACATGCCACAAAAGTTATGGAATCATGCACAGATATTACACCTTTTATGTACTGGCAAATCTTACTTTAAACATGTGTAATTGTTGTAATTGGTGGCATATTCTCAAACAGCTGCACAAGGCTTAATATGCTAATGCTGACCTTAATGAGCAGTTGCCCATACGACAGACAGGAAGCAGTGCCTCAACACGATTGCTGTCACTGGAAACGGTTAAGAATGCTAAACAAAGACAATTCAGTACACAATGTCACACAGACGACATTTCAGGCAGCTGTCTGTAATTTGGGGAAAGTGCAAAAGTAAATATTAACAGGGTTGAGAATGAGCTTTCAAGCATAAAAACCGGAATCAATGTGCCACCAACAAGGAAAATACTTAAAGAAATTAAAAGAGAATGAATACAAAGTCAGCATTGGTGATCAAGATCTCAATAAATCAACTGAAGCACGAAGGAATCACAAACAGCGGGGCCAAACGTAAACCATTACTTACGCCATATAGTCACACAGCAAGATCTCTGTAACCTGAAAGCAGGCCTGGACTACGGACTTGTGCGATGCAGGTCCAGAATGGATGAAAAGAGACAATTACCTGCATAGAAAACATAGAATCACTGACAAAATGGGGTGGATATTGGTTTGAGGACACAAGGAGATGGCAGCCATTACCTCGACAGTAAAAAAAAAAAAGGTGGACATTCAAGTTTTGGACACTTTTTCTCATTCTGTCGATTACAAGGATTTTTGTTGATGCTGAGATAATTTTTCAGAATGACAGTGCATCTTTGCACAATGCAGAGAGCGTTCAGACTCCCAGAAAGACTTATCAACTTAATGCAATGGCCAGCAGCCTCCAACAGCAGCACGCAGCTACATTAAATCTGTCACAAATGCCAGGTTTGAGCAAAATGTGCAAAGAGTTAGCAGCAGTTCATTTAAATGCGGGCTTCATTCATAAGCAGCTTTATAACACCGAAGCTTCATTCGGTTGAGAATGATGACAGGACGAAAACAAAAACAAAAAACAGGTCCATGACACTGTCCATCCTGCTAACTGAGCTGTCAGCTGCTAGACAAAGTTGGAACCAGAGGGCTATAGAGTAATGATTTTGATCAGAGATTCTGTGCCTCAAAGAATCTAAGCTGTTTCCAAGACCAAAAGAGGTGCAATAAGTCTTTTTTTTTTTTTCAAAGGGCCAAAAAAAAAAAAAAAATTGCAACTTCATTGTTTATATCTGTTTGGAAGAGCCAGAATAAAAAAAAATTAATAAAAAAAAAAGAATACAGTAATATTTACATAAAACTACTAATTGCAACTGAGAGCTGTAAAATATGAAGATTGATGATAAAAAAATGTAAAAATTTCCAAATGCTTGTAAAGCGGCGACAATTCGTTACTAGTAATTTAATATCAGAGCCCTCTTCTCTGTATTATTCTTCGACATCATGTCAAAAGCTGTTCCACTTTGCCTTCACAATGGATTTTATATTCTGCTGCTCAGGATAACAATGTGCAGCAACAGAATGGATTCGTCATTTGCATAAAAACAATGAAGGTACACCTCTCAGCGAGTTTTAATGAGAAATGTTCCTGTTCAATCTTGCACTCCATCATGCATGCAAAGCCCTTACAACCTGACCTTTGAATTATGGAGATCCTTCACTGTATATTGAGAACTGCATCCATGTCCAAGCGCTAGAAGAATAATGCAGAATGAAACATCCTGAGATGCCCTGGATTGCCATTTAAAACTAAGGTCTTTGAGTCTTTCTCAGTTTATTCTTCATAAGATGAAAATGATCCCAAACCTGCTTTTACACAATAAAACCCATGATGATATTGTTGCTGGGCCATTCTATTTTGTGATCAAAAAGTAAGTTAGGGAAATTCTACCATGTTTTTCTCATCGTAGCTGTTTTATTTCAAACCACGTCCGAATCCTTATTCCAAATTCAGCCGCACACTCATTAGACCCCCTGGATATTATCGTTTTGAAATTCAATCGTTTTATTCTCAAAGTACTAATGAAAAAGGCTTTCGCTTTATATTCCTCACTGTTATTCGTTTGATATTCCATGGGATACATAAATATCAGTGTTTTTTTCTTTCTTTCTGTCTAATTAGAGACAAGTTGTATTATTATAATACCACAAAAGGATACTTCTGAGCCTGATATTTAAAATCAGATAAAGTACAGAGGAGTTTCTGCTTGTTGGGCTGATTAATTCAAAGTCTTTAAGCTGTGAAGAACAAAACAGTTTCACTGACAAAAGGCAAATTTGAAAACCTTTCAAACCCTTTTTTTACTTCTTTGATGAGGAAGATAGAAAAGGCAACAGACGAACTGTCAGATCTCTTTTTATTATATTTGATTCCCTCCTGTAATCTAAATAGAAGTGTGCTTTGGATAAGAGTAAATATTAAAGAATTTCTGTCTGAGAGATTAAACGTGGGGAATTAATCACCTGCAAAACAAAAACTGAACAATCACCAGGATTATTTTAGATTAAACCAAAGTTTGTTTTTTTTTGTTTTTTTTTAGTAGACAACAAAAAAGATACCATCTCTCCTTTTAAATTTTTACAGTTTTGTAATTTCCCTATCAGTTGCGTTCATTAATGTCTGGCCCCAGTGAGGATTATTTTTTATGTAACTATGTCAACACCTGGTCATAGTTTCTATTTTTCATATTTTCCACACAGCATTAGCTCCAAGAAACCTTTCCATTTAGATGTTCAGTGCATTGTGATTTCATTGTGCGTTTGTGTTTGTGTTTCAAGTTGACCTGTTTCATGTAACGGAAAGGCTCACGTTGGGGGACTGACGCTGAATATTAGCTGTGGCTAAAACTTCTGTGCTATGAAAAACTGGGTTAGAAGTAAATGGAAGTAACTGTTTTGAGCATCCTAATTTACTCGATCAATGTAAATATTTCAAAATACACAACACGACAAACGTGTAAAATACATACATCTTACCTATTACAAAACTTTACAAATAAGCACCAAAATGTAAGAGAGGTTCACTTTAAATCTAATTATTTTACTTGCTTGATCATTTCATTGGCGTATGGTGGCTGGACCATGTAGCAGTTACCAGTGTTCAACTGAATTAATTTATGTTTAAATTTACATGTCAAGCACATGTATAAAAAATAATTTGTGTATTTGCTTTCAAGCTAATTGGACCCATAAAGAGCAGTACTTACAACAAATCCATGGAAATATAATTCGAATACTGTAAATTCTGGGCTATAATCTGCTACTTTTTTCCCAACACTTCGAACATTGCAGCCAATAGTATGGTGCGGCTAATGCATTTCTTTATTTTTGGTCATAATGTGAAATTTCTTTTGCCTCTCAACAGTGGTCCAATCAAACTGATGAGTAGGTCCCACAGGTCCATAGAGCATTACCGGGATTGTAAAGCTGTCATTTGTGTATGCCTTTGTGTATACCTTCATCACCATGTGAATGCGAATAAAAGCATATGATGCAGCTTTTAAGTTGAAGGCGATCAATCTGGCAGTTGAAGAGGGAAATCTGAAATGCCACCGAAATGAAAATCGATGATTTTAGGGTTGGGCCATCGTGGTGTTTTAAATTTATGAGAAGAAAAGGCCTGTTTGCCAGGACAAGCACGACTTTGTGTCAGCAGCTCCCTCCTGACTACAAGGAAAAAGTTGTTAACTTCCACACATTCACTCAAACAAAGATAGCGGAGAATTCCATCGGGCCGCGAGATCATAAATATGGATGAAGCACCTTTGACGTTTGACCTGCCTCTCACTCGGACTCTTAATAAAAAAAGGTGACTCATCCATCACACTGAAAACAAGTGGCCATGAGAGAACGCATTTTACCGGTGTTCTGAGCTGCACAGCATCCGGACTAAAGCTCACAATGCCAAAGGAAAAATAACCGAAATCGTGGTGAAAGTCAATAAGAGAGGTTGGATGATGGAGAGCCTAATGAAGGATTGGCCTAGAGAGTGCTGCGCCAAGCGACCTGGGGGGGATTTTTCCGCAAAAATAGTATTGTTCGTTATGGACAGCATGAGGGCCCGTATAACGGACTGCTGCATGATGAAGTGAGAGTGACAATGAAGAGGCTAAAGTGAGTGACGAGATCCTGAGGCTGTTCAATTTGGACACTGAAGAAGAGGGCTTTGATGGTTTCAGCGCCTTAGAAGAAGATGAAGAAGGCAATTAATGATTTTTGACCTGGTAGACTGCAGTGTGTGAATATATTCAGCTGTTGTTAGGAGGAAGGTTGTCAGTGCAATATTGAGTAAAAAAGCATAAGCAACGTTCGAAATAGAGCATTTGCAATATGTGTTTGTTCATGTTACCATACAGATTAAATAAAAAGTTACAAAATCCATCCATTTTTGTTAGCGCTTATTCCCTAATGGAGTCGGGGACTGGAGAGGCGGGGTACACCCTGGACAGTCCGCCAGTCCATCGCAGGGCAACACAGAGACACACAAGGACAAACAACCATACACACTCACACTCACTCCTAAGGACAATTTGGAATGTCCAATCAACCTAACATTCAGGTTTTTGGACGGTGGGAGGAAGCCGGAGAACCCAGAGAGAACCCACGCAGACACAGGGAGAACATGCAAACTCCACCCAGAAAGGTCTTGGTTCCCACAGGGACTCGAACCCAGAACCTTCTTGCCGTGAGGCGATGGTGCCCTGTACAAATAGTTGTTTTTTATTCTAAAATTTGAGCATGATGCTTTCAATTGAGTGCGTTCTATAGTCCGGAATTTACGGTACTCTGTTTTGGATGCATCATATTTGGGAATGGATTGTCACTAATTTGTAACAATATACAATAATGGTTTAAAAGAAAGTAATCACACATAGGGAAATATTTAACTTTTCCTTTTAGCACTGATTACAGCTGCAGCCATCCAAACCATGAGAATCCTCATGGTTTTTTCCGACTGAAACTTCATGCACATCGGCAATAATTTAGAGGGATTCCATGGTCCAGTACTTGTGCTGTTATACATCTCCCAATTTCACAGTAAATAGACACCTATGGTAGCAGTTAACCAGTTTTATTTTCATGAAATAATATTAACTATTGTTGGCATAAGTCGACTGTCATAGTGTTGGCACGGAAAAATGAGTGCCTTGTCTTTCCATTTATTCCAAAGGAAATATGTTACATCTACTGTTGTATTGAGCTGACAGGAAAGATTGAGAAGCCACGACTATCAGTAGTATAATTTTTTTTTGTCAGGGTTCAACAAAATGTTGTTGTATACAGAAAATAATGTTAGCATGTTACCAAAGGCAACATGTCTCCGGCCTTGAACGAACCGAGGAAAACATACAAAATGTCACCCTGGTAACAAATAAGAATCTTTTCACTCACGCCTTTGCTTCAAACAATGCATCAGCCAGAGTCAAAATTGATCATTTCTTTCCCAGTACGGAGCTTTAGCATCATGTGTGCTCTCATAGAATGCATGAAACCTGGTACGCAGGGTTTACGCTAACTTTAGCTTACAAAAATGCAGCAAGAAACAGCGGGTCGAAAAGCACATTTGAATTTAAAATTCAGGTTCAGGTTCCACAAGCGAGTTCTGCTCATAGATGGCAGTTAGTCTGTATCTCCATGGGCTGACAGTAAAGGGAAGACCTTAATAGAACCATCAAAGACACAATCTCCTCTTCCATGTAGAGTTCCATAAGTAAAAGTAACACAAACGTACCACAATCGGCCCATTTAATCCCAAATTATATTATATGGCATGTATCATAGTAAGGGAGAGATGTCAGCTCTGAAGATTTCTATTTATTCCATCTCAAACGTCACCCGGCTTTTCAGGGCTCAGGCTAAGTTCAGAGGTTCTTGGTTCAAACCGGCATCTTTGGCGGCGACAGAGGAGAGGGTAGTTAATTTAGAGCAAGGTCACTTTGTGCAAGGTATAAGCTTGACTTCTGGTGGGTCTTTTCTTCTCAGAGAACTGAATATCAATAAGTTTCTTTGCCTTTCAGCTCGACCTACTTCTGACAAAGGAAAGAAATGATAAAAAAAAAAAAAAAAAATTACCCCTCTGCACAGTATTTTTCCCTTTCGGTCAATTGCTGCAGATTGTAGTTTTAAAGTGGCCTTGTTTTCCTTTTTCTTCTGGCTCTCTGGCTTTCTCTCTCTGGCTTTTTTAAATCACAACGCTCAGACAAAATAAGCCCAGATCTCTTTAAGCAAAATGTGTTTGCGTAAGATTTCCCCTAATCCTTTTTTGCTAAGTGCAAAACAATAATCCAAGGTCAGCTTTGTTAAGGATGTTGGGGCAATGTCTCTATTAAATTGAACAGCTTTGTGGTTAGTAAGTTTGTCATATCTCTAAGAAACCACAAGTGATGGCATAGAAGTTGATTGAAAAAGACGAAAAACTTCCTTCTGTCTTTTTTTGTGTTTAAAAAAACATATAACAGTATTAATCCATAAGACATGAGTGTGTCCTGGTGAATTCGGAAATATGAAAAGTTGCACATAAGAATAATCAACAAAGCTCCAATCCTGCTAAAAAAACCGAGGGGATGCTGACTAAGGTGTCTGCATTGTACAGGTACATTTAATACCGAGGCCTCCCTGTAATGTGCTGGTAGAAAAATATTTATTTGCCGCTGCTTTTTTTTGCCATAAGCTGTTGCCATGGAAACAAGCGGAGCATTCATTTCAGGAGGTATATTTGCATATTGACTTTGAAGATCCAAAAGCGGGGCCGTCCGTAATAAAGGCATAGCAGGAATTTCGAGCGTCATCGGAGTGGCAGTCCACAAACCCACCGACACTGAGCCACAACACACATTAAGATGCATTGTGCTTCCCATTACTTCTGAATTTGTGCGCACGCTACAAACGCCTCATTATATGGAGTGATATTAAAATGTCCCGGAGAATTAATCTCTATTGCATATGACGCAGGCTTTCATGGGTGCCCTAAATGGAAAGTCACTGGTCGTTTATCTTAAATATAAAATGGCTTTTTGTAATTATTTCCACATAGACTGACTCGTCTTGGACATGAATGCGTTTTCTTGAATGAATTAACGCCCACGGTGAGGAACAGGATGTACGTTTTTCTTTTCCTTTTTTTCTTATCCTGTCACATCAAGAGTTCAGAGTTTAAGGATTGCAAAAGTAATACTTGCATCTCGCGTCTCTACGTGCCACTCTACTCTTCTAAATAGATACTCAAACAAAAACTCCTGCTAGCTGTCTGTTTTTACTGTGGGGTGGGTGGACCTCAAAAGCACCGTGCAGATGAGTTATTCTGCTTTTGTAAACTGTTCCTCCCTCAGTTTGAGAACGTTTTTATTTTTGTTTTCTTGGGTAAAATCATGCAAAACCGGCAGACTAATGAACTGTGTGAGCAGCTCTAATGCTTCAGTTTTTCTCCCTTTTAATGAACTTGTCAATCTCCTGGCCATAAGTCTCCTCGTTTTGTGTAAAGATCCGAATTCTGAATTTTTTTATAAAAACTATTTTTTTAAGACCAAGAATTTTGGTTTTGTGTAGAGGTTCAACAACAAAAAAAATTTAAAAAAAGGAAAAAAGAACATGTTTATTGTTGTGTAATATTTACCTAGCTCCATTTTGTAGTTCAGCAATCAAATATTTTAAATACCAGTTTCTGGGATTTAGGTTTAGAGTTCCTGAACAGAAATTTTAGCTGAATGGAGAGCAGCAGCCTCCCTGCTTTACAGGTTTCTTTTTATCTCCTGTTTGCTGTTGTGGTGATACTCTGCTTTTAAGGCGATTGCAAAGAATCGGCGCATGAAGGTCATCCCTCCTCATCCTAAAGGGGGGGACTCGCTGTCAAAGATTATACAAAGAGTATTCAAGGTTGGCTGTAATGGTTTTGAGCTGAATCTACATCAAACATTGATGTGATTAAATTAGGGTGCGTGGAACACAATTGATGGTTGTATTTTTTCCATAAAAAAGAAAGCTGTCCAAAACACATGATAAACCATGAAAAACATCTGAACGGTAAAAGAAAAACACTCTACAGTTGAAATAACATACTTAACTGTAGTTCTTTATGGGGGAAAAATCTCCCATGATTGTATGTCTAAAATAGATTGTCCGTGGTTCTGCTCAGTAATTCTGATAAGAGCCCTTTTTATTAAATGTTGTTTACAAGCCCTTCTTGACACATGATTTTCATTATGTTCAATTTGTCTTTGACATTGGGTTGATGTGTTTATCGGGCTGGATTTACTGTAATTGAATGCGCTGGGTTTTTAGTGCCCCGTTCAAGGTCTATGACACTTGCGCGGGGCGCGGCGGGCGAAGGACGTGTAGGCCGCTGTAAGCTTGATCTCGCTCATTAACCTTTTGCTACGGGTGAGTATCCCGGATTTTTATAGGTCAGCACGCTGTCCATGAATGGGCAGTGAGTCATCATCTTGATTGTGGTCTGTGATGAGATTATTTAAATGTTTCTGTAGACCCCCAATGTCCAAATGCTGTGCTGGAAAGCGAGAGACACTGTCCTCCTTTCCGAAATTAAACCATGTGGGTTTGTATTATACAGGCCTATAATAAGGAATATAAGGCTTCAAGAACTGGAACACCCCGTATAAAATCCATCCATCCATCCATCCATCCATCCATTATCCCAGTGGTGAACTAGGCGAGAGGTGGGATACACCCTGGTCAGTCCATTCCATAAAATATGCAACTCAAAAATAAACTTTAAAAAACATGGGTGTGTTTTATGGCCATAGTTTTTTTTTTTTTTTTTTTTTGTGATAGGCCAATCTTGACTTGTACTAAGGATGTTAAGGATTTTGCTATCAGCTGCTGGTTAACACTTGTTTATTGTTAGTTTCTTACCCAATAGACCATTGTAGTGCCACTGGTTATTCCCTATAAATCTTTTCACATGGGGTTTGACAATTTCATCAAATAAACACCTTAAACCAGCCCAATGACAGGGATAGTTCCACAATAGAAATAATTTGACTTATTACCATAGTCATTTCTTAGCCTAACAAAGAAATGTTATTATCTGAATCCAACCTGGAAGGGGTGAATAATTTGGATGAATAATTTGGATGAAGGATGGTTTTTTAAGCAGAAGACACTTTCACCCCAAAATATTGTTTGACTTTTATTACTGGGAAATTCAATTTTTTGACACTGATCTGATTTTGATATTTGAAATAATATTTGAGCATGATGATGATGATGATGATCATGATGATGATGATGATGATGATTATTATTATTATTATTATTATTATTATTATTATTATTATTATTATTATTATTATTATTATTAATTAACAGAAGATTGAGCTATAAGCCTGAAATAGGACTCCAAATCGTGATCAATTGATATTTAAGATGAACAAAAAATGGAGCAAAACGGAGGAATTTTAGTTTCTTATATGGTTTCTAATTGATTAAAAGGATCAACTTTGAGCTCTGAAGAGGATGTTTGCGCAAATATCAGAGTCAAAGAGGGATCCTTTTCAACAAGACATCGCTGCAGGAACTCCTCAGCTTTATGACCACATGAGCAGGTGAGAAAACAACAGCAGGATGAAGAAATATGGCGCATTCAAGCAACAGATGGTGCAATCGTGGACGTGCCACGGAGATAGAAAGTCACAGCAGATGTATGCATCTGTTGGCTCTACGTTCCCCTCCATGTTGTCTCCTGAGACTTCCTCCGTGTCTCAACCTGACACTGTGTGTGCTGCAGACACAACACACCGTCCACTCTGACGATTTTTGTCCTTTCAACTATTATCATTTTTGCCAGACCAGGCTAGACCGAACTCATCATATTCGTTACTCTGTGTTTGATATTGATATTACGAGGCACTTAGACAAAATGAGCATCAGACTAGGCGGCTGTTGTGTTCCAAAACCCTCTCAGAATAGTCGCTCTATTTTTGTAAACTCTGTTTGTATGTTTTTCATGCATTATTTGTGTGGCTCAATAAACTGCATCCGAGGGATGAATTATGCCATTTGAAGAGATTCATCGCACAGACCGTCCTTTGAACATCATATTTATGGCTCCCGTGGATCAGCTCCCAGTATACTGTTCCCTACCTTTCCCTGTGCATTGCATAGATATCAGCTAGTGGAAAATATGACAAAAAAAAGCAGTCATCATAAACTCC
The DNA here is from genome assembly GCA_907169785.1 of Menidia menidia. Classification (NCBI taxonomy): domain Eukaryota; kingdom Metazoa; phylum Chordata; class Actinopteri; order Atheriniformes; family Atherinopsidae; genus Menidia; species Menidia menidia. The sequence goes on along the minus strand of CAJRST010022223.1, from coordinate 2,672,778 downwards.
ACATATCATTGAAAAGAGTCGATCTGAATGTCCACTTTCCCAGATCCATAAAGGTGTTATTTGTCCAGCCAGAACTTAAATGCGGAATGGATTGAACAGCATTTGAGTTTGTGTCCATATCGCGCATGATTACAAGTTGATTTATCATATGCGGTATATGCAGTTTGTTTGTTACACCATGCGAGTCTGGCTGTAATGGAGGGGGTGGGTTGTCTGTGTGGGTGAGCATGACAAGGTTTGACTGCAGTACGTGCCGAATGTTTTTTGCCCGAAATAGAATATCATCGTCAGTAACTGATCACGTTAGGTACACAATAGTTTGCTCTCTCAGTTGCAGTTTGCTGGTAATGATGCTTTATGTGACACTTTCTTTCTCATCAAAAATGTGTTACTGCGGTAAATAGCATCAACTCCAGATATCTGCTATGGCTACTACCGGGTTGAGAAACAACTACCAGAGTACATTTTCAGTCAGTGTAGTTCTTTCAAATCTTTGTTTATCCTGAAGTCACAAAAACACCTATGTGGGGAAAATGGAATCTTCCCCCCGATTTTGCAACATTAATTGTACCCATGATGAAATGGATCTAATATTAGATGATTCTGAAATGCTGTCAGTGGAGTAATGAATCTCTATCAGTGCTTCATTTGGTTCATTTAAGCTTTCATAAAATGTCTACAACATTATTTTTTGTTTTGTTTTTTTCACTCATACTCATTTTCTCATTTTACATTTTTAAAACAGAAGAACATACAATAATATGTTTATTCTAATTAAAGTTGACAACGTTATCTCACAGGAAATTCCTTTTTTAAATTTTATAACGGTAAACACACGTGGTCAAAAATGCATTGAAATCTGCAATAATATAAGATGGTAAACATAAAAATATATAGAAGAAATATTAGCATATTTTCCAACTGTCAACACTTGTCATTTTTGTATATAAATAAAAAAAATTTAACCCCTCACTACTTAAAATCTACTCAAAATTAAACAGAATTTCCTTTTGTGAGCATACAATCAATTTTAAACAGAATTATATCAAGAGGCAGGGACATGTGCTTTATTCTAGGCAAACTGTGTGGGTTGTGGGAAGTGAGGAGCTTTTTTCCTTCACGGTGGAGTGTGTCTGAGTAACGTTACCAGAAGTGAAGTGCATGCATGGGATTCAATTACTCACAGTCATGCAAAAAGTGTCTAGACAGGCCCAAGTTTCAAGGTAACTATTTTGACAAAGTTATGTGGCATCTCTATACCCACAGAGATGGAATAAAGGTCCAGTTGATGCGATGTTGTAACAGTATCTAGACATCAGTCTAGCATGAAAACATTTTGCCTGGGGGCCATTACAATAAGCTGACAATTGCCTGTCAGGAAGGTCTGGAACATCTGGAACCTCTGTCTGCTGTACTTTAAACTATTTGACATTGCGAGATGCTGATTGGCTGTTCAGAATAGAGAATAATGGAAAAAGAAGTGGGTGGTACTCATGACTGACTTAACATTTCACCATCAGGCAACACATTTCATAACAACATGGCCATGTGGAGTGAATACGATGAAAAAACAACAGATTATTTTGATGCAAAGGCAAGGCTTTGTGATATTATCAGTGCAAAAAAACTGCGACCGTCAGATGTCACCTGTGCTGTTTTCTTCACCCAGATTCTTCCAATGAGTCAAGATGCAACATGGAGCCTCAGATTTGTTGCTTATTCACGTTGGTTTGGTGAGAGGTTTAACTTTTCGGCTTGACAGCCAGTCCAAACCAACCTTATTTATCAGGGAGATTGTTTAAGACATCAGATTTGACCCAAAGCGCTACAGTCAAATATACATTTAAGAACATACTTAAACACAAGCCTTAGAATATAGAATGAAAGCAAACTTAGAATAAAAGGAATAAGCAGAATAAGGGAAACCTGTTTCAGAGTTTGGAACCTATGGAAGCAACATCCTGATTGGCTAATTAATTAACAACAAGGTTATTTAGTTTGATAGAAAAAGAGAAAATTAGAATTTAAGTTTAATTATAAATACATATAAACGAGAACATAGCAATTATGTTTCCCGTTCTTTTTTGGCTGAATCATTAGTCTTAAATCATTAGTGTTATATATAATTATTTGCACATTAATTTAGTTTGTCAGACATTATTTTCCCCCATGAATAGAAACGAAAGAAAAAGTCAAATTTGATATAGTGGGTGAAATATAAACCATTTCTATGTGTCTGTCTCACTTACATACTCGGAGAAAAACAAATAACAGAGGATTTTCACCCAAGTGAGCTTTGCTTATTTCCTCTTTGAGCAGCAGCCTGTTTTCTTGCAGAAATGTAGACGGATAGAAATAAAAGAGACACTGATCACAGTGGTGTTCCCCCTCAAGGTCAAGAGGAGAAGTTTAAGAGAAACAATGAAGTTGAGAAATTGCTTTTTCATCCTTTATAGCAAATGTAAATCTTTTTCTTTTATGGGGGGTAGGGGGTTGTTTCACTTTTACTGCCAGATTTCAATTTCTGTATTTGCAGGATTGGCGTTTCTTCTTTTTTTACAGATATTTTTTCTTTTTCTTTTTTTCTTTACATCCACTCGGCTTTATAAATAAGACCAAAATATCAGATGAATGCATCATCAAATGAATGCATGAACAGTCACTATAAGAAATGTATTATGAAATATGTACAATATTCAATTGAACTTGTATTAAACCAATAAAGTATATCTGGATAAAGAGTGTCCTTTGCTCATCTTAGAACAAAATGACATAGTCATTTTTAGGTTAGGTGGAGTTTTACTCATTAAAGCCAGAAGACTTTGTTCTTGTAACCCTGGTGGCTGGTGAACCATGCCAGTGTGACAGAGAGACAGTAAGTAGGCCCTAATTGATACCGCCAATTATTCTGCAGGCAACAAAGCATGGCAAGTTACAGTGAGCAGAGAAAAGGTATCTCAGGCCTGTAAATTCAGGTTGTAGTTGGAAAAAATGCTGCAATTGCTCGCTATGACACCATATGTAAATTAAAGTCATGTGCCAAATTGGTATCAAATGTTGTATATTATTATGTCTCGGGAATGTTATCTTAATAACATTTGAGTTTTTTTTTTTTCTCCAGTGATAGCAAACTGGATCTAGCAGGTCTTATTATGTCCAAAATGGGGCCGCTGTCACGCCTTTTTTTTGTGTGTGAGTGTTTTGTCATGTCTTGGTCTTTTCATTTCCTGTTTTATTTTGAAAAGTACACCCGTCTGATTGTCTCCCCTGATCACCAATTGTGTTCACCGGGTGTTCCCTTCCCTTCACGTGTTTAAATAGTCTGTGTCCCCCCCGTCTGGTGCCAGTCTCAGCCATTATCCGACCTCATGTTTGGAACGTGTCAAATAAGGCTGTATTCATTCACATTGTCCACCGTTCCAGTTTGCTGTACGTCTGTACGTGCAGTTGGTGATAACTGCTTTTGATATTTAGTAGGGCTCAATTAACATCAACAGTCACGTAATTATTGCAATATATTTTATTGATCACTCACGGTCTGATAATACATGCCTCACAGCCCTGTGTTGGTCTGAGCTCTGGTAGTTAGGACCTGAGAATTTGTGACCATGAATATTCAACATGCCGACTCTGGTGTTTAAATTAGTCTTTTAATCTATTTTTTTTTTTTATTTCTTTCGCCCTGGAAAGTCATTTGAAGAAATGCATCCTGTCTGAAAGTATGAACCAGCTGTTTGACAAATCACCCTCAGTCGTAGCAAGTGGCAGTAACTAATGTGTGGCGTGTGAGGAAAACAGCATTGATTGGGAAAGAGCCATTTACTCCCCATCGAGAAGCAGTTGTTTGGTGTTGTTTTTTCCGCGTCTTGAAGAATGGTTTCTCAACGCTAAGAATGTAGGTCGCTTTGTGTGACGGTGTAGTAGATGATGTGTGTCACATCACATTTGATCCAAAGGTGTCGAAATGATATGGATGAGAGAATCTTTGAAAAAAAGAGAAAGGCAATAAATCATTTGTGAAAACGCATGTATCGAGCGGATCACAAACCAAAGCCTCAAAGCAGGCTCCTAATCTTCATTCCTGCCCGCAATTATTTACAGCTCCAAGCATATGACAGTAGGAAGGTGAAAGCAATGTTAGATAATGGCACTATCAAGGGAATTAGATTGGAACCCTCAAGACTTCAAAAAGGTCTCCTTACAAAGCCAATTATGCGCCCTGTTTGTCTCAAAGCTCTTTCACACCACAACATTATGTCAATAGCCTTAAAAGGAAAATACTAAGCAGGACTCAAGAGGCCGTGCAAACTGTCATTGCAAGGTCACGTTTCGAGCGTCCCGTAATCCCAAAAGCTCGTTTACAAAGGTGGCAGCGGCACTGAATGTGTCCTGCGTAATGTGGAGGATGGAGATTAACTCATTGGCTGCCAAAGACGTCTATAGACGTCTTTTATGTTTTTCAACGCGAGTGGCTTGGGGGACGATCTGCTAAAGCTTGTCCGTAAATATCTGCTTCTAGACAGAGTATGTAGTAACAAATTGACCCTCTAGGTGGCAGTGCAGAGATGAGCATAGATTGTAGGCAAATAAGAAAAAGGTAACGGTTCGCTATGAGATACCATGTCGCCGGTGAGACGCAAGTTGAGGAAGAACAGAATAAGGTAGAAACAATTTTTTTTCCTGATGAAAGAAGAGAGTCTACTCTTTCTTTTGGTGCGTTCAGTGTTTACATAGTCATAGCACAAACTATTCTGTGGCTCTTGAAAAATCAGTCAAAATGCTCAAAAAACTCTGGCAGTATGGGACTCTCTGTTCTGAAAATGGCTGGGAGTCAATGAGTTAATTACCGGGTCAAAGTCAAGATAGGCACAGGCCTTTAAAAAGCTTCAGCAGGTGAGCAGCGCCGTCCCCGGACCTCCGGAGTAAACATCTGCATCTCACAACGGGCGAGCATCAGGATGAATTACAAGCTGGGTCTATTAAAAAAAGCATCTGGTTTCAGCCGACACACGCGGCGGAGCGGCTCATCCGAACCATCTTGAAAACAGCCGATCAAGATCACAGTTACCCGAGTTATTATGAATAATTCCACCCACCTATTCCTTTTTATAAGCGCGCTTTGTTTCATCCTGCTGTGTGAAATGGGAGTAGTGTACAAACAAACTACTTCAAAATGAAAAGTTCATTCCCGCTAACTCACGCCCACTGATTCCATGCCATGCAGTCACGATACTCAAAGCCACTGGAAGCCCTGATTAGCAATAAATACAGTTCCAAATCACGACAGACGTTCTCATGTTGGACGCTGCACAACGGTCCTTTTAAACTAATTGCCATCACACAAATGCGATGACAGTGATTCATGTTTGTGGTTTGTGAACAACAAAGAAAGGCTTCGTAAAGAAGATATTTTGGGTTCAAAGCTCAAAGGTAAGATTTCCGCTAGAATGAGGAGACTTCGACTGAGGCTTGAACATCTTTCATTCATAAGTAAAGTGCAGCAGAAGTTGACAGATATGCATACAGTATTTATAACAAAAAAATAAACCATCACTTTTTCGAATGGATCCTCATATGAAATACCTTTGCCTATGGGCCACTGTCATTTCACAATCCCACCTTGTGCTGTGAGATGATTACATTTTGTAGTCGCCACAGTACATTATAACATAACAGCTCTACCAATTAGCAGTGAGAGAAAAGTTGGACTTGTCGAAGAACAGTGGATGACGAGGAGTGAAAAGGACTTGCAATTACACAGGTCTGGAGGAGGTTGTAGTAACAGAAGTGTCTCATAGTTGGTACAGGAACAAGTCTGAACAAGTTGGTCTACATTGTGAAAAAACGTACTACAGTGTTTTATATATCTGGGCATCGGACATCTTAAAGCTATGACAGGAGATGAAGCACAATTGTTATGGTGAAAGGAGCTGGATCACAGTAGAAAACCCAACTAGGAATTTGGGAAGTTTTGTATTAAGTGTTAGTGTATTCTTAGTGTATTCTCATGTACTCTATGATTTGTCATGAGGTACCCATGCCCATACACTGTATTTGGCATGGGGATATATGCTTTCATGTTAAAGTGCTCGGACATTCAACATCCTTTGAATGACAGATCAAGAAGTTGCTTTAAAATGAGAAAGAATATGGTAGATCACATGTTTAGTAACCCAAATAATCTAACAAACGCTTTTTTATTAAAACTATTGATTAATGACTTATCGGTTAGTTAGATCTGGCTTCCAGTGCCAATTCTACCAATGTAATCGAACCAAATGCAACAATACAACGAGTGTTACGCAATACAATAAGGCCAACGCAATACAATAAGGCCAACGCAAACTCATAGGCCAGAAAAATGGTGTAGAAAAGAGCTGTGGAACTGTGCCACATACTTATCAGAAGGCACAGGGTGACGGTAAACAAAATGATTTTTCACAATTCCCACCCGACTCTCCATTATTAAACAACGTCTAACGGCATTTTGCAAACTCAGTGTAGTCCTCAGACTGGAGAACGCAGGCAATTTTTCACTGGAAAGTGAAGGATAAGATGAGGAGATGAGTCAGGTAATAAAGAAAATATGGACAGGGAAAAATAATATATTTCCAAGCTTCTAGGAGGATGGACAGTTTCATCAAACATAGAAGTAGTTCAGTTCGAATTGGCTTCAATTTGTTAATGTAGAACTAATCAACAGGAAAAACTACTTCAGTTAAAGACAACAGCAACAACATTCTTAATTTATTTCAAGCATAAAAAAAAAGTAACGATATAATGTCTCCTTGTTAGAAGCACCATGATTATCATGTCTTTAAACAGTCAATACAATATTTTTTATTCATGAACAAAACGTGTTATTGCTGGCAGTTGAACAATTACTATATGTAACGCATTTTTGTATAAACAATATGCAATACTAATTAACTAATCATCTTTTGATGTTTTGTGTGACAAAACATCAAAGATTTAACATTCCCTCGCACTGTCTGACAGTCTGTTTGACTACTTCAAACCGCATTTATGTTCTTTTGGACGCTGTGAAGTGAATTTAATTTTCTACCAAAATAAAATAGAGTTTGATCCAGATTCCTTTCTTATCAAATTAAGAGATAGTTACTTGGCCTTCAGTCAGAGTGGCTTTAATTTTGTTTTCTTAATTGTTGTAAGATTCGCAGATATTCAAAGATTCATACGTCAATGACAAAAGTGTTTTGAGCAGAAAACATTTTACATCTCCGCTCATACATGGGGACACAGCATGTGTGATTGCACACGCTATGCTGAGCCCACCTTCCCCTATCAATCGTTCAGGAGACCTTTTAATCCTGCTACTTCCCTGTGGCACTGGCTGGTCTCCAGCTGGGAGTAGCAAGTGTTTATTGGCTTTGGTATCAGTAGGATACTCGCGGTGGCCGGCCTTACTTTTAATACCGGGATTCTTTGCAATATTGGGACCTCTTTGATTCAAGATGTCCGTCAGGCTATTTGTTTTAGAGCGAGGCTCCAAAGAATGGAGCAAAAAAAAACGTCCCAGAAGGCTAAAAACGTTGGTCCCAGGGAGTCAGAAATGGAAAGTCAATCAGTCTGTGTGCGGTTAAGTTTTAAAGTTAAAGTCATAACTGTTATTTTGTGAGGTGGATTTATATGGGTGATTATTTAGCTGCCACTGAGGTATAAAATGGAATCTCCTGCATGTGAGTTGGTGTTAAATTAGCAGTATGGGTGAAGGCTGTTCGCCTATGTGAGTCAGGACTATAGAAACCAACAACAAAACAATGATTTGTTGTTAGTGGGTCATGGTGGTGGTTGTGTGTGTGGGGGGGGGTTAATAAAACCGCAGTTCTAAAAAATACAAAACAAAATTGTGTAAAATGCGACAAAACACCTAAACCGTCATCATTTTGAATTAATGAAATAAACATAAACATGTTCACTGCTAATATTCCACCATATTTATTTGAGCATTTACTACAAAAAAATGCTCATACACGAGACTTTGGACTGGCGGAGAGAAGGGGCTGGAAATTAGCTCAACAGGTAATGTTTTTCTGATTATTAGATTAATGGGTTAAACATGCCTGGGTGTAAAATAAGTTTCTTTCAGAAGTAACGCTGAGCAGATGTTCAAATGTTCCCAGAAAAATGGTCCTGTCCCGACGCTATTTTTTAGCAGAGTATATGATGGCAAAGTATGTGAAAGTTCTATCTTTCTAGATATAGAATATCAAACCCCCTTCTTGAATTTCTGTTTATTTCTGTTGAAAGACATCAGTATTAGATGGCTGTGATTATTAGACTTTCAGGCTGTGTTGGGTTCAAGACAAGTAGATTTCTGATGTAAACATCTCTGCAAGGGCTTTGGAAGGCTTCCGGAAATCATTGCCTATCAATATTTACAAGAACATTATCAAACAATCAGGGAAAAATCATTATTTGCTGTTCAAGTCAAACCGTGCAGATGATGAACGTATGTATGAAGCAATGTTTAAGATCTGAACTTCAGGTCACTGCCGCAGTGCTCCAAATGAAGTTGGGGACAGTCGAGGATTGATTCTTAGTAGGGGGACAAAAATCTTTCTTTGAGACCCACAAACAAAGCCGAACATGCACCTTACTTGATCCATAAAATTGTTTGTTCACTCAGTCTGTCAAGTGCAGCAGAAGCCATATGTGAACATCAGCCCATAGAATGAAAAAAAAAAAGGATTTGTTTATTATTTTATAGATTTTGAAGGTTTGGCAGTTCTGTTTTGAGGATCAATCCTAAAAAAATCATTCTTCAACCTTTAACACTGACTGATTACTTTTTTATACCCAATTATGTTACTGCCCTTTGGCTAATTGACCCAATTAGCTGCCACCTTTTCGAGATGCGTTTCCACTATCATACTTAAGGTAAGGTGAATTTTTCATTAAGATTGCTAAATATCTGACTTTATTCATTCGATCTTCTTTCCATGTTCAGTCATAAATAAAATATCTGTTTATGTGATTTGCAAATTATTTTTCCCCTGGCCTTTGCATCTCGCTCTTAGCATTTCGTTAACCTTCAATCATCACCTCACTCATCAGTCAGACATATTTTTAGAAAGGAAATGGAGCACCATGGGGATCTCTGGGAATCAAGAAACACCTAGTATGTCAGTACCTTAATATGCGCAAAATCCACCAATTATGAAGAGCTCTAATATTTAACAGTGTGTGCCCCAGAACTAATATTTCAAGAACGCTCCGATCGGTCAAAACCATAGAACTTCTGATCGATGTGTTCGAAGCAGGCTGGGAAACTTTAAATGCATGAAATGTGTCAGATAGTTAAGGTGGTTTAACTTTTATTTCTGCTTGGTGCAAACACTTCCAATGAACACAATGAGCTTATGTCAGAGCAAAGTTCTGAGGGATGGATCACCAGGTCTTCAAAAAGCCATGTCAAAAGTTGAAATGTAAGGTAAAAATGTTTTTCATACACTAAATCAAACAGCAAATATATTTGGCGGCAAGCTATGGAGTAATGACACACCTAATATTTTCTTCCTCTATTTTCATTCAGCAATAAACAGTATATTATAGACAGAATAGAATGATAATTTGTATTATTATAATGTTAATAAACTACTTCATGCATTCATTCTGACAATAGTTTCAAACAACCCTTCTTTGGGTCCAGAATCTCAAAATATAGAGGACTGGAGGTTAGTTATCATGTGGGGCTCTTATACTGTATCTGCCCTGTCCATCTGTTTTTGATCAGCAATTAAATTTTTACTCTTACAGAATTACTGTGGTAAAAATAAGATGACATTTAAATGACACAAAAGGAAGGAAATCGATTAAAGCATCTTCCATTCCCTGTTAGAAGACAATAATAATAAGCGGAAGCATCAATCACTCAGTCTGGATGGCTTTTTAACGGTTGGTGTGGCAAACTTCTTCAGTCATATATTAAGTCTCATTCCTTGATTAAGGTGTGTATCGGTATACGTTAAGCTATTTACCACTATGGTTATGTTAAAGTACTTTACTGATGTTAGGCATTCAAAATCAGATGGTCGAGGTTAGAAAAACCTCATGGAGCGTAATGAAACTTTCCCTGGAAAAATCTATCATAATATGAATGACATTATTTCTAAAATAAATCCAGATTAGTGGCTCAATCCCTTTAATTGAATACACAGAATGCACAATAATGAAACTTTGAAACAAATTACTCTGATTCCTATTGTGGTAGTTTTAATCAAATCATTTCATGATTTCCTTGAGGCCTGAATTGAAAAAGTCAAATCGAAACAGTCACATTTCAGTTATTCTTTTGTGGCACACAAACCTTAAATCTGATACTTGTTGGACTGTTTCTCTATTTAACATGATCTGCAATTCAAAGTAATTAAATACAGACACCGTGTGTAGGGAGGTGACTAAACCCGAGGAGAGTGCTCCCTTATCTGAATGATTGTACATTTAATCACTGGTCACTCTAATGAGTAACTTGAGGAAGGGTCTACTTACTGAGATTGCTTTCCTTAGCATATAATTAAGCTAATTAAGTTAGTGATACTTCTATCCCCATGAGTAAGCGCCACCACTTTTTATGGTCCTCTCCCTTTACATTGGACTGTAGGATTATGGGGATTGTAACGTAATTGTTAATTATCTATGTTTGGTTAATATACCTGTAATCAGCAGATGGAAGAAAAGGTGTTTTATTTTTCTCATCAATTCCTACTCTTAAATTCTCGGCAGTAGCTTCACCATATTTGTTTGTTTTGTATTTTTCCCTCCTAGAAACCACTAATAATTTTTTCCAATCCTCTTCCCCTACTCCTGTTCAGTCGCACAAACAAACAATGTCAACAAAGAGCGAATGCCACAAGGGGACCGGCATCTCGCTGAGAGCTACACAGTAAGAAACGGCCAATACCCTGGAACAAATAATGGCACCCAGTGGAGGGCAAACATTTCCCCACCTAATAATTACTCCAGAATTGGAATGGAAATAATACGATTCTGCTAGCACAATGTGGTGGCCAGTCTGAATGCATTACATGGTCATACTTCTCCACGGCCTGGTTGCCTAGCTGTGTGTATATACCTAAACATTTATGTATTTGGCACTTGCCTCAACAGAAAAGGCGGGTTGGAGAGGTTAAATGGTTTTATTTGCTATTGCCTGTTTGCTCCGCTGATCTCCATGCTCCTGTGAAATTGATGTTGTGTTATAGCTGTATCTTTCTATCTATCTACCGGAAGAATGCTAGAAAGAAGGACAACAGCTGTGAAAACAGATTTGATCCTTGTGTGTTTTAGTTTTGAGCGTTATTACACATGCAAGGCATTACAACAATGAATGGCGAGGGCTGCACAATTCACCCAACAGCTATAGAACTCCACTTGATAGAAAATGCAAAGGCAAAAAGTAGCTGACCAAACTTTGGAGCGTATTGAAACTCATCAAATGCTGAATAGATTAATGTTAAATATTGTTAAAAAAAAATAATAGTAAAAATTTTAAAGATTTAAAAATAAAAATAAAAATTAATTAAAAAATAAATAATATAATAATAATGATATAATATATATTTTTTAAAAGTTTTAAAAAAGTTTAAAAAAAAAAAAGGTAGAGCTCTGCTTTTTGGTGTACATTATGTCTTAAACTTAAGCAATTTAATACAAAAAACTATATTTTTTGTTATAAAGTAAAAAACAAATCTTTTAATTTACCATTCTACTTGTGTTCAATCTTTAGTTATAATAGTACAATTCAGATATAGATACTAAGACCATGAAATTGCAGATACAGGTGGCTGAAACTGGTTTCACTCTCTTGATGATAAAGCAGGAGATTGATGCAGCTCCACTCACGTCAGATTGAGTCATCTGAAGGGGTTTAGGTATTATGTTGGGATTAGATTTCAATTCTGGTCAGAGAAGGACTTTGAAGCCCAGCCCCAAGACACATAGTGTTACTGAGGAGGTGGACACTTGAGTTGCTTTGGATTGGTTAAGAAAAAGATATTGTATTTATTTACAATTCCTTTAATTAATTACAATGATTTGATCAAATTTAGACTAACTCAATTAGACTGGATTTAGTTGGACTCCAATTTGACCTCTTTGCTTCCATTTCAATAGTGAAACACTTTCAGATTTTTATTTTCTGTTAGGTTGGCATCACATAGGTTAACTCACATTGATTTTATTTAAATAAATTAAGATGAATTGTTACAAAAACAGTCAAATGTTTGTTTTTAATGTATTACAAGCTGCAGTCACTCTCGTATTCTCAAAAGCAGTTGCGTTTTCCTTAGAGACCTCAAATTAGTTTGAATAAGCTCCCGAGTAGATAAATCCCTCATAGTATTTAAAAGAAATCTCCAGTTCTCAGTTGAACGATTTCAGCTGGTTGTCATTTGAAACGCATCCAGTTTATTTTGACAGATACAGCTCCGTTTGAGTGCATTTCTGACAGACTTTACATCACAGTGAGCTGTCGATGCTGGAAAGATCTTGTTGTAAATCAAACAAGTGAAACTGTGGATTCTGTTTGGTACCTTTCATTCATGGTGGTTAGTAAGCCACACCACACGTGGTGCAGTTTCTGCACACTTGTAGCAAGGTCGGACGAATAGACTGAAGGAATTCAAATTATTTTCCAGAATATAAAATGAAGACACATCTTAGAGGAGTAAACTCCAGCCTAATGATGGGTTTCAAATGTGTTATTTTGTTGTACACATTCAAGTTCAATCAAATGTGAGCATATAATACTTTAAGGAATAGGGATGCTGACATTTCCGGGCAGAAATGACAAAAACGAGACAATTGTTTAAGCAAGGCATCACAAACCATTACGTGCAAAGTCAGATATTTTTGTTCTGAAGTGCGTTGAGGGGTTAAAATCACATTAGCCGTCACTTTGCTTAGAATGGAATTGTTGAGCACGGAGACATGATATTTAAAAAGTGATGGATTTTTTATGCCTTTGTGGAACTCTAATGTACAGCAGATGATAAATAATTTGTGTGTTAAAGGCAGTTTGTCAAGAGGGAATGTGAATCATTGATTTAGTATGATCCCAGCATGACGGGACTTTCAATTCCACTGTTTTGGTTATGTTGATAAAACGATGACATATTTGCATCAGTACATCCAGAACGCCTTTGGAGCATACTTGATAGTGAGATAATGTGCTCAACTGATAAATACTGAATGAGCGGGGCTTGGTAAATGTGAGAAACACACAGCGGAGAATAACACTGTTGGGGTCCCTTAGGAGTAGTTCTAAAATGTAGCTGAGTAATGAGTTATTTTTGTAATTGCTGAAGGATTTTAACTGTATTCTGCAATTAATCGAAAGGAATACTCTATTGATTGTATCTGAATGCCTCTTTTCTTTTGACAAGCTGTTGTCGCTCTGATATGGTTCAAAGGACATAATCATCAGAGGATGTTTAAATGAGATGTCATGGTGGTTAGCAATAGCTTGAAATGTTTATTCATGCTAGCTTTTTTTCTCTGTGCAAAGTAGCCCTTTATATCTCTGTTTTTAAAGCTATGTAACACTTCAGCTAATATATATTTCCATGACTCATGTATTTTGGTGACACCATTAAATTGCATGAATAGCATTAAGGCAGGCATTGGAAAATAAGCCAGAAGCATTGGGCTTCCATAAGCATTTTTATTTATATGACATCAGCAAATATAACACATGGGGGGATTTTATCATACCACATCCATATCGTTATACTTCAGAGAACGGAGAACCTTAAATGTTCTGGATCGTGTAAACATGACCCAAAACTTCACAAGCCTCTCGTCCAAAGTCCCGAGAGCTATTAAAGAGAATTCATGAAAACAAGTGAGACTTAAACTTTGTACTCTGTTGTTTACTGAGGCAGATTTATCACATGTCTGAGAATGCTAGAGTATCAGGTGTGTCCTCAATATGAAGAAAAAAAAACTAAATGTTTTTATTAATTCTTATCTTTTCGGCGCAATAGCTTGGAGGATTTTCAGTCCATTCTTCTTTACTGTAATTCCGGAATAATGTGTCAAGTGAACTGCTCTCTGCATATCCTTCTGCATGCTTTCCATTGTGCTTAGGGTCATCATTAGACCCGCTTCCTCTCGAGGTTCAGACCTTGAATTTTCCTTCGCAAAGGTTGGCGTTATGAACACTATGTACATTTAGAATTGATGGGAATCTGTCTTGGATCAGATGCATTGCAATGTTACATGCAAAAAAAAAATCTACTTCTACAAACCTACTCATTTGGGTACATGGAAGGAATAGATGGTTGAGCTGCCTTCCAGTAGGTAGACAAGATTGACATGCTATTTTTATAGTGTAGGTATCTGATATTAATAACCTGATAGTAATTCTGATGACTTTTTCGTCTTATCTGAGTGCAGATACAGGCATGGTGGTAACGCTCGCCCATTCTCAGGCACCATGGTACAATGTACAGTATAGCTACCATGTGACTCAGTTCAAAGGCGTGAGGAACAAACATACTTGTCCCACTTGACAGTTTTAAGGCTGGACTTTCAATATAACTCTAGATTTGATTGTATCTCATAAAATGTCTTCGCTACAAGATGGATGGTTGTACGATATACGCAGAAATACAGTGAAGACCTAAAGTTAATATCTGTTCATTTAGAGGGAGTCGGGAGCTGAAAGGAAAATGAGATTAGGCCTTCTTCAGCGTGCAATCACTCAAAGGATCGACATGGATTTGACTCTCAACAATTTGCTAAAGCCACGGTGGCAACTATAGAGTGATTGAAATATCTCTCTCCCTTTTGGAATAGTGTGGTGTTAGTGGGTGATTACTTGGCCCCATGTACACTACTCCCAATAGCATCCCTCCCACCCTGTTTTTGCTGTCTGCAAAACAAAGGGATGGGATTTGGTTCGGGTTCAGATTGAATTCGTGTTCGTGTGTATCTGTGTGTTCCCGAGTCCGCACGTTTGTTGGGTCTTTCGCGTGCAAATCCGTGTCCCACAAAGTCCGAGGGGTGGCAACATCCTTTACAAGGAGCTCTCATGTCAGGGAGCCATTGTCTCTGCGCCAAGATGACAGGCGAGAAGCCCTGGCAATGGATGGTGCCCTGCAGTTGAAAAAAATAAATAAAAATGGAGCCATTGTTTCGAGGGGGCCATGAGCAGAATATCTGCAGGAGTCTGAGGCCAAAGCATAGCCAGTAATAACCTGTCTATAGGGAAACACATTTGTCACATTTGTCTCGTTGGCAAAATGAAAACCCAAATGGCTCTTTCTGCGGGATAAAATAAGCTTCCAGTGTGGCTGATCACTAAATGTATCTGTTTCATAAAGCCTACAACACGCTGAAACCTCAACTATGTATGGGTATGCTCAAGTTTTTAAAAAATGCCTTTAAAATTGGAAGTTTCCAGGATTGCAGTTCACTTTGGGTATCATTTATATCAATTGTGGCTTTCGGACAAGCATTGTGCTGCAATTTGCAAGTGAGTAAAGTCAGTCAAGCAGAAATAAATTGCCTTTAGTTGGCTGTCGTTTGGAATACGATCACGTTATAAACCGCCCAGCTAAACATAAATCAGCCAAATTAATTTAAACCAAAGCAAGCCGCTTAGGAGGAGAACATAGCATAACCTTCCAGTGAAGCTTATTTACCCTCTTCAACTCCAGTCCTCAAGGGCCACTTTCCTGCAAGCTTTAGAAGTTTCCCTGTTTAAAAAGACCTGATTCACATCAATGTGCAATAAGCAGTGCCATACAGATCTTAAACAATTTATCTTACTAGATCTATTTCATCTAGATCAGGTGTATCGAAGAAGGGAAATATCTAAAACATGCGGGACAGCAAGCCCTCGAAGACTGAACTTGAACACCCCTGTTCCCTGTAGTGTGAGCACTTTATGGAGTAATCAGTTGATTGATAATTAACAACTAACGCTTTAACACTTACACCTAGAAATGGGGACGGGAAAATATTTCTTTGCATTATTATTTATCACTGGCTCAAAGTTTCTGAACTAAACTTCAGTGACCTAATTTTCACTTAGTACCCTTTTAAAATTTCATCAGAATTCCAATAACACAATCATGAAGGTGGGCATATATGAAATGTGCTTGGAAAATTCGGCCAATTCTGTAAGGACAGCACTTTGGTCAGAACAGGTGAAAATACATTCATAGCAACTCTTTTGCGAAGCTTAATGGGGGCATTGTTGTCTTAAAAAACGAAAAAATGAATCAACATATTAGATATTGTGGAGAATATCGGGGATAATGTAGAATACAAGGAGGCAAATTGCGCAGGATTACTGGGTCTCATTTGGGCCTTGGTGACAGATTAAGCGCCAGCACTGAAAGACGCTGCGTTTTGTTTCGGGGTGGATGTGACTTTGCCGAGACATTGTGAGATAAGAAGCTAACTTTTATTAGTTTAATGGGACTGATAGTCCGCCCAAAGCTGTGTGTGCAAGTGGCATGGGAGCATAATTCTTCTTTGCAGTCTTCCTTACACAGCACCAAGGTTGAGAAAAACAGAGCGGCAAAGTGTTTTGCTGGAAGTCTAAACTACCGAAGACACACTGTTGTTTTTATGACCACTGGCCAGAGTCTAATTTGTTGCATTTGGTGTAAATAAGCTCTTTCTTATCACTTTGAAAGTGGGGTGAGATTTTTATTAAAGTCTCTTGGGTCGCAAGTCAAGTATTTATTCTTCATTATCATGCTACAGGCCATACATTACAACTGTTATTAGTTTGGCGTCAGAATGTGACCAAAGCGATATCAGGTTTAATTATCAGGTTCAATAACCTACTTGAACTGAGTCATTTTTATTTATTTCTTTTTTCGTCCTGTCCCCGTTCCATTAGTACGAAATTATTGAATCTAATGCATGGAATACATTTTACAACATAATGGAAGCGCTGCTGGGGGAACCAGTGTAAAGATTTCAGCACTGAAATGCAAGTCATATTTTAGTCAATTAAAAAAAATAACAAAAAAAGATTGAAGCCATTGTAAACTGTAAAATGCCAGCGGTCATAGTATAGTATAGCGTTGTGTAGCAGTTGCAGTATGAATTGTTTGGAGTTTGGACTTTTATACCAGACCTTGGTACATGTAACATATCACTGTTAAACGTAAAGATTAATTTGATCAAATCCCTTTAATCAACATAACCAAAAAGTTTTTTTTCAGAATTTAAGGCTTTGAACTTTTAAGAATGAGTGGGAAAAAAATCTTCCAAACTTTGAAGTTGCCGTAAAAATAATTTACAATGTGGTATATACACACCACAGTTAATTTTCCATTTTTCTTTTTCTATTTAACTAGTGTGAAGATATTTTCCAGGTGTTCCGTCACTGTCTGAAGCAGATTTGTCAAGCATTTTAGGTAATTCACTACTGTGTTTGCTTGTCATTGATGTAGCTCCGATTCTGAAGACATCACAATACCTAAACCCCAAAACAGCAACCGCTTCTGTGCAGTGTGCTGTCTGAATAACATCTCCTTGCATTAAGAAAGGATATTATCACCATGCATGTCCGCTGAATGCTGGAGCAATTATCAGTGGAGGTAATGCATGAGCAAGGGTCAACACCATGTGTCAGTCATGACAAATCCAATTCCTTGCACATTTGATTTTAGCTTGATGCAAATATGACTATGCTTATTCAGGATCTGGTGCAATTCAAAACCCAGTGAGTGCAGTTTATACATCCAACCTCGCCAATCCCTGTGCTTTCCATTTTCACTGCACCAGCCATGTCACCTAGCAGCACGATAATACAAGTCAGGGCAAATGAGTGACGCAGAGGGTGAGGGTGACTGACAAAAACTGAGTCCATGTATGTGTGTAACAGTGAGAGTGTGCGGCTTTCTGCTAAGAACTGGGCAAAATCTGCCCACAAAAGCGGTGCGTTTCATTAAAATAGAATCAAATGTAGCACAATTTGTTGCTTTTTTAATCATAGTATAAATTCAGCTTATAGAAGGGGCTGACTTTTTTATTCTTAAAAAACAGAAATTAAACTGCTTCTCAAAAATTAAACTGATCATGTTCCATTCACACAGAAATAATGATGAAATATGTAAGATTCGAGTTCATTAGAAAGTTGAGTGAGGACACGGCAGTCCAAGAAAAATAAATCTCCACGGGGAAGTTCATAAGTTCAGATCTGAAATAAGCCTGCACCACTGAGGCACTTTAAAGGTCAGGAAGAAATGTTTATGTTGGACTGTAGTTTTAAAAAAAATATGCTTTTTGGAAGCGAGGGATCAGTAGGCCACAAGCAGCAGGCTGAGGACATTTCTTCAGAAACATGCAGATGTTTTTAGTTTTTTTTTCTGTGTGTGTGCGTGTTTACAACCTTTAAATGAACCGTAAACTGAATGAAAAATGAATAAAGAGTAGCCTTTACTAGATTTGATGCTTGCTTTTTGTAAACTTTGTTGGAAGCATCATGACCCAGCAGTAGAAGGGATATTTGTTTTCATGCAGCCAGTTTTTTCTTCATATATCCAAAATATAGAGCTGCTATGATCCCCATCGAATCTGATGTCATAGTTACTCGTAAGGATCATTTTTTCAAAATAGCCCTTGGACTGTGTTGCCTTGAATGGGGTTCAAACTCAAATTTGTAATGTCTCAGTCAACCCTTTCAACCCATAGAGGTGCTTTTTATTTTCTGAATTCAAAACATAATCCTGTTACAGTTGATATGATGCAGGTGTTACACTATTAGGCACTTTGTAAGGAAAACATTTAACAATTCTTTGACACGTATGATAGTTTCACGTTATGTGGAAAATAGGAAAAGAATCAGCAGCGGAAAGTTGTAAAGCGGAAGCCTTCTTGGTTTTGAAGAAAGTAAATAATTTTGACTTTGATTGAGTTACTTGTGAAAGAGAGATTTTGAGTCATGGAATGATGCATCTGTCACACATGTTGTGTGAGAATTGCATTAAAACTGCATAATCAATCCACTTTGTACCACTCACCTGGCAGTGTCTAACACTCAGTCAACAGACATTGCTTTTTGTAGATCTTCTGTAAATGAATTTATTATTGTTTTTAATTGATGCATTTTTAATTACAAAATGTAGTGAGTTATTTGTATTGTCAATTGTAATATGTTTCCATTCATCCATTATCTATACCACTAAATCCAAGTAAGCTCATGTGAGGGCTGGAGTCTATCCCACCTGGCACTGGGTGAGAGGTGGGGTACACCCTGGACCAGTGGCAAACCATAACAATGATATTTCTCTGCAACGTTAAGTCTACTAGTTCAGATAGGCTACTCACTACTACTTTAATAAGTAATGGCATTCAATTTTATATTGCTAATATACTGATTTGAATATATGACACATCAATCGGTAAAGCTCTTCCATTTTTAGGACAGGTCTGCTTCAGTATAAGCCATACTTTGGCACAACGCATTATCATTATGTGCCAATTTAAAGATGAAAACTTCAAGTTCCCTTATAGTTGTGCATTGTCAGATACTGCATATTTTGTGTAGGGTATATAGAACCCCATATCTCTGTCTATTTGGGCTAAGGAGGCCCTTTACACAGTGAGCTGTCCGTGGTGCTGAACATGGTAGCAAGCATTGTGTTTAACCACTAGGCCATGGCTTTAAATCTCTGCAAATTCATATAGAGGTAGATGTCCATACATGCTATAGAACACATAGTTGTCCAGGCTCAAATATTTAAGCAGGTTGATGTTACAAGTTTTGTGCATGTGTGGGTTTCCAACGTCTTCTTTTTCCGTTTTAGTGGCCTTTTGATGGCCTGGTGACCAAAGCAAGGAGTGCTCCACCCCTTGGCTGATGCCAACAGTCACAGCATCCTTCAAATATCATTTGTTGAAAATCTCTTACATTTAGACCCCGTATGCATCTACCAAAGCACACATGAACACACACTTATGTCACTGCAACAATATCAATGTGATAGTATAAACATGTAGCCTATAGCTGCTACTTGGGGCGGGTCCTTGCAATAAAAAAGAATGAATTCTAAATGTACTCTTTAGATTCCATTTGTCTACATTTGTCCATATGTTTCCACTCATAAAAGCTTCACAATGGCCAGTGAAGAGCAGCGAGAGTGATTCAATCATAACAAGTGTTTATATCATTGTCTAATCACAGACCTATTTATCATGAGTCATGAGTGTCCATGTGACAAAACTAAAACCCCGCGACAGAACAAAAGATTAAGGACGAGCGTGCGTGCGTGCTGCTATTGAGGAACGCAACAAAACAAATTAATTATTGATGGGATGCTCCGCAAAGCCCATGCCGTCATAGGTGTCCATTGTTACTCCCGATGCCGCCCGCAGCCTTTTAGCGGGGGTAGAGAGCATGCAGATGCAAGAATTTAGCCTCTCCACTGCCTCCCATGAGGTATGTCTAGTCTGTTTTTGGTCACATTTTCTTCAATGTAATGTTGTGGTCACCAGGGAACATGGCATCAGCTGTCTTAAAGACTAAAAGAAACTGTGGAGGTATCTTTTTTTTGCAGCAGAGTTTAGATCCGGTCAGTTCTAGTGTGCTGATCTGGAAAGAAAAAAGCCCCCCCCTCCATTCCCCTCCCTCAAGGAATGATTTCACAGCTAGGGGTGCAAGGTGCGAGGGTGCCTTGGCCATGCGTGAACTGATGCTGATGACATTCACATGTAGCTGCGATGCCTGAATGCCTTAAGTCGCCCTAAGGGTTTTAAGAGAAAGGCTTGAGGATGCAAGAAGGACAAGAAAAAAAAAACATTTTTAAAACCGCGGGACAATTCTTTTGTTGCATTTTCTGTGTAGTCAGGCTATGGAGGGGGGAATCATGGCATACATTTTGAAGGGATGAGTTCAGACTATAGACTAGACCAATGGAATTATAATCTTCAACCATGTGATTTTTCTTCTAAAGGCCAGGGAGGAGGACTTCAAAATGCGTTTTTAATCTGATCCAGTGTAACCACCAATGAGAGTGGATGGTGCCACAGCATCCAATCGAAATGAGGCCCCTTTCAGGTGCTGTAGTGGGAAAGACATCAGTCCTGCACAAGGACAGCAATGCATCTTAGAGCACATTAAATATGTATACCCCTTGTAATCCAAGTGGGTTTTCTACACACCCCCATTTATTTAATCAAAATTCTTTAAACTTCCATTTCAAATATGCACTTCTGCATATATATATACTAAATATATACTACATACCATGCTTGCTATTAACCATTTCTTAATTTTCTTGTTTTTTTTACTGTCTATATGCCTAAAAAATGCCAATTTTCTATGGGTTGCACTCACACTAAACGAATCACAAAAACCCATATTGACCAGCATCACTTCACATCAGTATCAGTACATTGTGTCATCCAGTCCAAATGATCAATGACTCAGTGTTGTTGTTGTTGTTTTTTTCCCTAATTGATCAATCTTGTGATCTAGTGAATCTTTACTATCGTTTTTATTCCCAGGCTATGTTGCTGTTTTTTCAGTGGGAACAAATCTGCTGCTCTCTCTCCCTAGCAGGATATCTGTCTATCAGAAAATCACTTCTAAGCAGAGGCTCGCGAGAGCAGATACCTCCAAGGAAGCACAGACTGTCTTTTCTCCCACTGTCTTAACTAATCAATGAGCAGCATTGGCAGTGCTTACACTGGAGAGCTGTCATTCGGAGTCCTGGAATCTAAACTACGTTAAAATGTTTGTAAAAAAAAAAAAAATGGAGAGCATCTTATGGGATTCATTGGCATTTAACGAACCCTTTAATCACATTTTAGAATAAAACAACCATCTAATGTTGTTTCACTTTGACAGCACGCTGCAGATGGCTCAGAATGAATACAGAGAATATGAATTTAGTGTATTTTTTTTTAAAGAGACGGTTACGCAGACTGATGGAGGAAACTCTGGGGACAGATAAAGAATCAGATGTGTTCGGCAACATTCTATAGATTGGGGCTGACTGTGTGAGTGTGTTGGTCGGCTGTTATCTGAGGCCCACAGTGCCATCAGGCCCTCAAAAGCGGAACTGCTACTTTTTTTCTACCCACCCGCCCCATCTGCCCTCCCTCCAACTCAGCATCTAGGAGACTTAAATCACATTCTTCTCCTTTATTTAAATCTGCTTTTCAGCAGCTCGTCTGTGGCACATTGGCACAGACACGGTGGCACGTTGCGAACCTAACGCGCGCGTAACGCAAATCTACACAAATACGCACAGGTAGGCACGAAATAGATCAATCAATAAGCCCTCCGAATGAATAAACCAGCGGAATGGACGGTGCTGCTTAGTCGTGGACCCACACGAGCCAACAGTTTCTTCCCCCCTCCACACACACACGTGCGCGCACACGCGCTTCCAGGGAGGAGACACGGGGAAGAGCGCGTTCCAGTCGATCATCATCTCCGTCCCCCCCCCCCCCTCCTTCCAGCAGGCAGGACTGCTCCCGTCCTCTGACGACAAGCACAGTCACACAGCGCGCGCGAGGCTGAGGAGAGACCGCATCCAAGGAGCCGCGCGTGGGAGTCGATCACCGTCTCCAACCTGCCGCCATCCGCATTCCCCCTCCTCTTTATTCCCGGCTCTCACCGGACGGGGTTCGGTGCGCACTCTGGGAGTCCCACTTGCCGAAGGGGGAGGATAATACACGCGCGGGCGCGCGCGCGAGGCGCACGAGTTTGGGGTATAAGGCTGTCGTCTCGGAACCGCGGTGCCTCTTCTGTGGAGAAATTTTCGCTTGGAAATCGGCAATAAACTCTCCGACTGGCGCCCGTTCTCACATCGACCACCACCACCACCACCTTCCGTTTTTTTTTTTTTTAATGAAAGCTGTATTTCAAGTCGATGGACTTGAGATAGTGCGTCTCAATTTGAGCGTTGCTGGCTGGGAGTTGCCGTCGCGGAGAAATGCGAAAGCATGCTTGGAAGCAGTGAGGGCTACAGCAGGTGAGTACCAAGATAGAGAGATTTTTGGGGAATTTCTTTTTTCCTACATTTTGTTTCAAGGGGCCTCCTTTTTCGTGTAAGTGTTTTGTGGGCTTGTGAGTGCGCTTTTCCTGTGGCACGGAGCCAAGATTGTGGACCCGTGCATTTCCATAATGCAGCCCCAGACCGTGTGCTCCGTGTTTCTGGCTATACTTTAAAGATGACATACCTGTGTGGATTCTGGTAATTCCATGTTTTTTTTAAACTAATCGGAGCTCACCGCAATGTCATATCAGGGAGGGAAAAAAAAAAAAAAAAAAAAACAGCCTCCGATGGACCGAGAAGAAACGCAGATGAAGACTTGAGCGGGTTAGGCGCGTCCTCTGCAGGTATAAACACATCAAATCCGAATTGATTTATAGATTGTCCATCAGTTCACGTTTTGACAGCGTCCCCCTTTTTTCCCGTCGCATGAGCATTTCCCCCCTTTTTAGGTCGGGTGCTTGCCTGTGAGATTGACAGCTTAAAGCTTTAATCATATTCAATTGTCCCACAGATATGGTATGCGTGTGTGTATGTGTGTGTGTGTGCGTGTATAGGCTATAGGGAGTGAAATGGTTATCTTAATCTTGCCTTTATTCGTCCAGATATAGGATATCTGGTGTCCATGTAGGAAACGGTCGTGATCCTCAACCGTATGTCATTTTATTCATCTGCAAAAAAAGATGGCTATCTGTTAAATGGGCAGCGCTGAAAAAAAAAAAGGAAAAAGAATAAGAAGGGAGGATTCTGCTGCAACATTGCCAGGCAGCAAAACAAACTAACAAATATATATATCTATATATATAAGAAAAATAATCAAAATTGACTTGGGACTGTTTTCAACAAGACTATAGTCGGGCTCTATATATAGCATCAACTGCGACAATATGGGACACAGGATGAAAGTTGCGTTTACGGTACCACTCTGCCTCTGCTGTTTCTCATTCTAGGCAGCATAGGAAGGGGGAATATGGAACTCTCCCCCCTGAAATGGTCCTTTCCTTATTGTGAATCCCTGCCTGCGATAACGTGTGTCTTATTATTATTATTGTACAGTACATAAAGCACTGTAGCTGAGGATAAAAGTGTGTGAGGCTGTGCTCGCAGGATATTCATAAAGTGCTGGCTCTATTGGTTATAAATAACTGGAGGGAACGGACAGGCAGATAGAGCAGCAGCATCTTTCCTGTCGCTTTGAGCAGCGGCGGCAGCACAACAGCCTCTCTGGCTTTATCTGGATCCGGTTTGATAGATGGATGATACACACTGGGAGATTTCACACACACAGACACAGAGGCAAGGGTGTGGCACACTGGGCCTCGCCGTTTTTTTTGCCTTGTTGTGGATTCGCCGTTCGTCCCAAATGATCATTTTTGCTCTCCTTCTCATCTTCTTTTTTTTTTTTTGCTTGTGTTTCTTCAACTCCGCTGACTTTCAGGTGACCCTATCAAACTGAGAGCTTTCTTTAATCCGCCACCTTTGCTGTCCACTTCAGCCTGTAAATCCTGTTTTCAGCTTTTTTTTTCTTTTTTTTTTTTCACCCCCGTTGATTTTTCTTGAGTGATTGGGACTCTGCCGACTCAATCTTGGCATGCACGGAGACGGCGGAGGGACCGCCCAAGTGTGAGATCCACTTTGCCCCTGCCCTGCCTTCATTAAATAAATGTGCTGCAACTGACCTTGGCTACCTACGGTCATCAGTAGGATTCACCTTTTTTGGCCCTGCAATAGGCAATACGCCATATTGCAAATGCCCCCCATCCTGTTCCACAGCATTATGCTGCTCATGACATCCTGTATTGAATTACGCTTTTTTTGATCAATGTTTGCAATAACCCAAACCTTCTACATAGTGACCAAAGTAATGCAGAGCATCAGATATCACAGGGAAAAATGGCGCTCCCTCATCCAAAGCGTCATATTTCAGGGAGGTATGTGCTCGCTATCTTAGCGTGTTTGTAATTGAATCACACCAGGACAGAATGCAGGAGGAAAAAACAATAAGATCAGCCTCAGAGTGTGCGGTGCATTAATGATTCATGGAAGAAATCGGCTTCGCTTTTGGATCTGACAGCAGTCGAGACGGAGTGGGTGGCGATGGCGTGGACCAAAGACGCTGGAGCGTGGTGACCGATCGCAGGCCTCTAAATGACCAGCGGTGGTATTAGAGAGTGGGCTAATGCTGGATTATGACGCGCGCTCGCGTCTCCTAGAGACGTGCTCATCCTGGGTGTAAAGCTGACACCTACTGCACCGACAAGGTGTTTATTAGCTCCCAGTTGTGTGTCTATACAATGTTAGGATGACACAATGCTGCAAGTGTTCACACGGGACGCCAATTATTTTGTTTTTACAAGACCCGGCCATTCCACTTTTTGCCATGGCCTCGATTTGAGTCTGTCAGGGTGGCATGCTCACAGAATGCTTGCAGTGGGGTCATTTGGACTGTTTGATCGGTGGTAGGAGGGGGAAAAAAACAGTTTGCAGTTGTCCTTGGTGTTTTTTTTGTGTTGTAACAAATATGGGGGAAGGATATTTGTGTGTGTTTCATATTTACCTGCAGGCTTGGCTTTGGAGCAGCACAATAAGGAGAATCTCAAAATGATGGAAGCACAAAAAAAGTAGAGTAATATGTGTTTCTTTTGTGTTTTTCTCCTAATTTACAAACCCACGAAACAGCCAGCTATTGTTTCCTAGAATGTAACAGCTGGTTGTCTTGCAGTGGATGTGCATCTTCACAAATGCACAGTGTAGAACAGTGCACTCCAGAGTCACCCATTAATTCTCAGTAAATCGCTAGCAAAACAAATATGTGTGCAGCGATCGATCGGCACAAATGCATACACATAAATGCAAATTTATTAGTAAAGGTTTACACAATTCATAACAAGCTTGGACGTCCATATTTTGTACGGCCATCTTTATTATTCAACTCCATCTGTACTTGCAAAGACATATCTTTTAACATGTCTTTGTAGTATTCATGAATAGTTCTCCAAAACCCTTTTTTTTTTAATGTTGGCCGCCTTTTGTTCAATTCGCTTTCAAGATGACCCCACAATGCTTCAGTGATACTAAGGTTCAGGCTTTGGGCAGGATTCATCTCTCTCTATGACCTGTGACAACAGAATTTCTGTCCAGTTTTTCATCCTTTTCTCCCGTTTCCCCTCCTGAAGTATGACCTTTTTTTGACAGCCACCTTTCCATGGAGACCGTTCCTGATGGGGATTTGGGAGCAGGAGATAGATCAGATGCATATCTCAGCCTCTGTGTTGAATCAATGCTGACCAACATTTTCACATACTGATTACCTGCAGGCCTGCCTCTTCTTCTTTTTGGCTCTTGAATGGTTTCTGTATGAATTTGTAAAGAAACACTGCAAACCACTCTGAGATATGCCACATTTTCAGTTAATTGCTCTTTAGGAATCACCAGGTTGGTGAAGAAATACATTTATATGTCTGTCACAATGCATTATCTTTGACATTTTTTGCTTGAAGCAAAAAAATGGGAAAGACTGACGCTGTCTTTTTGTGACAAACCATCTCGTAGTAACACAGTGCCTGTAGTTTGAATTTAAAACTAGTTCTTTGCAAAAAAATCATCTGTCATTTAAGAACAGAACAATGCTTTTTTTTTCCCCCCAAGGGATAAGTCATAGTAGATACTCAAACATTACAACCGCGTTAAAATAATTATGAAAATATGGCTGTTGCCGAGCAAAATATAAGGAAACATTCGTCTGTGCTGTTTGCTGTTAAAAGCTCACATTTTAGTCTTAAATCAAACGCTGAAAGAAGCTTCAGAATGTCCAGTCAGGTCAGCAGAACCTTCTACCACTGCCTTAAGTCACTGGTTTAATGGGATGTAACTCACCCATTGTCCTTCACTCTGCCTTTGTTATTGTGGCTGTTGCCATCCGAGAAAAATCCCAATTTGTAATTCTAATTTCATTGACCTTAATCCCAAAATGGACACATCAACATCATTTTTGTGTACACTTGCGGCTGCAACATTTATGCTAAACAGTAGAAGAGGGCTCTGTCTGGTTAAGCCCTGTGATATGATGAAGAGCTACAGAAAAACGTCCCCGTTCTTCCGTGCAGTGTTTTTTTTTTTTTTAGTCCATGTGGCTGTACGACACTTCCTCCCAGGCTCATCCTAATTAAAAGCAGCAATGCATAGAGAAAACATGCGAAATAAAAAGGAAACACCAGCAGGTAATTACTCCAGCGGCGTAAGCGTCGGGATGCGTGATTTTTAATTGAAATGGCGTTTTGAGGTGTCGAGCCTTGTCACAAGCAGGTCAGAGCATGCCCAAACACATTCGGATTTAGCCCGTAGGGTCCACTAGCATTTGCAGGATTCTAATCAGAAGTGGTAATCCTCATGTATTTTCCACGTGTCCATCAGGAGTTAAATAGCATGTCTTGCAACAGCCATGGAAAAGAAACTTTCCCCGCTCGAGCATCTTCAGTCTGAGTCAGTATACATTTTTTTACGGTTAACTATATTAGCTACTTTCATCAAGTTTACCTTTTTTATAGCATATCTAAGGGAACACATTTTCCACTCTAAATTATACGATTCTTTTGAGAGCACAGTGGTTTACCTAAAGCTAAAAAAAATAATTATAAAGATAAATAAATCTGTTCTGTGTTCTGTTTTGATATTTAGTTTTTTGGACTACCAATTTCCTCCATCTGTGAGTTTTCCCTATAGATCTTGCTAGTAGTGACCTGCTTGTTTTGTGGTTTTGACTTTGCATGTGCAAAGTTTTTCTTAGTTGTCTTTCTCTTGTTTCTCGTTTCTATGCCCTTTTTCATGACCCGCAGTTTCCTCAGTGTGTTCCCAGTCTGGTCATTAGCACCACTACCTTCCCCTGTGTGTCCTCAGGTGCCACCACTTTGTTTTCAGCCTCCTCTGTGCTTCTGCTCTCTGGTTGCTTCACTCCTTGTCAGATCCTCATCAGTTGTTGTCATACGTCTCTGTTATCTCCACCCTCATTCCGGTTTCCAAATCTTTGGTTTAGCTTTTCTTCCTTTTTTTTTTCCAGTTCAGCTTGTAAATAATTCAGCATGCGTATTGTAGAACAAACAATAATCCATGAAGACCCGAGGCACCTTCAACCACTAGAACTACAGCTCATCATTGTGTCCTTATTGTTGTAAAATATCAAACTGATAGAGCCATGTGACAGTCTGTCAGTGCATGTGCTTTTCATAAATGTGAATAAATGTGCTAGACATTTATATTACTTGTAATTTTACGATTAATAACAGTTCAAATGTGAGTACATTGTCTGTGACTTTGTAAAAAAACATGTTTTGACAAGCACCAGAACATGCATATTGTTCAAATCCAACTTTTGGCTAAATTAAACCATTTGGTGGATATTAGTGGATGTAAAACGGCACCAATGTTGGACAAGGTGATTGGTCAGGGGGGGTTGTGCCCACAGAGGCTCTTCCATCAACCCCAGAGGAGAACATTTGTATTCATAGCACGGGGACTAATGAGTGTCTATGCTGCACTTCTGTTGCCAGGAAGACTTACTCATTCATGTTTTAGATGACTGCGTTAATGACACTCTACTAAGCCACTGGTAGGCCGTAAATCATGTCGACTGAGGCCGTTGACGGCCTCTGACTGGCAGCTTTGCAGCGAAGACGCTTCCCAGTAAGTCACTCAAGTCAGGTTCACAGGGCCAAAGCGCCGTCTGTAATCCCAGTCTTTTACAGCTTGTGGCCATATGTTGTACATATGGTAAGGTATTGGGCATCTTGTGAAACTTAAAGGGCAAAACAAGCAGTTGAATTGGGAATGATCCACATCATCTTATGTGATCTTACTTTAGGTCTCAGTTTCATGCCCATTGCAACATTTGGAATTTGTTCATGCATCTGCAGTGTGGTGCAGTACTATTCTCTGTCCCTATATTTAGCTTCCAACCATTCCCTGACAATGATTTATCAATATCTCACAAGGCTTGTATTGTTTTCAGGGGACATGTGCTTCATTTTTGCACGTTTTAAGTCCAACCAGTCCACCATTTTATGATGTTGTGTTGATCTTTTTTTTTAACTCTTGGTTAGTTATTCTGTCTATCTAATGAATTCATTATTGAAGAAGGAAAAAATGCCTTAGAAAAGAACTTACATTGCACTTTTGATTTTGTTGCAGTCTGTCATGTAATCATGTGTTTCCATTTTAGTTAAGTCAGCAAAATATTAGCGTTTCAGGGACATAAAATTGTGTTTTTTTTTGTTTGTTTTTTGCTCAAACAAGCATGGTGTATGGTGATTTTGGAAACTGCTCAAGCGACTGACAAGTAAATGTTTAGAAGGTCTAAATATCCTATTTACATGATCCGAAAGTCACATTTTGAAGACATAGGGGGAAAAACCCTGTAAAACAAAAGAACACAACCTGAGAAATTACTCTGGACTTTCAGGTCAGCCATCTACTGTTAAATGAAAGCTCAACAGAAATGCTCTCTATGGAAGTGTTTCCCTAAAGAAGTCACTCCTAGTGAAAGGAAATGGGGAGAATCTGGAAATTATCTTGAAGAAAAAAACAGACAGCATGGTGAAGAGTAAAGAACAATGTTCATTTTCAAACTCTATTTAGTTTATATACTGATTTATCGTCATATTTATACAAATGATGGCCTCCTCTTTTTTTGGAGTCAATTTGAAAAAGAAAGAGGGGTGACTAAAGACTGCTGAATGATACTTTGTAACCACAGGCTGAATAAGTCTTTTTAAGTCCGAATTAGGGGGGATTTAATGTGGGGAGAAAAAAAAAAAAGATAACATGCTGCATCTTTTTCCGCTGAAGCGACTATTCAGACTGTCTATTCAGCTCCGACTGTTGTGGGGCAACAGCAGCTCCACTTACACAGCCGCACTTGAATGGAGCATATGATATTTTTTTCCATAAGTGGGAACAAGATTTGTGTTTGTTTGCCACCTCCCCGGTGTAATGGGTGTTAAAATACTCCATTGAGATTGAGAGTTCACACGGTTCAGCGTTTGGGGGCAGTGAGCGAGTGCTCTCGACTCTCTTGCCTCCGTCTAGTGGGCTGAACGAGGACCTATATACAAGTGGAGTTGTCACTTACACCCCACCTGTTGCAGTTCATTCAAAACCTAAAAAAATATGAGATTTCCTTTTTATTCATTAGTCGGGCGTGTTATAGTAAAAACAGTTTGTTTGGAAGTAAACCAAACAATATACAGGACTGTCTCATAAAAATTAGAATATGGTGATAAAGTTCTTTATTTTCTGTAATGCAATTAAAAAAAATCATGAAATGTCATACATTCTGGATTCATTACAAATCAACTGAAATATCGCAAGCCTTTTATTGTTTTAATATAGCTGATTATGGCGTACAGCTGAAGAAAACTCAGAAATCCGATATTCTAATATTTTGAGATAGGATATTTGGGTTTCTTAAGATGTAAGCCATAATCAGCGATATTAAAACAATAAAAGGCTTGCGATATTTCAGTTGATTTGTAATGAATCCAGAATGTATGACATTTCTTGTTTTTTAATTGCATTACAGAAAATAAAGAACTTTATCACAATATTCTAATTTTCTGAGACAGTCCTGTATAAGCAATCCTTTTCCATTTTCCCACTTTGTTTGATTAGTTTTATTTAGCTTAGTTCCCTAATTTGCTGCCACTGTTGCTGTTTTACAAGCACTTTCTATAAATTCTATCAAATTCATTAAGAACATGAGCATTCCTGCTGAAAGTATTGAGACAGCACCATGATATTTAGATGGGAGTGCTCTCAGATGAGTCGCCTTTTTTTAATATATATTCCAGCCTATTGTTCCCTCCCTTTGGTTAGATCAGTCGCTTTTTACCCATTGACTGTCTCTTCCTGTTCATCATGTAATTCAAGAAAAAAACACCAGCCTTGCTTTGACGTATAAGGGAGCAAAGCCTTTTAGTTCCCTAAAAGCTCTGTTTTCCATCTGGGTTTAACTCGCCTAAAAGCCCTGGCTGTCTGTCTCCCTTCCTCCCGCCCTGACTCCGGTTTTCTTTTCTTTCACCCACTCGCTGTCAACGTGGAGCGAGGCTAGAGAGGGAAAGGAGTGACAGAACGCCGCAACAAAGAACTGCTAATACTGTTGATGGAGGAGAGCGAAAGTGCCGGGAGGAAACGGGAGGTCGGGTTTCGGGTTATTGACCGAAACTGGGTGGCATTTAGAGATGTTGGTTTGCTTGACATGAAGAAGCAGCAATTATCCTCTGCGAAAAGTCAGACGTGAAGCAGAGCTGTCCTGCCATTTGTTTTGCCCCTGAATGCCTCACCGTCAACGGCGGGGACCATTTTGTAATTAGAGTAATTGACACCACATGCAATGGCATTTTCTGGTAATGTATTCTCAGGTGGGACGGGGCGCACAAATGAAGGACGTTTGTGTTTTTAGAATAATACAACAGAGACCATAGATTCTTCATATGTTAACAACCTTCCCTTTTTCAACAGAGAAATGGAAATTGGCAAATTTCTAAAACGGTAGAGCCCCATTTGCCATCTCCAACATGTAATCTGTGAGAAAATAGAACAGAAAAGAGAATTGTAAAAGTACATTTAATCACCTGTGAACTTCCATTGTTCTATTTCCTTGTCTGTGAACAAGACATCTGTAATCTAATTTGTGTTCACCGTCATAGTGATATACGTCAGGTAAACTTAGCAACCTCTGAGAAATCCAGATGGTTGTTTTACATTTAGAATTTTCTCTGACATTTTGTTCAGAAAAAATATCACTAATCTCAAGTCAAAGGTTTCACGGAGCCAGAGTAAAGAGTTGAAATTACTTATTTAATATAGTGATGTGATAACAAACATGACTTGGGATAAATCCAACTCAAGCTCGTAAACTCCTAAAGGTTACCTTGGCCGGTGAATTTACAGACGATTTAAAGCAACAAACACGTGGACTCATTTGGACTGTGTAAATGTGTAGCTTTTATTAATTGTTTTGTGTGAATTTTATTTCCTCGTCATATTCATGGTAGGCAGATCACTGCACTCCGAAGTTATATAATGACAAGGGAGGTGAGGCAGTTTAACACCGAACAGCATGCTGTGGGTGGAAGTAGCATGCAGATTGGATTTGAAATATGCATGTGGTTGCAGGGATGTTTCTATGATGGCATATATCGGGGAGTCTTAGCTTAACGGCACAGCTTGTGCCGAAAGGTAAACGTAAAGGGCCTCTTTTGTTGACGGGTTTCATGTTTTAGTGGGGAAAACGGAGCTTGTTAAGCTAAACCGAGCGTCATTTCTGATGTTTAGCTCCGCCACACCCGGACCTGACGGTCTTAGTTTGTTTTACAGAAGAGCAAAGCACATTGTAGCCCTGACAAGCTGAAGCTGATTTGAATCTATTACCTTTTTCCAGAGATATTT
>CAJRST010022223.1:2603108-2640246 GCA_907169785.1 Menidia menidia | reverse complement strand
GGGGGGGGGGGGGGGGGGGGGGGGGGGGGGGGGGGGGGGCTGCCGTCAAAGATGAGGAAATGAAATGGCATTTGACCTTGTAGGAAGTTGGTGTGTGACGCGTTTCAACAGAAGTGCAAAGTAGTTTTGCGAACCTGTGGGAATGAGGTGGGGACAGAGGGAGATCAAGTCTGATGCGGGTTGAGAGGAAGGTTCACACAATTTAACCCCTCATAACTAATTTAGCAGGGGATAGAAAGGTGTACAGGTGGGGGAAAGTCATTATGAGGATGAAATGAGTCTGTGACAGACGTGAAATAAAGGGGGGGTGAGGGGGGAAAATGGTATAAGGCTTCCCATACATTCATTTTTTGCTTATGACATAAAGAAATGACTCTGAAAGTTGTTGAGGTAGGATTTATGACCCAAAAAAAAGGAAGCCCAGGCTTAATCTCATCCAATAATACAATCCCTCATCTGCCAGGTCCTGAACCTGTGGTAGATATGCAAATGTCAAATAAATAATTCACCTTCCTTTGCATTTTCCCTGTGCTTGCTTCTGCCATGTTGGTAATAATGAGTGAAACAGCGATAAGAAAAATTTGTACTGTTTCCTCTATTTGCTGCAGCGGGTCTGTGGGCCTTAGACCAGGCTTACATGACAGATAAGAAGCCAAGTATTTATCTACTGTATGCCTCACCATCAACGTTAAGCAACAATGGCAAAAAAACCCCAAAAAAACTAACAGTTACAGTTCGTTTTGATATTGATGAATGTGCAAATTTGTCATCAGAAAAAAACAAAACAGGAAATGGTCAGTGAAAGTGTCATAGGTTTTCTTTCTTCCAGACTTTTAAGTCTAAAAAACTCCCAATTATAACATGCAAACGAGAGATATCCATATATATGGATATATATATATATATCCATATTTTTTATATATATATATATATATATATATATATATATATATATATATATATATATATATATATTTGCAAGATGATAGGCTGTAAAAAAGATCTTATTAAGTGACAGATAGCAACAGTTTATGCAGTGTTTTATCGTTGCTTAAATTCAAAATACAACCTGAGTGTCATAGCTCATAGATAGGAAAGAGCTTTTTTATTTGTTCCAGAACGTCTGGTATATCTCGTTCTCAGTTCAGCTCTGGAATTAGGCAGTTGTTAGATAATCCCAGCAGCAGAAATGAACGTTTTACATTTGGGGGAAACGTTTGGATTTCATTTACTCACATATAACGATGTGGTACGTGTTGCCCATAAATGCCACAGAGGTTGCATGTTAACCAAAAAAGAAAAACCCAGGGAGAGGTAGAGAAAAGGTAAACTCCCATTGTCTTTAATTAAGACGTAAACAGAGAGAAGGATTTCAGCTCCCCAGATTCAGGGCAGATCAGCTTTGATATGGGTTGCATTTGGAATCTAATTAGTTTTTGTAGTTTTGGGGGGGTGAGATATTAAGTTATGATTGGGCAGTATACCAACCTTTTTAATTAAAACGACCCTCTTTCTCAACTGAGAAAATCATACGATACTAGCATGTTTTAGTTCAATCCCTCCCTTCTGCATTCCTTCTATGTTTGTCAGGAGCAAGGTGAACTCATCCTCATTGTTTTCACCATAATAACTTTACATACTATGTTTTGGTTTTTTTAAGATAAGCAAACCAAATCATTTTCAAAATGTTCCTCGAATAGAAACTTGAGGACAAATACTCACTTCCTCCTTATCTTCTCACCACCCCACAGATCAGACTAGTTTGAGCCTGAGAGTACATTCTGAAATATGTAAATGCAAAGACAAACTAGCGTTGGTTCTGTAAATCATAGATCATGTGTTAACATGTACTCTTGATAGACGCTGTCTCAGGAACAGGAACATTTTAAATACAAGCAGCTTCATTAAGGGTTCAGTAGTAATTAAAAGAAGGAAATAAGATCTGAAATAAATGGACAGAAACATGGATGGACGACAATTAGCTTTTGACTCAGGCTCGCGGTAAATACCATGTTTTTATAGTTCTATTGTACATTAGACATCGGTACGCTTCTTTTACACAAGTGTTGACATGGGCTTTGTGGCATCGTTCCCAACCCTAAACCCCATCTGCATTACTGTCCGGGGTCACCTTGTCATCGATCTATGTGTATCGTATGTAATACCCAGATTGTCTTTCTAAAATGAAGAGGCTAGTCCCCTTTAGCGCTACTCGGGTTATCACAACTGTGATTCTCCTCTTTTAGCCATCTTCATGACCTCCTCTGTTACTACAGAGAGCTGAATACAGGGAGTCGGAGGATGCAAGAGCAGCTTAGAAAAGTAATTTTGCTTTTAATTGCTTGGATTTCCCATGAGTGCTATTGCTTAAGTACTCCAAAACTGTTGTTGTTTTCAAGCACATAATCTTTGATTATATGAAGGTCAGCATTTTTTTTTTCTTTCTGTAAGCTTCTTACGATGGAATTTGAAGCAGGTGGATTGCTCAGATAGATGAGACTGAGCTCCCCTGCTGGAGTTTTTAGGGAGAGTGGACACATCTACCCTGATTGCTTAAGTTCACCTTAACCATCTTCAACCATCTTACCCATCTTATAAATGATTTTCCCGTGCTTTTGTTCCTGCTTAGACCTCATTTCCCAGTCTATATCAATACCGTCATTATGTGGGGTTTTATCTGGCTAATTAAGACTTCATCGTACTGGGCGATCTCTCAGAGGACATGGATTAAGCTCCCCTATCTCTGTGCTAGAGCCACATCGGGGTCAGACAGTCCTGATTACCTCCCTGTGGATTGTGAAGACAAAAAAGGGAGAGAAAAAAAAACTAAGAGACGATATGTTTCTGGTGGAGAGAAGAAATATCTTAAAAACCACCAAAAAAAGAATTGCACAGTGGTGCAGAAATCAAAGAGTTTATTGATGAACTGTGGTGGTAGATAAAAAAAAAAAAAAAGGGAAATCAATCATTTTCAGTCCTGGCAAACATATCAAAGCTGCACCATCAGTTCCCTGGTTGTTGTTTTTTTTGATTGACTCATGCTCTTCTCTGCAGCTTCAGCAGAAGCACACAACGGCAAACCACAAATCCCACCACATCACCACTACCGAAACTGTTTTCACCGCTGCATTTTGAGCCATTTTTTTTGTATTTTTTAGGAGAAAGCCGTTTGAATTGGTGGCCGAGCAGGCTTTAGTCTTCGGACAATCCATTTCCAGTTCGTTCACATGAGTCAACAGGCATAGTTTGGACTGCATAGACAATCAGCTGATTAGTTCTGGTTGGAGCAGGAATCTCGAGTCTGATTGCAAGTGCGGGAGCAGCTCATGAATTTCAAATGCGCTGTCGTTCATAGTCCTCTCTCATTATACTTCTGCTCTGGAAAAATAACAAATGAAAGTATGAGTCAACACCCATAACTACAAACAGAATATACTGCCTTTATGCACAGATGGCAAAGGGGTAAGAGCAGTAATACTACATAGATGAACTATTATTTATTATTTTTACCGGTACATAAATGTGCCCTAATTTAAGACTACAGCTCTGGTTTTTGGTTAAAGGAGATTAATCCTAAATTACCACACTTTTCAGTGTTTGTGAGTTTCAGAACAGACAATGGAAAACTATATGTGACAAATCTAATGTACAGAGGAAATGTAATGTATTGTTTCAGGATGAGTTTTTTTTGCTTCCTGGGATCCTGTAGTTTGTCATCACGCTGAAGGTACGGTAACTATGTGCCCCATTGAAATATCATCCTGTCTCCTTCAAGGTTTGGCTTAACGGGTGCGCTACAAAAACAAGCATTTGACAGATGCACGCCATTTAAAGAAAACGAGAAAATGTCAAGGCTGTGCTGAAGTTGCTTAAAGAAGCTGTTCTCCTACTTATTTGTATTTTCTGAGTCGTGCTTGCAGCACCATAATGGAGAGATGTGAGACGGATGCATGTTTAGGTGGGAGGAAATCCTTGGGAGACTAATGCCTTGACTACTGCTTTTAACAGTTTTTCTGCTAAATTCTCTCTCTCAAAATCAGAAAAAGGCACACTGTAATGGAATTGAAACCTGTCTTGGGTGTGCTCTGCCTCTCTACCAATGACAGCCAGAATAGGTTTAAGAAAGTGTAGAAAATCCATAGCTGGATAGAAAGGAATGGCTGTTGTACTTCTAGTTACACTCTGAGACGTATTTGCATTTGGAATTCATGTTACTTTACTCAATAGATCAATCAATCAATCAATCAATCAATCAATCAATCAATCAAGTTATTTTATTAATCAATTTCATAAATCCAACTGATAGTAAAATGCCAACTTCAGCTGAACACACAATGGAGGACGACTTTTATGGATTCTGAGGGGATAAACAAACTACTTAAACCAAAGCGAAACAGGATTGTGTAGATGATAGCAATCATAACACATTTATCAGAATAATGAACAACATCACCCACCTAATAGTGTGTTTGGTCCTTTTTTCTGCATCCAAACTAACTATAACTAAAGCCCTGCTACCTATCCCGCTCTTTTTCTTTGATGAGTGGGGATGAGTGGGCTTTATGGAATGATCATTGAGCCTTTACTGTTTGTGCAGTTTTCCTTGAATGACCAGTTGCGGTTGTCAGATTTGTATTTTCCAGCTCATCTTCCATTTGCAAAAAATACCCACATCTGTAGTGGCCAGCCAGACGTGTCCTTGGAGAACCATCTTTAGCCGCAATAACTTGAAGTAACTGCTTTCTATATGACATTATTGTTGTTAAGAAAACTTTGCCCACTCTTCGTTCCTCTATAAATCTCCTGTAGATGCTTCGGTTTAAGCTCTAAACCATCCACCAAGACCTTCTTTTTAAACCTCAGAGAGAAGGTCATGGTCGACCAGAGAAATGCCAAAACGTCTGCTTTTATAGATGTTCTCATACCTCCCGACGACCATTTAATCAAATGTTTGCTGGCTGTGTATCGTCCTCATGGTTCCATTGAACGCATTATGGATGTACTGAAGTCATATGGAAGCTTCATCACATAGAAACATCTTAACAATTTTTCGTTGTGTGTGTTTCTTTGTAATTATTCTCAGTAAACAAGTCCTGACTCGCAATTACGAATGTCACCGAACATCTCCTGGAGCCAACGTTACGGCTCCCTTTCCTCATGTTTTGGTCTATAATCCGTTCACCACAATAGGATGCAACAGCAGGATTCTCCAGTGTCTGATCCCAGGGAACTGGTGTGGCATTTTGTGCATCAGGGTTGACTCTTTATCAGCTAATTACAGCTCATTTCCCTCTAAAAAAACGCCTCTGTGTGAGCTGCATCCCCAGCTAAGCAAAGTGAACCTTTTCTTCGCCTCACGGGATGAGAGCCTTTAGATGCCAGTCACACTTAAAGTTAATATGGCTCCGAGCCCTTTCTGCACTTCCCCCATCACATGTCCAAGCAGCAGATAAAATACAGTCTTAATTAACCAGTATGGAAGGAAGGCATGTTTCCGCGTTGACTCCTTTAATTAAGGGACTAGTTGGGCTTGCCTTGTAGTCACTGCTGTAACAGCTGTATCTCTGGAGGTGTTAATATGGTGGATATTCCATATGACATCTTTTGCCACTGCCAAATTCACACTTGATCTTAGGGTGAATTCATCCAGTGGTGGTGAAGTGAAGGTTTGAATGTTTAATTTTGCGATTAAGATGTCATTACCTTTCTGCCTCATCCCTCACACATATAGAGCTACACAAAAACTTTATGCATTTGCATAAGAGCTGCCATTCATAGAAAATACGTCAGATGCTGTATCTGGGGAGATATCTTGTATACGACAAGAGGTAAGGGCTTGATTTAGCTGCATAATAGAAATTCATTGCCCATGGATGAGTAATCCTTTGTAAAAAAAAGTGTATCATTCTAATAAATGTGGATTCTGTGACATTATGTGTGACTTAGTAGATAGGAAATGTATTTTTTTCAAATTGTGTCCTTTATCCCCTTTTCCTTGTGAATTAGATTGTAAAAGACACATATAGTACTCTACAAAAAGAACAAAAAAACGTATGCACTTTCTGTGTTTTTTATCCCTTGTGGAATTAATAAGGAAACACAAACATTTTGAGATTGAATTAGGTATATTCCAGTTATATGCTTTACTGATGAGGTCATGGCCATTCACTAATCAGATGATTGGTGGTTCAGTCCCGTTTTCTCTAATCTTACAGTCCGTGTGTGTGGATTATAGGGAAATGTGCTCCATTTACAGAGTGACGAACATTGTTTTTATGGTACGCCACAACCCATAGTGCTCCAAATGTGTTCCCTTTTTACATCACTTGACTTTCCCCTTTGAGCCCAGAGTGTTTCTTAAAATTCCAGTAACCCCAGTCTACGGTTGGGCTTTTCACATAATTCACATCTGGCTTCTTCTGTACATGGTCAACGACGATCAGTTGATCTGGGAATCCGACAGGACTAAGGGTTCTTAGTTGTTCAACACCTTTCGATATATTGTGTACTTTGATTCATCAGCACAGTTCAAGGCGTTCTTGCATCGTCCTGCTGGAGTCCTGTGCGATGTTGTAGACCTATACCCAGTTCTAGGTCCATGGTCAGTGACCCTATACCTGTTTTTTCCAGAGCCAGCCTGTTTGAGGCACTGATTGAACTCCTCAGTTAGAAACTTCAGTTTGCCAGTGGCACACAGGATGCAGGTGCCTCTGACTACAAATGGGACCTACAATTGCATCATGCAGATGAGGACCAGACAGATGATGACCAATGAAAATGTTTTCGTGCATTTGCCTCCTCCTGGACTGTAATCCCGAATTCCTTCTAGTGATAGTGACGAAACGTCATTGTTTCCTCTTAGGCGCACGCTTTCTGCCAGAGAAAGAGACGGTTTCTGAATGAACAAAAAGGACTGAGTGACACAGTTTCAGTTTAGATAAAACAACCACGTCCATTACAAAGAATGTATCATTGTTCATTGTGCACTAAAATAGCTGTACATTTATGGTATTTGTTGATTCAACCGGAGCCCCTTGTAGACTCAGAGTGGACTTATACCAGTACACACATGCTAAGGTCTTACAACAGTGATGATGATTTATTATGTCGCTTTGTTGGCTACGTGATGTAAATAACCCTCAGGGTCATTTTGCCATACAGCTGTAAATCCTTGCATCTCAGAAAAAAGCTGTCTTTGACACACTTGCTTGTTAAAATTAGTTTACCAATTAACCATTTCCTGTAACAAATTCGCTCTCTGCTTTGTGGAAGTGGATTAATGATTTAGAGGTGAAAATTGTCAGCGTGCCGCAGCGGCTGATGTCAATCTCGCAGCGTCGTATCCCTTTATGCCGTTTTTCTACGAAACAAAGGTTCACCGAGTGTTCCTTTTTTTTCTTCACCGATATGACAAGAGAAGCTGACTGAAAAGAAAAATCATTCTCTCTGGCCCGTTGCTTGAAGCAGACTCTCTGAAAGCACCTCCTGGGGTCTTATTAGTGCTGCTGTGTCAGTCTTCCATTCTCAACAAAGCCCACACTCAAAAACACTCATCCAACGTCAGTATCCAGTATGAATTCTGAAGCCCTGTGACCTTCAGTGGGTATTGTTTCTCTTCCTTTCATTCCTTTTATTCTCTTCCTTTTTCAATTATTATTATTATTATTTACGGTTTTTGTTTCTTTGCAGTGGAGCTCATCGTCTCACCAACGAACTGCTCCACATGTATTTTTACTCTCTGCTGCAGAATAGCAGATATTTAAATAAGTCTCATGTTTACCAACTCGGTAGCTGCTAAATCATAGTATTTATTCTTTTGTCTGCTGGGCTCATTTTGATTTACATCATAAGCACGGTTAAATTGGCCATTTCTTGTTTTGGGAATTGTCGGGCTTCTGTAAATAACTTCAGAGTAGGGTCTGACCTTCTCTGTTTGGAAAGCGCTGTGAGATAACTATTGTTGTGATTTGGCGCTATATAGATAAAATTGAATTGAATCGAATTGTTTTGCTTCTTTCTCTCAGAAAGTGAATTGTGAGCCGTGATCTTCTAAAATTTCATCACATGGTTTTATCAGGTCATTGCCATGATTTAAAGCTGCAGAGAGCATATTAGCATGGTATTAAATTTAAAACAAAGTTGTCTCTTGCAGAGCTGATGGTGTATGGAAAGGCAAGGCAAATCTATTTGCATAGCATACTTTGTGTGCAAGCCATTTCAAATTGCTTTGTGTAATGTTGCTGTCTTAAATCAGTTCAACTATCAAGAGAAATACAAACCGGCCTAAAGATGCATATTTATTCTTAGTTGTTAATCATTCACTTTATTTTACAGTGAGATTAATAGTTAAATTATTTTTTATCAGCGCACTTTTCAGAAAATTAACAGAGAAACGTAATTCCATTAATGTACTGGCTAGTTTTACTGAATTAATTAGATAAATCTGATCAATCTGTGATTAGTGGAAAATGGAACATTTGCTTCTAAAACTATAATCAAAATATGTGTATCTTTACATATATTGCATCTTTATGCAATTATCATTCAGCTAAACGATAATACTGTTTTTTTCTTTGTTGTTGTTGTCGCATTTAGCTGAGTGATCATTGAGGAAAATGAGCAGTTTTCATATCCAACCTTACCTCTCACATTTAGTTTATGAGAAATATTAGAATTGGGTTTAAAACCTAGAACATCTTGGGGCATGACCATGAATACAAACTAGCATGATTCAGCTTTCTGCTGTTGTTTTTCTTAATAAAAGAATATTCAATATAGATATAAAATATTCAATAAAAGAAATGGTCAAAATTTCACAAAATATTTGTAGAACACAAAAAGATAATCATAAGATAATTCAGAACTTCAATGTAAGTCTCACCTGTTGTTTGATTTTCTTCTTCTTGTGCACATAACTCTTTTTAGCTTTTTTAAAAATAATTATTAAATCCCATATCCACTTCACAATAGTCCAGCAGTTTCCTGAAATCATCGAGAACACTACTCGTTTAAGTACTAAAATTATTTTGCTTCTGGTTGAGATGAGACTAATTGGCCCAATGATGAAGCAGGATCCCATAGGAAACACTCTTTCACACTCACGGATGTAACATTCAAACAAAAGGCACCAATTTATTTAAATGGTATGAAAACACTCATTGTGCAACCAGAATCATATAATTATGTTGCTGATGTGTACACACGATTACTCACTTGAAAATTATAGATCTTTATTACTGATAGCTATTTGAAGGAGGTATATACCTGTTTTACTGAAGCCATAAAATCTTAACTTAACCTATCTGAAAAAGTAAAACAGCCTTCATTCAGGTTAGGAGAAAATTAAACAGATTTTTTTCATGATAGATTTATTTGGTCAATAAATAGTTATTCCGGACCAATTCATTGTTAATAGAATTATGAAGAAACTTTTCTGTTGGTAAAGGCTGAAATATTGAGGTTCATTTAATACCTTTGAAGACTCCTTCAGTCCATTTTTATGCTCCATACCATTTCAATTCACACTGTTTCTGTGATTTAGCAGGCATTTTAATCCAGAGACGCACAGTTGAGGAATAAATGTCAAAGCAGAGCATAATAGCAAACCTTGAACATTAAGAGCTATGCACCTATTTAAAGAACAGAGACAGTCTGACGAGCTAAGTGCATGTTTGGCGCGTTATTGTTTAAGAGGCGTTAAGAGAGGAAGTGTTATGAGAACAGATGAGCCTTCAAGAGACTGCAAGTAAAGATGGATACCCCTGCTCTGATATTGGCAGCTCATTCCACTATCGCCCAACCGCAAACAGTTTGGATCTGAGACTGCTTTGTGCCAAGGGATGAAAGCACCAGGCATTTCTGAGAGGAACACTGTGTTCTGGATAGCAGCACAAGTCTGTATGAGTTTAGATAGCTGCCTCCAGACCCCGAAGTTGGCCTTTAGGCAAAACAAACTGTAGATGGAAGACCGGATGTAAACGCTGGTCTCTAGAGTGGGATCTTTGTATGCCCACATCCTTCCTTAGCCACCACCTACTACTTTGTTTGATGGGTTTATCAAGAAAAAAATATTTATCGTTTTCACTTTTCATAAATCAATGATTATTATTTTTACTTTTGCTTTAATTGAAAGTTTTTACCTCTAACTTTACCTAAACTGAATACGATCTCATGTCATAGACAAATTAATCTGCGAATGGACAGATAAGACATCAGTTGCCTCTGCTGAATTAAGAAAAAAAAAGAAGAAAATAACACCTTTGAGGGGTGAAGTGAGGAGGGACACGTAGACAGGTATCCTAGCTCTGTTTTGACAGGATAGCAGCTTGTCCCTCTTCAGCACCTTGTTGCACCGACCAGCGTCTTCACCTGGATTAGGGGTATGGTGTCCATCTGTTGGCCATCGGCTTACATCTAAGCCCAGCCATTTCACAGGCCCACATTCAGCCAGCAATCCCTGCAGGCAGCTTAGCTTCTCAATGACAGAAGGGTTTTTCTTTCTTTGGAAACTAAACTTGGCAACACTAGAGTGTGAAAGTGATCTTACTTCAGTCCAAAGGTGGTTAGAATGGATTGAGCCAAAGTATGGTCGTCTATTTTAATCTTCTGGGCTACAACAGGAGGCTGCCACTTAGTGTAGAGAACTGAACCCATGAGCATCTCGATGAGTCGTTTATACATAATCTGTACGTTCAGTAGCTGCTTGTTTTTTTCTTTAAACTGAAACATTATTTTAATGGAAAATAAATGGCTACAAATGTCTAAATGCTGGGCATAATTTTGCACACCCCTAAAAGGAATGGTCAAGAATAAGGGTTGACAGGAAACTTGGTCTGGAAATCAAAACCACGCTTGTAGCCGAGCAAATACATTTCGACTGCCTGGTTTGACCACTTAGGATTAGCCTGCCAGCTGACTAAGCAGTTTGCCAAGGCACGGATATTAAGGGATTTTAACACTTTGTGCTGCAGATAACGCCAGCATCATCTCATGGATTTCCCCGGGGGCTTACAGGTATTTAACAATGGTATTTAACCAGGCTCAGGGTTGATGTCTTGTGACAGGTATACTGAAGCTTTGTGCAGTGGGTGAGGCTTCTCCCTGTTTACGTTTGCTCGCACTCAATGCGATGACTTAAATGCTGACGGGCATGTGAAAAAACAACTAAAAAATATGCGAAAAGTGGGGATAATTCCATGTAAATAACAAATGGTTAGATCTTCTTTTTCCCATTCTATTCTATTCTTCTTGTGCAACAGTTGTACTGTAAAACTAACTAAAATGCTGTGACTATTACTTTGTTGGTATCCTGCAGAGTTTCCAGCATAATGACATTCTGATTGCTATAAATTGCCAATCATACATTAATTTAAAAAGTTGCGGGTGTGCTTATTTATATTTTAAAAAAGCATGTTCAAGGTCTTGCATTTAATGTCAACCTGTGCCGTATGCAGCTTCTGATCAAATAAGAGTTTTCTTGTTTTCACTGAGGCAAGGCAGTGACATCAGCCATCAGAGCTCCATTGCAATATTTCTGAAATCAGATTTTTTTTACAGCTTTTTTACAGTCAGATACGATTTCAGTA
Source organism: Menidia menidia (assembly GCA_907169785.1). Taxonomy (NCBI): domain Eukaryota; kingdom Metazoa; phylum Chordata; class Actinopteri; order Atheriniformes; family Atherinopsidae; genus Menidia; species Menidia menidia. Next base: position 2,628,661 of record CAJRST010022223.1, on the reverse strand, counting down.
TAAATACATTATGTCAAGGGTAGAACACAGAGAGACCACAAAGTCCCACAGAAACTGTCTTTAGAATTTTCCTCCTTTATGTGTTGACAAAGAGGTTGGATATGATTTGCAAATCATAGCTTTCCATTCGGCAACAGGGGGAAAGAAACAACATTGTTTTGCTACAAATAGGAAGAAAACCTCAACACCAATTTTCGTCATATCTTACTAGTTTGTTTGTTTGTTTACTGTTGTGTCGACTCCATGGCTGCTTTTGACTAATATGAGCATGGTGCACCATTCTCTGTCAAAATAAAGCGACATCCTCACTATCCCAATGGATGTTGGCGAAAATGTGACAATTTCACTATTCACTGATATAGTCTATTTGGTCTTGGACCAGTGGGTCCTCGATTTATTTAGCGGCCCCATCCAACATATTCATTCTTTTGAGAAAAAAATACATTCTGCTTCACCTCAATTATTGTAATTCTCTGGGAGCTCAGTGGAGGGCTGATTGGAATGAAGAACTGCATTCAGATTGCATGCCTGTGAGGTAATGATAACAGCAGATCATTAACAAAACAGTGCTGCTAATGTCGACCCGAAGATGCCATTCTTCGTCTTAATGTGTCCACGTCTGCCCGTGCCTTTCTGCACATTTACTGCTGAAGCAATGTGCCATGAATTTTAAACCCTGTCTGTCACCCAAAAAAAAAAAACTGACAATAAAAAAACGTAGAACCTTGAAACATATCTTTAGGAAATAATTAGAAAATATTTTAGAAATACACTATGCGGTGTTGATATATGGGTTTTATACCGGTACATGGACTTGTTCAGATGCCGTCTAAGGTTCATAACCTGCTGAAGTTGCGTTCATGAAGCTTTAACAACAAGGGATTACGACTGGATCATTTTCCTGATTGCATTCTAGAGTCAGTGGTAATGCAGTTAGACATAAGAGCATCTCATTGACAGATATCTACTAATGTGATAACCCACGTGATAGAGCTCCATAGATTAAGTAAAGCCCACGATGAGGCCAATTCTTCTTCATAGGTGTCTTTGCATGCCATGCGACTCCCACATATACAGTACTCTATCTCCCTGCAGTCAGCACTGGGTCGATCAATGGAGTTAGGGAGTAAGAATGATCACATATGGCTAGAGGCAGAATGAAGCACAGCAGGCTCTGCTTCAGGCCTCTGATCTCAGACAAGCCCTCTCAGCCTGTTTTGACATCACTTGATTACACATGGTATCATCAAATCCCCAATTTGAACTTTGACCTTCAATGGAACCGAATGAAATTGAGTAGAGTAAATCTAACCCATAAAGCCTCCCACCCTTATGTCCAGTTGACTATCGGTTCACTGGGGTAAAATGTTATTTGCGGTGGTCACTATGGCAGTAACATGTCACGACATAATTAACGGTCTGCCGTGGTAGCAGATTTTTTCTCTATAATCTCAATCTGTTAAATGTAATATGGTCAGCTGAAAAAAATATGGAACCATCCCTCTGTGAATCTGGAAGAAACACATCAGAAGCCGTTCGAATTAGATTTGAAGCAAACATTCAACACATCAGATGAAACTTGATACCTCTGGTGAAATCCGTCACACGTAGACAGTAGAAGTCTCCCACAGGCTTGTCTTTAGAAGAATAAGAATTAAATGTGAAGGGTTATATTCTTTTTTTCTATAATCTTTCATCCTGTCACTCAAGCAGATGCCTTTCAGCAACACTTGGAAATCGGGTAATAGTGTAATTTAAGTGATCCTTAAATCTTTCATTAAAACTCGCGAGGTGCCAAAGTCTTTCTCTAAGTAATATCGCACTCATGTCACTCAGCTGTGTGCATTTGTGATAATGTGTGTTCTAGATTTTATTGTTTTACATTGAAAAACACTCAAATGTATTCAGTTATGTAGTTAATTTCATTAAAGGGCATCAAAATTAGGTTGGTTGTTGCCTAGCGCTGTATTTATCTCTGTGAATATGATTCCCAGGTGTTCTGTGGTCTACCTTTTTATCCTAAAAGACTGCATGAGTTATGTGTCAACCAGAAGGCATACATCACATTTCCACCATCCATCTTTGATCCCATTTTCTTGCCACTGCCACACCACCCCCACCCTACTGCCTTAACCAGTGCAGAAACTTCAGACTTGGGGGTTGGAATAAAATAATGCAGGATCAAAACAGACTTGTTGGCACTAAAACAAATCATAGATGTGCTCAGCATATTTTTCTGTGACACACCATGACGCGAATGACTAAAAAGGTGCCTTTAATTCCGCTTTGCCGGTTCATATCATAAGAACAATAAACTCATTTATTGAGTTTCTGTAAAGTGATCTAGAGAAATGTTGCTACATGCAGCTTTACACAAAAGACACAAAAGTGGAGAACAAGACACATGTAGATTACCAAATTCATTCAACATTTGAAATAGTAGTTAATTTTACCCTGCTCTGTATCATAGTAGGGGAATCTTGTGTGCTTTAAGGCTCTTACAGACAAGTGAAAGATGCAGAATTCAGAACTGTCAGCACTCTCAATTATGCAAGCACACACCTATTCCTCTGTTCATCTTACGTCTGCTCATGAATATTGCACCAGGTGTCATACTATCTGCCATGTTTTCTGCATTGGTGTCACTTGAGAATGGCATTCGTTTAGCACTTATGATTATTGGGCAAACTTGCTGCCTTAGTATAAATACAAAGGAAAAAGCGCTCCAAGCTCAAGTTACCATACCAAATAGGTGCGCCTCTTGTTTTTCAGCTGTTGTGTTTTAATGGTGGACAGTAATTACAGAATGCGCTTACAGAACAAAGACAACAAAAGACAACTAAAGGCAGTCTTACAAAATGCTGTTGCGCTTCAATGATCACTAACAAGATGCTTGTTTTGTCTCTGCTTCTCCTCAGGTAACCGATAAGATGGCGGCCAGGGAAGCGACTGGGCACAGCTACCTGGTGGCTTGCTGGCAGCCCATTCTGATCTTGATGTTGGGCACCGTGCTCTCTGGTTCCACCACAGGCTGCCCCTCCCGCTGCGAGTGCAACCTTCAAGAGCGCTCTGTGATGTGCCACCGCAAGAAGCTCATGACAGTCCCTGAAGGGATTGCTGCAGATACAAGACTACTGGACCTTGGCAAGAATCGCATCAGAACCATTAACCCGGACGAGTTTGCCAACTTTCCTAACCTGGAACACCTTGAGTTGAGTGAAAACACAATCTCTACCATTGAACCTGGAGCGTTCAACAACCTTTACGGCTTGCGGACATTGGGGCTGCGAAGCAACAAGCTTAAGCTCATCCAACTGGGGGTTTTCACAGGCCTGAGCAATCTCACAGAGCTGGACATAAGTGAGAACAAGATTGTCATACTGTTGGACTACATGTTTCAGGATTTGTACAACCTTCGGTCGTTAGAGGTGGGTGATAATGACCTGGTTTTCATTTCCCACCGAGCTTTTCATGGCCTTAGTAGCCTTGAGCACCTGAGTCTAGAGAAGTGTAACTTGTCCTCTGTACCTACAGAGGCTTTTACCCATCTCCACAGTTTGATCACCCTCAGGCTTCGACACTTGAATATCAATGTGATACGGGATTACTCATTTAAACGTCTCTATCGACTCAAAGTGCTTGAAATAGCCAATTGGCCGTATTTGGATACGATGACTGCAAATTGCTTGTATGGATTAAATCTCACCTCTCTGACCATCGCCAATGCCAACCTTACCACAATTCCCTATGTAGCCCTGCGACACTTGGTTTATTTGCGCTTTCTTAATATTTCATACAACCCTATTCATACCATTGAGGGGAATAAGCTCCACGATCTCTTGCGTCTGCAGGAATTTCACCTGGTTGGGGGCAGACTGGCGATGATTGAGCCCTACTCTTTCCGAGGTCTAAACTACCTGAAGATTCTAAACGTGTCTGGGAACTCTCTTACCACTTTAGAGGAGTCAGCTTTCCACTCAGTCGGCAATCTGGAGACCCTTGCGTTGTATGATAATCCCCTGGCCTGCGACTGCCGTCTCCTCTGGGTTTTCCGCCGGCGTTGGAGGCTGAACTTCAACAAGCAGCAGCCCACCTGTACCTCCCCTGAGTTTGTCCAAGGTAAAGAGTTCAAAGACTTCCCAGATGTTTTGCAGCCAAACTACTTCACGTGCCGCAAGTCCAGGATAAAGGATCGCAAGCCCCAGCAAAAATTTGTTGACGAGGGAGCCATTGTTCATTTTACGTGTGAAGCAGATGGAGATCCTGCACCAGTTATAATGTGGCTTTCTCCACAGAAAAAGTTCATAACAGCCAAGACGATTGGAAGGATCTCTGTGTTGTCAGATGGTACCCTTGAGGTGCGTTATGCCCAGATTCAAGATAATGGTACTTACCTGTGTATAGCTATCAACGCGGGCGGAAATGACACCTCTCTTGCTCACCTGCACATTCATAGCTATTCCCCGGACTGGCCTCACCAACCCAACAAGACTTTTGCCTTCATATCCAACCAGCCCGCAGAGACTGGTGCTAATGGTACAAGGGCCAACGTCCCTTTCCCGTTTGATATAAAGACATTGATTATCGCGACCACAATGGGCTTCATCTCTTTTCTTGGTGTGGTCCTGTTTTGCCTGGTGCTCCTGTTCCTTTGGAGCAGAGGTAAAGGCAACACCAAGCACAACATTGAGATCGAGTACGTGCCACGGAAATCAGACGCTGGCATGAGCAGCAGCACAGTGGATGCTCCTCGCAAGTTTAACATGAAAATGATTTGATGGAGCTGTGATACAACTAAAAGATAACGCAAGCAGGAAACGATGACATTTTCTCTCCTCTCTTGCAAACCTGTGGATCATGGTCTGTTAACCTAGAGTAATGTTTTTCTTTCCTGACTGATGAACTTGCAAGGAGGGCAGTTCCTGACTTTTTCAAGTGGGAGAGATTGTGACTAGACCCGGTGTCACAGGGCATTGGTGGTTTCTAGAAGGCCTGAGGGGGCATTGACCGTCAAATTTGTCACGAAAAGTTCATATTATTTTGGATATTTAGTGTGAAAAATATATCAGAAAACAAAAAAAAACAAAAAAAACAGTTCAAACAGGCAGAATAGAAGGGGTGGATCATAGTTGGAACATTGATGTTATAGTGTGTTTTTTTATGTTCTTATTTTTTTTCAGGTTTCCGTGTCCTGTTATAAATGCAATTTGTTTGAATTGATGAGCACATTTATCACAGCTGATGCATTTTAAAAAACCCATAAACAATACTGTACATGTCTTTTGTTTATGCAATGTTTTTCATACTGTCTTTTTACGTTAAACTTTTACAGCCACAAATGTTTTGTTGATCAACCAAAATATGTCATATTTGTGTCATAACACCTTAACATACTTTTGTGAAAGGGTATTTCTCACAAATGGAGAGAGATAAGATATTAAAAATGTTTTTACACCAAAATAAGAAATTCTAGAAGATACAAAAGCATTTGTAAAACATAATTAGAATTTGAAAGGACTTGTAGCCGAGAAAGCGCAATGATGTAAAACAGATAATATTGTTGAACATCTAAATGACTATGACAAAAGATTTTGCTTTGAACATTGGTTATTTGGGTGATATCTTGTATTACTCCTACTGAGTCTGAGTGCTACACTGTACGAAACAGCTGAAAGGTGTTTTAAAATAATTGCATTTTAGAAAGATAATGTTGAAAACAGTGTTTAGACTTGAAAAGTAGCATTAAATCATGTTAAATGTTTCACTTAGAATCTGATTTCAGCTTTGGTGGAGCACTCTGACTTTCTTTAACAGTCCTTTGAGCCCATTTTGAGACCCAGGCGTACGACACACGCACACCCACACAAAAATTGAGGGCACAACACTGAGAGGAATTTGACATGTTGTTGATTTGTACTAACAATAGATGCACCAAGCAGACCACAGTTGGAAAAAAAAAATCAGGTATTCGCACCTCGTAATAATGTGCCAGTTGACCTGAAAACTCCAAGTCATAGGTTAGACTGCCAGGTCGGGCTGTTTTAGATTTAAATTCAAAATGTTGTCGGTTTGGAGAAGCTAACCGTAGCATCCAGTTGAGTTATTCACCGTAGAGTTTGTTCAGTAGGCCACATACACCTCGTTGCAGCTTAGGTGGGTACAGATTTAACAAATATTGAGCCCAGAATCCTCAGTCCTTTGATACAAAAAGCACATTCCAACTCTGATTATGTAATAGTATTATTTGTGCTCAACGTAATTGCAAGGAATTAAAGCTGCAGTGCTCATGTTTTTGGACATAATGTGCTCTTCAAGCTGATGAATATTTCTGTCACATTATAAGTTAACTTCTTGTATCATCATTGCTTTTTGTGTTTCTGGATTAATGCTTTCTTCATAACAGTGCCCCCATACCCACCCCCGACCCCCCCTTCCAATCAAAGCCATGGAAATGTTACCATCCTGGATCATTTACAGATTTGCTTCTGCCCAGAAATGTGCATTTTTTTCGTCAGGTCGGGTAAAGAACTGCTGCACATTACGCTCCTAGTCGGTCCTGCATTCAAGGGTACAGCCTTAACTTTTCAAGTGCACGCTGTGGACAGCTGGGCTTGGCAAACGTGTGTGAGGATAAAGTTATTTGTGATGGATGACATTACAGATAACGCAGTAATGACTGGGAAGTACGGACAGAAAACGCAGATGGTTGGAGTGACACAGATGGTTTCGCCCATGGAGCAATTTGAAGCAGCTTTGGTGTAATCCGTTTTGCATAAAGGAAAAAAAAGGAGAAAAAAAAAACACTGGAAATGGCTCACGGTTTTCCCTCTTGCTGATTATGAATGCTCTTTGTTCAAAGTGTGGCTACTGTATTGAGCCTTTTTTTGGTCCTGAGTGATCTGGGAATTCTGTTTTGCAATTTACGTTATTCATTCTTTTTTTATTTTGACCCTGGACTATATTTGTCCATGTATAGTCTAAGCCAACTTTTTACAAAAAAAAAGATACTAAAAAAGAAATCTATGGAAAATACATTCAAATTGTTCTGTGCAATAAAGGTAATATGCAGATTTTTTTTTAATTAACAAAATTTTGTTGATGTTGAATTGTTGAGAATATGGTATGTTGTATTAAACAATCTATGGATTTTCTAAAACATGTGCCGCTTCTATCATAATTGTGAAATTTTACTTAAGAGCAACATGCTTATTCTATGTTGTTGATTTTTAAGGGCAGATATCTGAAGGGGGGGCATTGGGTCAGTGACACAATCACAACCTGATGAGATATTTTATTCATCACATAATTCCCGGTATATTATATCCTTTGAGTATTTCCAAACAAAAGTGAAGCTAGTCAGATTCAACAGCCAGGTGAGACATTGGTGATCAGATAAGAAAGTTAATGTTTGATTTTTGTAATTGAATCCCTCATTAACGGATGATGCAGACTGCAAGGTAATTTAACATGTGCACTAATTACTTGTTTACAGGGAAAATGATGGTTCATTTGTACACTTGCCTTGCCTTGCAGCATTAATTAACCACCATTAGTAATGGATCATAGGCTTTATGATATGTTCAGGGAACATTATCCATTTACTTGACTGACATTTATTTGTTTTTCCAAAGACTATCTTCACTGCCGCAGTCTTAAATAGTTTTATTCAGACGTTGCTTTTAGGTAAACATTAACAAACAAAGGTTATTGTTTTTTGGGTTGTTGAAGATGACCATTGGTACTTTTTTTAGGAGTCCAGTTTCATAAAGCATGGTGCTTTTGTGCACTGAGTTTCAATATCTGTCCAGCTCCTTTACATTCCACATACTTTCAGAAATCCACTGGGATTTTTTTTTTCCCCTCCTTCTTCTGAAACTGCACCAAAGCACGCTCATTTATCTTCCGACTTGAAAACAGTCAGCCGGAATAGAAGAGGAGAGGAGATATGTTTAAGGCCAAGGAGCCCAGAGGAGTGTTGGAGGCATCCTTGATGTTCCTCTCTTCAGATATTACATTTCTGCTTCGAATTTTAGGTCATGAGCATGTTGATGGATTCTGGCCATGCGAGAAGTTGCCTCTCCGAAACTAAGCATGAAAGTACTGGCATATCTCTGGGTGCTCCTTGAATTCATTCAAAATCCTTGCGCTTAGCAACATCTGGGAGTCAAAAACATGAAAACGGACAAAAAAGTTTAGAGTTTGCTGCCTGCGGTGCTTCTGTCACGCATCACACATCAGAAGCTACCTACAACACAGGATGAAGCTAGTCATTTAACATTTCTTTTTACATGAGGAAGGTTATTTTCCTATCTCAAAATGACCTCATTTTATACCAACAGGAAATTTACGGTACCCAATATATTCCCAAAAGGTGGAAAATAGCAAACAGGACAAAATTCGTTGAAAGGTATTAAAGTGCTTATATAGTATAATCATTGTATGCTGTTCTCTCTTGATTAAGTATGAAATATCTGAGATTAGGCATGAATTGATGCAAATCAGTGGCAATTATATTGTAATAATTTGCATAGCCCTTATAGATTTTTGAATTTTTTAGACATGGGTTGTTAGGGTCAGGGTTGGAATTTGAAATCAGTGATGAACTTGTTTATTTTTTATTTTTTGCGAGAACTTAAATCTTATAAAACTGGATATACAAGAATGTCTATCAATTATTGTAATATGGAAGATTCCCCCACTCCTACCGAAGTTCATGACTTTCTGTCATCTCTAGGAAAGTTCACCGCACGCTGTACAACGGAGAAGGAGAGGAGGATTAAGTTACTGTTTGAGACATGTCAGATGTTCTCGGACTGACTGTGCAGGGTTTCCAATTACACACGGTGCAAAATGACAGAAAAAGTTAATAATTCAAATTACTGTTTGGATGCAAACTATCAACCAAACCCCTCAGTGGTTTGCACTGAAATGTTTGTACTGCATATAATGTTTCCATTTCAATCAAAAGTTCAACAGTCCTTTGGAGTATTTGATATTATTGGCCAGATTGTTACAACTTTACACTTGGAAAAATTGAATTTTGTTCAGACCAAGGAAAACTGGGGCCTGGGCCCAATGCCTGGGCCCAACTATAGCTAGAAGCGATAGTTTGTTTGGGAAAAAAACAGTTTATACCATAAATGGGAGGGACGTCACTTTATTATTGAAGACCCAGATCGTTAGGGTTCTGGATTATTTTATAGATGAACATGATTTATCTTAGGGGAAATCATATGTGAAAGATAAATTATTATTCTCTTTCAGAGTGAATTTGAAAGGAAACTCAGATTGTTCAGCCTTCACACACACATATATAGATATATATACATATATATATAAAGAGAGAGAGAACTTTAGATACAGATAGATAGATAGATAGATAGATAGATAGATAGATAGATAGATAGATAGATAGATAGATAGATAGATAGATAGATAGATAGATAGATAGATAAAGATATTTCCATATTCTGTTTGAAATACTTAAAAGAAAGTTCTCCGTTGTCTGAGCTAAATGTCTTTTCCTTATAAAATTCCTGCTCCCTTGTGTTTTTAATCCAATTTTCAAAATATTCACATTCATTTGATTTCTTTCAACTTAAATTGTGGGTCATACTTTGATCCTGCTGGGTTCAAGGGTTTGTCTGGTTTGGCTCCCATGAGGGGACTTAGCTGTTGCTTTGATGTTGAGCTGAGAATTATGCGCAGTCAATAAACAACTCCCCCCAAAATCGTGCTGCTTAAAAGGAAAAAAAAAAGGTCCCGATCCCAAATTAGACCGAGCTTTTTTAAATTTGGTCTGCTCTGCCATTGTTTCACTTGTTTTTTTTGGCCGACTCGTAGCCTTCGAGCGTGGAGCAGGACGGTTTCCAAGAAGGTGATCTGCTGAGGCCGAGTCTGGCCTGCATCACATGTCACAGCCCACAGCACTGCAGGCGACCCTATCTACCCTCCTTATTTATTTACTATCCCCATGAAAGAATCATGAGATCCCAATTTACAAAAAAAAAAAAAAAAAAAAAAAAAAAGCCGCAGCAGCAGCAGCCAAAACAACTATCTGCTATTAAAACCATATTTCTGGCAGTCTGTTAAAATGGTAAATATCTCCCCTGAACAGATCACGGCTGCCTTTATGGAAAAGCAGATTGTTTTCAGGCAGATGTATGAGCGAGGTGATCTGGGCAATAATTATCCAGTTAAAGAGGTACGGGGCCATCCCATCAGATAATGCTCCATGTTCCATTTCCAGCTCTGTGGCTCCGAATACGCCACTGTGAAATATTCGAGAGCTCAGTTGCTATTTCACCTTGAAGTAACCATTCTGCGAATAATTTGGCCCCGGCCTACGCGCCTCAAGGGCAGCGGGCGGCTGAAAATTTGATGGGGTGGCGGAGGCAGGTGCCGCTGAGAGATAGACGACGCGATCAGATGAAAACGCCACAGCCGGGCTGCTGCTCCCATTTGTCAGCATTGTTCCCAGATATCTGCAGGTGAGTGTGGGTTTCATTTTTTTCCTCGTTTTCCTGCACCTGCCTTCTGATATTGTGGTTTTTGACTGTCTGGGTAGCCTTTCAGAGGCCCGAGCATCGCGTTATCTCGGTGACGTTAAGGTTTCGTAGTGTCTGGGAACGTCTCACGACAAGATTAAACTCCTGTTGTAATTCATCATTTAATTGACACGTTTGCAGACATGCATCCTAATGCATCTAAAGAACATTTTCTGTTAAACAGTCATTCTTTTTTGTGATATCTGGATTGATTTTAAAAGAATAGTACATTGGCTCGTTGGGCATCTATTTGGTTTAAGATTGTATTTCCAAAGAACAGAAACTATAAAGACTATGACTGTATTCTAGTCAAACTAACATGTGCAGGAGATTGTAATCATCCATATAGTGCTGTATGAAGTACTTAGCTAAACGTCTTATCTTGCGGTATTTCTGCCAAGGCAGCTTTTCAGATTCTCAACTTAAGCAGGTAATGGATTACGAACAAATTAATTCAGTTCAAAAGGGGGAGTTACTAAGACTGTGTAACCCGAATTCAACACCAATTTCAAAGGGTTTAACATATTTCTTTCAATTCATTTTCTTCCCACTAGAACTAGAATAGTTTAAAACCTGACTGTTTTATTTTAGAATGGAATATGAAATCGTCCTGGCAGTACTGAAATAAATACGTTCTTTCTTCATAGAATCTTTAGCACCATCCCCTTATGTAATGTTTATATTATTCATGTCTTCAAGTCTTTCTTTTGTCTTCATATCACGTATTCACAGAAGCCTCTGTGTCTACTTGCAGGAGTACAGAGAAAAAAGCCTGTTTTGAAAAGATGAATTGAGAAATTACTCATTCAGAGCAATAATACTGTTTATTGTGATCATGAATAGCATTCATAATGTTGGTTTTCATCCATTCAGGACGATTTGGATGTTTTTGTCAGCACTACCAGCTACTGTAACTGACAATGTAAACACTCTCAGAGAAAACCTGATTATGTTGATGTCTCACAATAGTGACAAAAGACTGTGTGAGCTACATAGGGAAGCTTATTTAGTCTACTTTACCTTTGCTGTAAATCAATGTGTTTATTCTATAGGTAGCTTACAAGCATTTCTACTGCACTGAGTTGTGACTTTTCAAAAATTGAAAGTGAGTGTGAGGAAATGAAGAAAAAACCTTCAGGAATCTTTTTAGAGAAGATTATTTTATCATTTTACTATTTATCTTATGCATACAAAAAAAGAAAAATGAATCTTTAAATTTGACCACTCCCCATCTTTTCAGTGAGAAACCTAGAACCCTAAAGTTCAACATTTTATGTATAAAGACAAGCAAATATGAACGTCATGACATTTGAAAAAAATGATAATAAATGTGTGGATTGGATTCATATTAGTCTTCTAAGTCAAAACAAATACAAAAACAATGTTTCACGTCTGAGTTAGATCAACGTCGGTTGGTAAATCTTTCATAATTTATTCTGCTGCTACCCTTCCTACTTATGTTCACCGGGTTAAGTTCGCACCCAGTAGCAAATACAGTTTCTAGAGGAATACCAAGGATAACTATACGTCTCTTTGTGGGATTGTAGGTGCATGCTCCCAAATCAGTTTTGCTAATCCTAATTAGCTAGCTTTTCACATGTGAGACTAATGCTATTTTTGAAGGAAGTCGTGGACTGTCCTCCTAAAAAGCCAGCACACTATACCCTGAATCACTTTCAATTTGAAAACATCATTATATCTGTACAGAACAGCTTTTATTACCCAAAACAGCCTTCCGAAGTACACAGAATTTCTGTAAAGTTAAATAACACAGAGGAACATGTGACACTAACTTTGGAGATGTTCAGGTAGATTAACAACACAACAACTGACTGAGATCAATCCAATTGTGCTCTAAGGCCCTCCCCACCCCAATTCCAAGGAGTAAAATAGTGTAGACGTCAGAAACCAGTTGAATGTTGAAAAAAATACTTTCTCTTGGGAAAGAGCAATACAATGATGGAGAGACACCACACAGCTGTAGAGATATTGTGAATCTCAGAAGTTTTGACTTCCTCAGCAATCTGGCTGCAGAAACCCAAAGAAGATTTGTCTCATTCAGTCTAAGAGAATCACCCAGCTTTTTCTCAGGTTTAAGTCATTCAAAAAAAAGTCACAAGGTGAAAGAGGAAGGTGAGAAACTTTTGTTTGTCTCACTATTCACCACAGGGAAAAATCCTCAAGTTGTCATGAAACAGTTGTAAATTTATATTCAGCCATTGCATGTCAATTTAATTGTTTTTCTTTTTCATTCTACTGAAACTTAATCATTACCACAGCTCACGCACGCCACTAAAAGTAAAGCCGTTAAATGACAGGTGGAACAGGGAGCTGTTGCTTTTCACAGACGAAGTGAAATAGGATTTTCCAATATTAACTCAACACGAGCTTCTACAAAGAGACGTCCCTATCCAAAAGTAATTGTGATAACATGCAGCCAACTAAACGCACACTCAGCCCAGAGGTATTAGTTCCAGTTAAAACAGGATGTGAGCTATTAAAAACTATCATTTGCTGAAACATAGACGGAGCCAGAGGGGAAGTGAGGCCAATTCATTAAAGTCAAACGACAAGAAAAAGGAGAATAACAATAAGAAGAAGAAAGCTGGAAATCTCTAGGCGGTTCATTAAATATGTTAGTTTGAGTAAGGTGTGTCACAAGTTAACACAATATCTTTTTCTGTTTGTGGAGAAACAATAAATATAATAACAAATGCTTACAGTCTTGGCCAAAATTATCATTCCCGAATTCAGTATTGAGACCTAGACAACCATTTTTAAATAATACTTGATGTGATCTTTCCGGGTGTCTTCTGCCATTTCATATTTGCATTTATAAAATGTGGAGAAACGGTTAATGGAAACTGTAAACTGAATTTTCCTCTTTCCTGAGGTACTTTTCCCAGCTTTGAAAAAGAGGACCTGGCGAAGATTAAAATGACGCAATAAATGAGTCTCCAGTGTGACCAGGGTGTTTCACATATATAGCACAGCTTCTGGATATTCCCAGAGCTTAAAGCAATTCCTTTTTATTCTTGTGGATGTCCACCAGAACACTACTTCTGTTTCCTGCTAAATTAGAGGCTGCAGTTTCAGAAACAATCAACAATATCCATCCATCCATTATCGTTACCGCTTATTCCACACAGAGACACACAAGGACAAACAACCACACACACTCACACTCACTCCTAAGGGCCGGTTAGCACTATACAAAGCGTTATATTATTCCCAGTAGCTATTTTAGCATTTTCACACTATGAAAAAGTACACAAAAAGTTTCAAATGTGCATAAATGAGGAAAGAATGTCCTGGAAGTGATGTGCTGTTTAAAATCCCTCCTCAAGATGATGTTAATATGAACAGTCCTCAGATTGGCAGCCAGCATAATAAGCAAGCCTGTTTACAGCTTATTTGCTCCAAACTTAACTAATCTAATGACTGTTTCTGTATTTGCAGCTGTTTAAAGATTAATTCTAGTAAGTCGAAACCTGGGTAAACACTATTTTCACCTTGCATGTCTATATACAGCGAATTCAGACCTACTTAGAAATGTAAAGATGAAATGGAACAAAAGCCTCTGACCCCTGTACTGTCTCACTTCTAGAGTAGATTTGACATATTCAAAAAGAGCAACTAAATGATTTAAACTAATGTCCATTTATGTTAATTTTGCCTGCTTCGTAGTGTTTCAGCATGTGTTAAATTAATAAGATCAGCAGCTTTTTACCGAAAAAAAACAACATTGCCAGACTCAAAGGAAAAGTGTCTAAACCAGACCTAGAAAGACTAATCCATGTGTCTCCAGCAGGATAGGCTGCTCTAACGGCCTACTCTCTGGGCTCTCTGATCCAGCTGTGAGACAGCTGCAGAACATCCAGAATGTTGCTGCCGCTCCACTTCTGAAAAGAATCAGGATATTCGGCCATATTAGTTCAATGCTGAGGTGTCTGCTCTGGCTTCCTGTTGCTCAGAGAAGAGACTTTAAATTACCTTGTGTACAAGTCTTACTTTTCTAGGACCAAACTACTTCACATTTCTGAGATGCTAGAACTGTATGAACCAGTTTGGACTCTGAGAACTTCAGCTTGCATTGTCTTCCTGAAGAAGTGAGACAGGCTTCAATTGTTCCCTTATTCCCTTCCTTCTTTGATTATTCTAAATTTGATTGTTCGTATGTTCTAATGTTTTGACTTGTCTTTTGAGATTTCATGATGTAAAAGACTTTGAACTGCCCTGTGGATGGATTGTGCAAAGCATCTTACTGCAGATGTTCACGGTTTGTTTAGCAGAGTCCCTTGTTTCCCGGAGAGGAAAAGCCAAACTCTCTTTTTATTTCCTTCTCTAATTCAGGAACAGTCAGGCAAACCTAATTAAGGAGAGTGCACCGGCATCTGTCACAAAAAAAAAAGTATTAGAATATTTGACAATAACAGCCTCTAATAAGCATAGAGCACTTCTTGTAACAGCTGGAACCCAACAACCCGACTATTTTAGAATCTGTAATTGATGTGAAACTGGTGTAAATGCACATTGTACATTTGTTTTCCGGTGTGGACCAAATTCCTTAACTAACTCAACAGTTTTTTCTAACCCCCTAGCTTCTTTGTGCTTAGTTCATTTCACAAATGTTGCCCGTAAAGAATCGATGACTAAGTGTTTGTGTGGGAACCAAAGTGTTCCGGAAAAACTTCGGCTTACTTGCTGATACCGAGTGCGACAGCAGGTGTTTGACCAAAGAAAGTGATAGCTCCCTCGGCAAAAAAGTCGGTACAAAATGTCTTTCTGTTTGCCTGCTGATTGTCCCAACAAACAACATGGAGCAGGATGCATCATCCAAAAGAGTAACATCTGACACGAGTCAGCGCGGATTTGTTGTTTGGCACACTTCATCTCCAGGCGTTTCATTAGGGCTTGCTGGGAGTTCTGGTGGGTATTGTGTTACAGCGATCTGCACCACGTTTCGTGTCACATCCCTAAAAGGCATTAGTCATGGTGTCGGTCACACTTTGAGATGACACTTCGAAAATCTTTTGACGCTGTATGAATTTTGTCCTCAGATTTCCGTGGTTGCAAGGGCTGTTGCAAAACCGCCAGCTCCTGACTGGCTTTAGTTTCTGCGATGGAGAACGAAATGGTAAGTCCTTGACGAAGGAGCTGTTCTTTAATCCCATAAATCTCGTTCTGACAGGATTTCTGACACTCAGCACTGCAGAGACCAAGAGCTCCTGGGGCACATTTACCTGAGGACTATTTTCTTGACTATATTCTTGACTCAAAGCTCTGTGATTTCTGGAGACAAGAAAGAATTGGAGGCTGAGAGCTCATGGCATTTTCAAGTAAAAGCCAGCATGTGAGATTAAAGGATGATACCTTTATAACAGGAGCATATTGGAGCCATACAAGAACAAAAGAAGTATACGAATTGCGAAAGGAAATTACGGTGCGCTTGGTTGACTATGTTCATGATACCTATTTGATTTGTGCATATAATGAAGATATATGAACCCAAACAGGAAGAGAATACATCAAATCATGGACCAGTAGCAAAGAGAAAGGATATGGAAAGATTTTCTGCTGGTGGACAGATGCTGGTGGTGCTGATGGAGCTATTTCATTTCCCCAGTGTCGCCTCCCTACCCCAGAATTGGAGATAACGTTAATAAATAAAGCTAGTTTTTGTCTTTCATATTGTGACAATGCAGTGCAATATCTTGAGTCTTCACAAAATCTTTAGTTTGTGACTTAATATTTAATCTTTAGATGCGAGCAGCTGTCACTTGCACTTTTAAAAATCCCTTTTGGAGATTTCCAAAGTTGTTTGGTATATGAGAGGCTTTTCTTTATTTCCCTTTTGCCTACTCGTTAGCATCTTGATGCTAATAGCAGGTTAGCAGCCAGATAAGGTTAGTTCAAAGGATTGGCATTAAAAGCCCTACAAATTTATAATAAACTCAATTTTTTTTGTTGCTTTCTCTGTCTTGTGAGTGTATCTCTATGTACAGTAGAGATTGAACTTTATTAAGTTCCCTGCAGCCAGTACATGCGTTGCAAATTTATTTGAATACATCAGAAAACATCCCTCCTTCAGGGTGTTTATGGCTATTACAGAGGTTGATTACAATTAATCATTTCATTCAGTGGATATTTTTCTCCGCAGTCTTATCAAAACAGAACACGGCGGCCAACTTCATTTTCTGAATTTCCATAAATGGAATGAGACATTTGCTCGCCTTAAGCACCACCTTCTACCCCGGCCCAACAGTCTAATGAATTTATGAGGAATGGACTTTGTTTCCTGCCAGATATGCAGAGCCTGACTTTGCCATTAAAGATAATTAAACCTGCTCAAAGAAATGAGTTACAGGGTGCTACCGGGAAAGGTCTGATTGCTTAGAATTTGTGTTTCAGAAGTTTAATTTGAATACTAATCTCTGCAAGGTAAATGCATTGGCTCTGAACTTTAGGCCATGTGATAAACGCTGAGTTCTGCCATCAACCATGATGTCCACCATAAATGACTCCGTGATAAGATGTAGGTGGAAATTGAAAAGGAAAGCTAATATAATGAAATATATAATTAAACTGATAACAATGTGGAAAATAATGCTATTTGAACAACAATTAAACAAAGGTTTTATCCAATATGGCCTCCAGCAATTTGTGCCCTTTTATTTTTTACTGACACGGTTCAATTGGAAAAAAGGGAGCGTTATTCCAACCAATAGAATATTCACATGTTCAAAAAGTAGAGTAGAGAAACAAAACCCTTTAGTTTGGCTTAAAGAAACACCTGCAAGTCATTTGAAGCTTTTGACTGAATTTTTCAGATTTTACCTAGGTCGATCTTGTCGATCTTACAGCACAGTTGCCAGGCAACCACAGAGTATACAAAGAAGACAGTATCTAATCAATTTAAGAAATTAGCTTAACACGAGCTCCGCCGCTCGGTTTTTAAAACCAAAATGCAGTGATGAAAAAAAAATGGCACTGATTTAGTTAACACACGGCATGATTTTTGTCCCATAAAGTACAAATTTCATCTCACAAATGAGGACTGATGTGAAAAAAAATTAATAAAACATGAAAAATGCACATGGCTGGATGTTTTGTGTTGTTTAAAGACGTTTGACATTTATCTGCGTCGCACACGGCTGGAGAAACAAAGCACCTGCAAACATTACACCGTAAGATCCAAAGTGAAGATTTATAAGGGCACATTGATCATCTTTGCTGGACCATTACGCAGGTTTATATTTTAGATTTGTGGGGAAAAAGAACGCTCAGTGCGTGCATTCAGTGTCTGCACCCATTCAGAATCCATGCAGAGGGTCCACACGTATAAAAATGTGCACCTGTGGCACGTTTTTTTATCGTAGTGCTGTGCTACAAAGCACTTGATTAGTGCTAATCACGGGGCAAATTATGAATTGCACCAAAAGCCACCGACGATGCGTCAAAGGAACAGCTACAGTAAGGAGTGTGTGTAGGTGACTGTTTATATAAGAGATGCGTGCAGTGAGAATGCACGAATCTTTCAGTTTGCATTGTGGGCTGAGGGAGAGAATGGGTGGGTTTGGAACAGGAAATTAGAAAAGGGTTGAAAGCGATGAATTACATCCACTTTCTCTGACAAATACAGGGATATTCATCAAATCCAGACCTTTATGTTTGGAGAATGATCTATTCAGAAATGCATTCAGACCAGGAATGGACCAAACTAAATCTATAAAACTCAGGGTTCCTTTTTTTATGTCTCAACCTCGCTTAGACAGATGGGTACGACTGCACAATATTTTTGTAAATCTGTTTAGATACACAGAACAGAATTTTTGTGTAACCAGGCTCTTCAGGGGCTTCCATTCTCTTTGTCCAAATGGTCTCCTTCATTTTATCCACCTCTTGGACTAACGAAAGCCAGTCGCAGAGCAAGTTTATCATCAGTGCATCAGCTAATTTGTTTCCAAAGAGTTCATATGGAGAATAACGCTGCAGCAATGACGCAACGGCCACCTTCTTCGAAATACCATCACAGGAATTTACACAGCCACTGGACACCAAAGAGTTTCCAGCTGTTTCATCAGCATCACATTTTTTTGTTGGGATTAATTTGTTTACACGATGTTAGATAATGTTTAAGACGATATCTAGGGAGCTAATGAGCAATCCTCCTGTTTGCCCCGCAGCTTAAAGCAAATCACTCGGGTATGCGGCCACATTGGCTCCTTTGACTAGACCTCAACGCATAATCAAAGCTCCCAGTTGGAACACTAGTAATCCTCATGTACAAAAACTATTACTGTCCTGCAGGTCAAATATATGAACTACAGGCCTGTTATTTTTTAAAGATAATCTTCTCTCATGAGGTCTAACCCTTTATAATGCCACGGTTCTGTGAAACTTCCAAAAAAACAACAGAAAGCATTCTTAGTGTTAGTTTTTTGGTGAAGTATTTCACCTTGATGTTGATGAAAACTGTCCAGGGGCTAAAGAAAAATGATAGGAAAATGTCACAAGGCCTTCGGGTGACACTTTCGGTGCAAAGACAATCCAAAGAATCTCATATTGTTATTTGAAGGTCATCTCAACTTCATTGTATTGGTAGAAAAGTTGAATTTTTTTTTTAATAAAAAAAAACAAAACAAATATCAACAAAGAGGGAGTATGCTTCAGACAACATTCATCTCAAACACAAGGAACTGTGGTAATTATCGTCTTTCTTCATGATGGATTATCCATGTTACCATTGTAGGGAACGATAAAGAAGGCCCTACATTTCTTCTTGTAACTATCTAGAAAATTCAAACCAGCTCGTATTGGCACAGAAACTTCTCGTTCCTTTCTGTCAGTTCAGTTCATCAAAGCTGAAAAGACTATTAAACTCCGCTGTTAAACTTGTGTTTCTTTGGCTCGTGGACAAAAATGGTGGTCTTTTGTATTATTGTCGGCCATGGTGTTTACTGGTTATTTGACTGACTTCAATAGATTACATTTCCTTGATATAAAAGAGACATTCTTTACCACAACATTCTCAAGTTTTTCTAAAGGTTTTTTTTTTTTTTTTTGTAAATCTCTGGTATAAAGAGAATAAAATGGAATACTTGACAAAATCAAAGGATGATGGTGCCATGGCTGGAATGCAGCGCTGCTCAATTTGTAGAAAAATGTATCGTATTTTATTGTAATTTATCGGTTAAGGAAATGTTCCTTCAATTTTTCCGTGCAAACCTTAGCCGTAAACTGGTGTTCTCTGCATGCTTTTCCAGATTGGGAGGAGGTGGTCTACGTTTGCCCAGATTATGTGATATACTGAATATGTCCGGAGCTGCAGATGGGTCAAACGGCCCGAGCTGACCTCTGGCTACTGTTTAACTTCCCCATGAGAGCTACAACCGCTCCCTGCAGCAATCCAAAACCCCGGCAAAGGTCTTTTGGCCACATGTTTCCTCACGTACTGTTAGAGGCCGACGTGTGTGTTTGGGAAAAAAAAGGCAAGCCATCAAAAGCAGTGAGATATTCTTGCTGGGAAAGCTTGGGAATGGGATTTGTTTGGATGCTATAATGACACATATAACCCTACTGAATCATGCAAATCCTTACTAACACCCACTCCCCACGAGCTCTGTGGAAATGCTATATCTTGTATTTTAAAGGATCTCTTGGCTGAGTCCGTATGAGAATTTTAGAGGCCTTGATGGGTTGTTTCTTGAGGAAGACGGGGACCTCATGCCACCTAAATCAAATATGCATTTGAATGGTGGTGGGAGGTTCAGCGGTGCATTGCTTAGCATTTATGCCTTACAGCAAGAAGTTCCCTGGTTTGAACCTGTGCAGTAGCTTTTTCTGTGCAGAGTTACTGTGTGGGTTTCCCTGTAGGTGCAGAGATGTCTTGTTTGGTCACTCAGTTCAGGGTTTTATTTTTTACCCACCACCAACAGCGCTGAGGAGTGGGGAAGAAACATTTTTGCCTCACTGTGTAAGGCGAGGCAATACACTGATGAGCTTTAGTTTTGGCTCAAGGGCTAAACATTGATCCCTGTGTACTTTTGATTAATCTTATGGTGTTATACTGCAACGCGGGGGCAATCTTTTAAATCTTTAAAATTGCGGGATGCATTTTTTTGTTAGTACTGATGCTGTAGTTTTGCTCTGCTGTGGAAATGTGGACAAAAAATCCACTTTAGTGAAGCTAAGTTCTAAGATTATGTAGCTGTCCAGTGCAGCGGATCATTATTTTTCACCCATTTGTTTTTTCTTCTGTTGTTTTTTTAATTTGGACTTGTTGGTTACCAAATCAGCATTTGTCTTTCAATTTTTTCCCAGCTTCAGCTAATTTTGAACCATTTAGCCATTCAATATTTTGTAGAGATGTCTTTGGAGCCTATATGTTGTTGTATCTGTCTTCCCCACAGAAAGGTGCCTCCATAAAGGTCTGAAAGTAGTCAGTGGTGGTCCGGAGGGGCAAAGTGAAGAAGGCTGTATATTGAAGCATTAGGGGAAAAATGAGTCACAGGCCGACTGAAGACTAAAGGCTGTGAATTGAAACACACACATATGCAGTGAAACTAAAGAACCATATCAGAGAGACAGTAGAAAAGTAGTTGAAGGCACAAGGGTTACGCACTTACTAGTGTCATGTGCTCCCAACTATACATGCTGGATTTCTCATCATTACCAACTAAAATTTTCTTTCTCCTGCTTGCTTTTGCTGGATTTCTAGCGGTGGTTCTCGCTCTGAACATGAAGACTGTCCATGCAATGGAACAAGCACATTCTCCAGCCCCCACTTATTTTCAAAGTGCTGAACATGTTCAAGCCAGATTCACCAGTCTGAGAGTGAGATCACACTGTTTAGATTTGAATTGTACAACAAGCTGTTTTCCGCTTTTCAGCTTCATTTGTCATCTCCATGATTGTGATTAGATCAAAGTTGACCAATTCGCAGCCATGGTCCTGTGTTTTTTTGTTTCTCTCATGATGGAACCCCAGGTGGGTTTGAAAGGTAATTAACTTTATTTTACCAGAGGAAGTCTTTATCCACGCACTGATCAAATCCCAAGTTCAAAGTTTCTTCAGTTATTAATTCGTCTGTAGAAGCCACGGTGTTTCGATTAAAGATTCTTGCCTTAATTTCTGTTGGTTTAAAAACCTTACATGACACATCATACTGGTTACTTCAGTTTTTTCTAATTATTACTTTGAGTTATACTGTGGCAGCTATCAGTGAAATGATAGATAAAAAGAGATATATTCTGTCACCTTCTCCTTTTAAGATTGCAGATCACGCATTAAGGAAAAATCTAAAAGGAATGGTCCGGAAATCAATATATTCCACTTTACTGTATGGTTGCTGTTGTACATGTGTAAACATGAGCATTGTGCCATGAACTATTGTTAACAGCTTCTTATTTATCATCCACCCTGGGTGTTCAGTTTCTGCTAACGTGATTAATTGTCTAGATGAGGAAGGGCCATATGTTCCGTTTGCAGGATTGCAGGGCTGATTGTGACTTGTTAGGCTTACGTATTAAAAAAATGCACTCCTCTGGAAAGTGAGAATTTGTGATTAGTTTCAGTAGCTTTTTAGTTAAACTTACTAAAGACAGATGGTCAGATAGTTTGTGAGCAGAATGTGTCCGGACGCATGCTGAGCAGAGAATTCACAATTTAAATTGGCATCGGCAGAAAACCCTATACAAGGTCACAATTTTGATGTTCTCCTCACATGGATAGTAACCAGATAAACCATCCCAACTGATGTCAAAATGATCATTTTTGTCACTCTGTTTCATGTTTTTAGGTTTCACTTTTTGAAAATAAATGTATTTGTTTCTTGAGTGAATGAGATCTTTCAGCATCAACATCCTGAGTAAGTACATTTCTTATTTTCCGTCATATTTGCTTGATAAAAAAAAGTCCTTTTGTTGCAGATTAACTGACAGGTTGGCTATTAAGCAGGTCAATGTCCACCACTAGTTAATTGTTTTTGCATGCAAAGGTGTAAAGGAGCAGGAACAATTTTACCAAGCTCAGAAATGTTAAAGACCCTAAAGAGGAAAGGGTTACCCTTTGGGTATCTCCGTTTAGCAGTTTTTTGGTGGTGTTAAGTAGGTGACCAAACCTGGGTGGGCTCATAGACACTGCTGTACATCTACAGGGTGGCACTTTTGAATCGGTGGTATTTTCAGTTGGAAAAAGCAAGATATTCAGTGTGAGAGTGTTGCCATTTTGTCAGTGGGTTCTTCATTGGGCTGACAGAACAAAAGAAAAACTGGAGTTGGTTTAATTTTAGCAAACATACTGTTAGAATTGGGCTAAGTTACTCATTTTAGCATTGTATGCTATAACATAATCCATGTAAATTAGTGATTGTCTTATTCCTTTTAGAACTATACCACAGATTCTCTTTCTCTCTCTGTTGCAGTGGAAACACGTCTTTGAGGTCAACACACACATACACACTTTGTTACCACATTCCATTGTCATCTGCATGAATTAGGAGCTGCCCTGATCATGTCAGAGGTAACTGGCCAATAACACTCGGTTGTGTCCAGTCCTCCTTCTGTAAGGGCCAGGCCCAGCCCAGAAGGTGATTGTCCATCACATCCAGATTTCGGGGCTCTTGCTGATTGAGATTGTACTTTACCTGTGACAAATAAATGTCATGTTTGTTCTCTTGATCTACTCTGGTTTATTCTCAGGCTTCCAACCAAAGAATAGGGCTAAAATACACATTCTCCCCCTTTTGTCGACTGATTTATTAAAAGCTGCTGGCATCATGGTACATGCAAGTATTAAAAAAAAAATAGAATAACTGAGTTGCTGTGAGGGACCTACGCAGAAAAGCGAATGTGCATATATCATAGCTAACAATGATACCAAGCTGGAGCTATCTTGTTTGTAGCTTAACGGGTTGTAAAACAAAAGTCTTGCTACTGACAAAAGTACAAAAATTGCCTAAAATTGCCCATCTCTAAGGCACTTGATCAATTTGTGTTTGGGGGTTTTTACTGAAAGTGCACGTGTGATTATCCATCTATCAAAACTTCCTCACCATAGTGACAGTTGCATTATTATCTGCCTTTTTGTAAATGCGCGGAGGACGCAAATAACACATCGGTGTATAATTGGACTAAGTGATTCGCAGTTGCATTTCTGAAGCTTGGTCTTAATACCGCTGTAGCAGATTTGTCCCTCCCTTATGATGGGCTGTCGAATGGCAAGCTGTGCATACATTTAGTGTGTCCCAAGAATTTTACAGTTCATGGGCTTCCAAGGTGCTACTGTTCTTTTCTCACCACGGAATGTGTGCCTGAGGCATTTGCTTTTAAATGTGACAGGAAATGTGTGTTTCTCACTGTCCTAAGTGATCTGGGACGCCGTATCTCGCACTAATTTCTGTGAAACTGTGGATGAGATGTCAAGGTGGGAGCTTTCCTTTAGGATGGGATGGGTTTGGGACGTATGGAGAGTCTTCGGAAACGCTTCCATCTCTATGGTGAGACTTGATGAAACAAAACTTGCTGTGGCCTCAAAAGACATCGCACAGAGGCTGTCGGGGGGTTTAAATGGCCTGATCAAAAGAAGCATTGCGACGCAGACTGTGGCTCAAAGCACCGCGGAGCATTAACTGATTAAAAAGAGGTGCAAGATTTGAGCGTGCTTTTTAAGATGAGTTTAGCACGAGGCGATTTCTTTCCGGATAGGAACGAAGAAGTTAATGATCATCAAGAAATTCTGCCTCGGTTAAATGCCTAGGCACGGAAAATTCCTCAGACCAGACCAAAAATAATGGCCAAAGCTCCTAAGCTGTAATCATTTCTTGCATAGTTGGCATGCTTTTTCACGGACCACGAGGAAACATTCTGCTGTCTCTTAAAGGCAAAACAACTTCCAAATGATAATCATACTTTTGACAAACTGGACCAAAGGGTGCGTTTGCCTTGAAAACAGCAGTTTTTCTGTTTCTGGTAAACAACTAATAAAAAAACTCTGAAGATGTTTAGACAAGACCATTGAATAATTTAGTTTTAATGCTACACAGATTGGAGGTAGACTACAGGCGGTGCCTCCATCACAACACAAAATCATGAATAATCACGTCTCTAAATCAATGTCTCTAAAAAGTTTTTATTCTTTAAAAAGCAAGACAGTCACATAGCAACTTTAGTACAAAAATGACCTGGATAGTGAATTTAGTGTGTTATCTTACAGTTTCTTGATCATGGAGGCATTTTAAGGACAGTGGAAGACCATGAAATGGGGTCTTTTTTATCCTTTTTTTTCTGAGGTTAGGGAGTTTAATAATATAAATGGAGTGTATAACACAAAAGGGGAACAGGAGACCAAATACGTCTGGACTGGTATAAGAGAGTGGTAACTGACCCTGGAGACAAAACCAATGTCCTCCAAAGTAACTCTCCAATCCCCCTCACTGATATTTTTAGGCTTTTTTCAGCCTTTGGTGTCTGTCTTTCCTCACCTGCCATATGACCTGGAAAAAGTCAAATAAAAAAAGGATTCTAGGAATAAATGAATAAATATATCATATGATGGAGTTCTACTTTTTTTAGTGATTATTATATATATGCCTTCTCAATCCTACATTTTATGAAAAGTCTCCAAATCGTCTATGTTAAAACAATATTTTGATGCTGATATCACCCTTGTGTCCTCTCTCAACATTTAACCAAATGTGCAAACCTTCCTTGTGAATGGTGGCCCAGAAAATTCCTAAATATTATAAACTGAGAAGAGACACCTTGAATTAAATTGGGAAAAAACAACCTCTTTCCATTTCACAAAAAATAAAATAAAAATACAGGCTGCAGTTTTTAAAAAGGGTAGAAATGTACTCACATCTTCAATGACATACAGACTACAACATTACAGATCACCTGCATGTTTTTTATTTTTATTTTTCGTCACTGGTGGTTTATGCAACATGATCTATGCTGGTTTAACAGACATGAAAATAAATGTGTGTCTCTCCTTCATTTCAGTTTG
>CAJRST010022223.1:2577751-2603098 GCA_907169785.1 Menidia menidia | reverse complement strand
AAGCCTCCCTGGGAAGGTCTATTCAGCGGTTCTGGAGAGGAGGGTCCATCGGATAGTCGAGCCTCGGATCGAGGAGGAGCAGGGTGGTTTTCGTCCTGGCCGTGGAACGCTGGACCAGCTCTGTACCCTCAGCGGGGTCCTGGAGGGTGCATGGGAGTTCGCTCAACCAGTCCACATGTGTTTTGTGGACTTGGAGAAGGCGTTCGACCGTGTCCCTCGGGGTATCCTGTGGGGGGTGCTCCGGGAGTATGGGGTACCTGGCCCCTTGTTACGGGCTGTTCGGTCCCTGTACGACCGGAGTCAGAGTCTGGTTCGCATTGCCGGTAGTAAGTCGGACTCGTTTCCGGTGGGAGTTGGACTCCGCCAAGGTTGCCCTATGTCTCCGGTCCTGTTCATAACTTTTATGGACAGGATTTCTAGGCGCAGCCGAGGTGTTGAGGGTGTCAGTCTTGGTGGCCTTAGGATCGCATCTCTGCTTTTTGCAGATGATGTGGTCCTGTTGGCTCCATCAAGTCGGGACCTACAGCTCTCACTGGAGCGGTTTGCAGCCGAGTGCGAAGCGGCTGGGATGAGGATCAGTGCCTCCAAGTCCGAGACCATGGTCTCTCACCGGAAAAGGGTAGAGTGCCTTCTCCGGGTCGGAGCGGACGTCCTTCCCCAAGTGGAGGAGTTCAAATATCTCGGGGTCTTGTTTGCGAATGGGGGTAGGGAGCGTGAGATCGATAGGCGGATCGGTGCGGCGTCTGCAGTAATGCGGGCGCTGTACCGGTCTGTCGTGATGAAGAAGGAGCTGAGCCTAAAGGCGAAGCTCTCAATTTATCGGTCGATCTACGTTCCCACCCTCGTCTATGGTCACGAGCTTTGGGTAGTGACCGAAAGAACGAGATCGCGGATACAAGCGGCCGAAATGAGTTTCCTCCGCAGGGTGGCTGGGCTCTCCCTTAGAGATAGGGTGAGAAGCTCGGCCATCCGGGAGGGCCTCAGAGTAGAGCCGCTGCTCCTCCACGTGGAGAGGAGCCAGTTGAGGTGGCTCGGGCATCTGATCAGGATGCCTCCTGGTCGCCTCCCTGGGGAGGTGTTCCGGGCTCGTCCCACCGGGAGAAGGCCCAGAGGAAGACCCAGGACCCGCTGGAGGGACTATGTGTCCCGGCTGGCCTGGGAACGCCTCGGGATCCCCCCGGAGGAGCTGGCCGAAGTGGCCGGGGAGAGGGAAGTCTGGATTTCCCTGCTCCGGCTGCTGCCCCCGCGACCCGACCCCGGATAAGCGGAGGAGAATGGATGGATGGATGGATTTAAAGCTTTGACACACCTCAAATGTAATGTCGAACTATTCAGAGTCCACTCTGTACTGTCCACTGGGTTATGTGTCCAGCAAACCCATTTGATAAAGAATACTTCCTGAATTTTAAATTCAGGAAGTAAAAAAAACAACAACAAAAATGCACTTGACAGCGTGTTAGCTGAAAATGCTAAAAAGAATAAACTGAATGCTAACCAGTCACGGCGCAGCTTTGTCAAAAATGCCTTTGAGCAAGGCACCAGATGTCAAACTGTTTCCGAGGTCAATTAACTGAGCGCAGAGTATTTGCAGGCAAATGAAGCAGAAAGTACAGTTTTTATCTTATTTAGAAACTGTGTTTGCATCAGACAGAGCGGATGACACATGGGCCGAATGCTGAAGAGAAAAATAAGTAGTGCAGAAATGATTACCCCAGCAATTGACCAGTCGCAGCCACTTGGTACAGTTTAGAACTAAACCCTGAACATCACAAACACGGCAAAAGACTGGAGGAGGATGCACCAAGAACTGCGTGTCACCCTGTAGCAGCGTAGGAGGACTCAGAGCTCTATCTTATGCCAGACTGAGGATTACTACCTCCACTCCATACACCCTCTAATTCACAGCTCACAAGGCTCTCTGTTAGATTAAAATGCATTTTATTGTGTCATCAGCCGTGCCGTAATGTGCTCTTTTCCTGATATTTTCTCTTAGAGTGATTTATTTTGCTGACCAGATTTTTTTTTTCCCGATCAAAATGTGCGCCTCATCTCGGTCCTTGTTTTTTTGTGTATGTTCTGTTTAGTGCTCTGAGAAATGACTGGGAGCCAGCAGTGCATCAAAGATTGACAGGAGGGACTGAGAGATGTGGACTGAATCGAAATCAGCCGGGGCTACAGAAGACGGAATAGTTGTCAACTGCAGAGCTTGTGGTGAATCTAGAAATCGTAAAAAAGAATAAAAAATGTCATTTTGATCTCATCTGAGATAATCTTAGTCAATATTATGGTATCATTATCTCGAGTGTCGTGTTATTTTTGTGTTACTGGCCAAATGTTTGAGGCAAACTTTGAAACGATTGCCTCCAAACTCACTTGTGAACCGGTTCCTTTTGGTGACTAGTTTCTGGAAAACAGTCAAAGTGACTCTCTTTTCAAAGTTTTCGCTGAGAGTCGAGTATGCCCGTGTTTGTCTGAATGTGATTAATTCAAATTCTGCTTGTGTTATGCAATCCATAAAATGTACTGTATCCTCCTCCGTGTTTAAGCTCCCAGGTTTCTCTCAGTCTTTGTTAACCGCTCTGCTGCTGGTCGTTGTCATAAGTTGGCCCTATTTTTTCACATTTCTGGCTGCATTTTGTCATACTTTTTTACTTTTGCTATATGGTTTCTGTGTTTGCCCCATAGGTCCTCCTCCAATCTCTCCCTGTTCCCATACTATATGATTCTTTGCATAATTTCCTCCAAATTTGCGTGTGGAGCATTGAGAAGAGTGTATTTATTTGGCTGCTTAGGTGAAATAAAAAAAAAAAAATCATTATTTTTAGGAAAGATGTACCCACTTTTGACTTAATCATAAAAGACTGAATCAGATATTCCCACATCTGAAATGGTCCCTGAGAGTCAATCTCAGAGTGGAGAGGATTCACTGATCCAGGGGATGCATGAAAATGCAATCTTGTTTTATCTTTAAGTATTCAGTCAGTATACAATGTGGACACCTGTCGCTAATAGACAAATGCTAAAAAATGAATATATACAGTATATTTGAAGTTAGTGGGTGTCTCTTTATTCTTTTAGATAGTCACAGGGATTTTATGAGGCTGCCAGTGTGCCTTTTGTTGTAATACATGCTTTTTTTAGCTTTGTTTTTGTGTTGTTTTTGTTGTATATTGAGCTTTGCTGGTCGTTTTGTATTTTTCTGGTGTTTTTATTGTTTATTTGTTCTTCTGGTCCTTTGTTCTTCGCCAACATTTACCGCTTTCTGTCTTTTACTGTGATACTGGTCCATATTTCATAGTTTCCTCAGTGACCGTTCCTGTCCTGATTATCATCTTTACTCGCTTCAACTCAAAATAAGACAAAATATACAGATCAACGCCTATAGCGCCTTAGTTTTCTTCACTCTTTCCACGATCTTCCCAGTTAATCTCAACATCACCTCTTCATGTCAATCC
This sequence comes from Menidia menidia, assembly GCA_907169785.1. Taxonomy (NCBI): domain Eukaryota; kingdom Metazoa; phylum Chordata; class Actinopteri; order Atheriniformes; family Atherinopsidae; genus Menidia; species Menidia menidia. Next base: position 2,599,643 of record CAJRST010022223.1, on the reverse strand, counting down.
TTTTTAGTTCTGCTCATGTTCTGTGGAAGTATGTTTGGTTCTTGTTTTCTTGTTATTTAGTTTTACTTAAGGGGTTCCTTAACTTTTCTGTGTTTCTTCTCATCATTTTATGTCACAAAGTTAGTTTACCCTCTAACCTCCTGCTGCCGTCTTTATACTTTTTACCTGTGAGAGCATTTCGGTGTGCTTTCCTTTAACATTTGACATCGTGTCTCGGAGGGGCTTTTGATCACCGAACAATCTTTCAGGAAACATTTCGCTTTACGTGTACAACCTGCAGGCATGTTCCGAAAGCTGCACTTTTTTGGGGTGTGTTCGCGAGAGAAAAGAGAACTTATCAGTCACATTTTGACAAGGCATGGAAATAATCACTTTAACATCAGTGTCGGCAAGACACAGACGATTTTAGGAGGACGATCAGAAACTTGCCAAACACAGTTTCCATCTTGAGAGTAGAATGGAGGACTGAAGATATCTAAGTGTTTGCTTGTAACAGATTGGATTGATAGTGCAGGACAGAGACTGTCTACGAAAAGGGACGGAACAGACTGCTCCTCCAGGAAACTTCGGTACGTCAGTGTTTGGAACAAGACGATGCGTATCTTTAAATTGTTTGCGGCTCTTTGTTGCTGCAGGGCCGTCAGAGAGGGAAACTGACATTGAAATTTAGTGCACATGGAGCCCGAGAGCCATCGAGAAAAACATGTTTTGTTTTTGTTTTTTTGTTTTGTTTATGTGTCTGAATTTGTTTTCTTTTATTCATGAAAGAAAATGTACTTTTGTGATGGTGTAAATAAGAACACTGAACATGTAGCTAAAGGTTAGAAACTCTTAACACAGGTTGAATACAAGATTAAAACTTGACAAGATGTATTTTATATTATAATGGAGCACATTCAGTGCAGAGCAAGTTAGGTTGTTTTGATTTGGAAATTACTCTCTGTGTATGTGATTCTGTACTCATTTATCTAAATATCGTGCAATTAAACTATATTTTCGGTGACGGGAGTGTGTTTAAACACACTCAGCGATCAAAAACACAAATGAAAGACTTCAGCATTTGATTCACACATTATTATACTGACTTTTCCCCGTCCATCAGGGATGAGAATGACTTTAATTAAATCTTAAAAAATGCAGAAGAGGTTGACTCCAGTGGCACGGAACACTATGAAAACGTCTGGACACTCATTAAAACAAGCATCCCTAAGAAAGATATGGGGGGGGTGGAACCCTGGAGCAACTCAAATATGTCAAACCTGAGGAGAGAAAGAGATTTGACAGAGCAGTGCTAATTTGTATACCCACTTCAGATTTGGACTCAGCCACAGATGATAGATGGGCAACATTTATCCAGCGCTTGGATTTTTTAGTCGGAGCCTCGCGTCCTCCCCTGCGATTTTCTCCTCCCCTTCTCCTGGTTAATAATGCCGCACTTTATTTCCCATGCAGATAGAGCGTGAAATCAATTTAAGAGCAGAAGAGTGCGAGAACAAAATGAACTGAGGAGAAATATCCGAATTTCAATATTTTCTGATTCAATAAAGTGTTCATGTGCTCTGTGATTTAATAAACAGTGAGCAGGGAAGGGAAATGGCAAGGTAGAGATGTCCTATTTTGACACTGTGATTAATCTACATATATATATATAGATACACACACACACACACACACACACACACATATATATATATATATACAGGACTGTCTCAGAAAATTAGAATATTGCCATACATTCTGGATTCATTACAAATCAACTGAAATATTTTTACTAACTACATTTTTTAACTAATACTTTTATTGTTTTAATATCGCTGATTATGGCGTACAGCTTAAGAAACCCAAATATCCTATCTCAAAATATTAGAATATCAGATTTTTTTGTTTTCTTCAGCTGTACGCCATAATCAGCTATATTAAAACAACAAAAAGCTTGCAATATTTCAGTTGATTTGTAATGAATCCAGAATGTATGACATTTCATGATTTTTAATTGCATTTAAACTTTATCACCATATTCTAATTTTCTGAGACAGTCCTGTATATGATGTAAATATTGTTAAATATCTGGCAAGCACAGATAGAATGAGTAAGAGAGCTGGAATGCAACATGGTGGAGGTGGGTCAGCCTGTCAGTTCGCTGAACTGTAGCATTGTACTCTGACCATAAATAAACCACCTTGACAAGACAGCGTCGTTCATCAACATTAGGTGACGTATGAAGTAACTCAAGATAGCTGAGCCAACAGTCATTTACACGTAAACGCGTTTGCTGAGACGCCGAAATAAATCGTCGGGGTTCCAACGAGTCGTTTCAAAATGAGCATTGTTTCATTACGACAACATGTGACACTCTCAAAGCTGCAGTTTAAAGCTAAATAGAGCTTTGGAGTCCGGGATTATTAATAAAGCCTCCCTGCAATGCATGCCTTTAGATGGGCTTATCTCTGGGGTTAATCCTTGGTTGAGAATTCTCTCTTAGTTAATGCTATAAATAGAATTTAAACTATTAACAGTCATTTAAAATGGTGCTTACGGGTATCCGAGAGACAAAGCCTTACACTTTATGCCACAACTTTTATTGCCGGTATCGTGCACCAGCAACTTAGTTTTGTGTTTCATACTGTATACATCCACTAAGATTTGAGATAAACTCATTTGGAAGCACTGAAGACTATTACAAAAAGGTGATGAAGACTTTAATCTCAGTGCAGAAGTTGTGATAACTTTATGAGCCTTTACAATAGCTTTAATAACTCAATAAGATAAATACATTTTATTTTCTGAGTTCCCTTCTTCATTGTGGACAGACAGTTACTGTATAGGATGACACTGACATTTGACATCTTGCTACATCTGTCTCCATGGTGATGTTTGATGCTGCACTACATGAATTCCACAGCAGATTTAAGAGGAAACACTGCTAAGAGGATTGGACAGAAACCGCTGACTCTCATGCCACTGACCCAAGTTTGAGAACCGTCGCACACATGTCTCACTGTACTTTTGCTATTTTAAATGAATTTTAAATTAATTGTACATTTTTATGGCGATAAAACATTGAACTCCTCCTGGACTGGGATTGCCATGGGGCAATTCAAATTGGGACCATAAGTTGGGGCACTGTTCAGACGTGTGAATAAAAAGTGTTTGTGGTGAATAAAAAAAAAACAGAAAGGGCGTGCATTTCTATAGTGAAGGTTTTGAGTTGGTTTTGGCAACCCAGATCCCTGAAAAGTGGTTTTAGAACTATGCTCATGAACTGCAAAGGCCAAAATATGAAGAATCTCAAAGTTGCGTTCACGTTTAAAAGCTTCTCTCTTTCTTTGCCCATAAAAAGGATAAACAGCTTTTTCAGTTTGATTAAACTGATTGGTCGATTATTCGAACAAATTACTCAAACTGATTACTCGAACCTTTAGCAGTGTCATCTAAACTTATGGCAGGAGGTTTGTGATCTCCTTAGAACTAAATGAATTCAGGCACAGCACAGTCATGTTGCAGTCATAAATATGACATATGTCAACATTTTTAGGGCAAATTAAATTATTAAACGAGGTACAAGTTGACAATCTTTAAGAAACAACAAAGGCAGAAGAGGACAGTCTTTATCTCTATTTGACAAAAAGTACAAAAATCAATTAAAAAGGAACAATTTTGTATTGGTGTGAACCTTTTTATTGTGCCCAAAATCAACCAAAGTTTCTGACAGTGACGGACAAATGAATGATCTGCTCCATTCCGTTTCCCCACCTGGGAAATAGATTATTTTGCAAGAGCTGCTGCTCTATTTACCGAGACTCTGCGGACCAAAATTTCCTATCTCTTAGACGGGATTATGCTCTAGCTCAGCGCAGTGTCAATATTCACACGGGACGGTGAGGCAGAATTTGATCAATCATTTCTGTTCTTTACCTCATCTGATTGGATTTGGGGCTCAGTCCTCGGTGGTTCCCCTCAGGATTTGAGCTGCACTGCATATTTGCTTGCTCACTCCGAGAGCTTTTTTGTGCAAATGTTAAACTCTCCGTGCAGCCTTAGTAACAGCTCCAGCAAGCCTGGATTTACAATAGCACTGTGCTTCAAAGGCTAGCTCCGTGTGCAGTGCAGCTAGGTGGTAATAAGCAGAAACAGGTTACAACTTTATTGCAGCAGAGTGAGCAACACTTCCCAGGTTTTATATCTTTCGATTATTATTTGACGACTCTTATCCACACACACACACACACAAACACTCACACACATGCAGTTACCAAGCTAGATGGTCAGTATTCAATCAATACCTCCAATCCTGTAATTATTTCTTTCCCCTTTATATTGTCAATGCAATGAAACAATCGATGGTCAACCTTTTACTCGAAAGGATTTTCCTCCAAATGTTTTTTTTCTTCTTTCATCTAGTCAAACCAACAATAAAAGCACATCCATGTCAGACTTTGGATGATTTAATTGCACACGTTTTACATCCGCAAGATGTTGCACATGCAAGAGTGGCTCCTTCAGCATTTTTTTGGGAAGAGACTGGTTCTAAGTCAAATGTTTCTGCTGGTTTTGGGTGTGAAGTAAAATAGAAGTCTTTGATTCAGGGGAAGCAAATTCTGTTTCTTTCATTAGCTGTGGTACGTCTGAGCTGATCCGGGCTCCACAGTCAGGTTGTTCAGCGGACAGGCCTGCGGCACTTTTTCATTTTTAAAACCTTTTATTGTTTTTTTCTGTTTTGTTTTCAGCGTTCCTGGTTGGCTGCATGGTTAAAACCTTAGACACAATCACAAATAATTATATTTAGCTGTACACATGCATTGAGAAAGAGGTTAGTTTGTAAGTTTATGGCAAAAAAACACTTTTGGCCTTGACTGAGTTATCAATACATTATTTTACATGTGACATGATCACATTTGATTACGTTGGAATCTTTGTGACATTAGACATTAAACGACTTGTAATTAAGCAAATGTCCATTTAGGAACAAAATGTATACATATATAATTTTGCAAGTCTGACCCTTAAATAGGTTGACCGGTTAAAGGGAAGCATTTTTTTTACTCATATCGCTCGTCGGAATGCAAGGGTTTCGGTTTCAGCAAAAAGTGGTTACAGCAAAAGTGATGTAGAGGGAGGTTACCGGTTTAACTTACCTATCAGTGAGGACCATTTCAAAGGGTTCCTCCTTACACACTCTGCTGCATTCTACAAATGAAACAGACACAACTTGTCTTGTTTTATTTGGCTATATTTGACAGCTTGACTGCTTATACCATCCATCGTTTGGCCACAAATAGCCAATAGCCTTCTTCCTTGACAGCATGGACGCGTGATGTAATAACACTCATCCAGTTCATGTGACAGCTCAGACAGATTTCAAACCCAACTCTGCTTGCTACTTTCCTCCACTGGAGGCCATTTTCCTCCCCATACTCTCACTTTTGGTTTCCCACAAAGGAAGTTGCATCACCAAACTGTGATAGCCGTAGGCTCTTTATTAAATTTGTATTGTCTTTTTTTTCTTTTTTTTTCCTGGAGCTTGAAAAGCTAACAGTGATTTTTATGATTATTTTATGCCTATTCTATGCCCAGGGAACAAGTAAAAACAAGACTATAATTAACTTTAATGCATGTAGACTTAAAAATTTTGTTAAATTCATACTGACGCAACACCACAGAATCGCTTTATCATCAAATGCTTATTTACTTTGTAAAATGTGAGCTGATCATACTGCCGAATTAATGCCGAATCTCTATTCTACATTTTTCTTTTACCTTTTTCTCTCACTCAGTTTACGATGAACAAATCTTTAATTCAAGTTATGATATAAAATTTGCTCTGTTTCACAAAAAAACTGCATTTTCTTTGCTCGATATCATATTGTTCAGAGTTTCAAAGGAAGGACAGAATAAGTGGACCCAGTCGCTTGCCTAGTGACGGCTGGGATGGCCGCCAGCCCCTCAGTGACTCTAATTGGAATAAGCCGGCAAAGAAAAGGGGTGGACATATTGCTCAAAATTCAAACTACAGCTGACACAGATTACACTGTTATCATGGAGGGTATAAAACATATACTCTTGTTTTGTCTAAAAAATACTGAATATAGAGTGATAAAGCATGACTATTTTACAATTTAATTTAATGGTCAATGCTAAGAGCATAATTTAAATCAAAACTGCAAAACTACATGAAAGTCCCAGCATTTAAAATGGCTGCTGGTGTGTGCAGGCTTGGGTTTTAAATTCTGCTTTTTTTCTTTCTTTTTTTTTGCACCTTGAAAAATGTGGACACATGGCATGTGAAGATGTTTTGACGCAGTTTCTGCAAATCATAGAATCAAAGCGCCCACATACATGCAGTGCAGCAAATGTCCTTTTGAGAAATGATTTGCTTTAATACTTAATACTTTAATTAAAAGAAAGAAAAAATCTGAGAAAAAAAATCTGGAAAAAGTGAAATACTTCTCCCTAACCCCATTTTTTTAGTTAGTTTATTGTGTTATGTGCAGTGCATATCTCAAATTCTGTATTACATCAGAGCACGCTTGACGCAGCATTCCTCCTCATTTAAATAAAGTTTTGCCACGTTTGTTTCATTCCAGGACATTAGGCACAAACTCAAATATATTCTCATGGGCTTTTCATGAGACAAATGTTAAAATGACAAGATAGCAGCATAAATTAGCAACGTGGAAGTGACAAAAATTCGAAATAAATTAGCAGCTGAACCACTGGTGGGAAAAGAAGAAAGCAGAGGAAAATACTGACAACAACGGCTTTTCGCACTTTTCAAACACCTCGTGAGCGCTGGTTTATCGCTCAACAATCCAGTTGACAAATAAAAGAGATTACCCACTTACCTGCTTCTTCATTCAAACAAATATTCAGAAAACAAGCGTCAAACTCATGACACTTTTATAGTAAAATCTTTTCAACCTCATCTGATATTCGATAACACTCATTAACTTGATTGTTTAAAACAATATTTATTCATATAAATGTCACAAAAAAGTATTTTTCAGTGCTTGTACATTAATCCCCTTTATTTTAAGCCACCCCAAAAAGTTGAGATCTATTTCAGCCACTTATTCTTCCATTTGTCACACAACAATCTCATCAGTATATAAGACTGCTCTTTGTTCTGCTGCCAGAAGCTTCCCTCACAAGAATAAGCAAAGATTGATTTGGCTTGCAGATATCTAATAGCCCTCCCGAACCCTACACCGCTGACCTTTAATCCAGAAGAAACCCTGCAGCTGTAACAGAAAGTGATATTGCATGTGCAATGATACATGTAGTCATTATTTCCAGATAAAGACGGGGTTATGCTGCACATTACTCCATCGTGATATCCAATACGCGGCTTGCCATAAAAGACTCCCTAATAGGCAAACATCCCACTTTTTTTTTCCAGAAACTCACCCTCGCTGACGTTGACGCCGGGGCAACATGATTGACCCGAGAAACCCTGACATGGATTACGTTCACCTTCGATTGGTCGGACATGAATAAGTCAGCTCCAGTCCCCTCGATCTTATCATCAGCGGTTAAGTGATGGAATAGAGGTCAGCCTATGCAGCGGGCCATACGTGAGATGTTTCCATGCCAAAGGATAATAAGCACAGGCAATTGAGTCCCAATGATGCCAGGAAGTCACTATCTCCTTTCCGCCGGATAACAAGAGGTGATCAGACCACCGTTATTGCATGTGGGGAGAGTTTAATGTCGGCCTCGGAAAGCTATTTCCAAACGCTCACCCAGCACAACCTTTTCAAGGTGAAGAGACGTGAGGAAAATGTGCTCATTGGCTGAACACCAACACGAGTCCAATTTATAGAGTTCTCTCAGGGCATAATACGAGCTCTATCAGTCGTCGGTCTCTGATTAATCGGAGGTTTGCGTTCGATAAATCAGACGCTGCTGATGGAGTTTTGTTGGCTGCTCTGGTTAAAGTAAAGGAGATGCCACCCACAGGCCGTTACTTTAAATGTCTTTTTCCTGTCAGAGCTTTTTCTTCATCAGTTTTTCGATGTTCTCACGGTGTTACATCTTGTTTTGGATTTTCGGGGCTTTGGGTCATGATCTCTGTGTTTCTTGTGTTTGTTGGCATGGGAACGTGCCCGAGATCATCGCAGCAAATCCACTCGTGGCTGCCAGGGAAAGAGGGTTTTTCTCCCAGCCATCCTCAAAACCTCTTCATCTCAGTCGTTGTTATGTCAGCTAGTATTTTGTTTTCTTGTTGAACCCAAGTGTTTGTTCGGGCACGCTCCGATATCTCTCATAGCCTGTTATGCCCATTGTTATCCCCATCTTTTTCATTAGTGAGAATCTCCACTTTCCATAATGTGACTGTTTGCAGAGTGTGTGACACACACTGTGTGTCTGCAGAGTAAATAATGTCTTGGTTAAATAACCATTAACAGTTCTCGAACATAATATTACTTCTCAACATCCTCATGGATTTAAGTAAAAAGAAATCTTCTGACCAACAAAGAAAAAATGATGAGGTAAGTATAAATGAAAACAGTATTTCGCTCTTTCCTTCTGTTCTTTCAGTCCACCTAGTTTATTCTAGTAAAGCTAATCTAAGTAAAGTTAGACCAGTCTCTTTTTCTTAGGTTGCCTGAGTTAACTTTTTTCTTTCTTTTACAGGTAAGAGAATAACTTCATTTAAACAATCAAAGTGGACCACAATTATGGAGTCACATTCAAAATTCAATATGAAACTCAGTATGAAAATAAAAGTGTGACCCTTTCAATTCAAGTCCAGGTCTAAATGTGAATTCAAATATTAAGTTCAATTAAAAGTATCTGTTTGAGTCCAAAAATAATAATTCAATCAATTCTCAGGTCAAATTCCTGATACTCCTACCACTCTGGCAAAGAGTCCTCACATGTGGAAGATTTCCTCACTGACATGATGGAGAAGATGAGTTGAAGGTCTGGATCTAGCTCGCCATCTTGAATCCCGCCTGTGGACGCCCGCACACGGCAAGCAGTGCTCGCTCCGACCGAGCTTCAAACTAAGTCAAAAGCCAGCGTGGCTTAGCACTCACATATTCCCCGTCTGTTCCTGACCGAGTAAGTTCTGTTTTTCATCTGCAAAATTACCTTTATAACTATTTTACTGCTTGTTTTTCTGATCTCTGCTCTCCCGCTTAGGTCAGGTCCTGCCTCTGTGTCGCCAGTCCCTGAAAGGGACAGCAACACGAACTTTCTGTCAATATACTTTTAATCTTAAAGATTTAAGAATTGTTGTATCAACATTTTTAATTGACTCTGATGAACTTATTCTACATTAAATGCATCAATCTTAACTTTTAAACATGTTAATTCTTATTTATATCACATTTTATATCACATAGCTCTGGTAACATAACTGGTAGTTATGGTGTAACAGTCAAAACAGCGGTATCAAAACACCACTAGGTTTTTTTAACTTTGTGTAATGTGGTTTCAGGAAACATTTTACCAGCATGTTATGTGAGCATGACAAAAAAAAAAAAAACAGAACAGGAGCAGCCTCCAGAAAAAAAAAAACTGTGACAATCCTGCAGTTATTGGCTGTATCAGGGATGTTGAGTAGAGGGAACTGATCCATGACTTTGTGTCATGGTGGGGAAGCAGTCAATGTGGACGTTATGTGCACGTTTTGTGCACGTTGTATGATGACGGACTGATATGAGGTATGGTATCAAACAGTGGTGGGCCGTCAGGGCCTTCAAGGCCTTCTCTGAAGGCCTAAGAAAATATCTGAATCACAGACTGATGTTAATTATATTTTGTCCATGAAAACTTATTAAATATCTCTAAATAGTCTGTCAGCTTCCTTTCATAGCTTTCCCCCTGGTTGCGCTGCTTCCAGACATGTATTTTCATATAAAAGCATTTAACCAATCACATTTCAGACATCCTTTGTCGCTAGGCAGGGTCAAAGTCAAAGATGTCTGCCAGGAGGCCTTCACAATCCGTTCTGCAGGCCCCCCCCCACAGAAAATACATGTCGAGTACATTGTTGCTTCAACCAATCAGATTTTAGGTTGGCGATGCCAGGGCCTGCGCGAAGGCCCAGGAAATGCCACCGTACCCACACCCGCTGATTGGATAGTCAGATATCCAATCAGGGCAAAGCTAGCAAACAAACCGAAATATAGTTGTGTTGGTGTAATAGCTATTTTATTATTTCGTGGCGGATTTACTGTCAAGACCATTTTCAAAACGGACTTTTCAAGAAAAGTAAGTGAGTAAAATGTAGTTTTTTTCCTAAATGGTATTGCGAGTTTATGAGGATATTACTGATGTTTTTTTTTATGCTGTAGCTGCAGGAGTAGAAGACTTGTGCACCCCTGATCTTTAGACTGTATTTTAGGATTGTCCTGATCCGATATTTGGATCGTATCGGCCGGCATGAGAAAATGCCAATCGAGACTCCAGATACATTTTTTTTTTAAAAGTCCGATCCCACCCGAGCACAGAGTCTGTGTAAACTTTAGTTGTTATAAGAGTAAATCCCTGTTCAACATGAGTCTGACAACTAAGTAAGTAGAAAAAAAAATTCAACTTTAATACAAAAAGCTGGATCGGGACATCCCTACTGTATTTCTACATAATAAGATGATTTCTATAACCATAAAATAGTTATTGAGGGGTGAATTGATTCAGACGGAGCACTACTGAAGGCCTAGGTGTGAAATGCACGGTCCGCCACTGGTATCAAAGTGTATATCAACTTGAGGCATAGGAACACTGATGATAACAATCTTGACAGTGATTAGGGACTGGTCAAACATGTTTAAAATCAGTTTGTGCTTTTATTTAGGCTTCAGTTTTCTTTTCTAATTAAAGCAGTTGATTAAAAAAAAAAAAAAGCTATTTGCTGACGTATAGCTTGAGAAAAAATTAATTGCAGTGGAATTAAAACAAATAGAATCTGGCTCAACTAAACCATGAAAGGAAACTTCCAGGCATAGTTTGATCCATACACATTTTAATCACCCCCACTGGGAAGGAGGACCAGTCATCCCTGCAAACACCAGTTAATATCTTCATAGTTACGAAAATGTTTTCATTGTGACAACCTGCAAACCGGTCAAAAAAAGCAAAACCAACCATTTACAACTCAATGATTTGTGGGAATAAATCTAATTAAGTCATATCCTAGTCATACAAATAGAAAAAAGCTTTCCGAAAATGAGTCTGCTGGAGCAGATGTTCTGTAGCCATTGTTTGGATATTGCAGTACTACCCTTTGAGGCATTTTTGCATGGCCTCAAATTAGTGTTGAACACCTGTCTGTGTTCAAACCAATTCGTAAAATAAGTGTTAGATCTTCTATCATTGTGTCTATGGTTATTCACCTCTTTAAGATAGACTGAGCCATCTTTACATGATCAATGCGATTGCATACCTGTAGCCTTGTATGAAATCTGCTATACAAATAAACTTGATTTGCACCCCTAGGAAAAAATTAGCACAAAGTGGAAATACAAATACAAGTTTGAATAATATTGTAGAAATGAGCATGCATTTTGAAAAGAGCCACAAAATGAGGAGTCTGTTTCCTTAATAATTCATGCCTCCAAAGGTGTGTGCTCTGTTGAGGTTTGGCAAAGATTTCCATAATCATCAGCAACAATCACCCTCAAGTTTGTAAAGTCCCTTTTCATGTTCTCCCCTTCATCGCAATTCTTCTCAGGAGTCCCACAAAAAGTGATAAAGTGCCACAATTTCGGCGCGCACTTCATGACGAGGGCGCGATCGGGCTGAAAGCAGAGGGGTGCGTATTTGTGAATGAACTGTGAGGTTTCGTTGACAGCCCCCCGTCGCAAGCGTTCCATTCCCGATTCCCCGCCGAACGCCGCGCTTTTAGGTGCTCGGATAGAAAAAACGCAGCCATGTGTGCTCACACCTGTGTCCAATCACCCATCACTTCTCCACAGGTCACCTCACGTCTGAACGGAGACGGGGCGGTTAGTGAGCTTTCAAGGAGACTTCTTTTTTTTTTTTCTTTTCTCCTATTTTTTCTTCTCACTGTCAAACACAGGTGTAACTAATTACATTATTTTTTGCCGCAATCTATTTCCGTGCCAGGACTCCGGACTTACTGCGAGACATTTGAGTTGGCACCTGCGCTTTCCCGCCTGAAACAGATTATAATGTCTTACAGGAAAGAAGGAGTTTAGATGAAGAACTAGATGTACACCGAAGACTGTTATGACTTTGAATTTTGATTTCTGAAACCTATTAAGGGGAAAAAAACAGCAACTGTTTATACGAGGAAATATCTGCGGAATAGATAAAAAGATATGAGTGTAGACATTCTACCCTTTTCACCCTTTTAAGCTTAGTCATTCCAGACTTTTATGATCTACTTTTTTTACTTAAAACACTACTGTCTCACAAGGCTGGGTTAGATCTGCTTATCCTTATTTATATACATTCTTCCACACACACACATATTTATTTATAGACTCAGTTCCGTCTACATGTAACTCTGGCACAGATCAAAATAGCAAACGAGCAAACCATGCCAATTAGTTTGATACACATTGATGTACAATTCCTTATGAAGGGAAGAAATGAAAGATTGTCTTTAATTTCTTTCTTCCATAAGTCCTGAATACTGTCAGTTTCATTTAGGAGGTTTTAGAAAATGTGTCTTTTGAGGGGAATAAGTAGCATAGAAAATGAATGGATGAATGGGTTTGTTTTTTTGAGTATATTTGTGTTAATCTGTGCCATGATGAGACCATTTTGAGAGTAAAGGGGGGAAAAAAAAGGGGTCCGGAAATAAGTTAGCATTGTTAGTGCAGAAACAGCTGGAGGTCCCAGTAATGAGTGAAGCAGAAGCACAATAACACAGACAGTCACCACCTCGGGTTCTCCACTGATGTGAACATTTGACAACACCGACATCCATCCTGCATAAATTAAACGCAATAAAATGTCTGCGTTTTCCCCGCAAGTGCTGAGGAAGGACAATCACAGAGAGACCTTAACAGATTCAGTTTATTCAAATTGTATAATAATCATATTCCCTGTCTCTTTGTCAGGTTGGGCATTATTTGACACAGGTAACGTTTAGTGACAAAAATAAATAATGTGGTTTTGGGTAATCAAAGGGGGCTTCTCTCTAACAAGAATAGCACAGTACTCAGATTTCAGTTCTGCTGCCATAATGTTGAATATATATATATATAAAAGACCTTCCAGAGTAGGGATTCCTGCAGAAAGTTTGAGTACCTCTTCTGTGTGCGGGCAAATACTACTTTTTCTAAACAGTGCTACATATATGCTATAAGTAGCACACTTGTGTTTGCTATGCCTCAGTGTGACCTCTGCTAACAGTGCTAATGGTACACTTAAAGTACATTAAATCCCTCCAATAATTCACAACCCTAAAGTGACTCAGTTCTGTCTACATGTAACTTTAATGACACAGATCAAAAGAGCAAACGTATTTTAATGTACATTATACATGTGCAGTTTAAGAGACTGTTACCATGTGGGATTGGGATTTCTATGAAATGCATTTGAAATAATTATGTGTCTGATTAGCTACACTGTGTAGCTAATCAACTGAGCTGATAACTTTGCAAAAAAAAATCTTGATGCAATTTACAGACAGCCTATTCTCTGTTTGTCTACCAAACATTCATTGCTGTACTTTAAAAGGTTTGCGCTACATTTTGATGGTGACAAAGAAATTAGCCAGGAGTAAGCATTAGAAAAATACAGTACAGTGTCTTTGTGTATATTTATACAATTGCACAATGTCGGTGACTCTCCATCTTAGGGTAGAGCAACCATCAAGTCCACAGAGTGAGCTGAAACATGTTGGTAAAGTTTTGTGCAAACATTGCTGTGTCAACCAAAACCTGAGATGAAATTCTTTTGGCCCTTTTTTTAATGTCTGATATACATAATTTTCTACCTATACAATCCATCTGAATGTGTCTTTCCAGTGTGTTTGTGTATTTTTCAACTGAAAACTTTTCCTGACCGTTGCCAATTTACATGCAACCTATTTCTTTCAGATTTTATGTCCCAAACTACACAGCTATCTATGAAAGCATTGATCAATACTGTAGACCTGTAGTCCACTCAGCTCTGCATAGCAGATGTCCGCATTTAACAAAGAGGAGAATATGTCAAAGCTACATTTCACGTACACTGATAGATAAAATACAGGGCAATCAACAGAATATAAACATCCCAAAAAGAAATACAAAATCAATAACTGTGGCCCCTACAACACTACATTGGAAGCATATTAGACGTGCGTTTATGTCTGCACCATATTTCAATTTCAGCATCTTGCTTCAGCTACATTTTCCCAAAATTGTATGTGCACCCACCTTCAGCTTCAATTACTGGAGAAAATCCCCTCTGCCAGCCGGAGCCGGAGAGCTGTGTCAGAGATCCTCATTGCAAAGCCGCTGTGCATTGGTCATTAGCTTCACACTGGGTACAGCCGCACGCCTGAGCTCCCTTGCTGCCAGACATCTCCACAGCCTCCATCCCCACAGCAAGCCCCTCTCCACACACCATGTAAATTCCCCACAGAAGTCCTTTTAGAAGCTGCATATTAAACGACCAATATGGAAACGAGCCTCAGACTCAAACTTGCTAGCATTTCAACTTTTCGGCACCAAAATTTACAACGCGTTTACAGAAATTCTAGGACTGTAATTAGTCGCCGTTGTTGTTTTTATTGTAATGAATCAAATTCAGCATCTCTTCAGTGATTTCATATTCTGCCTCTGCCCTTTGATGGAAATCTTAACAGATTCCCCCCCTCTGCCAGCTGGCGTCCTACTGTCGTTTGAAATACCAGGCAGGAGATTGCATCAGCATATTCAACATTACTGAAAATGTGGGCTATGTGAGGCCCATACAAGTTTTGGAATCACTTTCTTTTGAAGTGAAGATAGATTTAATCAAATCTTTGATTGGTCAAAAGAAGCGCACCATCCTCTTTGGCATAACACTTATTTTAATTTTTTTAATGGCTGAATTTATTATCAACAACATGCATTAATAATTTTTTTGCATAGTTGTTTTTAACCTGATTGATCCCAGGAACAAACCAGGACTTCCAACAGATCCATAGGTACGTATTTCCCCTGCATTTGTTTCCATTGGCAGAATAAATACTCTATTTTGGGTGCATTGTGCATTGTATGGATTGTTACAGATATGTGACAACAAGCACCAAATGTTAAGATGTGGAAAACCATGTAAGTGGACAGAGCAGGACCGTCTGAGTTCCTGCGGTTTGATTCCATTCTCCTTTTGTCCAAGGCCTGCCAGGGAAATTGATTAATATTTGCTTTCATTTCATATTCATGGACCGAATCAACACAGTATCAGTGTGAAATTCAACAGGGAACACGATACACGGAAAGTAACAATGCAAAAATAGGCCAACAAAACGAGAAAAATACATACTAACTAACTTAATTTATTACACAGCAATGGCTTTAGTTTGAGGAATATTAAAAATGACATATCACATGTGGCCATTTTACAGTCAAATAATTGAGGCTACGAAGAAGGATTACCTAATATACTATTCTTATTGTATTTAAAAACCTTTAAATGGTGTGAGTTTTGGGAGAAAAACTTTTTTAACGAGGTTTACAGTACATATTGATATTATAAGATTGATAATCTGAAATCCCTTCTAACCCAAATACAGAAACATGAGACTTTCTTTTGCATCCCAAAGATGAAAAATATTTAATATTCAGCATTCAGATTTTCAGTGTAAACATGTCAGGCTGTTAAGCCTCAACCTTTGAGTTCCACCCGCTGGCATCCAGCCAGCTTGGCTGATAAAGCCAGCTTCTGCTGTCTAAAAGAAGACTTAGCATGTGTCTTACGTCTTCTGCCATGGGAACCCAGTGATAAAATATGTTTTAGTAAAACTTCCCAAATAAAGTTAACAAAAAAAGACCTGCTTGTGTAGTAAATCACTTTTTGTTGTACTAATTTTGTATGAAATATCCCAATGCTATGAAATTGCAGTGGATCTGAGCTACAAAGTGATATTAGTTCAGCTCTTGGTGAAGAAATTGAAATAATAGAGATCAATTTGATCAGTTATTTGTCAGCGGGTTTTCTAGTCCTTCATCTATTTCTCAGGCAGTAGTTAAAGCTACAGAGATAATGAAGATACTGTGCATCAACTTTTAAAGAATTGTTTCTGGGAGCTCCTTCTTGTGCAGGGTGGGAGTTGGATTCCGGCTGATATTGCTGCTTGGTTCCATCAAGAGACTTCTGGTTTGCCTGTTTCACAGTGAGTTCAGAAGCATAAGAGAAGGGGCACTGCGCTCGAACAAAAAAACTATAAAAACCCTGTCTAAAAAATACTATTAACACCTCAAAAATTGTGTGGACTTGTTATAAGAGAGCAGAATATGTCAACTGTCAAAAGCCCCGCCAACTAAACTATAATACCAGTATCAAATAAACATTCCACAGCAATGCTTGTAAGGTTGTTGAGTTGAGATGTAATAGAATATAACAAGAAATTCATGCTTTTTAAAGAAAAAAATGCGACCGAGGAAAGATAAATAATTTCTTAAGCTGAGAATAATGTGACTACTCAAGCTTTTTGTTGGAATATTTCCAAGGCCCCATAGTCATCTAGTCTAAAGTGTCAAATGGAAACTGATAATTTATTTACAAAGGGGTAAAAAATGTGTCAATCATCACCTTCAAAGCATTGATTTAGAATTATAAGAAACTTAAAAAGATAGAATATAATATTTCCACCTAATTGCCATGCACATCTGTTATTTCAGGCTATTTCCTCTTCAACATTGCACAAAATAAAGCCTAAATTTAATTCTATTTGACAGGAAATGTCAACATTGTGCTTTATCGTCGTAGATTTGTCTCGTTGGGATGATGTGTCTGATGTTGCTTGGCAACGGGATCTCTATCATATCTACTTTGCTCTTAGGGAAAATTTAGAAATTGCCACGATTACCTGACATCAAAGTGATTGGTGGACACATGTATGTTAAAATGTGTTACCAAATGTTTTCTAACTACACCACAATAACACTCAGAACTGCTTATGTTCACTGAGTCCATTGTGTTAACCAAAAGTGACTAAAACAACAATCTTATTTTCAGTATCATAAAGTCTTTGTCAGACTAAGGCATTCACTAATATTTATTTGTATTAATAAGTATTTAGAGGCAATCCGAGTAAAATAAGGATGACGAAATCCAAACACTTGATGGATAAACTGAAATTTCTGGCCATTTTTCTTTTATAGTGATGTTGAATACATGCCGGTAACAAAATGTAAAAGAAAATCCTGTTAAAAAAGAAAAGGCCTCGTTTGGTGAAGCTCTGTCAACGTGTGGGGAGGAATTTAGAAGAAAAATAATAATAAAAATCTTTAAGTTACATTAATATATATTTTTTTCAAAGTAAATAATTCTGCTTTTAATGAAGGAAACCTCCTCTTCACCCACGTTGGGAGATTTTATGACATTCAGCTTCCCTGTGATAGGATCATAGCTCAGAGTGACAGTACAAGATATTACCCGCAGAATGCCCTTTCTTTTTGGGTATGTTAAACAAATGGGGTAGAAATGACCAGCCCTTTGGAGAAGAGGCTTGTTTTTACTGTTTCATTGGTTGTGTAATGGCATTACTGAAACTGTCTCCTCTGAACGTACACTCTTGCTCATACCGCGTTTTTCTGAAATAGTTTTCTTGTTTTTGTGCATCCAATAAATGGAACCAGCCCTTTGCTCAGTGTACTGCAGCCTAAAGCAAAAATGTGCTGTAAAAAAACAAACAACACACAGCGTAATGAAGAACATCTGTTGTCTAATGTGAGCTTTCTACTTAGAAATATCAGGAGAAGGCAAATACAAGTGAACAAAGTTTCTACTCAATTAAAAAGAAAGCATCTTTGTTGGATTTTTTTCAAAAGCAAACAGTACACCTGGTTCAAAGTTAACACAGACACAGAGACAGGCGGCTATTTTAGTCATTGGAAAATTTAAATATATGTGAGGCAGGCCTTTGGGTTAGGTTTGAACCTTTCACTTTCTATCCTAGCATATGAAAGTGATTCTTTGTGCTTTTTAAAGTGACTGAAATATCAAACGTAAAACCAGGTGAGAAGAAAAGTAGACATCCTGAATGTAATGCTGGAATTTAATGTAGTATTGAGAGAGAATTAAAAAAGTTAAACAACGTCATCCCTGCTAATGGCAGGCTGCTGGAGCAACTCTCAACAGGTATACCTATTAGTACATAAGCAGACAGAGACTACAGACAGATAAGCTATCAGTAAGGGAGAAAGGACTAGATCCGTTTCTGTCATCCTGGGAATGACACAAGAGAAGGAGGCATCGACTGCTTTGCTCAGAAAGTTTAATTGTGTTGCCTGCAGTGGCGGGCCGTGCATTTCACACCTAGGCCTTCAGTAGTGCTCCGTCTGAATCAATTCAGCCCTCAACAACTATTTTATGGTTATAGAAATCATCTTATTACGTAGAAATACAGTAGGGATGTCCCGATCCAGCTTTTTGTATTAAAGTTTAAAGTTATTTATCTTCTTACTTAGTGGTCAGACTCATGTTGAACTGGGATTTACTCTTATAACAACTTAAAGTTTACACAGACCTGTGGGTTAGGAGATGCTAATGCTAATGCTAATGCTCGTGTGGGATCGGACTTTTAAAAAAAATGGATCTGGAGTCTGGATCTGCATTTTCTCATGCCGGCCGATACGATCCAAATATCGGATCGTGACAAGCCTAAAATACAGTTTAAAGATCAGGGGTACACAAGTCTTCTACTCCTGCAGCTACAGAAACCACTCATAAAAAGAAAAAATTTCCATGGACAAAATATAATTAATATCAGTCTGTGATTCAGATATTTTCTTAGGCCTGCAGAGAAGGCCTTGCAGGCCCTGACGGCCCACCACTGGTTGCCTGTTTATTAGTATTAGACTTCAACGGCAAGGTTGTGGTCAAGCTACACAGACACTGCTACACAATAATGCCCATGAACATGAGACACACTGGAACTTTCAAGAAGTATGTCAGCATATTTATTTGATTTGATATGTTTGTTACCACACAATAGTGTGGTGGCAGCATCTAAAAGGTATCTGCTTACTCAACTGAGACTGGGACTGTCTCCACCTCTCGTCCAATGATAGTATAGGCTCCATCCCCGCACGCACATCAAGAATGACTAAAAGTGTGTGTAGACAATGGACTGATGGAGAGATATCAATAATTTCCCCGCAGAATTATTGCATTATTGATGTTGTTGGTTGACTGAGTCTTTTCTATGAGAACAAAACTTTCTCAAGATTGTCTGTTTGATGTAATAAAAACAAATAAAAACACATGACCTTAGTTTGAAATCATTCTGCCAAGAAAAAAAAAATCAAATAACCAGTGGCAGAATTTAGAAATTGCTGTCATCTGGGATGCTTCAGGGCAGAGGCTCAAACTTAGAGCATTTTTTACCAATCTTCCAATTGTCTTTTAGGAGGGAAATATAAGTATTATTCTTCGCAGCGGCGAGAATCATCCAATTAGATCCCCTCACCTGTTTTTAAATTGGTTAAATTTCAACCTGCAGTGCACACGGAATATATTAATTTCCCTGCTTTTGTAACTGAAGCCATTCAATCACCGTGCTTCATTTGAAACGAGTGTTTTTAGAGGCAGCACTAGCAACAAAAGTGGATGCCGGAGAGAGAGAAAAAGCCACTTCCCAAAGACTGCACTCTGAGGTAATTGCAATTTCCCATTTGTTCCTTCTCAAATATCTCAAGTCTGAAATAAACGCTCTGTGTCAATGAGAGTGGCAGATTGATTAGATGCCTGGACAAAACAATCCATTAATGGTGACCATAAACACAGAGCTGAGAAAGGAAAATACTCCATGAACAAAAAAAGGAACATATCAAATAGAGGGCAACTTGAAACACGATTTTGGATTTTCTTCTTTTTTTTTCAGCTGCGTTTACCAGTTTTGAGAATTTAGCGGAATATTTGGGATCTGTTTATTTCAAAATGATGATTGGTGTCTTGATCTCTCCTACCTAATTCTTACTCTTTGGCTGTAGTTGCTGGACCAAAAGGAATCCTTAAAAAAAAAGAAAATCAAAGCTTTATTGACTGACGTACATAGTGTTTTTGCTGCTGAAACTTTAAGCGTTTTCTTAATCTTTGCTTCTTTTTTTATCCGTTCTTTTTTGTGGTATCACTTTGAATTAAAGGTGGAAAATACATTCAGAAGTCAGAATTCAGAGCTGCATCTGTTGAGCTGGATTTGACATTTTCCACTTCATCTCACATTATGGCGGGATATACATAATTTTGTTTCCAACTACATATTTAACTGTGATGGACTGGCGACCTAACGGGGATGTACCTCATCTCTCATCCAGTGACAGCTGGGATAGGCTCTAGCCCCCTTTGCAGCCCTACTTGGAATAAGCAGGGTATCGAAAATTGATGATCTTATAGTAACATACAACGTCTGACATGTTATTGTGATGCAATGAGTTATTGTGAGGCAGCAAACCCAAGGGTGATTTTACACAGAGGAACACCCTCTTGAGGTTATTGATGTATTACAGATGTATTTGGAGTTCTGGAAAATGATAATGATAGTTATTTTTATTCATATTCTCCTGTGAAGCATGTACTCATGCGCTCAGTCTTTCACTCTTTATGCGAGTTCCTTCTATTAACTCATGTTTCATGAACAGTTTGAGGTGTGTGTTGTTTAATATTTCCATTCCACTGTAAAACACTTTCATTAGGGTAGAAGATAGCTTAAAATACATATTCTTCATACCGTATATGTATATATGTACATATATGTATACATACTGTATATATTATATATATACGGTCTATATATATACAGTATATATTATATATTATTTTCATAAGGCACCCTGGACTTTCTGGGTTGCCCTTTAGGCTGAAAAGTAATAAAGTTGAACTGAGTTGGCATGACCTTCAGGTCTCATGACATTTAGTCACACTTCCATTTAATGTAACATTGCTTTCAAACTTTAAATGCATGAGAAGACTGTGTATGCATAGATAACAAGGATTCTTGTTTTGTATCCATTGAAACCGAAAAATGCAAATCATCAAAGAATGTAGATTATGTTTGCGCATTTTATCATTTTCACTCGATGTTTCACATTTACTGAGATCAACGAGGGCACACGGTCAGGATAGACGGAGAATGCCGCAGTTATGTACATTGAAGGTTTCTATCCCAGGAGGGCAAACAAGGTGTACGGAAATTGCATTGTTTTTATTACCCCGCTCATCTTTATTTATTATTATAGGGGAAAAAATGACTGGCTTCTCTTAATCTTCTAAAATAATAATCTGTCCACATAAATACAACAGCACCAATACTGATGTTGATTAAGAACTTATAATTCAATCCAGTGGCGGGCCGTGCATTTTACACCTAGGCCTTCAGTAGTGCTCCGTCTGAATCAATTCACCCCTCAATAACTATTTTATGGTTATAGAAATCATCTTAATATGTAGAAATACAGTAGGGATGTCCCGATCCAGCTTTTTGTATTAAAGTTGATTTTTTTTTTCTACTTACTTAGTTGTCAGACTCATGTTGAACAGGGATTTACTCTTATAACAACTAAAGTTTACACAGACCTGTGGGTTAGGAGATGCTAATGCTAATGCTAATGCTCGGGTGGGATCGGACTTTAAAAAAAAATGTATCTGGAGTCTCGATTGGCATTTTCTCATGCCGGCCAATACGATCCAAATATCGGATCGGGACAATCCTAAAATACAGTCTAAATATCAGGGGTGCACAAGTCTTCTACTCCTGCAGCTACCCCCCCCCCCCCCCCCC
>CAJRST010022223.1:2550768-2577651 GCA_907169785.1 Menidia menidia | reverse complement strand
AAAAAAAAAAAAACGAAACAAAAACATCAATAATGTCCTCATAAACTCGCAATACCATTTAGGAAAAAAACAACATTTTACTCACTTACTTTTCTTGAAAAGTCCGTTTTGAAAATGGTCTTGACAGTAAATCCGCCACGAAATAATAAAATAGCTATTACACCAACACAACTATATTTCGGTTTGTTTGCTAGCTTTGCCCTGATTGGATATCTGACTATCCAATCAGCGGGTGTGGGTACGGTGGCATTTCCGGGGCCTTCGCGCAGGCCCTGGCATCACCAACCTAACATCTGATTGGTTGAAGCAACAGTGTACTCCACATGTATTTTCTGTGGGGGGGGGCCTGCAGAACGGATTGTGAAGGCCTCCAGGCAGACATCTTTGACTTTGACCCTGCCTAGCGACAAAGGATGTCTGAAATGTGATTGGTTAAATGCTTTTATATGAAAATACATGTCTGGAAGCAGCGCAACCAGGGGAGAAGCTATGAAAGGAAGCTGCCAGACTATTTAGAGATATTTAATACCTTTTTTATGGACAAAATATCATTAACATCAGTCTGTGATTCAGATATTTTCTTAGGCCTTCAGAGAAGGCCTTGCAGGCCCTGACGGCCCACCACTGATTCAATCTAAAATCAAATTAAACGGTGTTGTTTTGATGTTGTTTTTATTATTTCTTTTTTTTTTCAGTGCAGGGCACTTTTGCGCATGGCAATAAAGATTAAGGTCATTTTCAGATTGAGCTTTGGAGTCTCTGCATTGAGTTATCTGTTATCTGCATTTAGGCACCGCAGATAAAGCCCCCCCCCCACACATTAAACACTGAAGCAGAAATAATGTCAGTAGTGAAAGGTTGTCGCACAGAGGACTATCTCTTGATTGTTATCCATATATGTGCAGGTGGGAGGCATCCAGCTGTGTCACTCTTGCAAGTTAAGGTTAATTTAAGGGCGATCTACGAATATTCTACGCCACTAATGCCCTCTGAGCACGATGCTGCCAAATATAACCTTATTTCAGATACTGATATCACAAAAAATAATGTTATTTTAAGCTTATAGGTCCAGAAACTTCATATCAACTGATCATTTATGTGTGTGTTGCAGCCATGAAATAAATCCAAATGAAAGCAGGAGTTTCAAATGTTTTTTTCCATTTCTTTTCAGATCAGCAGCACAGTTGTTGTTGGCGGGAATAAACCCGACTGGCTCCTCTCCAAACCATATGAGAAACGTTCACAGTGCAACATCTGCTCCTCCACTCGGCAAGTTATGACTTGTAGGCATTGAGCCGATGTTGGCGCGTTTATCCCCAGGTTCCAAAAAATCTTCATCCTTGTTGCAAAGTAGGCCATAAAAAAAAGGGAAAAAAAGAGGCAAACAGCTGACAAGCCCGTGGCTGAACATTAAGCACACGGTGGGACTGCACCTTGTGCTGCTGGGGGAGGGATAGTGGGAGCTGGATTTGAGTCTCTAAATTTAGATATTTGTGGCTGTTTATGGAAAAAAAAACACATTACTAGTTACATGTTTGTGCAAGTTAGATTTGCAGTGGGTACAGAAAGTATTCAAACCCCTTTATTTATTTTAATTTATTTTGTTTCATTGCAGCCATTTGCTAAAATCAATCAAATTCAATTAATAAAATGTATTTTATTTCTCATTAATGTACACTCAGCACCCCATCTAGATAGAAAAAAAAATAAAATGTTGATATTTTTGCAAATTTATTAAAAAAGAAAAACTGAAATATCCCATAAGTATTCAGACCCTTTGCTCGGTTCTGAGTGGAAGCACCCTTTTGAGCTAGTACAGCCATGAGGCGTTTTGAAACCTGGATTTGGGGATCCTCTGCTATTCCTCCTTGCAGATCCTCTCCAGTTTTGTCAGGTTGGATGGTTAACGTTGGTGGACAGCCATTTTCAGGTTCATCCAGAGATGGTCAATTAGATTTAGGTCAGGGCTTTTCCCCACCATACCAACCTTCTCCCATCTCCCTACTGCATCTCTGGAGCTCAGTCACAGTCATCTTTGGGTTGTTTTTTTTACCTCTCTCACGCAAGGCACGATTGCTCAGTTTGGCTGGACGGCCGGGTCCAGGAAGAGTTCCTGTCATCCCAAATTTCTTCCATTTAAAGGGGACATATTATACAGAAGCAAGTTTTTAATAATTTTATTATGTACATTTGGGACTGTGGAGGTGCCTATCAGCAGGCAAAGTGCGAAAAAAAATGACTCAGTCATATTTTTGTGGGATGCCACAGTCTCAATACAGGAGATAAACCAGGAGCTTTCAGGAGTTGGTAGTTTATGACGTCATTAGCTCTACATGTTGCCACCCACCTCAGCTGACTCCGCCTACCTGTTCTCCGCCATTGTTCCTACCAGGAACAGAGCAAGCTGACATGCCTCAGGAAAACCAACACAACTGTTCTGGGCTGGGCTCCACAGAACAGAACAAAGCTCTACACAAAATCCCTGTCTAAGAAGAGTTACGAGCCCAGTGGATTAATTTTATTTACAACGGAAATGTCCCGGCTAGAGTCGGCAAAAAGCAGTTGGTGTGTGCAAACCACTTCACCGGGGACTGTTTTTTAGGAACTTCGGTCAGTACAATACAGGGCTGGCCAAAAGACTGTTGCTGGTAGAGGGAGCAATACCAACTATCCATTGCGAGACAACAGACACAGAAACTGTGAGTATTTTTATGAATTTATGCGTTGTTTTTCATTGTTGGTGTAAAGTTAGCTAATGCTAACAGCTGTTAGCTGCTGGAGCTAACAGCGAAGCTAACGTAGTTATTGTTTGACAATGTTTGCGAGATGAACATGAAACTTATATGGTGAGGTTAATTTAAGCCAGCTGGTGCATGTTTCTCCATACTTTTCCCCTGCTGTGATGATATATAGAGATTTACACTGTTGTCATGGTAGTGTGAGCGTGCCGACGTCAGCACACCTCCCGGAAGAAGTGGGTGGATTGCCTGTGTCTCATTTGCATTTAAAGAGACAGGCACTCAAAACTGACCGCTCTGAACAGGGTTGTTTTGGCAGGGTGATTGAACTTCTATTGTGCTTCATCCTTATGGTATTTTGACCAAAGCTTGTAACAGACATTACATTAGGATACCAGGGAACTACGTGAACTTGTTGAAATAGGGTATAATGTGACTCCTTTAAGGATTATGGGGGCCACTGTGCTCTCAGGAGCTTCTCGGGCATTTCCTTCAACTTCATGATCCTTGTTTGCTTTGACATGGTCTTATATAGACAGGTGTGTGCCTTTCCTAATCAAGTCCAATGCGAGAAACACAGATTATACATCATTATACCTGATGAATTACATTTTTTGTTCTTATAATACAATATGAGGAAACGTGAATGCTTTCTTGAACAAATTGAGTTAATTAAGAATGATCTCTTTCCTTTCATGTAGGCCTTCACTTCTGCCAGCCCCACTTTCCCACGCTGTCAAATCCAGCCCATTCATCATCTGACACCTCGGCCCATGGCCCAACAGTCAGTGCCCTGTTCTTTAAATCTTTCTTCTCAGCTGTCAGTCTCCCATCAGACAAACCTTTGCACGACCATCTTACTCACATTCTTCACCTACATTTGTTTCTTAGAGGGGTCCTTGTCCCAGCAATTGACTCAACATGATATCCCAAGTCCTAATTGTTTCCACAGATCCATGTTTTTTTATTATCTCTTCAAAGTCATCTCTCTGAATAAAAATCAATATTAAACTACTGGTAAATCTGGATCTATTATAATACAAAACAAAATTAATTTTCTTCAACTATCTTTAAGCTTTTCTTTTTTTAAAGTAAACTCATTCCAATTGTTATTTTTATATATATATATATATATATATATATACATATATACATATATGTTTTTTCAGGAGAAAAAAAAAGTTTATTTAGTTTATTTTTGTTTATTCATTAATTTAGCAAATCGTGTTCTGCTAAGCGACCCATGAACATGACCTATCTGTTTGAGGCCAACATAAAAAAGTATATAAATTATATAAATATTGAGCAAAGCATTTGGAATTATAAGCAGAGAATGGAAGAAGTTTGTGGAGCTGGGAGTAACATGTAAGAAAAGCCCAATGCTCTTTGGGAGGAATGCAGAAAAACGTTAGGTTTAAAAAAAAAAATATTAGTCATCTGGTACAAATGCTGTGAAGAGTTGGACTTCCTGTCTTAACTTGCAATTAACTGTAGATTTGTCTTCTTCGACTGCTTTTAGTTTGAACCTACTCTCACTTTGCAGTTGGAACAGTAATGTCAGTATTTGACTTTCTCAAGATTCAAAAATCCCACATGCCTCTGGCGTGTGGATGGGGATTATATCCAGCCTTGTATTAAATATAATCCACTACATGTAACATTCAGAGGAGGGGACACTCCCACCTGAATTGTTTTTTAAACACCTACGAAGCCCAAAAAATTAAGTTAAATGAAACCGCAGTTATATCTGAGTGATTCACATATTCAGGATTTTTTAATGTCACAAAGCTTTTACCAGCTTTGTATAAGTAAAGCTTTAAAACAATGTCACCATTAAGCTGATAGTTGCTCAAAAATTCAATTACTAAATAGTATTTTCAGACAAAAATGATGACTAAGCATTGGCTTGTTTTTTGGATGAAAACATTATATATCCTCTGCAGTTTATCTCATTCCACTTTTAATGTCCCAACCGTTGCCAAATACCCCCCCCCCCCCTTAGGTACTCTATCTTGAAATATAATGGTCTGTGATTTGCCCTTGTTTTTATGTTTCATACCCACTTTAAAAAATAGCTTTTCTGATTTGAGAGGGAATTATCTCTAAACTGCAGAAAAGTCCACACTGGACACACATGCTCCACAGAAAAGATAAGTAATAACGTTTATCACAGCACAAATTATTTTGTCAAGAAGAATGTGATCCAAGCTGCGATACTTCAAAATTTTTTAAATGATTGCGCTAACGCGCCAGACTAGTCATTTTTCCTGTACCTGTAGCTAACTTGCATTAGCAGTTTACCCACACAGCAACGCCGTCGGGACCCCGTGACTCTAAATCTTCCTCAATTTAATGCTGCGTGCTCATAATGCCGCGATCCAGGAGCTGAAACTTAATCAGCTTTTAAATGTGTAAGTCACTCTGAAGATGTGCATCAGCGGAATGACTAGGATGCAAAAATTAGACGGTGGAGAAAAGGAAAAAAAACTTATTAGGATGCAGAACTAATTTGGATCTGGAGAGGGGCTGCCTGGAAATATAACAAGTCTCTTAACGTTATGAGTTGCTGTAGCAATAATATTGAAAGACTCATTTGACAACTTTTAATAAAGCGCCTGCATGAACATTCATTAGAGTTTTATTCTCCAGATAAAGATAAAAAGATGAACCTGAATCAGGTTAGCATTTTGACAATTAGGGGAAATTAATCAAACAACAAAATAAGGGTGAGTTTTACTCCAGCTCCCATTTGGATTCTTAAATATGCAAAACCAAATTGTTTAATGTTTCAGAATTCTCAGAAGGGTCTGGGCATTTTTACCAAACCACCAAAACTCCACCTCTTTGACAAAGGAAGCTCCTGGAACCTGAAAAAAGCTCCCTAGTCCGTGGTTTTCTGCTTTGGATTTCCTTGTGCTTCATCATTGAATTGTTTTAATTTTCTTACTTCTTTCTTCATTGTTACATATGACTTTTTGTTACCAATTGGTTATTCTTTTGTGTTAGATTTGATGTGTTTTCTTTTTTTAGGAGCAGAGTGTCGGGGGGGGGGGGGGGCAGCACTTGTGTAAAGAGCAATGGGACCCTGGTATTTATTACATAACGTGATATGAGGATTGCTGAGTCGTGAGTAGTTTTAGTACTCCTGGACACACCTTATTATAGTCTGCCGCTCCATTGGCTGCCTCTGCTTCCTCTTCTTTATCTTATTAAATCTTTATTATAATCGCAGTAATAAAGGCAGATATAAGTAGTTTCTTGTATCATTTCTGGATGATTTATTCCGTTTTGAATGAACTTCTCTTATCTTATCTGTCTCTGCCTCTTTGTTGCTTATCTGTGTGGTCAACCCCTACAACCCCGCATTGCCCAGGTCTACCTCTAATCAATCCGTTTTGTTTGTCTTTTTTGTTGAAGTTACATTTATTGCTCCTATACCAGTTTCAAAAAGTGGACAACCTGTCCCTTGTCCTCAGCCTTTTGTCACTTATACACCAAACAACTGCTGAGTCATCAGAGAAGTTCTGGAGATGACAGGACTGTGGGCTGTATTTGAAGTCTGAGGTGTGCAGAGGGAAGAAAACAACTGTGAGAGTTTGTCCCCTGTGGGACTCCTGGGCTGCCGTCCACCTTCTCAGACACACAGCCCTTCAGTTTAACAAAAAGCCCTTTTTTAGGTACTCAATCTTCCAGGCTGTTTTGAGGGATTTAAAGGTATGGAGGCTCAATGATTGTGAGGATGCTAACATGAGTCTGTTTAAAAATGGTTTATTTTATTTATTTATTTTTTTAAGGGTCCGTTCGCCCAAGGGACCTTTATTGACCGTGGGGCCATGGGCTGGAATCAAAATTAGTCTTTCTACACTGGGGGAGAATTTCCTCAACCCAGTGAGATCAGACGGGTAATGTTTGTCGCTGTACAGCATATTATTTTTTATTTGATAGGGATTTGTCAATATCACGGAAATAAAGAGTCCTGTTGCTGGACATTTGGGACATCTGTGTTGTCTGATTTATAATTTCAGCTTTTCAATGGGGGGTTCTTTGTCTCAGTTTGCATTTCTTGATTGACCAAAAAACAAACAAACAAACAAACAAACAAATGTAATTATCTGAGGGTGTCCACCATGCCTCTGTCCATTTCAAAATATTTCTGGCCCACAGATGAAGATGGTCTCCCTGGATTCTTCCTCTTCTTTGCAAGACAAAGCTGGGCCTTGCATTTGTGCATGGCACAGTGAACTGTGTTCAAACCCAACTAATCTGGAATTTTTATTGAGCCCATGCAGAGTTGTCTACGACAGAATCGTGTGTCTTATTAATGAAGTGCCACTCGAGGGTCCAAAGATCATGGACATCTAATAAGTCATTTCAGCCTTGCCCTTGCTGTGATTACGAGCCATTTGATTATATTTTTTACCTTAATTAATTAAATATCTTTTTTTTTTTGTTTTGCTTTACAGTTTTAGGAATTAGATTTTACACTGAATTCTGATCATTTCTTTTTTAACATAGAGACATTTTTTTTTTCACTATGTGCACATTGAAAATTTTAATTGCCAACATTCTTTACTGCCAACTAATATATCTCCTTTCCCCAGCATACCAACTGGCTCATGTAATATTAGTTGAAAATTATTTCCCATCATTTCGAAATCTATTAAACGAGAACTTGCAGTTCCTACACATGTATGTACTTTAGAAATCCGTCCACATGGCATCTTTGCACAACAATCGAAGCTTGATCGCGCATGGTGCCTGATAAGTCTGTCCACAGCAAATTATTTTCTTGAGACTTCAAACAAATTCCCTGTACAACACGGATCAACACGAGCTTCTCACATCAGCACATGCTCGCTCCAGGAACTCACCACCGGTATCAGGGCTGTCATTCAGCAGAAGAACATAAATCCCTGTCAAACCCCAAAAAATACTAACTACGGTATTTCCAGTGGAACAGAAGGCAACACACTGACCTGCCTTGAGACAGTGCCGATGCACTTTAAGTAATGGAGTGGAGCATTTTCAGATAAATGCTTTTTGCTACTTTCACATGAATTGTCATGACACAACACAACAGGAATGATTTGATGAGGATAAAAGGAGACGGGTTGAGATGACAGAAAATCGCCAACATGGTGGAACAAGCAAATAAGAGGACATTCAGTACAAAACCCTCCGCTCATTAAACTGCTGTCACTTCAACCTCTGTGGTTTGATGCACAGAAGGCAGCAATTTGAGTTTATTTTGCCACTTGACAACAAAATGGCAACAAACGTGTAGCCATTTTGCTTGCCATAGTACAAGAGGACCCTTGGGGGGGAAAACAAAGTGATGGCTTTAACCAACCAGATGATGCACATTTCCTTAGTAATCTGATATATAAATATGTTTTTTTTAGCTTCTTTTTTCCCCCCAAGCGACCCTATATGGTAAATGGACTTGTACTTACATTGCTCTTTTCAAGTCAAACTGACCACTCAAAGCGCTTTACACTTCATGTCATTCACCCACTCAAACACAGACACCAGTGGTGTTCAGAGCCTTTTCCACCAAGAATCATTCTACCACTGTCTCTTCAGTCAGCATGCAACTGTCCTCTCCTCCAAAGCCACAGACACCGACTGGAAACCTTTACGAGGGTAAATGAGGCATAATTTGAAACACCAGGCCAAGTAACTTCCTAGTTGTTATCTATACCCATTTATCAATCGTACCTTTTCAGCCAAACTTTGCCAAATCAGAGGTACGGGTGGGATACAGGTACAAGGTATCCCACAAGTACAACCCCAATTCCAAAAAGAAAATTTTGAATAAATTGGAGTCTGTGTGGAATGAAAAGAATTGAAAAAAAAGAAAAAAACTAAATTGGAAATGTTACTATTTAATTTTAAATTTTTTTAGTTCAGTGATATAGATTAGACAAACACATGTATAAAGAGTTTGAAGGGGGCTGAGTTTACCCTTTCAACTCTGAATGGGATCTTTTCGGAAAGTTTGTGGAAAATAGTTGCAGGACTTTTGAGAGAGTGCTTTCTTGTCTCATATTGAATTCATACAGTGAACATCCTTTTTTTGTATCTCAAGTTTAATGATGCACCAAATTTTCACAATTGCTGGAAAGTCTTGATTGTAGGCAGACAATTTCCTTAACAGTATCTATTTCATAATGAAGCCTGTTTTAAAATGATTGGAGATTCATCTGTATATAAAAGGTGTTTTCCACATTCTGGACAGAAACATGCCATGCACCAGTAAAGGATGGCTCATAAATCCACATCATTAACGGATGTTAGGGAGAGCCTTATAACACACGATAGCTTGAGCCTAATTGGTTGTTGAACTGCACTTAACATGTGTTTTAAGAGGACTAAGTGAAAATAGATAGTAGGGGAAGATAGTAAACTCTGGAACTGAGCTGAACTGACAGGAATGAAACATGGAGATAAAATATATAAATGAGGCATGAGTAATGCCATGGGTGAAACCAGTCAATTGGCCACATTAATACAAAACAAAGACATAAAACTCTACAGTATTAGTTTTATGTTCGGCATAATATTAATTTCTGTGGGTAATGTATTGTGGTAAGAACACTGCACCTCGCTTCAGCCTAATAAATAGAAAAAGGGTTGATGATAATAAGCCAGGCATGGGGGTCTAATGTTGTGATTAATGAGGTACTGCAGTCAAATTGTAAAATCTGTTTCATAAATGATTAACCATAGTTTTGGAATTTTAATGAATACTTTAATAATTAAAAATTAATTGGAAATCTGGAGCAAGGCTCTGCCTTTAATTAAAGAAAATGCAGACTTTCAAATTAATCAGTCTCACGTTCAATTTTTAACTCTTTGTGCTGCCTTCTCGTTTGTTTACGTGCCCTTTCTTCAGTTCACGGGCTAAAAAAACTTTTCTTTGCGTGCGCTTCTGTCTGAAAAAAGGTTTTCAAAAGTGTTTCTTTCGGAGTCAGAGTCAAGTTAACGAATCAGCTCAAGTTTATCAGCAAAGTTTACTCGTGTAATTTTACTACTTCAGCTATTTATGTGTTGGATTATAACAGTTTCTGAAAGACAACATGTAAGCACACCCAGATAGTTTAACACAAGAGTATAATTAAAAAATGAATAAAACGATCAGTAATCTACATGAATTATGTGATTGCATAAAATTCTAAAGTGAGTTAATATAGCCCAAGATTGTCAATAAAATATATCGATCGGGAAAGAGGATCAAAAGGTAATCTGATGTGTTAAATATGCTAATGATGAATTTTTTTTTTTTTTAACATGTGAAATGTTGGAAAAAAAAGTGGCATGCTATAATGAATACATAATTCTTCCTAAAAATGATGAAAGGTAAAAGAGAAAGACAGCAAGAGAATCTAACAAGAGGTACATGGTAACATTAAGGTGAAGCAGCTTCCTGGTTTCCCACAACACTGGACAAAGAGCAGTCATATTTTCTACATGTCTTGGCTCTTGGGTAGGTCAATAAATGCAAGAAAATGTATAAACATGGTACCACTTTCAAAAAATATATATACAAATATGAAGATGGATTGATGGCATCAAGGCTCAGTTTTAAGACCAGAATTCCACCTTTCCCAGAATCCATGGCTGGAATACAAATGCATTTGCTTGACAAAGCTACCAGACTCTAAATCAACCATTAGGTGTTGCTGCAGCTGGTGATGGTTTTCACATGTGTGTTTATCATACTTATCTATTCAGGTCAGGGTGGCAAACGACTGGATGTGAGCAAAACAATGAAAACAAGAATTATATTTTCTTTTTTTTCCCGTTTGTTATGAATGATCTCTAAAAAAAAATCTCTATCAACATATATACATTTTTGGATTTAAAAACCAGTGAGTTGTTTGTTTTGTTTATTCTGTATTATTTGTAATGAATGATTAGAGCATTAGATTTTTTATTGAAATCCAATATTGTTCCACAGGTTTGAAAAGAGATGACTGTGTCGGAGTATAGGGAACACGCAGTAAGGTAAAGTTATTTTTTTCTTTTGAGGGAAAATAGACCCACATATTTAAGATATCTCACCGAAAGATACAAGGTTGGAACACAACCCAAGTGTGCTGGCTCTGTACAAACAATAGGCTCTCTCTGCTCAGCCCTTATTATCAATATTAATGACTGAGTGCAGTCAGGCGGTCTGAGCTGTGATTAGTTTTCCTGTCAAGTATGCCGTTGGATCTAACAACATATAGCTTATGATGATTCATCTGGCAAAGCAGAAAGGTTTTTGACATTTCTTTGGAACACCCTTTACATAGTTTACATGACAGCCACATGTATTCAGCATCTCAAGGCCTCTACTTAAAATTACTTTCAGCTCTCATCCTTCTTTTTTCAATGCAGTTCATGAGAATCGTAAGTCAAAGCAAATTATCTGTAAATGCAAGGCTAATATCAATTTATGAAACAAAAGAAAAGAGAAAAAAAATAAACAAAGTAATTAAGAACAGAATTTAGCTCAGTGCTAAAAAATCTGGTTTATGGAAAAACCCAAAGAGAGGCTTAATGATCTGTTGAGCAACCGATATTTTCGGATAAGCATTTTGTTTCGGGGTCCAGTTTTAAACTTTCGACTGATACTATGTGAACACAAAAAACGTTGTGGGTGTTTTCCGTTATCCTAAAACCTTTGCAGTACATCCCTTATTAACCCCGAACAACAAAGAAAGAAGAAGCATGCCGACTTACTACAGCAGGTCAGCATACAAGCAAATGCAACATTTTTTTCTTTCCTTTTTTCTTTTTTATTTTTTACCGCTGCTGGCAAATTCCATCAGTCAAAATAATAAATACAGTATGTCCCTGCAGTGCTCATGCTCCACTTCTGATTATGAAATGCATTATTCAAATATCAGCTGAATTATTTTCCCAGCCTCCCACTGTTCACTCCAAGCAAAACTGCAATCTGTTACATTCTGTCTTGGTCTAAAACTCATAACCGAAGCAACAAAGGTGAGCTGAGAATTAGATTAATTCAGATTTTTGGTCACATTTTCTGCAGACTGCGGGGCTAAAATCTGGCACCGTGCCTTTGCAAAAACAGCGTCATAGCTTCAGGACAGCCTAAACCCTCCACAGATGTGCAAATAGCATAAAATCGGAAGGCCACATTCAAGCTAAAACAACAGGAATGAACATTTAAATTAGAAATTCAATGCAAGGCTTTTGGCATAATATTTTCAGCCCACTGCTATTTTTGAAAGTGCAAAACCATAAAAGAGTCACTGAGCAAATCATGTGAGTCTTTTGTACGTACGATATAGATCATGTTAGGTCACCGAAAGGTTACAATCATCCATGTGTGTTTCACAAGAGGTTGAGCTTGTTTACAGCTAATGTAGTAAGCACTTCACTTGTATTTGCCCATGGCCCTGAGCCTGTTTGTCCGACATAGCCTTTTTTTCCCCCGCCTAAGCCACAACAGTGCGCAATCTGTTCCAATTAGATCTCTTGAATTAGAAATCAGGTCTTGATTAAACAAAATTGATTAAATAGCATACGAGGACGTTTTCCAACTAGTTCCGCGGACCCTTGTTTCCTTCTCCTTTATTGTTTTTCATACCCCTGCGAACAAACTGTTCAAGCCAAACTCGGATCCGTTTGTTCTCCCGTGGTTGCGACTGTGGAATTTTAAGATATTAGGAAGTTATTTACTCGTGAAGCAAAGGTGCTCGAGGGTCTGCATTTGATGCTGATGAAAAAGAAATGGGAAAACGGGGTAAGCTTCACCGCCTTCCTCTTTATGAGGTATTGCTGTTTGCATTAATCTAATTTTCATGAAAAGGCCGCAGTGTGTTTAATCAATTCCACAGTTGTGTTCGTATACTAATAAAGTAATTCAATATCTGTGTGAAAAAATAACGCACGCTAATTAGACTATCTATAGTGGCTATCTCTTGCATCGGCTCACAGTACTCACAGTAAAGAGTTTAATCTGAGATACCTCACAAGTTAAATTAAGGATTTTAGCCAGAACTTTCTCAGTTTTAGCCAGTTCTTGGCAGTGCATTAGTTTGGTATGTGTCGTGTTTAATTGGGAGCTGTCTCCACAAATATGAGCCCGGGCAACAGGGACGGGTTGACGGCACAACAACATTTCCCGCCGGAGAACAAAAACCCGCCACTAATAAAAGATGCGATCGGCTCTGTGTGTGTTTTCATGTGGCAGTCCATTAGCGGGAGGGGGAGTATGGGTTAATGATGTATAGAAAGAGCCGTGCACTGTGTAATTGTGTTGTTAGCATCTACCACATGCAGACGGATAAGGCACAAGAATGCGTGCTTATTTTCTTGTGAATACAGCCAGATTACAAGCAATGTTGCAACGGAAACATGATCCATCCATTTTGTATGTTTTTTATGCTTTCAATGATGTTTACATACTTTAATATTTTCATCATCTACTTACATCTGCAGGGCAGAGAAACAGCATCCATGGTTTCACAAGGGTCTTTCATATTTAAGCCTAGAAGACTAATAAATCCAAATGTGTGTGAAGGTCACTGGCAATGAATCACTTCCTGATTTAAGCGGCTCTGCAGTGCCCTATAGATCCCCCCTCCACACTCAGCCCTCATGCATTAGACAGGTCCCCCAGAAACCATTAACACAAGTGTTCTAGCCTGTGAATTCTTTATTTCATAAATACTTTATGAGTTCAGCGTCAGTGTAAGGTTGTTGTGTTCTGTATTGTTTCATTTCTATGATTAAAATAGCCAAAAAGCAAGAAAACTGATCAATTTCATAGCTTTTCATCAGAGTGTGTGGCATCTCTTTAATACTAAGATATAAGAAACAATTTTGTTAGGGATTTGTGGTATATATTTTCCCCTTTTTTATGCTGCCTGTCAAGGAAATGTTTCATTTGGATAATGAAACATTATCCCAATGAGCTGCAAGATCTTGTCATATAGTCACACTTTGATTGTTTTGCTGTGTATCACGAGCCACATTGTCCACATGTGGAGGTCAGAGAGGATTTAGGATGGATTTGCACAACTGGCCGCCATCCTGTCCAGACTACTCACTGTTATTTTAATTAACTTTGATTATTTCCCAGTCAGTGTTGCTTTCTGTGGCTGCACATGCACATTCAGCCATCCCTCATCTGCTGTTTTACACAAAACAAGGAACTTGGTTAATGTTTGGTACTTAATACATATGGATAGAGTTAGAAAAATATGAAGGCTCAAAATGCACTGACTGTTGGTCCTATACCTAAAGTGAAAATAGAAAACATGTACGACATATATACTATAAGTCCGATTCAAATATTTTGTTTCGCTTTACACCTGACACTGTTGTTCTTTCTCTGCCTAATGTTTCCCTGTTCCCCTGGACCTAAGCCTAAGTCCAATTTTTACCAGCTGTCCTTACCTAAATAGAAATGTTTTCAGAAGTAGACATTTAGTAAAACTCCTTAATCATCTTACATTCACTCACAGAATGAAAGAAAGCCTTGATTCTGTTCAAATATTAACAGTTTAAACTATTCCTTCATCTTTTGATTTGATCAAAACAATGAAAAGGAAACCAACTATAGGCAAATTAGGTTAAATCAGAGCATGGACATTGTTAACTTCGTTGACATCGCTTGGTTCATTTCAAGCATCTGTAACTGGCTTTGATACATTCTTAGATGGGAAATACAAACAGGAATTGTCAGCAGCAGCTGTCACTCTTGTGTGGAGCCAGAGCATATTCTGACTGTTGTATTGCTGTGGATGTTGTGTGATACACGTGCTGTAGCCTTGTTGGTGAACTGCAGGTTCCTGTTAAATGATTTTACTACCTGGATGACTGATATTTCTAATTTGCATTGGAAAAGTCAAATGATCACTCGTAATTTGAATACAGCCAAGAGAGGACTTTATTATGTATAAAATCAGTTTCTCATTCATGGGAGGCATAGATAATAACACTGTGGAGGAAAGCTTTGTAGTTGTGCTTTTGGTATGTATATATATATATATATATATATATATATATATATATATATATATATAAAGGATTAAAACGAAGAAACTAAATGTCATAAATATATTAAATGATGGTTGATTTTCCAATTAAGGCATTTTTTACGTCACCAGAGCAAACAGCAAAGTGTGGATGCACACAGGTGGCTCACTCCTTTCACTCGGTGTCACACGCTTGCCTCAACATTGCTAGTCCCTCATCAGAAATTAAAATGGCTCACGGGGTGAACGGAATAAAGATTATGGCCCTGAAAGCCCGGAACAGCTGGTCCTCCTAGAATCAGCCATATGGGCTACCGGGGCCGGTGTTATTTCTGCATTCAGCCCTGCTGAACATGCTCAGGGAAATTAGAGTCCAACCTGCCTGTCTGTCTGTGGACAAGTCTGCCGAGCGCCCATCAAGGATATGTCCTGCCTGTAGCCATAGCAACAAGCCAGGTCTAATGTGCTCAGCCTGTGATGACCAGGAGGCACTTTCATAAGACAACTTCCTCACACCTCGGCCTGGTGATGAAAGGAAGGGATCTTTATCTGGTCCATATAAACTTGAAGTTTGGATTCAGACTGATGTTTGTGTGTCTGTATGGTTTATAGTGAGCATGTACAGTGGGGGAAATAAGTATTTGACCCCTTGCTGATTTTGCAGGTTTGCCCACTTACAAAGAATGCTTATTTTTCCTCATCAGATGGTTATCAATTTTTATAAATTCATATTATGTGATTTTCTGGAATTTTCTTTGGGATTCTGTCTTTCACTGTTAGAATGTACATATGATTAAAGTTATAGATCGTTGCATTCTTTGTAAGTGGGCAAACCTGCAAAATCAGCAAGGGGTCAAATACTTATTTCCCCCACTGTATATGAGCTTAGATGCTTTACATATACTCCAAAATGTACATTTTATTTTCATCAGATGGCAAAATATCCCTCAAACTGTGACTGAATATTTCCCTTTCTTTTGGTTCAGCTCACTGTTCCTTAAAGCATTTTATAACTGTTTTCTTGCTCTTTTTTTCAGTTTTCCCAAATGTTTTGCACCACACCACTGACACTCGACTGTCTAGAACGCCATTCTTCTTTTCTGCACATATTCTGGGATCAATTGTCTTGTCCGGTTGTATATAAACCCAGTTAAACTAGACTCAGCTCTACATGTTACTGTTCTGAATTCTAATGCAAACAAATCAGTTTCAAAGAAAGCTTTCCAGCTTGGGTCAAAGCATAAACACATCGAAAGCAAAGCGGATGGAACTTAATTAGGCCATCAGACAAAGCATTGGGCTAATTGATATTACATGTTGGCCCAAAGGAAAAAGTCAAAAGATCAGCAAAGTTATTTTCCCCAGAGGGGGACACTGATGTTCTTTCAGACCATTAATGTTGGTTCACCATCATGAATGTTTGTACAAACATGTTAGTTCGAGTCATTAATCAGTCTAAGTGGTGGAACAAACATCACAACAACTTTGCCAATGTGTCACTGGAACAGTGCAGCTAAAAACATTATGGGCCTCTATTTTGGGCATTATGAATGCCACAATTGAACCTGTAGAACCACTGGTTTGATATAAATGCAAAATGTTAAAGGAAGCATTTTCTACTTCTCACAGCCACCAATTCAATTAAATTCAATTCACTTTTATTGATATAGCGCCACATCACAACAAAAGTTGTCTCACAGCACTTTCCAAACAGAGCAGGTCAAACCTTACTCTGAAGTTAACTACAGAAACCCAACAATTCCAAATATTTGTGTTGTTAAAAACTATATAAATGTAAAGGAGGGCGGTGCGGCTTTAATATGAGTTTTTTTTTTCCGTATTAAAAAATCTTAAGCTGCGTCTTCAAAGAGGAAGTGGATTGAGTTCCTTTGATTTTCAAAGCTAAATTGCTCATGGTGGAAAGGCTCAACCACCTACTGTGTTTTTTAATCCTAAAAATCCCAGCACACAGCAAGAAGAGGCCACGCTGGATGGAAAGAGCATCACGGGCAGAGAGGTAAATAGCAAAAAGGTGATATAATGTTAAATTGTTTGAGAAGCGCAAAGTTGCAATTAAATGTTATTTCTACTGCTGTCGGAATATGATCCAGGCTTCACCGAGGAGTGATACGTTTCCATGACAATGGAACTCTCTTAGTAAATGTCAAAGAACTGTACTTTTTTCCTTTGTTTGACAAATGTGCTCAATAGATGCCATATTCAATAGAAAAAAATAGCTCTAATTTGTAACAAATGATAGAATCAGAACATATGAGCAAAACAGTTTATGTTAATATGCCTGATGTCATGAAATCAGTGGGATAAAAGTCACTGGTCTGTAGTTGCCAATGAATTATTCAAAAAACAAACCTATGAACATGGTGACTTAGAGGCCATTTGAAAAGCTGAAGTCTTTGTACGTCTGAGTATGAATAAGTCATTTTTTTACCTTTACTCATTCATGATGAAATAGGAAAAAGCAATAAAAGTTTTTTTTTTTTTTCTTATTTGTTTAGCGACATTCATTTCCTCATTTGGTGAATGGATGTTGCAGAGACTCGAGCCTCTTAAAATAAGGAAAAAGTTATGTTTTCTTTTTCTAATCTGAAGAACTAATTAATTCTATATCTATCATGTAAAACAATATATATATACATATATGTTGTTTTTTTTTAAAAACAAGATTTGTCTGTTGATATTTCCAGCTGACAAAGCACTTTAGCACTCCATGAGTAGACACATCGACAACAGAACATCAGTTCCATACTCTAGATATGAAAATAGGAAATTCAGATGGCTAAAATCATGGGGCATTTGCATAAAACATAATCATTATGTTTATTCCATCCTAGTCCGCGCTGCTAGTAACAAACCAACATGACACTTTAATATTTCCAGACACTGGCAGGCAAATCCAAACTACTCCTCTACATAGTTAACTTTGCCAACCCCGCTTTCATGATGATTAAATATTAATGGTATGAATAAGAACCTTTTATGAAATGTGGAGCAATATTACCTCAACCAAGCCCCACTGGCTGATAGTTACATGTGCCTGTATACTATTTATATAACCGTATGTGTGAGAAAGCCACATGTCTTGTGACGCATGTAGCCATGTGTAACCTGGCGTGAGGTGAGTAGAAGAGGTGCTTAAGATGTGACATACATGCCACAGGGAAAGAGAAACGAAACACGTGTCAGTCGTAAACAGAAATGCACACACTTTTCTCTCATTTCGTTTTTATTTTTCATTTAAACTGAAGTTATAAATATAGACGCAGCCTCCTAACATGCATATGCCAAAAAACCTGATGTTGTATTTCAGATATCTCATGATATAAGTCAGTCAGAGCCCCAGAGAAAAAGTTTTAGAGCCCTTCCACAGTGATAGATGTTCGCTCTAAATGTGTAATAAAAGGCTTCCTGGAAGATGTAGGCTGGGGTCAGTACTTCTCATGACACTGAATTCACTAAAAATACCAACACTTGGCTCAGTATTGTTCTTTTTATAAAACACGCTTCTGTACTTTAATACTCCAGGCATCCTGGGTTTGAGAGTTAGGTCTCGTTTTTGTGACAACACTCATTTGTTTTTTGCCTGTAATTGGCTGTGAAAGAACAGCACCTGACCTGGTGAAGGGGCCATCAACACGCCCGCAGCACAATATAATTCAGTGGTTTAAATTGGGATTTTGATTATGACCCTGTGCTTTTTTTTTTCCAAGCCTCCCAAGGCTATTTTTGTAAGAGCAGCATTCAGGTTGACTCTGCAATGGTGCCAACTAAAGGCCTTGACATAAAACAGTGGTGGCCTAGTGATCAGAGAAAAGTAACTCAGAGAAGGAACAGATTTTGTTTTTTACCTGCTCATCTTATAATACTTTTACAATTAAGTGCTCAGGACTGAGTGACAACTCCAAAACTTTCCCTTTGAATTCAATCGTTGAATTCCCACTCTGACTCTCGTTGAAGTGATTTGAGTGTCTCATATGTCAGCCGTAAGACACATCTGATGAAGCCAATTCACTTCCTGTACTTAGACCGTTACATATGATAGATAAAGATAGAATCTTTTAGCCTACACTTAAAAATCCATGTGTGCAAATTGATACGTTTTAAAATCCATAAATAAATAGATTGTCTATCTGGACATTGGTGATTAAAAAAATACTATTTTTAAACAAAAGCTAATTAGACTGAGCTAATACAAAAAATTAATTTCAGCAATGAAAAAAATCCTTTTCTCACTTTAAAGCTTTGACAAATCCTCCTTATGATCATCATTTTAACATTGTTTGCTGTTACAAGTGAAACACGAGTGAAGAAAAACCTAATTCCATTGACATTTTCATCAAAAGAAATTTCAAGGTTTAGGCCCACTTGTCTCTTTAAAGGGTAGGCTTGTTTCTGCACTGATGGAAAAAGGTCTCTTTCAAGGACACAATGTGTGTCCATCCCCCGTGATGTCAGAGGGGTCACAACACTAAATGGTTTGATGTATA
The DNA here is from genome assembly GCA_907169785.1 of Menidia menidia. Lineage (NCBI taxonomy): Eukaryota > Metazoa > Chordata > Actinopteri > Atheriniformes > Atherinopsidae > Menidia > Menidia menidia. The sequence continues at coordinate 2,558,412 of CAJRST010022223.1, read as the reverse complement.
TGAAAACTAAATGGCATTTACAGTTAACACACATGAGCTCGATTGAATCGGACACTGCTTTTCATCACTGTCACAAGATGAATATCTGTTGCAGGACTGGTGCTCCATCTCCCCTGTACAGTTTCAGATCATTTCAGAATGAGACGCATGAAACGGTAAAGTGGTAGCACACACTGGTCTAAAGCCAGAAAATCGACTTGAGAATGTTTTTGTTCTTTGTTCTGTCACCCAATCAAATGTATGCTAGGTGAGGAGCAATAGATAATGTTCTGGTCTTAAATGCACTTGTGTAAAATAGGACAAAATCCTGAGAGAAGATGAACTTACTGGGCCTAATTACTTCTACCCTCACTGTATGCTGTACTTTAACCCTATAATGCCAAATGTATCATATTTGATACATACGGTTTCTGAAATGTTTTGCGTCTGACTCCTCTTGCATAATTTAATGGTATAAACATCTGTTGTCCACAATCAGATATACCTGATAACAGGGGGAAGAAGACTTTACAAAAAATTATCTTGACTTATCGCATAGTAATAAATTATCAATATCAAAAATGTATTTCTGTTTTTTCTTTTTACATATTTTGTTAAAAGGCCAAATAAGGAATTCAAACCCAAACAAGTAATTTTCTGTTTTGTTTTATTTTCTTGGATCAGGCTTTAAAGGGTTAAAGTGAAACCAGCTGATGTGGAGTAAGGGCCCGTGCTTGCATACATGCCCAAAGATCAGTGAATTCCTCTAATCATCTCTGATTAAGTGCAACCCTCCATGTGTTTGAGCACGTGCATGGGCATACCATTAGAGTCGTGGTGTGATGATGACTCAGCGCATATGGGCCCACTTATTGCCAGATCTCTGGCGAGGCTTGGCCTGCAGGTAGACGCACAAATACTCACGCGCAGACAAAAATGACAACAGTGGTGGCGATGCCCTGGAGAAAAGCGTCTGTCCAAATGTTCCACTATGTACAGAGCAAGATGATAAGGAATCAATATGGCAGTTTGATGGTTTGAGGCATTTGAGTGCTAAAAAAGAAAGTAATCTACAGTGATGTTTGAGAAGTGACTGCTGCCAAAAATCTGGTCAGAGCAAGTACAGTTCCTCTCAAACCAAGCTTTCGTGATTTGGTTGTTTTGCTGCGTGTTTTGAGACCACAAGACATGGACAACTTTGAGCATGAGTTCCTCTGTAAACTGAGTGATCTGGAGACATATGTGAAGCAGTCTGTCCAACAGATAAAGCTAACTTGATATTGGGTCATGCGAAAACACGGCAGCAAATCTATGAACTGTTGCAACGTTGTAGTGAGAAGTGGAATAAAGTCCTCCAGGCTGATGTAACATTGAACGTATTTGTTTAATCGTGCGAGGCTCTTTCTCTGCTTTGCTTTTATAGTTCGACTTATTGTGAAATGGAGTCAAATTTAATGTGTTTGTGTTCGTCAAGGTATCATTCACCAAAGAACTCCTGCTAAGAAGCAGATTATTCGCACCGGTACGTAAACATTTTCAATGGATTTAAAGGGTGTGTTTATTTGCATACGGCTTTAGAATGCTGAAACATTTCAAACGTGTACGCTTGGTTATGTTCTGTAGTACAATAATTATCAACTCGGAGCTCGAGATTCACATAAACAAAATGTCACGCTCCAGATTGGGAACGTTAAATATGTTCCATAAAATTACGGCTTCCGTTCAAGTATGACTTAAATACCATTGGATGTTTTGTCAAGATGCCACTGAGTACACATAAACAGTCATTTCACACTTGCCATATAACCACTTAAAATCGCTTTGCCTAATGCATTGCATCTATTCTTAGACTCTGCAACACTCTGTGGTGCGTGCACATATTTTTAAACACGAAACTCATTAACATGTGCTTCCTAACGTAGCCCAGTCAATTAATTCTTGAAGCATGCTTGTTTTTCTTTCTTTTCTTTTCTTTTTTTTTAGGGAATGAAAAAAGAAAGCAAAAAAAAATAGCACGTCATTTGTAAATCAAGCACACAATCAATGTTTATACCATCAAAGTTGGGGCGCTCATATTCAACTTCTTTAATATCAAGAAGGGAAGGAAATGAAAATGAAGATTATTATTGTGACGGCAAGTATGCCTTGCTGAGTACAACAACGGAGCTTGGAGTTGGCCTAATTACAAAGACAGCAGCTCTAAAACCCCCGTCAAGCGCTCTCTGTTTTCATAATGCTTTCATGATAGGGGTGATTCATTTTGCTGCGTGAGAGCTATTGCCAGTATGATGCTCATGTTCATCTCATATTATTCAAAAAGGTGTTTAATGGACCTGTTTTACGCCTTTCTGTTGAGACACTGGCACATTTTTTTCCAGCCAAATTATTGAAAGTTTGGGACTTCCTACCAAATTGTTTTCATCTCAGTATACAATTTTTTATCTGACTATATTAGAAATTAAAAAACGACATCGGGAGGAAAACCTTTTTAAGCATAAATTGGCCTGTTGTGGCAGTGTGATAAAGACTTTCTAATTGTTAAATATTCCTCCAGGATGCATCCATTTCCATTCACAGACTAGTGCATTGCTTTCTTTCCTCTTTTTGCACATGTTATTCATGTCGTAACTTTCCAAGATCCAATGTAATGGTTGAAAAAGAATGATTTCAGTATTCAGACTGTTCCTTTAACCCCTCTCCTTGCTCCAAGGGGCCACATTGATTTTTCTGAAATGGGGTTGAGAATCACAATCATTCTTGAGAGAGAAATAGCTCGGCACATGTCAGATGGGTGAAACAAAGTCCGGCTGCCAGTGCTGAGCTCAGCCCACCTGGGAACTTAAAGCAACGTGCTAAAGGCCGCCTCTATTATAACCAAACCCAGAGAGAAAAACGTGTGTGTCCAGCTACACAGACATGGAAATGCTTGGTTACCTTGGACAACCGCGGTGGATGTTTTGAACTGATAACAAAATCGCCCGAAGGTCAGCATGATGTTGCTTAGAAGCATCATTGAGGATTCTGCACTGATAAAACCCTGGGTTGAGATGGGTTTTTATTTATATTTTTTGCCGGATATAAACATCAAGCTGTGTTGCTTGCATGTATTCATGAAAATGGAGGGAGTAAATGTCTGTGAAAGGCCTGGATTTCAACATTTATTGAGGCATTGAAGCATTCGTCTCAATAGGCTTCTCAGTTTAAATGAACCCCTTTTCATATAAGCTGCTCTGACATTGAACTCCTCTACAGTGATGCTCAGCGATATACACCATGGACGTTATTAAGAGTTATTATTAATTTTATCATCACTGTGGAATGTCCGATTACCTGCCAGGTCTATGGTACAATGTCAAGTGGGTATACAATTTCCTGCACAGGATACAAGGGATCGGATGACTATGGAGTGATTTAATATCACGAAATAGAACTAGAAATTACAAATAAAGACAAGCAAACTTGGGTGGTGCTATTGGGCCTGTTCACCCACAGTGCCAATGAAATCACTACCGATAATTTCTTGGCTCTCGTCTTTTTTCTCCCTCTGTAGAAACTCCTGGCTTCTGCGATAGAGAAACTATGCAGTAATGACATTTTGTCTTGTAGAACGGAATGCTCCAAGTCGTGCTAGGTTCTAAGCCAGCCAGCAGAGACGGGGCTGGCTGGGCAGAGTGATAGATTAGGGATTTTTAAATGCTCCTCCTGCTGACTTCTACCGCGGCCAAAAGAGCAGCTGGGGTTTTTCGCCATGTGAGAGGAGGTGGAGCAGGGCCACAGATGGCCATGGGCCCTGCAGGTCAGTGCTATTCAAAGATGCATCCTTGTAGTGAATGAGTGCGTAAATTAATCAAGGCCCGGGGTGGCACTGGAATTTGGACTGGAACTGGAACACCGTGGTCTGCAGTCATAGAGTGCTTACCTTAAATCCATATGAAATTTAACTAAACTATTAAGTAAGAATTATCAGAGATATAACCAGTCTATCAGTTATGATGGAACATTAATGCTGGCTGTTTATTTGAAAATGCACCAATCTACACACTCAGTACAAAGTGATATTGTGAACATCTCCATTATAAGACACTGGAATCACGTCAGCTGCTTGGTGATCACCAATTTTTTTCGGCATCTTTCAAAAAGCATTTTTCTTTGTCCTTTTCCTTTTAGTTAGATGCTCGTGTAATATCAGCTCCTTTTTCTCCTTTCAGTCTGTCAGAATTTTGAATAAAGTGCATAACCTTGCTCTTCTCACGGCTTTGTTAGCTGACAGTTTCTGATGTTAAAGCATCAGAGTTCAGAATTCAAGACCTCTTTATCGCAGACACAAGCTACAGCCAGACGTAAAATAAGTTCATTCAGATTGGTCCTTTGCCTCGAAGCTCTTAAAGCTCCATTCTTTGCTCATTTTTCTGGTATATATAGCGGATAGCTTTCATGCCACTGCCACAAAATGATAAGATAGAATTACGGAACAGATGCTACATAATTGATCGTCTTGTCGCGAGACAGTTTCCTTCAGGATATCATTCGGAGCATCTCACTGAGGTCTGAACAACTTAATAACTTTAAAAGCAGCAAGCAGACTGTTAAGCTGTCTTCAGTGACTCTGTGTGTTTACATGCAGAGTTATACTCTTCAAACGCCTCAGGCAGAATAGGGATCTGCATAAACCTGCATACAAGCAGGTTGTGGGGTCAGGCAATTCTGGATTTAGGCCAAAGGATATTTCTTGCAAGACTGAGGTATAAAGAAGGCAGAGATGAACAATAGACAGGGGAAAACCTGAGAGAGATTTCTTCTTTTTTTAAACTAACTTTAACCTCCTGGAACCCTGCATCCTCATATGAGGACATTGCATTGTTGCCTCTCTTTACCATTATACTTTTTTTTTCTTTAGACTTTGACCTGTTGGCCACATAGTAGACACTATCAGATACTACTACTGCTTAGAATCTACAGTAAAATCGTTGTATACATTTTCAACCAATCATGTTCTTATTGTGTAATTAAAAGTGTAATTAAAATGTTCTAAATAAGTCATTTGGACCGTCAGAACCAAATTGCAAAAACATTCAATTAAAAATATAAACAAACATCTTACGTATGAACTTAACCCATGGAATCAATTGAAAGAAAAACTACTTGTACCATGACAACTTATTAGGTCCTACTAATCCAATATATCTTGAAAAAAGCAAAAATGTACACCAAATAAAAGTTTGGGTCATAGCAGGTTTACATTGTTTATTCAGATATAATGTTTGTGACATGATAGTATCCTCATCATTGAAGATGAATCTAACAAAAAGATGAAGAAATAGTTATAGGTTGGGGCTAATTTGGCTTCTTAAACCTATAACCCTAACCAAAGACTAAAAATGTCTAAGATGCCGTTGACCATCCAGTGGCATGATATATATTATATCAAAATTACCCCAGTCCAAAAAGTGGGATAAATTACTACTTAGCAGTTTTGAAAAAAGTATTTTTTTCCCTTTTCAGCTGACCTGTTTAGCATTTGGAAATGTTATTCAAGTGACTCCCCAGCTAAAATGACCAAAATTGCCTGTTCAAGCCTAATTTTTAGACTTTTCACTTGAAAAATGTATATCATTTAAATCGTGGGGCAGCCATCACGATGTTTTACTTATTGGGTGTTATTTCCAACCCAGCCTTTATTCCTTTTCAAATTATTCCTAAATGGATGTATTGCCTCTTCAGAAAAAGTCTGGTTTAGTTTTTTTATTGTTAGAAAAGGATCCCAGAGGCATTCTGGCTTAGTCAAATATATATATATTGGATTTCTTTTCAATTTTTACACTGGCAAAGAACTAAGTTCAGATAAGATTGCTCTTATATGCTTTTTGTCTCTTTTTATCTGGTTTCTATCAACACTCTCTTACATCGAAATAGAAATAATTGTATGTATTTATGAAGAATACCAAGTTATATAGTTGTAATCAGGAAAGTAAATACAACTGCTCTCTCAGGGAGCAATTTCTATCTGTGAGACCTAGGGATATAAGCACAAAAATTGATGCTGTATCTCCAGCATGTTTTTGACACAGAGGTTGCAAGTAGACCGTCCTCTCTCGTTTTCTGTTTTCGAAGGTGTAATACTGATTGCTTACGGGGTAACACTCCCAGGTCTCAGTCCCCAGATAAACATGGGATCCTATTTTCTTTTCATAAACTTCCATGTTTACACCAGCATTGCATACACCTTTGTTTATACCTGCACTCACATCAGCTCTGCAGAGAATCATAATAATATAGGTCCCACTGCAAACAAAGACAGGAAAGAACCAAACAAAGTTCTGAGAAAAAAAGCAGATTAACAATCTCAATATTCTTTCTCAGAATGAAATAAACCCAATAGTAAAAGTACAATACAATAAACAACACTAGCTAAATTTGAGAACATTGTACTATTTTTAAGTGACAACATAGTGCAATACAATTTATTAAATCATACCTTTTAAAATCAAACTCCACCTTGGAGTTAAACTTAACATATCTCCCCCTTGTCAAGAACAATGGACTGGAATAATAGAAGAAATCTACATTATGGAAAAACTGACACATCGTTTGAGACTACAGCAAACACAAATGGAAGAGAAGTGGAAGAAATGGACAATATTCAAGACAAAAGTCAGCGACAAGAAATAAAGAACTAGACAAACTAGATGGAACTAAGGTCAAATAGAGGAACAGCTCCCAAGCCAAAGTTTTGTTATGTTATGTTGATTGTAAAGTGTTCATGTATATTGTATATGTAAGCAAAAATGGAAAAAACTAATAAAAAGTTAAATGATAAAAAAAAAACTTAACATATCTGATAATATTTGATGTTCCAAAATGTGTATGACAACACGGTTACAAGGACATGCGTGTTTTAAACAGTAACATTGATTTCCTGTTAAACTGATCCCATTAACTGCATTAACATCGATGCAGAGTTGCCAGCAGTGTCTTGGTTTTGCATATTGATTGCACAAGGTCAGTTTTCACTGTATACACCGGATACTTGCAATATGTATGAAGTATCATTGCGCATGGAATTGTGCCATATGTTATGCAGGGATCTGGTTAATGGTATTCCGTGGGATTAAAGCAATTTGGATGACCGGTGTCTGCAAACAGAGATAAAGGGGTGCACCATACTGTTTTTCTAATTTAGACAGAACAAATCTCAAGCCCAAGAAAACACGCTGCCACATAATGCTCGGTTTCTTCTGAACGTCTCAAACTGTGTTTATTGGAAAATATGAGCGGAAAAAAGAAAAGAAAATCTGTGTGCTTTGGTTTCCCATCCCTACGCTGTTAAAAATAATGCGGTGAACGCATAACAATCCTTATCAAACGGTTTGACACACTGTCAGTTCTGTGCAGTAAATGGATACAAACAAAACGGAACCCTGTGTAAATAACACGGGGGGTGATATGAAAGACTGCATTGCTGTTAGCTGTGTTGGTGCCCTTGGTGACATAAATGTAAGATTTGGATGGTGAGGGGGGGGGTCGGGGGACTCAATCCAAGAGCAGGAGGAACATGTCAGGGACAGGCAAATGGATCCCCTGTGTTGGAACCAAACTCCAACACAATGCGGGTTATCGATTAAACGTTCCTTTAAAAGGCCAGTTTAGAAGAAGGGCACATCAAGG
>CAJRST010022223.1:2507608-2545768 GCA_907169785.1 Menidia menidia | reverse complement strand
CTCCATCAATTTTAAACACTCCCCTGAAAATTTGAAGTAACAAGAGCTGTCAAAGAAAGCACTGAGGTATTGTGAGATGATATTAGAGTAATGGATAATATTGCCACCCCACCTCCCTTGTTTCTTTTTTTTTTTAGGAACCAAATAATTATCTCCCTTTGGAAATCATTACAGGGTCAGAAGAGCACATCACCTGCTGGCGCTATTAAATATCTGAAAGTATGAGAGCGTATGACATTTTCACTTGTGAAAATAAATGTAAGAACCCACCATTCGTTTGAGTAAGGACTGCACTTATTTCCCAGCCATTCAGTCACAACGCAGAGATTTTAAATACGCTGAAATTTGAGATTTCAGATAGATTTCTGTCAAGGTTATATTAAAACATAGAGAGATGCATCACTTTAAAAAGCCTTCTTATGAAACCTAAGCACATCCGGAAAAAAGTAATTTCATTGTGTATTCTTCGAGGCAAATCCTTCATCAAGGACAATATGACAATTCTCAGGAGGGAGGGAAAATGTTGAGTCACCATGGCAACATGCAGAGGCATGAAGTCATCACACAATACAGTCAACTGCTTTATTTGATTAATATGTTGTTAGAAAGAAAGACACCCTAGTGTCTTCACTAGTTTCCTTCCCTATGAATAATTAATACAGAATTGTTTCACTCATCAAACATGTTGAGATATTTCTTTTGAATGCATATAAAAGAAAATGAAGAAAAAACTAAACTAATGGGCTAAAATGTCAACTCAGGATTTGGCTTGATCTAACAAACCACTCGAAAAGAAGCAGTAGAAAAGGGCCATAGCTGAAAAGAAAATGTCAAATCTGTTTGGCTTTTCTCTTTTCTAAGAGAAGTCTGGAAGCTGCTTTCAATGGGAGGCGCTCCACTTGACACCTTTACCACAACGTGGTTCATGGATAATTCTGAACCTGTCTAGTGAAGATTTATCTGGGGGTTCTAGAATAAACTTAAATCTAATCACCATCCCCCTTGCAGCTTTTCTTTCACATTGGCAAGATAGGAAGAGTATGAATTGGAGGGAAAAGAAGAGTCTTCACAATTCCCTCATGTTTTTAAGCTATTGCAGTATCAGTAAAAAAAAAGCTGGAATAAATACGGCGTGCTATTAAGCGTGCATGGTTTTGGATTTTTGTAAATTAAGCGGAAAAGCGTGGGTCCCACGCCACTGTCAAAAGTGTCCTCCATCTCTTCCGACACATACAAAAATGCACAAAGGTGCTACTGATGGGTATTTTTGCAAGGATTGAAATGTCTGAAATGTCACAGCGGCCATTCTGTTATTGCATGATTTGACAAAGAGGGATGGCACTAATTTCTCATTCTTGTCAGCATCAGACCAGGTCCACTCAGAAGTTAAAGGTCACATAGCCGGTCAACATTTGACTTATAATAACCATGAGCTGAGTGCGTGATAGATAAAGCTAAGTGCCCCACACTGTAAGAAAAAACGGCTTGTTTGTACGTAAATAAAATGGCAGCAGTGGTTTTTAAGAATATATCATCTGGTGATAAAAAAAAAATAATTTTTTATCTGAATTTAGAAATAAAAATACAATCTTATGATTGGAAAAATAAAAAAATGTCTATGAAATAGACCTAACATTGACTAAGCCATTCACAATCATGGAGTTGTAAAAAAAGAAAAAGAAAATCCCACACTATGTGTCATGTCCTGATGTAGTCAGCAAATATCAGTAGTTTCTTATAGCCTAGACATATGCTAAGGAACAATAGGTGCACTGATACTGGACGGGTATCCAAAAATGTTTATAAATTGCCCCTTTGTGGCTATTGGGATGAAAGCTGACTAAGATGGTAGGACTAGTGTGTAAGAGAACACAATCAGAACTGACCAATCATTTGTCTTGAGGAATACAAAGAAAGTATGTTCTCTATTCTATAAAAAATATCAGCATCAAAGCCTTCTGAGAAAGGCAAAGGGCTTAGATACTGTATAGTGTGAATGTGAGTTTTCATACGTAAAAATACACATGGGATTGACACTAAAAGGACGAGTCTAAAATTGCTCTCCAGACAATAGGACTTTTATGGTAAAAGGGTATAGTACTGTGGTTGGCTTTGTCGTCACCTCACAGCAACACAGTTCCCAGATTTGTGCAGTTTGCCATTGGCCCATGTTACATGGGTTCTTTCTGGTTACTCAGGCTTTGCCACACATTAAAAAAAACATGCATGGTTGACCGGGATATACTCCAGATGATATATTCATAAAAACAAGCCGATGAACATCGTCGCATGTTTTTTTGTGAAATCTCCCGCCCAGCATTGAACTCAGAAGCATTGTAGCTGTAAGCTTAAATCAAATCTAAATTCACCAATTTTATTTAGGATTACAGTTTAGTTTGCTACTCGTATAAGATTATTCCAAGGCTATTTATTCCTGTTTGTCTCATGAGTGTGCATGCTATTATGCCCCAAGCTGTCCATTTGTGCTACAAACAAACTTCCTCCCTTTGTCTGAAACAGTTTTTCAAGTGCGCTAGTACCTTTATATGAAAGTTGGGCTTTATTCCCCACCACAGGGTTAAAGTTGCACCACCAACATTATAAAGCTATCACACAGGATGTTTTGCAGGACAACTTCCTTTGACGTGATTTTTAGTGTGGGCTACTTGGTACGATACAATCAAAGTAAATACAACCTTTCTTTTCCTCATTTCTTTGCATGTGTGCTACCCCGTAAAGCAGAGACCAATGAGTTCTAGTTGACATACAATATGAGGAAAGGCTTTCAGAATACATATGCAGTTTATTGTTTGCCTGTTTGCTTCTGTGCCCATAAAAAATGGATTCCTCTGGAGTATCTAACATGGTCCCCAGAGAACATCTGAAGAATGTGGAAGGAAGCTCTAAATATCCTTCATCACAAATCCCAGGAAGCAGAAACACCATGACTCTGTAACAAAGACATCTGGGAGAACGGGAGGTTATCCGGTCAAATTCTGCTTCAACCTTGACCTACTTGGTCTCAAAGACGGCCATTTGCTCTCGGCAGCTAGTCTCACTATAAAAATAATTTAAAAAATCCCGAACTGGTTAAAACACTTCTAAATGACGGACAGTGGGTTTGTTTAACGCCAATGAATATATCAGAAACTCTAATCCAATTTATCTAGTCCATCATGTCTTGATAACACAATACAAAAGCAGATGAATATGAAAATAGCACCTTGCCAAACCAATCATTTGGCTGGAATGGAATTCTAGTCACATCATGTCAGCTTGACATGCACAATAGAGCATGGGCCTGGCAGCGGCTAAGGACAGCGCTCATGGTTGAGCTACTGTGGCCTCGGACAATACTATGTATGTCAGCGGGAACAGGATAAAAGAGAAATTCATGGCAGAACATTCAAATCAAGCCGCCACAGCACTGAAGAAGACACTTAAAAATATGAAAGACCGTGAAAAGACATGATCTCAATAAGCAAGACAGAAAATGTCATATCTAATAATTTGATTTAAGTGTTTGTACAACTATTTGATTGTGAACATTTTTCTAACATAACACTCTTACGGCTTTAAAGGAATATGAAAATACACACGTGCAAAGTCCCAAATCTGAATCATAAATCAGCTTCACTTCCCATGATAAACTTTCATGACATTTACCAAATGTTATGCCTTAGACCTCAGAGGATGACTAACACTGTCTGGAGTTCTCTATAAGTCTTCTTACATTTTTTAAAAATGATTCGTTAAGTGGCTCTGAAGAAAAATGTCAGATTTGTTTGTGTGTTCATTGACAAAGAAATAGTTTATATCTGTTTTTAAATTGATGATATTTCATTAACTTGGAAGGAAGTATCGGCTGTTCCTAATTTGAATGGACTCATATAAGGTCATGGGAGTGGGGCGTGTGCACATCCAGGAAGAAAAGAAGATGCCTAGAGTGCACTTGATTATGGTACGAGTGCATGTGTGTGCTTGATAAAAGAAAAACCTCCCGGTAAGTCTGGTTAGTGATGTTCTTAACCAGGCCGAGACGTATCCTCTATCTCTTCATAAGACAAATGGTAATAGAAAGCCACTGTTGTAGAAAAATGTAATTATGAAAAGATATGTGCCAATGAGCCATGCATCACCAAGTGCTCCTTATTGGAGGTGCGTGCCCACAAAGCTTTTCCTGTAGGATGGAGTCATGTGCTCCATAAAAGAGGGAGGTCACGTGTATATGGTGGCTCTAAAAACCACAAATGAGTTTTACATTTATGAATAGTTGTTGCTTACAGTTGAGGTAGAGCAATGGATGTGGAAAGAGGGCTTTAATGGTCACATGTGCAGTGTGCACCGACTTTGTCAGGAAGACCATCTGGGATTAAAATTATCTAATTTATCAATTTGCACTGATGTCTTGCATCCATAAAATCTGTGGAAAAAGAGTGCCTTGTTATGTATGTAAACATGGTTTGATTTGTGTGTTTTAGAATAACAAGATGCTATTTTGATTCAAGAAATTTGTTGTTGTGCTTTACACAAATGCACAACAGAAAGAAAAACATACAGTAAATGCCTATTTTTTTTCTCAAATCCAAGATGAGAAGACATTTGTGAATGCCGCAATCTTCACAAAAAGTTTACGACTGGCACTTGAGATCAGATATTTTGCGAGGAGCTGTTGGTGAATGAGGCCAACTGCCCCTAACACAAGGTCACACTGCACTTTGCCAAGGCTTACAGTCAGTGTCATCCGAAAATCTGCCAGAAGATGTTGGAACACCACTACAGACGATAACCACTGCGGTTATCACAAAGACCGATACTTTTGATACACACCATAGAATTGGTGATCCTTGAGATCTTATACTAAAAGATAAACAACACAGATTGAAGCCAAGATTGAACCAAGAAAAAGTGCATAGAAGAGAGAAACACAGAAGAAATACAGCAAATTCTGCATGTGCGGCACTTGAAACTACAGAAGTTAGCATAACAGACAGCAGCAAAAATATAGCATGATATATCACAATGGATAGTTTTCTAGAGAAAGAAAAAAAATTCAACCAACTGTTTCATGACATTCAGAATACCAGATAAAAAAACTGTTACCCCAAGATCTTACCCCAAGTTGACCGTGAAATACAATGTTCAAATAAAAAAGAAATCCCTGATACAAATAGTCTGATCTTATTTTAAATGTCATCATGTCCACCTGATTATTCTTACATTCCATTTGTGCGGTGTAACACAGACTTTCATTCCCTCTCCTCAAATAAACACAAGTAGTGACTATTTGCATGCAGCTTATAACCCTGAAACAGCAGTTTGGAGTTATGAAAAGTCTCAATATTCTGAAGTATGCAGTTAAATGGAATCTCTGCAGTCACATCCCTTTGATACATCCAAAAGCTGAGCAGAGCTGAGCCACTGAGACAGGAAGAAGAGCACCTTAAAAATGAATGAACTTGAAAATAGGAAGGTTAACATGATTTATGCCAAAAAGTAAGAGGGGGGGGGGGCTCATTGAAATAATGAGGAGCGCTCTCGGAATTCATTTGTTCAGTGCGGCATTCAGCAGGGTGGAATGCCATTCGTCTTCATCAGTCATCATCTGTCTATTGTCTTCCAATCTGTGAATGACGGCGGAGCCGCTGCTGTTTGTACGCTTCTAATTTCGCTTGCCACATTAAGGGTCGACACACACATAGCAATGTTCTTTTAAATAGAATCCCAATAAGCTTGCTGGCAGAGCGATTTTTACAGAGGAAGCACAGAGCCATGCTCAGTGGTGAGGAAATAGTTTTCACTGCTTGGGACTTTGAAGGGACAATTCCTACATCTTATCCACATTTCTGCACAGCCATGGAAGAAAAAAAGGCAACCGTGGCATGTGACATGTCCCTATACATTCAACCTATACTTTAAACAGCGCACATACAGAAAAAGAAGAAAAAAAAATTGCTGAACAAGCTAAACAGGTATTGCCGAATATCATTCTGTTCCACATGGGTACATTTATACCAATCGACTCCTGGGGGGGATGACTGGTGTAACCGCAGGCTTTTACTGTTCATTGAGCATTGGCGCAAAGCCGCAGTATGCACTTTGTCCAAATGTTATTTTCCATCTAATGTTAGTATTCATCAATGCCCGACACCAAAAAATGGCATATAAAAGAGCACCGCAGAATGAAGCCACTGTTAAAAGAAAAGAACAAAAGAAGAAGGCATATGAAAGGGAATGCAAGGTGTGTGTGTGCAGCACTGTCAGTTATTTATGAATTCAAATCAGAAATGTTGAAACGTACACCTTGATAGATGCCATTTGGCTGGTCGCCATGGTTGCATTAGTATGGTATTAGCATGCACCTCTGGAGGGTCATGTCTGGGATGATCCCCCTTTACCAGACACATTGCTATACAATCCCGCTCATGTCTTGATGCAGATCATTTGAATGTAAACATTTCAAAGTTGCTTTGTGGAGATGCTTGAAGGTACCAGTTCATGAACACTTTTATGTATAAGATTGCACATTCATGACTGATCCAACACTTGTTCTTACGTTTCTACTTTCCTTCCACTTTGTATTCCTTAAACTTGAATATCAAGTGTTTGCCATTTCATTTAAAATGTTCCAGATTGCAAAATTGTACTGTATATCCGTGTGTTGTCATGTCACCCTACGGCATGGCATATGTTGAGATTGGGCTGCCATTAGGAAAATTTCCTTACTAAGGAGGCCAAAGGCATCCCAGCTGTTAATTAAGGAAAATTAATTGTCTAAAAAGGCAAATGACAAAATATAGCAAATGCTATATTGTTAATAATTTATTAGGAGTAAAAAAACAAAAAAGAGACTAAGACTTGACATTTTCAGTTCACATTCACGTCTCATTTGACCACACATCACACGTCAAAATGACCTTCCTTCGGTCCCAAGCGCAGACATTTTCTGCCCAGCACCGTAACAAGATAGCCTCTGCATCGCACACTCGACACTTTTGGAACACTGGCGAGTTGCCATTTCTCTCAAGTCAACCATTTAACAAACCTGCCAATCACACCTCAAATGCCCAGGAGGCTACTGGGGGTTCTGATGACATGTATTTCAAGTATGGGTTGTCCAGTGATAAAACTAATCCCCTTCTAAGTCAGATTTTGATAACTCGTGCTTACGCATAATCTTTTTACGACCTAATTAACCACTGAAACCAGCTCAAATGGTTTGAATGGGATGCTTTGCACAGTAGATTCCCGTGTGTGTCATTTGGTCATAAATGAACACTCAGCTACTAGCAAAACACACGCACCAAACTGGCCAGGCTTGAGATGTGCAAATTTTGTCCCAGTTGCTAAATCAACAATCATCTCTTTGATGATAGATACTCTTATTGTTCCATCCCTGTTTATGATGAAGAAAGTAAAAGCATCTTTTGATTGTAACGCTTTTGAAGGGGAACCGAGAGCATAACATAACTGATTTGAAGTCAGAGGAAATGTTATTTTAAAAGGTAGGTGGCATGAGTCAAAGAGAAACTCGCCACATTTGATTAATTATTTGGTTTATTGAATTATTTGTTGAATAAGTCATTGCACTGTTAACTGTGGCATCGGAGCTGGCGTTCTAAAGGAATTTGCGCTAAAGGAGGAGAACGGCAAAACGCTTCTAAACTCATCCTACTTGTGAAAGTTTAGCGGACTCCCACCACCCCCTGAAGAAGTTACATAATTCGAACAGTGTTAGATTTGATAGGAGCTGCTCTTCCTTGCTCTCAATATGTCTTTCCCAGTTTGGTTGCCCGATACCTCGAACAAACTGAATGGCTTTGGATAGCATCGAATCATCTCCGTAACAGAGAAACAGGACAGTAAAGCTGGAGGCTCTGCAGTGGACGTGCAACATAATTCCATTTGACTCATTAGATTACAGATAAGGGCGATAATGCGTGTTTCCCATTTCTAAAGTTGTTGGCCTGAGACGCTGAATTAAAAATATGGCCGTTTCACATTTCGTGCATTCAGGGTAAAATGAAGTTAATGTATAACTGCTTTTATATTTATAAAGACAATATCAGCGGTTGTTAAAAAGGCATTAGCATTTGAAGTGAAATATGTAGCTGCCAAATTGTGTGATGGCAATATCTTTAATAGTTTTGTACAATTTAGTTACATCCTATGGAGTAATCCATGATCATTGAGTATAGAACTCCATTGGGTGTTTTTTCACCCTAATCATGCATTTTTAACACCTATACAGCTGTAACATAGTTTAACTCTGAACCATTAGTAACACTTATAAGGTAGAAGTATAAGAAAAAAGAAGAACGTAAACACAGGAGAGTAAATTTAGAGAATCTGTTGCTAAGAAGATTTATACTTGCAAAATTTTGTTGGAATGGAGTCAATAGTAGAAGTCGATTTTGTTTAATGACAAAAATGACTGTGTGGAAATATAATCAAAGGCATAACTGGAGTCACAACGCAGTAGAGTTCAGCATAAGCATAAGGTAGATTTAACGCTGTATTTGAGCCCCTTTTATCTTAAATTGGTTTCTATTTTTTGACCGAGGTACATATTTCATCATCTGTCATGAGAGCACATTGAGAAAAGGGACGGAGGGAACTGAACTCTGGCAGATCGTGCAGGAGAACAAATGAACAATATGTGCTTGTTTAGGCGAGCAGAATACCTACGTGAGGCTAATAAGCAATTCAGTAACAAGCTTAAAAACAGCATTTATGACTTTAAGTGCTTCCCTTCAATGTGAATTTAATAAAGTGGTTGATTAATTAAAAGCAGAAACATCATCAGTGATTCTTCCTTCTTTCTTGCTCTTCTGTTTCTATAGTTAAGTGATTGCCATCTCCAGAAGAACCCACCAATTAAGTTAAGCAACTCATTCTTAGATAATTAAAAGAAAACAATAATTAATTTGGATATAGTTCCACTATCTGACACACCTGTAGTCACCAATCTTTGTTACGGTTGTACACAGACTTTCTACATGTTCCCTGTTCTTTTAGAATTGTTGGCTTCTGCATGCCTCTCTTAACACTAAACTAATTTAAAGTCAGTGTCTGCTTAACTCAAATTTATTTTCATGAGCCTCCATATTAATTGGTGAGATTAATTTGAAAAAAAAAGTAACTAAAAGAAAGTAAGTAAGAATGAAAGTGAACAATGATCTACCAACTCAAGTACTATATATATATACATACAGAAAGTCTTTGGACCCTACACATTTTTGTGAGATTATCAGATGATAAATACACAAAAACCGCAAACTCTCATCAGAATCAGAAAGCTTTTATCGTCATTGACCAATGTCCCGGAACAGATCCGAATCAAATCATGGCTCAAAATAATCTGAATGGAATTCAGTAATATTTGAGGATTATATTGCCCACAAGGAGAAAGACAAAGGCATGCGTAACATACATCAGCATGGGCCATTTCCCCACCCCTGACACATACATCGCTTTCTTCAGGCTTCTGTGGCAAACCCCTTTAAAAGTGTGAGGTTGAACATGAAATTGAGCTTAGCTTGCAGTTTTCCAAGCCCCTTGGTGCACTCAGGTCATTGTGTTTCTGTCCTTTCATGTGAGGGAGTTCTGTCCAGTGTCAGATTATGGATGGTTACACACACAACATGTTAAGTATTTGCCGTTCCCCAGGGTCTTCTCTGCACAAGCTCCGAGGTGCTGTATATGTTCGTGCCATTGGGCTGGACATATGGAACAATGACTGGTGAAATGATTCCCTCAAAGCAACACACATGGTTGCATTCACCTCCGGAGAGATGGCCGAGTACAACTTTTATGGACCATTTACGGTGAATGCACAGCTTCGACTGAGTTAGAATAAAGTAGAAAAAATCCTTCGGTTATTCCACATGGGTAAATGTTGTTATTACAGCAGCACAGAGACTAAATACACCCAAATGAATATAAGAATATTAAAATAGGCATATAAACAAATATATACAGGTTTTAAAAACCTATAGAAATAGACAATGAAATAGAAATTAAATTAAATAGAGGTTCCAAGCCTCCTCAAAGGTTGGCGACTTTGACCCTTCTTATGCAGGAAATTTGTGGACCAGCTCAGTTTATTGTAGGGTTTGAAACCCAGGTACTTACACTACTCAAAATTCTCTGTGTCCAATTTCTTGGATTTTCACAGATAATTTTCACGTGGACTTCCTGTTGAAGTTGTCACCATCTCTGTCTTGGAGGTGTTGATGTGAAAGCTTGTCGGTTGTGTTTGAAGTCTGAGGTGTAGGGGTATAAGTGGTTAGGGTTAATGGTTCAGAGAGGGTTTAGAGATGGCTGACAGTGGAGAGGACGGTTACCTGAAGGGCTCTCCGTGATGCAGACACGCAGTCCGGAAGCCCCACATACCGTGGTCTGCTTGTGAGGGGGTTGATGGTCCGTGCAGCCAGCTGACAGTCCACCACAGCTCCTCTGGGTTTTTTTCTCCCACCAGATTTGGTTGAATGATATTTAACGCACTGGAAAAGTGAAAAAAAAACAACATGGCCCTCGCAGTGCTCCCTGGGGGGCCTCAGGCAGGAGGCGGATTACGACGCCGCGCACCCCAATTCCGCCAACTTCTCCCTGTGTCTGTCCATGCTTTTTAAATCCTTCTGGACTCTTGTTGTTGTTGTTGAATAAACACCGTAACCGTAAGGGTTATCTGCTCAAAAGCTGCATATGTAGAAGAGGAGAAAAACAGCAGATGCGCATCTGTGACAATGCTTAATGTATGGCTGATTATGATAATGCATGTAATTCTTATGATATAGATTATTCTAGTTTGTTTTCACGTTAGCGTTTGCCATGTTGCAGATGTTCTCTCGTGTTGCTCATTTCACTTGCACATTTTTCTTTCAGTAAGCATTCAGCCTCCAGTATTCCGGTATTGTTTTGATTGTTTATGGTAATACGATGATATTGTCATACTCGCTGATAATCCAAGACCGCGTGCTCATTTGACATTGTGCCACTCCGCGTTGAGTCGAGCTTACTTTATACCCGCAGGAGCCAGCTGGGGTGGTTCAGCCGGGGTGGCCTAAAAGGAGAGAAGCAGACAGGCAGAGACCCCGAAGCAGACCAAGGACACGTTGGAGTGGAAGTAGTTATTGAGAAGCAGTAGCCTTAAAGAATCTTATGAATTACATGCAAAAAAAGAGAGAAAAAAGCACATCTTAACCCTTTAAAGCCTGATACAAGAAAAAAACAAAATAGAAAATTACTTTTTTTTGGTTAGAAGTCTTTCTTTAGCCTTTTAACAAAATATGTAAAAAGAAAAAACAGAAATACATTTTTGATATTTATAATTTATTACGATAAGTCAAGATTTTTCGTGTTATCAATTATATTTGATTGTGTACAATAGGATTTTGAGCAAAGTTTTTACCATTAAATTATGCAAAAAGGTGTCCGACGCAAAACATTTCAGAAACCGTATGTATCAGATATGATACATTTGGCATTATAGGGTTAAAAAGCTTTCACTAGTTTGTACATCCCAGGCAAGGATTGTTTTTTTT
Source organism: Menidia menidia (assembly GCA_907169785.1). NCBI lineage: Eukaryota > Metazoa > Chordata > Actinopteri > Atheriniformes > Atherinopsidae > Menidia > Menidia menidia. The sequence continues at coordinate 2,534,222 of CAJRST010022223.1, read as the reverse complement.
ATTAATATTAAAATATCCTAATTGGGAAAACCGTAAGACATAAGGGATCTACATGTGAGAACTCAGACTGTTGAACTGAGACTAGTAAGTGACAGCATTTATTATTGTGAAGGCTTGTTTCTGAAACCTGTCACAGGCATCAGCACTTGCGTGAGTGGAAAATGTCTTCATATTATTGACGAGACTAAGTGGCACTCAATGTTAAACAAATTTTTCAGAGGAAAGAGCATCAAATGTATCAAGTATCAGCCCTTTCTTTGGCATCCAGTTCAGCTGAATGGATAATGAAGATCAAGCACAGGGACACATTAGAATAGTTTAAAAGCAGTGCGTGAAATCCTCTTTATTAGAATATGTTCTGTCATGCCAACTTTGAAAGGGAGTGTGATAAACGTTTCAACTGCGCTTTGTATTTTCAGCCAAACTTGAAATAAAAGGGAGAATTTCATGCCAGTCATATTCATTTAGTCGGCAGACTGTGAAAATCATTACTTTTTCAGGTGGGACTTAATTTGATTTCTCTTCCATTGGAAAGATGGATGATACCTCTTTTTCCATTTTTCCCTTTAGTACACCGAACGAATCTACAGGCAAAGATGTCCTCAGCACTTATTATTATTGTAATACTGTTATTGTAAAAAATAATGCAAATTAAATCCCTACTTGAAATATATGGAATCTATCTGAGGAATTACATCATTTTGTATAAGTAGCATCACAGACATCAGCCAAAGGGAAGTGATGTTAATTTCTTTAAGCGGCACACGGTGTCACAATAAGGACACAGATTGCTAAAGATGCATAAGAAGAAAAATAAATTATGGTTTGTACTGGTGAGACAGGCGTGGAGGCCTGTATTATTTAGATCTCCATGCCTCAGTGTGCAGAGTGCAGGAAGGATCTCAGATGTCAGTCAGTACTTTTCTTTTCTTTTTTTTTGCCCGGGATCAAAGCTGTTTATCAAGGGAGCGCGTAGCTGTAGGGGGCACCTAAGGAGAGGGCAAAGCTTTTGACAACTGTTTTGCCTTTGTCTTTGATAAATGTGTCTCTGATATCCGGGGCGTCTTCCAATTATTAAGAAAAACATGGCAAATATTGCTCTTAACACTTTGGGGATGAGAAGCGGCTCACAGAAAAGCTGACACACTCAGTCTGCTCCTTGCAGCTATTCCGAACTTGTGATTCATTTGTTCACACTGCTGTGTCGGAATCACATATGTGATCCTATAATCCATACTGAAATACTGCAAAACTGCATGTAAAAACACTCAGTTTCCAGTTAATTTAAGACCAAGCCGTAGGTTCTCATTTTAGGTAAATGTATTTTGTTATTAGTACTCCGATGGGTTGGCAAACCAGATGTTCATTTCTGATTTGACAGCTGTAAAAAAATAAACCTTGTGGTCGATCGAAACTGCTGAAGGCTTGTCTTGAGTGAAAATCCCACAGAGCCTTGATATACACCCAAAAAAAAAGCAGTTTTCAGTTAAATCAACAGCCAGCAGCACTGAACTAAGAGAGCTAGTCCTTGTTTCGCAATTGTTTCAGGACTATTTAGCAAGTTAACACTCCACTGAATTTATTTTTGATGTTCCAGGAGTCATGCTGACTTCCTGGAGGGCATTATGAAAAATAACAGCAAATGTACACAATATATTTTATTAATGTTCAGCTTTTCAAACTGAAGATAAATTCAAATGTGTATTGATGGAGGCAAAAAAACTAAACAAAAAATCCCCCCCTGTTGGGATATTATAAGATTTAGAAAAGAAGAAAAAAATACAGTGCAGATCTTCAGCCCCCCTTTCACTTCTTTCTTAAAATGGCTGGCAAACAGAAAATAGCTGAATGGATTTATTGAAAACTGTATATACACCATTCAAAGATAATAAAAAAGGAGTTTGTACACTTCTAAAACTATTGAAACTCAGGTTTTGTGGAGATCACCTTTATTCTTCCACACAGCCTGAAACCTTGTGGTCAAGCTTTAAAATCATCTTTAAAGTTGACAGATTTTTTCCAAATTTTTTATCTTGTTGACATGTTTTGCCATTCTTTACTAATTGCTTCAGCAATGTTCCAGAACTGGCTCCAGGGTAGATTTTTTCCTTCATAAGAATCTTTTGCCATCTTTCCAGTTTCTAGTATTTCAAGTATTTCTGAATCTTGTTTCATGTCAAGAATTTTAGCCTTGTCTCCCTCCTTTGCTTCCTTAGGAATTGGTTCTTGACAGCCACCCTTCCATCAAGATCATTGATAAGGAGGCTTTATTGAGCAGTAGATGGTCAGATGAGGAGAACATGGCATCTCTCAGGTCTTCTATCAGAGTTTTGATGGAGTGGTAGGAAAGTGAGTCTTTGACATAAACTTCTAGCAACTGATACAGTTGAGAGTGTGTGCTTTGCTCAGTTTTGTGTTATGGGTCATCACACCACTGGTTCACCCCATCAGTTTGGTGCTTATGTTGGTTTGAGTGATAGCATTGGTTAGCCTAAAAAAATCACTTTCTCTGAAAGTTAAAGTCAAAGGTGTCCCAAGAAACACTTTCTGAGCCACTTGGACAGTTTAGAGAGGCTGAGGAACTGTTGCTTCAGAAAACTTAATAAGAAGTTTTGAAAGCCTAGCTCATTGAAATTAAAAGATAAAGAAATCAGTGTCAAAATCACATTATGGAATATGGTAAAGATAACAGTCATTAATGTGGAGACACTGGCAGAGACGAGTATACACTGAGACACAACCACGAGTTCTTGATTAAATGAAACAGTGAAAAAAAGTTGAATAAACTAAACTGTAACCTATAAATGTCAATCTCTTTTAGTGACAACACCCCCCCCCTTGCTCCAGGTGTGCCAGCAGAGCTCTCACTCAGAACACCAAGTGGTTCAGAACCACCGCCACATGGTTTGCTACTCACTTTGCCCCAGTTCTTAAATAGTCTTAAGAGGCCTTTTTTAGTTTCCCTCTGTTAGCAGGGGACAAAGGAAAAGGAACATGTAAATTGATCGATTTTTCGAACCATTGGCTGTTGGAAAGCATTTGGCAGTTCTGTTTCTCTCCCAAATCCCACAATGGAATGGAATCCACAAACAAAGAGGAAAATCAATGGAGTTTCTTCGGCAGCTTTCGGAAAAGGTGCTTAGCATCAGAGTGTGCTCGCCTGAGGTGAACATCCCAGAGTGTATTACGGTGTTGCTCCATTGCCCTGTTCACATCCGCAAGCTGTTCTAAAACCATTTGAAGTGAAGCACACAGGGTTTTAACAACTACCAGCACAAGTGTGAATAGCCTCCTAGGGCCCTCTCACTCTATTCAGTCAATGAAATGGTTTCTCCCCTCCGTTGAGCGTCTATATCTTCCAGTGTGAGCCCACTAAGAGGTGTGTGTACGTTAAGGCCAAGCGCTTTGTCCAACACTCCACACGCTGCTGCCGTTCAAGTTGGGAGTCTTCCTTTCCTCACCGGTATGGTGAATACCCTTATACCCCCATCGATTAATCACTGCGAAGTAAAAAAAAAAATTATATCGCAGCAGATGAGAGGGCATTTTTTCCCCCTCTATCCTATTATTATTTCATCTCACCACTGACAGAGACTTCAAACTTTCATTGTCGCCCCGGGTTGAACTGAGATTCAAACATTCTTCCTCTGCGTGATTGAGGAGCCTCATAAACCGCTCACATCTCGGAGACATCCCTCGGTCCTTCGGAAACCCTCTTTTCCGCTGCGGGATTGTGGAGGGTGTAATTCACTTTACGATATCAAATAATCGCCGCTTGTGATTCTTGTCTCCGAGCTAACTTGTCGGGCATGGGTTTATGGCTTTTAAAAGCAGAGGTGAGCGGCGAGAAGGACAGCTCCCAAACTGTGGCCCAAGGGGTGAGGAGGCCCAAAGTGAAGCTTCTTCTTCAGGTCATTGAGCAATAACGAGTGTTATCAAGTGAGTGCCAGAAGACAGGTAATGCTGGTGGAATTTATGAGAGGCCTTGCAGGATGACCCTAAGCATGACCGGCTATTCTTCTTTAGTGACAGGGCTAAGGCTCTAAAAAGACTAATATGGCAGGATTGTGATTGAAAAGCCCCCTGATTTTAGAGGCCATAGCACCAACAAGCATGTCAATGTCCACCGGTTTTTATAAAAATGGTTCCCTTCACGATCCATCTGCTAAGCTTAATACTTGCTTAATGTGAATATAATAACATTTCCATATTTAATAGTCTTTCAATCTGCCTTATTTGAGGCATGATCTAAGAGCCTATGTTCATGATTCTTTTGTTCCTGTCGTATCATGGCGCAAGGGGTACCACAAAAATAGTAAGAAATTAACGAAAAAAGAGAAAAAATTTAGAGAATACTGAAACTGTGGAATAAGCATAAGAATATGTGCATAATGTTTACATGTTAATCATAGACACATGCATAAATCTTTGAATATATGACATTAATACAAACTAAAAGAATCTTTAATTGACTCTTCTCGGAAAGCTGTGAGTCAGTTATTTTGATCTCGAGGTCATGAATTGATTATTCTGTCATCTCTGGATCACAAAGTTCGTTTTCTTTGTGAGAACAAGTTCATTTCTTATGCTTTCTCTTTATCTGTTTTCTTTTCTCAAGATCAAAAACACACAATGACGATAAAAGCTTTTTTTAAAGTGGAGTACGAGCCTATGTGTGCTTCTGTTTGAATGTGGCCGAGGGTATTCTGTAAAGAAATCTGTCTGGATGGTGAACATTTATTTCTCTGCTCCTCCGTCCAACAGCGATCTGCCATGAACATCTACAGATCTGCCAAACGCCTCACATGTTCACAGAGATGATCGCAAAGGCCTGAAAAAGTCAATATCTTCTACAGATATGTACCACATCCACCACTTTATGTTGAAACATCAACGGCTGCTGTTCTCATTTTTCATTGGAACTAAAGTAATAAGCAGTCTGCAAAGTTCCTAAAACAGATCTGACAGTTAGTATTCATTATCAAACTGCTGCTTGCAGCACCATTTAGCTTTTACACTGCTGATGGACCAAACACTGGCACATTATTCATGGTATGACAAAGAATTGAGGGATCCTGTCATGACTGTTTAGGATATCCATTATCTTTTAGCCCCGAGATGATGCATAGCGTAAGTGAGTCATTGAACTGGTGGAATGCATTCAGTTGACTTTAATGTTTCCCTCAAACTATAAGCAACTTCTCAACACAATCAAAGCCCGGCTTTGTTGCTTGTATCTGGTGTTTGTGTCAGGCACAATACAGCTGTTTCTGTCAGAATTCGATAGACGCATTTCCAAGGGGATTACTACATTTCAGCACAATGTACAATAATTAAATGTGAGTCTCCGTATTCAGGCTGTGCAGCAGGCTGATGAGCTAGATTAGTTGTCTCACACCTGGTGGCCTGTATTCTCATTCCCGATGATTAACAGCTGCTGCGCAACACAGGATACATGAGTGACACTTGACTTGCAGATGAGCTCCTCTGCCGGTGTTTGTTCTCTTATCTCAACCAAAGAGGTAACACGAACGGCATACGACTCAGGAGCACGTGAAACACGGTGGTCTTTGCTTCCAGCTCAAACGAATTGCCATATTATGGATCGGCCAGTTGTCTGCGAAGCAAAACCCCCTTAAATTTTAATGAAGTTCTATTTTTAGGAGGGTCTGCCTGTGCATATGCTCTGCAGCACCACTGAATATTTCCTCATACCACAAGGCACAGGAACGTTACTCTGACTGTGGTATAAAGCTCGGGGACAAGGTTGTGAACCTAAAGAATTCTGGATTTGACAATTGTTCTGGCATTTTGGCAACACAGCCTTTATCCTACACATTGTCATGCATTGCAAAATTCCTTTCAGACATCTGGTAATAACAACTAAGTGACTAACAGTTGTGGTCTGCCTATATAATGTCTGTATTAGACCTCGCCCTTGCACAGGGTGTACAGCGCTAAGCTGTAAGCAATGCCAACCTCTCTATCCACTGGGAAGCTGCCAGCCATGAAGCTCCTCTGATGCAGGGAAAGGGAGCAATCCAACTATAAGAGGTGCCCGAGAGTGTCACATCTGCTAATTACAGCAAATAGCATCGTCTGAAATGGGTGTGCGCATAAGTCGACACAACGCTACAGGCACTCACACAGGCACACCTCCTCTAATTCCCCTGCTAATGAAGGCAACATCAGCAATCAAGCCTGTGAAAAACACTTTATCCCCTTCATCTGCTCCACCCCCTTCCTTTAATACCTTTACCAGACACATTTGTTGAACAAATACCAAATGAGCTGTATCTTTTCGGACGGACGGCTCTGAGAAAGGCCCAAATTCTGCTGAAAACTACATACGTGAATTTAATCGCCGACCCGACGGCAGCAGCCAAATGACAAAGCAGGTTTAGTTGTTTATCAAAGCGCAGGGGGCTTTTTTCTGATTTTATTTGGACTTGCTATGTCTGCATCTTTACTGACGTCTGCTCTGACATTATGCTGTCTCAGGGAATGTCTGTTGCCGTGGCAACCTGACAAATGGAGCCGGTGTTGCCCACTGTAGACAAGCGAAGTGATAAGAATGCCAGCGGAAATGGCTGAATTATACATAGTACAAGTTGTTCCGCGATTATGGATTTTATTTAGAAAAAAAAAAACAGAAACAACATAGAGCCTCGGATGGTGGCTCTGACAGCTGGAAACAGCAAGAGCAATCCACATATTGTGGGAAAAGTTTAGAACAATGCCCCTTTGCGTAAAACTGCACAGACAGAATGTTTCATAATTTAGTGCGGTTCGTCAGAGGCAGATAATGAGTCACTACCAAATGACTGTGACCTTTTGGTCTTTCAAACAGCATTAAAAATAATCATGGAAACCTTTGCATGTATTCAAGAATGCTTCCAGAAATCAGCCATTAAAAGACAGACGCTTCACGGTAACATCCATGCTGTCATCCAAAAAAGAATCCAATACAGAAAGTAAACATTAATTTGCAATGCTGCATTTTCTGTTGTTCATAGTTTATTTAATTTAGAGCAAGGGAAAGATGTAAACTGTCCTTTGGTCTTTATCTCTTTTGGGTAATCGTGAACATCGTACCTTGCTTCTTACCTGGCTTGTGGTAAACTATTATTGTAATGGGGGGGGGGCCTTCGATTATTTTTTTCAGCAATGCTAACTATGTGTTACAACATGGCTTCATGCAAAGAAATTTGTGTGATGGAATGATTTAGTTTATAAATATAAAGTCTACAGACTGTTTTGAAAACTTGACTGACAAATGTGACTGTCAAGTTACAAATGTAAATGTGACTGTCAAATTCAATATGGGCAAAGATTTCTCATGAAAATCAAAAAGTGTTTCTGTGTTCAGGATAACTGCACATCATTGTGTTCTGTTTTGGCGCAATTTACTCAGAAATCTGACTTAGTTTTTCTTTTGCAATTTCCACTTTGTGCTATGTGTAGTTTCACAATAATAGATACTAAATGGTCTAAATCTATATAATTCTTTTGACATGTCTTGGCACTTTTCAAATTTATAATATCATACTCGTCCATAAACAGTCGCTTTTTATTGTGAATATATACATTAATAATGCAATAGTTGGCTGTGCCTTTTCTCCTGGGTCCTACCGGGGGGAGCACAAGGTGGATTTGAATGTTTCACCCAAGGAGTGTTGAACCACTTACCCTCCATGGGTAAGGATGACCACTCTAAAGTCAATCATAGTTCCTCCTGAATGGAGTTATTCTTTTCGGACCATTCAATTACACCGCTTCAAAAATGTCATACATCTAATCCTGTGGATTAATATGCTAATTCTATTATATGACTAAACTGAATCCTATGGGTAACATGTGTATATATAATGTGGGTGTGTGTGTATATATATATATATATAATCAGTTAGATTTTTCTCTTTTAATGTGCTGTTTACTGACATTATATAAGCAAATGGTAAGGCTAAAAAAAGTTATTTGGTAATAAAAAAAGACAGCGATAAAAATTGGCTACGTTGTCCATTCGGTCTGGTCTTTTCTCTGAAAAGGTGCCCCCGCTTAACTAAATCTGTGAGGCGGCAAGGACACGCTGACCCAGGCAGGTCAATAATTCACCTCTCCAGCTGTTATGGTGTAACACACACCCATGGCTGGACCAGTACTTACAGCTACACATTGGGTGGGTCATGCACGAATAAGAAACACAGGTTCTGACATACAAAGCATTGGAGATGTCTGCATCGATGTGCAAATCTATCCAGATATAATCGATTGTAGATCTTCACATGTTAGTGTGTTGAACTTGGCATTGTGCGGAGACACTTCAGTCATCTGCTGATTCTCAGTATTAGTTTTTTAGATGCTGTTAGATGCTATAGATTCAATGAAAAGAGGCTACAGAATGTAAGTATTTAATGCTATTTTAGTTGGTTTGTTATTTAAGATAAAACACAATGGGGCATGCAAAGGTAATGCAGTTTTGGTGTATTAAAAGCTAGCTAAGTTATCTTCAAGTCCAAAGTTGTTCTTTTTATAGTTTTAAATTGAGATTGCCCTTATAAACATTCACAATAGTTTTATATTTTTGTTCTTTATTTTACTCAAACTCTCATGATATCATCTATTAAAAAAAACCTAACCCATTTCTGAAAAAGTGATGGGGGTATTGATCATGTTTTGGGGGTTTAGATTTTAAATCCTGAGATCTGCAACACCGTGTTTGTCCTTTTAAAAGAGAATATCTCATGACCCCAGTTTACATACTCAAATCTGAAATATCCATTGGAAAACATTTATATAAGTAATGATACCGCCATATTGTGCGTCCATGAGGTAAAATGAATGAGCTACAGAAATGCGCAAACACCTCCATGGATTATCTGTAAACACTTTGTCAGGTTTGTCAGGCATCAAGTAGACTTTCAGACGTATAAACCTGAGGGGATTTCTGAAGAAAAGCATTACTAAAGAGAAAGTTGCAAGCAAAAAACATTTAATTTGAATGGTATTTATTCACCACATCTCTCCCTGTATTGTTTCTTCATTTTAAGTCGCAGTGTTATTTATTCCAAGGACAAAGAGCAGACAACAGGAAATGGGATTTTCAAGTGTATCAAATAAACACTGACTGATGAATCAGCAGTGAATCGAATTGAAAACTATTGAATCACATCTTGAATGCATTAAAGTGCTTACCACCTGTATTTTTTTTATTACTTTGTATTATATGTCATTGTTCATGCTGCGCACGTTGTGAACTTTAGCTGTCTTTATCTTTAAACAAACTTGTTTTCCCGAACTGCCAGAGTTAGCAGCGAAGGCAGAGGCCCTTTTTTTATTTTTTTTAAGAAAGCAGTCAAAAGCATCCAAAAGAAAAACAAAAACTTTAACTTGTCATCAGCGGGGAGATTCCAACAATCCAACCTGACATTTGAGAAGACATCTCAAGTGCAGCAGACTGCATGTGAGACGTCAGGTAGAGTCTCAAGTCTCGTTGCACCAACAGCTCCCATCACGTCAAGGCTGACTCCACTCTGAAGCCTTTTTGAACCTCTGGCAGCCTGTGCGATATGAAATGCTCTTCTCTCCCCATCGAAAAAACTTTTGTCATGCTTCACAAAGTGGCCAATTTCTTCTGGAGGTTTGTCTTTTTATAGGCCACAAAGAGATGTTGGGAAATGTTCCTTTAATTTCTGAAGTATGGGCAGCTTCCCTCTTTACTATGCATACCTGACATGTTTTTGTTATCATAACTTCATATCTTTACATTGGAACACTTCAAATGAATAAATAAGAAGGAAAACGATTTATTTGCATGTTTTCTTTTCCGTTGCTCTGTTAAAGATTTTAAACACTGTTGGCACAACTTAAATATGTGAACAGCTTGGTAAATTATCCACCGACTTGCAAACTGAAATTTTAAGTCTGCGGAGATTTGGATGACAAAAAAGTTTATTTTGTTACATTGGCCCTGTATTCCAGTAGTCAACTTAAGATAGTCCAGAAAGTATAGCTTAAATTCAAGTGTTATGTCTGAAAAATAAAAATGGCATAAAGCTTGCCAGCAGAAAATATTCATCCCTTACAACATACCTAATGATGAATTAAGTCAGAACGATAATATTCAAATAATATTACAATATATGGATTTATTATTTAACTCTAGCTGCCATACAAGGACCTTTTCAATATACATTTTTACTTTACTTGATGTGTAAATTTAGTAAATCCATTTTGAATAAGATCCTTTAGTTGTGTAAAGATAACAAGGCGTTTTGCAAAAACTTGCTGTTGCATTGAGTGGTGTTTTTATGTGAGTTGTTGGAAATTACTGCTATTAATTATATTAGATTACAGGCAATAGAAATTGGAAGTTAATTACAGAAACCCAACAATTCCCACCATGAGCAAGCACTAGGCGACACAGGCAAGGAAAAACTTCCTTTTAACAGGCAGAAACCTCGAGCAGAACCATGGCTCCATGTTTGGTTTAAGTCAGTGCTACCTGGCTGAAAGGTCTCCACCACTAAAGCTAGGTGAAAACAACGTATACAGGTCATAAACTGAATGTCCAAATAAAGGCAAATAGACATTATTGCCCCTCTACAGACTGAACAACAGATATCCTCTTAGCCATATATCTGCAATGTTTTTTTTGTTTAGTTTTTTTGCATAATACCAGTTCCTGTCCATCTCATTCCATCAGCCAGATGTGGACTTTGCCTCTCCAGCTGTAGGCATGGCTCAAGTAAAGGGGGTCACACTCCACCGAGCGCCGTAGCTTCCCCCCACTCCCCCAACGCGCCACTCCTCTCCTGCTAATGATGAACATCATAAATCACTCTGCACAGTTTTCTCCCACTGCCAGCAGCGAGGACCACAGCACCTCGCTGACCTTAAGCACTCGGCACCAACAGGGAGCTGTTGTGTGCTTAGAATTGTGTTTTGGGGTTACAATCATTTCTGTCTGCCCGTTGGCTGGGAAGGATTGGGGATGATAGAATTTATCCATTTCCATTTATCTAGTGTGGTAACACAGAGCAAATAATCACAAAGGAACAGAGCAGTTTTATCAAGCCATATCCGCCGTTTGGCTTTTCAACCTCAACATCTAGCCAGGGCATGAATAAAAACTTTGATTTTGCACTTTGAATCATTAAAAAAAAATTGAAATGTTTATCTTGAAAAGTGAGAAAAAGCACAAAATTATTCCACACATTAAATCATTAAAACACAACATACACCAAGAAATTGGTTTAAAAAAGCTTATAAAACAGCACATGTATCCCAGAATAGATGCTATGGTAGAATATAACTGCCATCAGATAAGTCAATGCTCAGAACAACCTTGTAGAAATACAGTGTCAATGATGAAAGAAGAGTGCTGCAATAACGGCTATCTTTATTTGTCACAGAGCTTGGTTATTTTTGTGATATGTCTTTCGCTTCCTGTGAAGAACATCCTGTATCTGATAGGGCTTCTTATCCAGTCATCATGCTAAATCTGGTCTCAGCAGTAGCCCCCTGCCATAATTGCGACGTGAAGAAATGAAATGGTACAATAACTCTTATTCAGTCTTGGTTAATTGATGCCATAAATTTTTCTGACTTTCATTTCACGGCCAGTTGAAATACTTGAAGTTCGTTCGAAAGTATCTCTGAATTTTAAGGCCCCCTCCTACTTGTGACATATTGATTTTAGATCTTTTGTAATACAACATTTGCATTTAGGAAACACTACATTTAATTAGGAGCCTATAAATGGCACGTTTGTTCCATAGACCATATTACTGGATCTGTTTCTTATCCAGGAAAAAAATATTTTCTGTGTCTTATAATATGGATGTACGAGGCATTTAAACAATTGTACAAGTCTGGCTAGTTTCCAGTGCACTTTTTAGCTGAAAAGTGGCCATTGTAGCTGTAATTGGTCGTTTTAAACCAATGTATACATGGGTTCTCTGTACTTCCTACTACCACTCAAAAACAGAGATGTTAATTGGAAAATCTAAATTGGCTGTCTGTCTTGTTGGCAACTGCATTTTGGATTTGCTTGGTCATATGTTTTTAATTATTTAAAAACCTAGCAAAGACCAGATAACTTTTAAAATGATATCCTTATATTAATAAGCTTATAGTTACAGTATAAGAGGGTGTACTTAATTTTATCATGACATTACCTTGATTGTTTTCTGAGGAACGTAACGACTTTATATGACAAAATCAGGCAAAAAACAAAAAAATCAGCACAGAATATAAACTTGTTTAGGTTTAAACTTTTCAACTTTGCTTTTTTGTTTAATTCTAAAACTGTATTGTATCCACTTTCAAGGTCTTTCTTTTACTTTTTCATGTTTCATTTATAAAACTTGCCCTAAATCAACCTGAACATTCCATCCAAACTAAAAGAAAGCACCCATCTTCCCTCATGACAGAGGAAGAACACTTCGAATTACAAATCAGCTCCTCTTGCATCTTTTTTTGAACTAATGTTCAAAGTGTAATATGAGCAAGCATAATATCATTTCCATCTTTTTAGGTTTGACATCACAAGATGTAGTGCATCAGCAATTCACCCCCTTTACAAAATGTGTCACTCAGGTATAAACTTTGGGAAACATTAAAAGGTAACATCAACCAAAACCACAGCTCTTATGACACTCCAAGCCCTTTAGCTTTAAATATTGATGTAAATATCCACTTTGACAGTATCTGTCAGCGATGACAAGCCAGCCATTTGCCCGACACATAAAAGAGTAATAATGCACTGGTAGTCTTGCTATCTGGTTCACAGAATTAGCCAGAATTTTGCTGTCCAAGCAGTAATGCAGTGGATTTCCTGTCTTACTTTGTAACCAATACCGGCACTCTTTCTGATAAGGTTAATTTAGCACAAGATAGAGATCTTAAAAGATAGAAAGAAAAAAAAAAGAAAGTGATCCATGCTACCGATCATCAAGGCAGGAGGCTGCGAACACATTTAAATCTCTGCACCGTTCAAAAAAGTCGGGTTGGAAAACGAACAAAGAAAAGCCTCGGAGACGTGTAAATATTTGAAGTCAGGACACAACAGTTTAAACAGAATTGCATATGAAAAGAGTTTTTTTTTCTTTTCTTTATTTCAAAGAATTATAAATGAGCCAAACTTAGATAATGTGGACCTCAAGAAGCTAAATTCGAGTGTGCTAACAGAGGTCTGTTTTGTACATTTTCAGTTCAGCACTGATGTTTTCATCCCTTCATCTGCTACTCCTGCTCACATATGGTTACACATAAAGTCATAACCACTTTCAGGTAAAATTGACTGACTTTGTAATACATAAATTGAGTAAGGATGTTCTAATAAAATTTTGATAAAATTTTTTCATTGTGATTAAAAAATATGACATTTTGCAGATATATACATATATAAAAAAGTCAAAAGACAAAGATAGAATGGGGTTATGCAGGATTGGTCCTTCAGGGCCACTGTCCTGCAGGTTTTATATGTTATCCTGCTTCAACACATCTGATTCTGATCAAATTTATTTTTTCAAAAGCTCTGCAACAAGCAGAAAAAATGGAGCAATGTTTTCAAACTGTTGTGTTAATATAGGGGATATTCTAAAATTACAGACAGCTACCCCTCCTGGACCGACAGTAGTCACCCCTGGGTTAAGGTCAGCCAGTTTTTACTTATATGGTCGTAAAGACACAAAAGAATGAGGCTGATGTACAGTCAGAGCTTCCATCCATCCAATTTTTTAAACTCATACACGTCATGAGCACCAAAGTTTTAACAAGATCCCCAGACCTCCCTGTCTCCACTTCTCCTCCACTTATCCGAAGTTCAGGATGTTTCCCATCACTTTGAAGTATCAAGGATTAAAAAGTTGAAAGGTTTATTTCAACAGGGTTCTCAAAAAAGAGCTAAATGATTTGCAGGGCTTCGTACTTTTCGTACATTTTTTCCCCCCCAGTGGATAAATTGACTGTGAAGGAAGCAAAACTTTTTTTTTTAAATTCTGGCCATTTGTGAGATTCTGCAGGACAACTTTTTAAGTATGGTACTGACATTAATCTTTAACAAATCTGGAGCATCTACATGATGACATCTCCGACAAATCCATAGATGTTCTTTTAGCTAACACATCCAAGAGGAGCACACAAGGCAAAGGTGCCTGAAAATGGAACTAAAGGTTATATCGGACTCTGCTGGATCTTTTTTTTGTATTTTCTGCCTTACTTGTGACTGTTAAGCAACTACCTGCGATTGAGAGTGACTAGCAAGAAAGATAAATGGAGAGTAGCTTTCTCACAGGTCTGAAATCTTAGTCTGTGTTCAGTTGTGAAGGACTGTACCTTTAATTTGACTGCTGATTTAAATTAATTGTATAAACAGTCTCCATCACAGGCATGAGGAACAACTTACATAGTTAAATTGGTCACCTTTATTCCATTTCTCGGGAAGCCAGTGCTTCAGTTGCCATGTACAATATTTTGAATTTGAATAAAACAGTAAGCAATTACTCACCATGTGAAGGTATAGGTGTTTTGATGTTCTCAACGAATGATATCGCCTCTCTCTGTTTTTCATGTCCTGTTTTCTTCTTAGTTTACACTTGCAAGGTTGGCAGCTCAGGTATAATAATGTACACAGATGTGCCTTTCCAACCTCTGGCTTACTCTCTACAGGAAAACCCAAAGATATGGACACAGTTTGAACCACTTTTAGCTTGGATGCGGAGATTTGTAAAGTTCTTAATAAGCTGCATTTCAGATTCCATTTTCTTGGGTGAAAGATTCAGCTGTTAAACTTCTAATTTGACAGATACATAATTGTTGTCACATCCCTTCCGTAAACCATGCGTGAGCTGGAAGTCCATGAAACAGCATGGAAACATCACTGAAGTGGAAGACACAGTGCTTCTTTGATTTTCACTCACTGAAAGTCCTGGCTAAATCAATTCTGTTTTCAGCTTTTTTATGATGCTCCAAACCATAAGAAAATTTTAAATTTAGTAGATTCAGTCAATTCATGGGCACTATCGTCTATATTTGAATGAATTATGTCCTATGTTAACTAATGTTAAGGTTTTCATGGTTATCAGACACCTTGTTTCTCAAAGGCAAACTGGCACGAAATAAGATGGGACAAAACTTGTCCCATAAAACCTAAATAAATGTAGGTTTAAATTTAGTTTTAAATACTCACACTGTCCTCCACACGCAAAATTTACTTGATAGCCCATTCTTCCTAATTTTGTGTATCTTAGGTTTGACAAATAGCTACCATGAAATGAGAACAAGAATGGATTTTTCATGGAATTCAGTTCTCAAATAATTCTGTTCACCAATGGTTCCTCATAAAGTGTGCACATTTGCAAACTGACATTTTACATTTTTGAGGTTTGGGGCTAAAGATGTTTTGATTAGATATTCGAGTTGTTTTTTCTGTCCAAACAGAAAAGTAATCCTGAAGAATTTAATTTCCCAGAAAACGACTGCTGATTACTGATGACACGGTTTGGCTGGTTGTATAAGCCTGCCAAATGTACAAAAACAACCTTACGCAGGTAATTTTGCATTTGCGTGCATAATAAATGTGATTACCTCGCTCCCTGTGCTGTGCAGTCGCAACATAAATAAAATGATGGAAGTCAACTCTGGAAATCATCTTATGTTAAGTTCAATAATTTAGTAACGAGCAAACACATTTTTTCTAATGCTGCATAAATAATGCAACATTCAGAGGTCAAAATTGTAACCTCATCAGTTCAGAAGATTTAGGTAATGGGGGAAAAATGGACTGCCACCAGTGTTCTGCACAAAAGATTGTAATGAGATTTTCTCAGTGCGTAAATAATGTCAAGACAGGGACATTTTCTTTTTTCTTTTTTTGCAATCCTCTGCCAAAAAACAGAAAAAGATGAAAGTAAACAGAGGAGACAGCACTGGCTGCACTTACACTTACAAGAAAGAGCCTTCAATTAAATGTGTTGTTGCTTTTAAAATCACTCCTTATCATAAAAGTAAATTATAACGCTTGAAAAACACACAAATCTAATCAAATTGCCTTAAATTACAGTGCGGACGACAAGCCAAACATCAGATGTGACATTTACTTCCCTGCAAAGTTTACACAGAACTCAAGCTAATCCAAAATGATGGAGGCCCAGGGCATGCGTTTCAAAGAGTGTGAATGGGCTATTGATCCCATTATTCCATATCCCGTAATTATTGAGAAAAGTGGTTCCAGTTCATAGAGGTAATATTGTTTTTGAAAAATGAATCGCCGGATGAAGTTGTGCTCTTGTGAAGAATCCTTTGAATTAAAGAAACACAGAGCTTGTTTTCTCATTAAAATTTTTGGATGGGTGAAAGAAGGTTAAATGTTTCCTCTAGGCAGCAGTGAGCATGGGAGGCTCCTCTGAAGGTATTTCAGGCTCTTTATTTAAACCATCAGCCGCAGGTATTTTTAGATTTGACAGATTGATTTTGGGAAAGAAGTGACAGTTTTTCTTATCAGAATTCTTTCAAAAGTGAAACTTTCAGTGGACATTGCAGGTTGGGTTTAAATATGAATTAATAAACATTGAATCTTATTTCCTTAAAGGGACGGGATGTTTGGATGGCCGTGAATCTTCACTCTAGACAAAAGGTTTGACGGCCAATCGGGGACTTTCAAATGCCGGACTCTACTTGGAGTTTCTACCTGACCTTTTCTTTGACTTAAATAATGCATTTTTCCATCACTATTGCTCGCTGAGGATTTGGACCAGCTTTCATAGATTTAAATTGAGTTTTAATCAAGCCTTTCACTGATTCGGTGCCCTCTGGTGACATCTTGGGAAATTAAATGCAAACCCGTTGACTTAAAAAGAGGCGGCACCGGACAGGCCGACTTTGTCTTTTCGACAACCATCTCCTCAGAGGTAGTCGCTAATCCCCAATAGAAAGACTCCTGCACCAGCTGTGAGTATGTCTACTGTCAAAGAGGTTCTTTCAATTTGATCAGATCAAGAAGATGTGTAGGGACTGTTGTTTCACTTCCCTGGACTTCATGTCTAAATGAAAAAAAGTCACCATAGAGTTGGGTATGGTGACTTTTTTTCATTTAGGCAAAGACACGGGCGACACATCATGCACTTTTATTACCCATGTGACCTTTACAGCATGCTATCACTCTCAAACCTCTTAAGTCTGCCTCTAATATCTAATCATTACATTTTTATTGCTTCCACTTCGTGCCGATGCTGTGTTAACGTGTGTTTTTATGGTCTTTTCTCAAACAGACTCATCTAAACAACACAGCAGGGATGGTGTTGGTTTGCACCTTTTTATATTTCAATCTCCGGTACATCTGGGAGTCCTTCATAATGCAACGCTGTCGTTTCTTTTTTCAATCTGCAAAGTGTTTAGCTTCAGTGTCAAAGGCATGTTTTATAAAACAACACGTGTATTTGATCTAAAAATGCAGTTGTCAGTGGTCTCCAAGGCATCCACAGCCTTCCACCCTTGCAAACATCACATTGTGTGCATTCAACATAAGATTTAAATGCCTCTAATGACTATATGCCTGAGTGGATGAAAAGTTATTGTGGATGTTTATTTAAATAAGAGTCCTTTATCAATAGAACATGCCTTCTTAGATACATTGCAAAAGACTTCCTGCTCACGCTTGAAGGCTCTTAAGTCCTTGTTGGTAGTGAGGGTATTCTGCTGTATGCTTGACATGAAGTCCCATCTGAGACTGCCAGTGTCACTTTTTGGCCTGAGGGCTGTGGCAAGTCGGAGCTGCACGGGACTCAGAATCTCTGCCTCACATCCCTGTGGAATTAAAGCACATGTGCACTGCGAGCATGAACTGAATAGCTTTGTCACAACCCTCCCCACACCCGGCTCTTTGTGAATGTGCTCCTTATTCAGATCTATATTTTTAAAGTTTGTTCATTTGTACATTCGGATCTATATTTTTAAAGACTGTATTTTTCAGTTTTATAATTTCTGTCCTATATTTTTAATTTCTACATTTTATTTCTTGCTTCTCATAGAAGTGTTGTGTTGTGCACCTAACACCAAGGCAAATTCCTTGTAAGTCTAAAAACCTACTTGGCAATAAACCTTTTTCTGATTCTGATTCTGATTCTGATTCTGATTCTGATTCTGATTCTGATTCTGATTAATTTTCCTGGAACCATGCAAGGTGCTGCTCGGAGTGCATTCCAAAAGTAAGATTTAGTTTTGTTTTCTTTTAAAGGATGCAGGATGAGAATGAAATTATTGTTTGCTTTTGTCAAAGTAGTCTCTAGTTAGGAACTTTAGGAAATCTAAAACAAAAGGTAGAGGTGCATTATGTGCAGAAACTTAGAGAATGTCACTGTTTGTGAACATAAACCTGACCCCTTATTTTTTGGGCAAGCAATTAAAATGTCTGCACTGGAAGTTCACAGCTGGTAGATTGGCTGTACAGCCATGAAATCAAAGTAATGATTCACAGGGCCGCGTGACCTGAACATGCTCTGCTGATTTTAAGGCCAGGTCCCATAGCAAAGGTCTGAGGCGTGGTATAAAGAGTCTGCACAGCTGGCGCCTCGGTGGGAGGCCGACTGCACCGCTCAGATCTCCACGCAATATGGAAAGACTCACATTGAGTATGATCAGTAGTGACATGGAATTAGTCCATCGATATTTGCTCTCAGTTTTCTTAACTTTGCGGGGATGTGAAGAACATAACGAAACAGATTATCTATCATACACTTTAACCCAAGAACTTCAGCAAGAACAAGCTGAATTATGTTGTTGACATCAAAACAGTATATTACTAGTTTATTTTTTTAAATAAATGTATTATACTGACAGGGGGTGCTTTTAGCCATGGTTATTTAGCTTTAAACAGCTTTAGGAACATGAGGCAGACAGATCCTTTGGTTGACCATGTGGCCAACCATGGTCTAACCATGTGAGAGAATGGGCTATTCTGTAAGACTGAAATAAGTAAAGTAGATTTCATGTATAAGGGAAATGCATTCCTGTTTGGGTTCCTACTGCAGTGGAGCACCAGTTCATCGTCACTGTGAGGTTGGAATCAACTTTCCAAAAAGATGAAGATGGGGATGTAAAAATCATTGGTCATTGCTGAAGTCCATGGCCAGCATGAAAGGATTGTCACAGTATATACAGTCATTACCCGCCACTATGCTACTCTTAGCCCCTACATGACCACCCATCTGATCATATTCCGAAACACCCTGCACACTCTTGTTCCACCAGATCAGATCAAGGAAAATATAGTTTTCCACTGCACAAGTCTGGTTGGTAACTGGTTCACTGCCCACCCACTCTTTTTAGATCTTTTTCTTTTCTGCCTGGAGATGGAAAGCGTATGACCGAGATTTACAAACCCGTATACCCCTTATTTAAGCTATGGAAGCATGTGGAGATGTAGCAGTTGATGCTTTTCATGGCAGGATTAGCCATTGAAGCTGATCTTTCTCCTGCTGCTTGGCCTGGGAAAACATTGCTTGTTATGTGGATGAGGGGCTGTGGCCAGACCGAAACAGTAGATACGATGCAGGATAGTTTTTGTTGTTTTTTTAGACCACAGTATGTGCAACTATGTGTTTGTTGGAATGTACACAGTGTACATTTTTTTGTTGGAAAAGTAAGATATACTTGTGGCTGTTTAGTCGTGTGATCTGTTTATACATAGAAACAATACTCTAAAATATGAATGGAGATGTTTTATGTATTCATCATAGCATTTTACACTGACCACATAATTGTTTAATTGGTTCTCATAAATGTCGATTCATGTAATAAATTGGATGTATAATTTCACAGCAGAATTGAGGAATATGTGTGTGTGTGTGTTTTATTTAATTTATCCGTGTAAATATCTGTAAACAATTGGAACACAAACAAAAGTGTTTATGACTTAGTGCACTAGCCCGTGACTCTTAATAAGACTTTTTATGTTTTACACACATTTCCCCACAAATGAACTTGGGGATTGTGAAGTATTCACAGAAGGCAAATGATGTGGCATGTAAATGTGGCACATTTTACTTTATGTACCTATTTATTTAGTTGAAATATGCAAAAAAAAGGGAAAGAAACAATAGTAACAATATTAGAAGAAAAACAAATAGGGATTAATTAAAACCGGGGGGAAAAACATAAAATGACAGAACAATTTGTTTTCAATATCCCAAAGGAGAGGGGATGAAGTACTAACTTGACAGCTACAAGACTTTCTGGAAACTACCTTTCAAACACATAGTGGAAAAATAGATTTCTTAAAAAAAAAGTTAAAATAAAAAAAGTTACTGCAAGATTGATTACTTGAATTAAAAGCAAAACCTCGTAAACAAACAAATCATGTAAGTTCTCTGAAAACAAGCCCACAACGATATTTCCAGTGCGTCACAGTGTCTTTACAAGCCGATGCTGAATTAAATAGTCATGCACAATATCAGCAAGAAGCATTTTCAACAAAATTACTTACACTAATTTACTTTGACGTTTGTTCTCCATCTTCCAAGAACACCAGTGACTATTTAGAACTCAAGAACGTCATCTGCCATTATGAATATGTATGAATACATGTTTGATAAATGATGATAGGGAAACGCAACACAACTGCGCTTATATATCTTCTTGTACACTTTCTGTGCCAATTACACTTACCAAAAATGACTGAACCTTTGATGTAATCTGAAGCTAAGAGCATTAATGACATGATTTGCATGAGGTGATTAAGAGCTACATCACCTGAGGGTTTTATCCTCCAGTTAAGTCTAAAGTCACGCTGAGCACCACCCAACATCAGTAAACATGGAGCTGCACACTCTGAGCAATACAGATGATTCAAGACAAATCTGCTCATGTTATCAAGGCTGATAGGGATTAATCTACCAGAGGGAAACAGATTGTTTGCAAGATGAGAGAAAGTAGCAAGAGCTAAAGTTCACTTGTCCTGTATGGATGCTGATTTCAAAGATAATGGAGTATGATTAATATGTTTATATGCCTTTAAATTCCCACTACCTTTGAAGAGAATACTATTTACTTATCATAAAAATGTATTTTGAAATAGGCCAAAAGCAAAAAGGTCCAGATTTACTAAATCAAAAAAATTAACAAGTGTCTGTATTATGCCAAAACAGTGGTTTTGGAAGTGTCGACTTGATAGGGTGAGGTCTTAAAACTTTACTAATCTATAAACATAAGTATTATTATTTAAATAATAATTAAAACTATTTACTGGGAATTATGCAAAGTACCGTGATCAAGGGGGACCTCTTTGCTATCTGAAGCTCTTACCTCGGAGATGTTTATTTTTATTGCACAGGCATGAACCTGACTATCTGTTCTGTTTCAATATTTTCCATGTGCAATGAGAAAAGCATGGAAGGTGATATCCAAGCAACACCTCCAAGAGCAAGAGTGAATCAGTTTGAGAAAACAATCAAACCCAAGTCTACACGTTTTGCTCCCTTTTCAGGCAGTGTCATAGACATGAGGATTATTCAGATCGCAGGGATATTCTAAACTGTGGTTTTTCTTTTGTTAGTCCCTAAGCTTTGTTCTGATGTGGAGAAGACAGATGTCAAATTCAACAAAGATCTTTTTATGATGGAGTGATACTGAGAGGAAAGCTTTGTGGTGCAGCTGTTGTCATTGTTTCTTCTTCACTTGTTCTTCTTGCTATTTATGGTAAAACGTGTTTCCTTCTGGTCTTGTAAAAGGTTGTTGTAAGTTCACACCATCCTGTGATATCTTTTAGCCGATGTCATCTGCACTGCTCATGCATTTTTGGTTGTTTTGTCCATTTGTGTTGAAAATAATCTGAGTCTGGATGGGGGTTGAGATTGGCACAGATGAATACCTCTGTCTAGGTATAAAACACCTCCTTCACATTGTAAATTAATTAATAATGATATGGGTTTGCAGATGCTCTGATATGACATATTTTTTTGGCTCCACCTGTCTGTCTGCTGTAGTGCAGAAATTTCTGGTGCAAGATTTTATAGATTTGTTTCTTCCAAACGTAAATAATATCCAGGCGGGCAGCAAATCAATAAGCCGAATATATTTATTTATTTTGAATATTTTTACTCCGAAACTGAAGGATTCAGTGTCCACACCTTCCAGGGACTATAATACCAATATGCCTGGTTTCTTTTGAACACCAAAATAGAGCCAGAGAAAGGCTCCACACAGTAGAAGAGCAGTGTGTTCATAATGTGTCAGCTATCAAATGGAGGATAGACATAGATTATTTCAAACTATGGAGACCAACAGTTTGAAAATGAGATATTTCTTCTTTTTAATTGTAATTGTTGCTTATAATTATGGTATCGGGCAAAGAATGGTGTTTAATTATTCCTTAATTTGTAAGTCAGTACGCCAATGGAGGTGGCAACAAATTATAGGGAATAGCTAATTGCTAATCAGGTATCTTTGTTAGTTAGTTGTCGGTTGTTAGTCATTGGCCGACCACGTGCCGTTTGAACTGCAGAAAGTCTGCAAAGCCCCACAGTGCAGACTGAACACCAATCTTCTACATGTGATTTCCACTCAAAATGAAAGGTCACGTAAGAAGAATTTGCTCAAGCGATAACATCTAACGTCCAATAAATCAATGGGAGTCACAGGATCCATAAAAAAAAATCTTTAAAATGAGCTCCAGCACAGATTAAGAAAAAAAAAAAAGATCTTACTCCACATGATGGGGTTGTACTAATTCATTTTCACAATCTCCAAGTTATGTCACTTGTCACTCGGGGGGTGGGGGGGTACTCTGACTCCTCTCGTCAAATTTGATTCTCATTATGCTGGAGGGCTGCGACTTGCTTTTCAACTCGGAGTAATAAAGTGATTCTCGATGAGGTCCAACTTTGGAGTAATTTAAATGGGCTTTCTGGAAGTTTGACAGACAGTTTTCACAATGCACCCCCCACAGTATGCAGAGCAAAGCCAGACAAAGGCAGACTCCATCACTCATCTCCGCTCAACAAAAGGGACTAAACATTCACATTATATTTATTTTTCACATACTTTGATGAGCCATGATTGCACACATTACTACACACTAACTCAGATTAAAACCCACCCCACTGTCCATACGATTTGTTATTCTTTGTCATGCTTTTTAGACGCTTCTGTAGGGTCCACTTTCCTCAATCTGTGACTGGTGTGTCTGTATGTGTATTTGTGAGTCTACTGGCCCTGGTGGGGTTTTATTTGAATGGATATTCCGCTCTATAAGAAGTGCTATGCCACAAAAAACAGTTGAAAATGTGAATTATGTAGCTGACCTTCCACTCAGAACTTTTGTTCTCGTCTACATGGACTCTTTAAGAAGAGGGAGAGCCCTTTATTGAATACAAACCTTTTATAGTGATTTCCTAAAAGTTCCTTCTTTTTTTATTGCAGAGGAGTTTCAGTAAAAGAGTTTGGTTAGTGTCTTGTCGTTTTGGTTTATTGGCATAACAGTCACAGCCAAGGGGTCTGCAGCGATTGCTCTAGTTAGATGTCATCACAGAAAGTTCTATACAGGCTTGTAAAATGAGAAAGTGTCAGACTTTGTCAGCCGGGCTGAGAAGGACTAATGAGAGAGGACAATATAACTGTGTATTGGATCACATTATTTTTAGCTCTGATGCAGTATGACAATCAGCGCAAAATCCCTCTCCACTGACTTCTTGAAGGAGATCTCATATAATCAACTATCAAGATCAATTAGTCGAAAACCATAACTCATCATAAAAGAAATTGTTTGATACACAGAAGATATTCCCCCTATGCTGTCTGATTAACTGAAGATTGTCTCCATTTTCTCTCTGGAAATGGCTTCCATATGATTGATTATGATTTTAGCTTTCAGAGTAATGAACAATACATTTTGTTTGTATGTGTACAGTCTCTTCAAGGGTCTACTATTAACAGCCAGTTGTGTACTTCATTATTGCAACTTGATTAAAGAAATTGTGTGTAGCAATCAAAACCTCCTCTTTAAGGATTTTCTGATACAGACTATTATTGTTTCCAAGGTAGTTGTGTAATCATGAGAAATCTGAAATGAATATGCTCTGACAGTGGCTTTAGTGTCTTTATATGCATACATATATATATATATATACATATATATGGGTAATTAAATATAATTTGTTCACACGCAGTTTATTGTAACTTATCTTGGCTAGTACTGAAGGTGTTAAGACAACTGAAAACCAACTCTATTTAATGAGTCATACAGCAGAAGAGAAATAAAATTAATGTGAGTCCCTTTTCAGCCCGGGTGACAACAGTTTCTGCTGTATTTAACTAATGGTAAACCACGGAGAATAACAAAAATGTCTGTTTATTTTGAAGCATAAATCTTTAGGAAAAGAAATGTCTCTCAATCAGCCTTGGAAAATTCAGAAATATACAAATAAAAGCTTTCGAAAAGGTTTGGCCAGAACTACGAAATTTAATTTACTGTCCACGCTCACAAAGACCAGACCGTTCAATGAGAAGGCTAAAAAAACTCAATGAGGTAGCTGTTTTTTCTATGTACTAAAATCACTCTAATATATTAAACATATCGCCTCATCTGTATGGAGCAGATGGTTTTCATATTTAGTGAAGCAACAGTTGTTTTTTTGGTTTTTATTGTATTTGTCTTCTTCTTTATTAAACACACAACAATATTTATCCAAAATCAGCTGATTCATCTGAGTTTAGAAATGTATCTCCATCATATTCAGATTTGTAGTAAAGATATTGAAATATATATATAAATATAATTTGAGATCAACCTTACATGGAAGGATACTTGGACACTTTAACATGAATAATAATAATGAGCCTTCCTAGCACAATAAAAACCGAAGGCTAAATAAGTAGAACATAATCTATACTCACTGCCTACATATACATTGTATCCATCCGTTATTGGACTCGGGTGAACAGTTGGTTTTAATAAAAATCCATGTTTTATGCAAGCTGTGGATGGTAATATTCTTGAAATCCCACAAGCAAATACAACATTATGAACATGGACTACTCTGCTCATCATGTAACAGTATAGCAGTTACAAGTCTGGAAAATATAACACTTGAAGCTTGTAGTTAATAGTACAGAGCAAAAGGGCATGCAAAAAAAACAAAATAAGTGTGATGGTTTGAACTTTTCATATGCTGATGGACCAAATCTATTTTGACATCAGTTTATAGACAAGATAATTCTATGTATCTCACTTAATGGCTTCAAGCAACAGTAAATTTGTGGGGGGAAGAGTCCTAATGTACATCTATTGATTTGTCAGAATGTCTTGGTCAGTAATGATGTCACTGAAGTCAAACAAAGCTCTTAAGTGTCTTATTTGCACATGTGAGAGTTACTGTTGCAGCCTGGTCCATACTCATGCGATTATCAAAAATGGCCTTTAAAAAAAAAAGTCTTTACATGTTTACCAGGTGTTTGATGACCAAGCCTGGAAGGATTTTATGCTAGTGGCCACTCTGCTGGACGCCTTACCCCATTAACATTAGCCGTCTAATCCTCCAACTGGCTGGAGCTGGAGGGACCTGACAAAGAAGTACTGTCTATGTTTCTCTCTGAAAAGTGCCCTTTGCTGAAGGTGAGGGTGAAATTTGTCCCCCAGACCTTTTAATCTCGGAGGGACTGTCATGGAGGTAGTTTAATTATGACTGATACAGCCGCGTGTGAGCTTGTGTGTCTGTAAAATGGCCTTGTGTGTATTTCCAGTGAGACTTTTCAATTAAGAGGTCAGGCTGATGGACATGACTTGCTGCCTGATATGTGAAAGATTCTACTTAATTAAAAATCTTTTTTTTAAAAGCTCATGTTAAAGGTTAGGTCTTATCTCTCTTTTAGAACACTCAGTGGGGCGTTTAGTGACATATCTGTGTAAACATCTCAGTGAAAGCAGTTGCCTGTTTTGTATGAATTTATATCAGGACAAACTTGAAATAAACGCACACTATGATAATTCCCATCATTTTTTGTGTCTTTATCTGCCTTCTGCAGTCCTAGATAATCCATTTCTGAGAAAGGTTGACACAGTGCAATGCATCACTTATTGGTAGTAGAGTCGTGTAATTTCAGGGATCAGGTACCTTTCCATAAAATTCATACTGATATTAACTAAGCCGTTTGGATGGATGAATGGATGCCTCATGTTGGAACATCTGGAACAGCTCCTTTGCGTCACCTTAAGTACACATATCACAAGATTGAAATGAAATAGATTTGTAAACTATTTAAAAAATAAGAAATAGGACTATTTAAATCTCTACTTACGCCTCATTCTAGCTTATATATACAACTGATTTTTTTTCAATGTTGTGCTGGCTCTGATGACTAAAATGCCATTAAGAGGAAATGGATCAATTAATTCTTAAATCAACATATCTGTTGCACAGCTTTGCTTGACACTGAGGCTAGTCACTAACACAATCACCCCGTTTGTATTTGCCTATTGCTGGTGGCAAAAACTCCCAAAATCACAGGACAAAAAAAGACAATGCTAAACTTTGAAACAGTTTTTAAGCTTAATTTGGGCTGAATTGAGACTTATAGATAGATAGATAGATAGATAGATAGATAGATAGATAGATAGATA
>CAJRST010022223.1:2490136-2505545 GCA_907169785.1 Menidia menidia | reverse complement strand
GATGATGATGATGATGATGATGATGATGATGATGATGATGATGATGACTGACTTCTTAATTTCTGTTATATGTTTTGCATTCAGCTCTCTACAACGTAAAACAGATTCATAGCAGTAGACAGAAAATGCTTGAAACAGATACTTCATGATCTGATAATTAGCTGTCCACTGTTTTACTAAAAAAAATCCTGGGTTACTAAAATATTTAATTCACAGACTATGAACCATCTAGGTCACTCATATTTGGTAGAATTTAGATACTTTTCAATCAGATACATTTAAATGTCTATGATCCTTTGTAAAGAAAAATTAATGAAAAATTAGCAGTTGTAGATGAACTCATGGAACCATTATGGTTGAAAATAAGCAGTGTACATCATCCAACTTATTGTTTTTCTCTCCATAAACGGATAGAACCAAATGAGATTGTTTCAGTTATAAGTGAGCATTAATATGCCAATATTTATCTGTTCAGCAAAGAAAAGTCGCATGGTTTACTTTTTTTCAGCATTTGCTTCTGAATAAACTGTGATTTAGTCAAGAAAAGAAAAAGAAAAACACCCACAAATGACAGTCAATGAAAAGTGCACGAGTGTCAGTAAATCTGTGACAGATATGTCTCTGAGAGGCAAATCCATGAAAACAGCTTTGATAGCTACAATTTGGAGTGGCAAAAATGCACATTTTCCAGCAACTTGTCGTCGAAGAGCTTGTTGTTATGGAAGAGTGAGCGCTTCCCTCTGTCAACAATTTTCTCAACCCAGTGGGTTGACAGAAACTGATCTTTTGCATTTTCCAAAGACAATACTTGCAGTCTTAGCAATGCAGCCCTTGCATCATTTAGGATTGATGTGGTTGGTGATGGTGTGAAATACTCTTGGCTCCAGGAGGAGGAGAACCACAGCAGTAATTACTATTTTCTTTAGTGCCCATGGCTTTTTCCCCCCTTTTTTTGGTGTTGGTGTATTTATGTGTTCATGAAGTCTGTGTTGCACTCATATGTACTGTATGTAAACACTTTATGATTTTGACTTTATCAAACAAATCTAGTGAATCATAGGAGAGACCAGGAAGGTGTCAGCTGAAATCTTGTTTACCTCTCTTCATGGACTAGAAAAACTGGTCATATGTTCTTGTCATACATTTAGGTCATGGACTAACAGTATTGAGTCCTCAGGGAGTAAATATGTTCCAAAACAGACAAATGCATTTAACCGCCTAGACAAGTTTTGAAAAATTGGTCTGAAATATATTTTCTAAATCTATTGCACCAGCCCAGCTTAGAGTTACTAAATGGGTAAATAAATCTGACCTTATTTAGCAGAACCTCGAGCTACTCATCAGCACTATTCAGCTACATCAGTGCCTTTGATTCAGTGGTGTGTTAGAAGCTATCATCAAAAGCACAAATTCATAAGCCTTGTCTGTTCTCACACTGACTCACCGTTCTCCCACCTCATCATACCTTACAAACACAAACTAAACTCTTCCAAGATTTAGTTTTTAATGATGCTATATATGGGAAGAGGTCAGGAGAGAGATACAGTGTGTCATTTCACAGATTTATATAAACATAAAGTTTTACTTTAACTTTATTTGATGTGTGGGGTTGGATGTAACCCCTCCACCATGATAAGGTGGCAGCCGAGGGAGGGGTCTTCTTCCCATTTTTGGAAAATCCATATGATTTTCATATGTGCTCTATCCTAAAGGGAAACCACATACTGCTACATCCTGACATTTTGAAGAATTCATGTGTTGTCATATACTTCCAAAAGCTTGTTGCTACATTACTTTGGATGTGTTGCAGGGGTTGCTCCGGCAACTATCCGCAAATGACTGAAACTGATGAGTTAGACTGCATATATGACAAGAAATTATTCTATTTCTCTCCAAAAAACATGTTTTTAACAAAAAATCATCTTTAATTTGACAAAGTTGCCATCAGTCAACAAAATAAGTATAAGGATCTTTCACAGCGAATGTTGTGACCCAATTAAACTCTAAAGTATTTTTAATTTAATGAGCCAGAAAATGTTGAGTGCAGGGTTACAGCTCGTCAAGCCGGTTGTGTGTTGTCACACATTGTGTTGCTCACAACATTGTTATTTCAGCTGCTCCACGATACATGCCAAGAGTTAAAGGCAAAATGCTGAGGAGAATAAATTACACTTGTCCTGATTACAGAACTCCACATGGGGTAAAAGAGAAATAGCCATTTGCACAGGAGCACACAGGTATATCGGAATGAGACGCATATCGGGGACCTGTTGAAGTAATGCTAAAGCAAGAATAAAATAATACAATGCTTTTTATGAGGAATTACATCATCTTTATAGTTTTCTATTGGCTTTTATTTTTCAAGGTTACACAGAAAAAAATAAACACTTGGGTTAAAAAGAAAGGATAATAATGGCTCCTATTGTTACAATGGAATATCACAACATTGTCTTGTATCCAACCAGAATCTTCAGTATTTTTCTGCAAATGACATGTGTCGCATAGAAAATAAGACATTTTGGTGTGAAAAATTCAAGTTAACTAAGTTAGAGTCAAAGTTAAAGTCAAGTCAAGCTAATTTCAATTTTGCACAGGGTGTGTCTCAAACCAGAACACCTTACAATAATTTGCGATCACAGATCTCAGCAAAGTTGAAAAGGGCTGGAATCATTATATACTGGGGGAAGATTTATGGACATGGGAGAAATTATATTCTGGGCATTTCATCTGTACTATAATTCATGCTTCCCACTCACTTCACAAGAAAATCTAACTATATATCTGCACTGTGCTGGAGGTGAAAGAATAGTTTGTCAATCTTAAGGTCAGTTTGCGCAATTATCTATGTCTGCGCAATATTTCAGTGCAGGAGTTTATTTGCAAAATTGTCAACTGAGAAACAGCATTATCAGAGTGGTGCTGAAATTTCGACCTTCTTTACATGATACCACGGGTTAGCATATCTACCCTTTCTCCAAACATTCCAGACCCACTCTTCAGGCACCAACCTCCCCTTCAACATGCATCGCCAGCCTACTTCTGCCCTCTTGTAATTTTGCTAAAAAATAGAAACAACCAAATCATTTCCCATTCACTGCGAGTCCTCCATCTTAGCACCAGCTCACCGTAGACTGCCTGTCCTGTTTTTGTTTGTTGTCCCTGTTTGTGCTTTTTGGCTGTCATGGTTGTTGACAATGCTGACAAAAAGCTGGACATTTTATATCAGATTAATCAGACGGGTATATGCATGTGTGTGTATGACCGTATATGAGGGTAACTGTTTTGATGTATGCCTCCTTTTGCCTCCTCTCTGCCTCCTTATTTGCAAGCACAGTCATGTCAAAGAGGGATTTTTTTTTTTTTTCGTGTTGAAATAGGTCAGAGACGTGTGTGTGTGTGTGTTTGAATCCCGGGAGATGTGTGCAGCGCAAACAAGTATTAAACTTCTCGTCACGTTTTAAAACTAACAAGAATGACATTTTTTGTTCTCATCATGACATTTTATCACTGTCATATTTCTGACCCGAGGGCCACGGGAGAGACAATTCAGGGAATGGCCAACTGGGAACAAGCAAAAGACGCCACATATTATGTGCGCAGCAGGAAGAAAGCTCTTCTAATTGGAATCTTATGTATCGTATATTGAAGTCTTTTTCCAAGGAATCCTCCTTTTATGATAATTTCAAACATTTTTCTCTTTATTTCTCTTTAGCATTTTTATTTTCCATGCTGGGAGTGTTTTATCTTTTGCTGTTTATGATGTTTCCCACGTAACCAACTCCTTTTGAAATCTTGTTTGTTTTAGGCTTCTTTTTTTTTCAGTATTAATCCTAATTAGGTCATTACCATGCCCAGATGGTTTATATCTCCCAGCCTTACATGCAGTAAAGTTACTGGATAAATTGGTGGCAAAGGTACGCACAGCGAAAAAATAACAATGTTATGAAAAGATAAAGAGGAGATGCATTTTAATGAGTCTGATTTGGTAAAGGAAATAATTTGTGGAAGTTAGTTGTTGCATGCTAATGAGTCAGGCCATAATTACCCTATGGCATTCGTGATGTAACCAAGATCATTTGTTGTTGTACGAGCAATGCGAAAAGCTTTAGTGGGTGATTAAACAATCAGTTTCTCACATTTAAACAGAAAATTGCATATAAAAGATATACAGAGTAAATATGATGATGAGTCCCTCAACTGCTGTGGATCACAGCCTAATTGGAACAATGTTATTTCAAAGAAAATCTGTAAAAAATCTGACTGTTTCCAAGCAGAAAGTTAAGGACAGAAATGTTTTTCAAAGGAAAGTACTTCATATCCTATTATTCCCATGGATGCGCTACAATTTTTTTATTTGATGTATTTCATTTTTTTACAGTTGGAGAAAGGTTGCTAAAATG
The DNA here is from genome assembly GCA_907169785.1 of Menidia menidia. Lineage (NCBI taxonomy): Eukaryota > Metazoa > Chordata > Actinopteri > Atheriniformes > Atherinopsidae > Menidia > Menidia menidia. The sequence goes on along the minus strand of CAJRST010022223.1, from coordinate 2,501,145 downwards.
CATTCCATAACTCTTTAAAGAGGGCAGCTGGAATTTGTAACATTAACCATGTTGATTATGTCTTGAGGGAAAGCCAAATATATACATACATAGCTTTATAATTTGTTTAACAGCTCATTTGCTCCTTTATTTACTTCTGTCTTCTACAGCCTCATCATCAATTAATTATACAAAGTGTTATTTTAACAGTTGGGTCAGATTCTGTCTGTAGAGATAATAATTCTTCTGAGATTTCCTCAGGTACCTTTTTAAAAACAACCTCAGACTAGTGTTTGTTCACAGGAATTTTTTTTAATCAGATTTAATTACTGTGATTAGAGGCAATGGTGTTCTATAACGCTTATTCTTTATGTTCAAACAAATTGGGAAAATGAAATGTTTTGGCATTACGCACAATCGGGGCAACATTAAATGTCAGGTGTTATCATTTCTGCTTCCTTTGGCAAAACTTAGTTGACGATATAGATTCTTAAAATTAGCCCCTGTTTTCTTTCATTTCCTTGTGTTTGTGATTTCCCCCCTTTCTTTCCCATTTTTTTACATTTTTTTATATAAGTGTCAAATTTGCTTTGCACCAAGTTTTAACCATGCTTACTTGAAATTGAGTAAACCCTTCGGTAGAAAAACTGCTGAATAGAAATCATATTGTAGCCCTGTAAAAGAGAGAGTCACAGGGAAATGTGTGCCATTAAAATGACACACATCAAGGCAGTGGCTGCTGTTGAGACTAGAAGAATAGAAGTTAGAAAGGTAGAGTAGATGCTCTGTTAACAGGATGGGATTTCCATTCATTTTTCACTCAAAGAGTTTCCATTTTCATATTGCTCTGAGTTAACAGCATTATAATCTAACCATAAACCTAATATGTGAGGATGGAACTCAACAATTCTTTAAGATTAAGACAAAAATATGATAAATACAGCAGGGTTGTCTAACTGTTTGACTATTGGCAACCATTTTTGCAAACTATTGGCTAACATTTTGACCATCATTTAAAGAATTAAAGAATTTTATCATTTAAAGATCCTGTTACCTCCATTGTTCGATGTTGTCGTTTTACCATACAGAAGAACGATCAGGCCATACCTAACCCAACAGGCCAACCTGTCCCTGGTGCAGGCGGTGGTTATCTCCCGCCTTGACTACTAGCAACTCTCTCCTGATTGCTCTCACCCCGTGCTTTGAAACCTCTGAAGATTGTCCAGAAATCTGCGGCACGTCTGGTCTTCAATCAGCCTAAAAACAACCAACGTGACCCCTCTGGTCATTGAGCTCCACTGGCTGTCACCTGCATTATATGCCAGTCACTAATTGGAGGAGCTATTTCATTGCTTTTTGTAAATTCTATAGATTTATTTTTGTTTATTGGGTGTTTTAATAATAATTATTTTAATTCAATTTAAGTCTGTCTGTAGGTTTGTAATTTGACTGATCCCCGGCTGCAGAAGCTGGCTCTAGGGACGTGGAACGTCACCTCTCTGGCGGGGAAGGAGCCTGAGTTAGTGTGCGAGGCGGAGAGATTCCGGCTGGACATCGTCGGTCTCGCCTCGACACACAGCTCTGGCTCTGGAACCAGCCTTCTTGAGAGGGGTTGGACGCTTTGCTACTCTGGAGTTGCCCCCGGTGAGAGGCGCCGAGCAGGAGTGGGCATACTCATTGCCCCCCATCTCGGTGCCTGTACGTTGGGGTTTACCCCAGTGAGCGAGAGGGTAGCATCCCTTCGCCTTCGGGTGGGGGGACGGGTCCTGACTGTCGTTTGTGCCTATGCGCCTAGCGGCAGCACAGAGTACCCACCCTTTTTGGAGTCCTTAGAGGGGGTACTGGAGGGTGCCCCCCCTGGGGACTCCCTCGTTTTGCTGGGGGACTTCAACGCTCACGTGGGCAACGACAGTGGGACCTGGAGGGGCGTGGTTGGGAGGAATGGCCCCCCCAGCTTGAACCCGAGCGGTGTTCTGTTTTTGGACTTCTGTGCTCGGCACGGATTGTCCATAACGAACACCATGTTCAAACATAAGAGTGTCCATATGTGCACCTGGCACCAGGACACTCTAGGCCGCAGTTCAATGATCGACTTCGTTGTCGTTTCAGCTGATCTGCGGCCGCATGTTTTGGACACTCGGGTCAAGAGGGGGGCGGAGCTTTCCACCGACCACTACCTGGTGGTGAGTTGGCTCCGATGGCCGGGGAGGATGCCGGTGAGACCCGGGAGGCCCAAACGTGTTGTGAGGGTCTGCTGGGAGCGCCTGGCGGAGTCCCCTGTTAGGCGGAGCTTTAACTCCCACCTCCGGGAGAGCTTCGAACACGTTCCGGGGGAGGCGGGGGACATTGAGTCCGAGTGGGCCGTGTTCCGCGCCTCCATCAATGACGCGGCCTCCCAGAGCTGCGGTCGCAGGGCTGTCGGTGCCTGTCGTGGCGGCAACCCTCGAACCCGCTGGTGGACACCGGCGGTGAGGGATGCCGTCAGGCTGAAGAAGGAGTCCTATCGGGCCTTTTTGGCCTGTGGGACTCCGGAGGCAGCCGATGGGTACCGGCAGTCCAAGCGACGTGCGGCTCGGGTGGTCGCCGAGGCAAAAACCCGGGCGTGGGAGGAGTTTGGGGAGGCCATGGAAAAAGACTTCCGTACAGCCTCGAGGCGATTCTGGTCCACCATCCGGCGTCTCAGGGGGGGGAAGCAGTGCCCCACCAACACTGTTTACAGTGGGGATGGTGTGCTGTTGACCTCAACTCGTGACGTTGTGGGTCGGTGGGCGGAGTACTTCGAGGACCTCCTCAATCCCACTGGCGCGTCCTCCGTTGGAGGGGCAGAGCCTGGGGATCCGGAGTTTGGATCTCTAATCTCCGGGGCTGAAGTCACCGAGGCAGTCAAAAAGCTCCGCGGTGGCAGGGCCCCGGGGGTGGATGAGATCCGGCCGGAGTTCCTTAAGGCTTTGGATGTTGTGGGGCTGCGTTGGCTAACGCGACTCTGCAAAATCGCGTGGACATCAGGGGCAGTCCCGCTGGATTGGCAGACTGGGGTGGTGGTCCCCCTATTTAAAAAGGGGGACCGAAGGGTGTGTTCCAACTATAGGGGGATCACACTCTTAAGCCTCCCTGGGAAGGTCTATTCAGCGGTTCTGGAGAGGAGGGTCCGTCGGATAGTCGAGCCTCGGATCGAAGAGGAGCAGGGTGGTTTTCGTCCTGGCCGTGGAACGCTGGACCAGCTCTATACCCTCAGCGGGGTCCTAGAGGGTGCATGGGAGTTCGCTCAACCAGTCCACATGTGTTTTGTGGACTTGGAGAAGGCGTTCGACCGTGTCCCTCGGGGTATCCTGTGGGGGGTGCTCCGGGAGTATGGGGTACCTGGCCCTTTGTTACGGGCTGTTCGGTCCCTGTACGACCGGAGTCAGAGTCTGGTTCGCATTGCCGGCAGTAAGTCGGACTCGTTTCCGGTGGGAGTTGGACTCCGCCAAGGTTGCCCTATGTCTCCGGTCCTGTTCATAACTTTTATGGACAGGATTTCTAGGCGCAGCCGAGGTGTTGAGGGTGTCAGTCTTGGTGGCCTTAGGGTCGCATCTCTGCTTTTTGCAGATGATGTGGTCCTGTTGGCTCCATCAAGTCGGGACCTACAGCTCTCACTGGAGCGGTTTGCAGCCGAGTGCGAAGCGGCTGGGATGAGGATCAGTGCCTCCAAGTCCGAGACCATGGTCTCTCACCGGAAAAGGGTAGAGTGCCTTCTCCGGGTCGGAGCGGACGTCCTTCCCCAAGTGGAGGAGTTCAAGTATCTCGGGGTCTTGTTTGCGAATGGGGGTAGGGAGCGTGAGATCGATAGGCGGATCGGTGCGGCGTCTGCAGTAATGCGGGCGCTGTACCGGTCTGTCGTGATGAAGAGAGAGCTGAGCCTAAAGGCGAAGCTCTCAATTTATCGGTCGATCTACGTTCCCACCCTCGTCTATGGTCACGAGCTTTGGGTAGTGACCGAAAGAACGAGATCGCGGATACAAGCGGCCGAAATGAGTTTCCTCCGCAGGGTGGCTGGGCTCTCCCTTAGAGATAGGGTGAGAAGCTCGGCCATCCGGGAGGGGCTCGGAGTAGAGCCGCTGCTCCTCCACGTGGAGAGGAGCCAGTTGAGGTGGCTCGGGCATCTGATCAGGATGCCTCCTGGTCGCCTCCCTGGGGAGGTGTTCCGGGCTCGTCCCACCGGGAGAAGGCCCAGAGGAAGACCCAGGACCCGCTGGAGGGACTATGTGTCCCGGCTGGCCTGGGAACGCCTCGGGATCCCCCCGGAGGAGCTGGCCGAAGTGGCCGGGGAGAGGGAAGTCTGGATTTCCCTGCTCCGGCTGCTGCCCCCGCGACCCGACCCCGGATAAGCGGAGGAGAATGGATGGATGGATGGATGGTTTGTAATTTGCTGTCACCACTAACAGAGTGTGGCTAGTAATTTCCTTCTATGTAGCTTATTATTAGCTTTGATGGCAACTGTAATGTTATATCCACATTGTAAGTCGCTTGGGATAAAAGTTTCTGCTAAATGCATAAAAAAAACATGTGGCATGGGTCTCCCACTTTCTCTCACTGTGCAACACTGGGAAAAAAAACACACGTCTCTCAGGCCAGTGCCATCAAAAGCAATTTGCCCACCTGGTAGCTGGCATTGGTGTGAGCACCCACACTTTTGGAGTGAGTAATGGTTAAGTATTGTAAGGTATTTAATTTCTCGAAAATATGGCCATCATTTGCTCAAATACCTTTAATGTAACCTCACCAAGAACCACTCGAGTTTTCTCTCTTCGATCTGTAAAATGAGTCCAAATGTGAGAGTGCTGATGAAACCCTTCATTGATGAATCCCTTCATTCATCTCTGATCATGTAGCTGGTTACAGTGTTTGGAGAGATGGGGGTGGGGGGGATGTTTAAATAGCATAATCGAGTTGCATCTGATCCGTGGTTAGTTAGCATTGTCTTCAGGCCTGTTCTTTTAATGCTGCCGTGGGCTTTTAATGAGGGGCACATTGTAGAGAGAGCCAACATGCAATGTGATTTTAATAGGCTCACTATGGTCCAGTGGGAATTGAGAACAGTCGCTGCCTTATTTCTTTTGGAGCGTATAATCTAAGTAAGCGAGGGGAGCCGGGACGTTGTCTGCTTGTCAAAGTTTAGGCGTATGTAGGCGGTGAGTCAATGAGATGCCGTGTCTACCCTCAATGTAGATAAGGTGTTTGGAATACGTTAACCTTTTTCTCCTTTGTTTTGTATGTGTAGCCTTTTTGTTCCACCATCAAATGAGAAAGCTTTGCTGCTACAGGGCAAATCAGGGTTCGCACGGGGCTCACGATTGCAGAGGCACCCGAACATTAGCCTTCCATCTAAATTTAAAAAGATGTGAGGAGAGGAGTTTAGTAAGGTAAGGTTTGGCTAACAGCTATTTCTTGTCTCCCTATATCATCCTATCTTTCATTTCATCCTTCTGTTCTCCATCTCTGGCCGTTAAAGCTCGTTACCTCAGGCACTGCAATTATTGGTACGGTAAAGATGAAAGGTCACAACAGTTAGCAGAGGAGAAAGAAGTAAAAGAATGTGGAGATAAGACCTAACACTGTAAAAGCTTCCAGTGGCCAGGCATGCTGGAGGAAAATAATGCTGTAATAACTTCAAAAGTGCCACCTTTGGACTTGCACAAAGCACGATTCAAAACTCAAAGCATCTCCTGGAAAATGCATCTTGTGTTTTTTCTTCACCTATTCTGGAGACGGTTCAGTATCGGTAAGGGTCGTTGTCCTTTACCAACATGAGTCGGCCATATCGATAATATGGACCTATGAATAATATACCCTGCAACACACAGATGATTCATGGCTGCGTTAGGTTAACTGAATAAAGCAAAAGGTTTCTGCTCTGCTTTGCGCTATGGATGATCTTTTGGCACAAGAAAAACCCAACAGAAAAACAACAATTCAAACTGCATTTTTCCCAAGACAGCATCAGCTGAAAACATACACACCAAAAAAGAAAGAAATGTGAAACTCTGATATTTTATTGGACCACAACAGAAAACACAACATATGTGGTACTGATTTAATGAATGTTTTAATTGTCACAAAGTCCCAACAGTTTTGGACTAATTTTTTGCCAAGATCTTATAGGATCTCTGGAGAGTCGGTAAGTCGTCAGCAAGACCTCCCAGACTCTTCTGACTGGACATCTTTAATTTTACTCTTCCTGAGCATCTTCTTGTGCAATCAGGGGAGTTGAATAAATAAAAAATTGTTGAATTTAAACCTGACCAACTAAAGCAGGGGTGTCAAACTCCAAAACACAGAGGGCCAAAATCTCAAACCTGAACAAAGCCGCGGGCCAAGATTGAACAAATGAACCTTTTAATGTGGAATAAAACAAATTTTCCTGTAACATTGAATATGGAACAAGCAACTCTCATTACATTATATATAACTTAATAGTGGAGACATGCAAAATCCAATTTCAAATAAAAAACACATCAATGGCATTAATTTATGAACTAAAAATGAACAACAGCGGGGCATTATGGGAGTTGTAGTATGAGCGGTTAATGCGCTGTACAGTATAAAGCTTATGCTTCATCCTACTCCTTTTTGAAACATGATGCATGTTTATGAAGCATTCTATGTAAACATTGTTAAATCATATCATGTTTCAAAATAAATGAAATGAAAAATTAAATTAAATGAAATCATTTGGTATTGTCTCGCGGGCCAAATATAATTACAACGCGGGCCAAATCTGGCCCTCGGGCCAGAGTTTGACACCCCTGAACTAAAGGAACCCTTAATCATAGCTCTGCTCCTGTAGACTTGTACAACAGGCACTCTAACACGATAGGAGCAGCTCTTTATCCGCCTCTCTTCTTACCCTAATAAAGCCATCTTTCTAGAACAGGGTAAGTCTGAACTCATCAGACCACATTACCTTTCTAAAAAGCTCAATGTTAAGCTCTTTAGCGAACTGAAACCTTTCTTAGTAGTTTCCCTGATAAGTGATTTTCGGAAAGCAATACAGCTGCTCAGAAAAAATTCCTTGAGTCCTCTCCACAATTTGAGCACATAATTGCTTTGGATTTCACCACGCTGCTGGCCACTGCTGCACATGGACACGTGTATGGACACCAAACACCAATGGAGAGAGTGGAACAGACATGCTGCCAGACGACCCAAAGCCTTTAATAGTCTATGAGTTTTGTTCTGGTTTTGGCCATGTTTGTGCTTGTTTTGGTTTATTTTGCATTATTCTGATGTGATTTCAGTTTTTTTTCTTTTTTGATCTGTTTAGTTGTTGCCATTTACCTGCCTTGCTTCCTGTTGTTGTGCAAACACCTTTAGTCGGTTGCGGTTGCTTGCTGTTCTTGTGTCCCACCAGGTTTTCATTCCCACGAGTGCCACAGCTAATCCTTGTTTGCAACTATCTCCCTCAGTATAAACTCTCTGTGTTTTCCATTTGCTCCTTCTCTGATCCTCATTGCGATCCTCATTGAAGCCAGAACCTTGTCTATGCTCTCTTAGTTTGCCATATAGCGTCCTACTCAGTACCATATCCCCGCTTTAGCCCTTTTGTTTATTTTTCTAAGGAAGTTGTTGCCCCCGTAATCAGCCAGGCTCTTTTTATGAGCCTACCCTAGCCTATTTAGGTCATTTCCATCATGATTTTTGGCTCTTCCAATGCAAACCTCTTGCCATGTTACTTGCCAGCAAGAGTGTGCACAAAACAGGACCAAAAGCACTTTACGGGTCCCATGGGACTGCAAAGCAAAAGATGTTTTTTGTCTGCGCATTTATGTGCTTGTTGCCAAAAGAGACATTTAGCTGTTCAGAGCCGAAGACCCAAAAGCTCTGCATGATCTCTGTCTGTGGAGAATGTGAGTCTGGCCGTGTGGTGGCCAGACTCACCGAATTATTGTCCGGTATTATCAGAACCATTCTTAATATAAATGAAAATAAAGATTAAGAATCTCACACACATCGAAAGACATGTAGAATTGAAGATAAACACAGTTGTAATTTTTTACCTTGTGAGACGTTTGAGGTGTGTCACCGAGCCTCACATCTCTGTACTGATTAACACACACTCTAAAGATGAAGATGACATGGTTTGTGTTTTCTAATTAGAACCGTATTAGATCTCGCAGCCATGTTTAATAAGGCAGTTGTCTCCATGACTGCAACGGCAAGAGGTCTCAAAGTGAAGAATGGGGTCACTTTAGCAGGCTTATTTAATCATCGTAAATAATCTCGTCCTGTGTATTTATCAATATGAATACTGATTCATTACAAAGCTTGGGTATAACATTGGGCTGTGATTGATGCACACGTGTTGGCGCCGAGGAGAACATGCATCTTCATTTATTCTCTTGGTGAGTGTCCCTGAAAACTTTGGAACATCGGTAGGGGTCTGGTATGAAGGAAACATATCAGTGTATAAAATATGTTCTTTCAGTGCTCATTTTAGGGCTGATGAAGTCATTTTATTTTGTTGGTTTATTTATTTTTTTCTCACAGGTGTATCAAAGGTCTTTAAGTCTATTTAGCTTATTTGTTACACGTTTAAGGTACTTTGTTAAGGTTAAGAAACCATCTTGATGAGCAATCAAAGAGCCCAATGAATACATTTGATTGTGGCAGATTTTGTTCATTGTTATGTTGCTATGGTAACCTGTGAAATAGACATACAAATAAAAATCTTTGGAAAATCCAAATGTGACTCTTCGGGGTACCTTCTACATTAAAAAATCAAGGCAACAAGCCCGTGACCAACCATCAGTGTGTTCGAAATTGAGAGTGAGAGCAGGATGTTGTGTTCTGAATCTGCTAAATTGCTTAAGCAGCTTTAGCTGATAAATTACAGCTTCGGACCACACAAGTGAATGGAAATTAAATATGGGACATCCATCAAAAGTTGAGAAACCTCCCTCTACCATTTTTTTTATTGTCAAATCCTTCAGGGCTTTTGTTTGGCCAACAAATACTATGAAGAAAATCAAAGTTCATTAACATCCGTCAAATGAACTCATAGGTTTTGTATGTTTCTCTGAGAGAACACGTGTACAAAAAGACATCTTACATTAGATCAAGGGGTTTTCAAGGAATTTATTCACTCTTCAGTTCCATTACAATCTAATTTTCAAGTTAGTTTTTTTCAGAGAAAACACTGATCTCAAACCATTCATAACAAATTAATTTAAAATCAATTTACTAAATGGGGAGGACACAATTCATTGGCTCCTTATACGTTTCTCCAGCAATCCAATTAATACATTCAGTCCATCCATGAGCTTTTATCTTCATCTTTCACAACAGCTAAAGCTGCAGTGGGGAAAAATGTCTGTTTACACTCAGTTTGTACCACACACAAGCCAGCATTGCTTGGTTAGGATAATAGCACCTGTTTCAACTGTGTGTGACATATCAAGAGTAAGGTTTGTCTGAACTGTGGCAGTTTGAGTTTCTGACCTGTCTTTCTGACAAGCCTATGAAGAACAGGGATTTTTGTGAAGGTTGGCTTCACCTCTACAACGTTGCAGGTTGTGCACTCATCAAGCAGAACCTTCCTCTTGTTTTTTTTATATTTTTGACAAGATTCGGCACTTCGGTTTGACAACGTTTGATTGTGGAAAGCTTTGTCGGTGTCGTTTGTTGACTCTGAAGGAAGGCAGTGCGTAGTTTTTCTTTTTTATTTAAACTAAGAAAGATTGTGAGGAAATTACAAACAAGAAACACATGGGCGAATACTGACTTGTTACTCACATATAATATTGATAGAGTCTTTTTATTGAAAATTACTTCTGCTGGGGTCGAGTTTTATAGACAAACTATAAGCGCAAAGCCATGTCGTTACTTTTTTTTGCGTGAAGAGACCCCAGTCAAATTCCAACTGAATCCATTATGGGTGAAAGAGCACCCATTTGTGATTGATCCACTACATCCCAGTTTACAGTTGATAAATGAGGACTTCAGCCCACTGTGGTAACGTTAGGCCAAACTCCTCTGTTGCGATTGTTGTGTGTAATTGTTCACTTTTTACCTTTTTTGTATACGTGTCTTATTTAATTTGTGAAAGATCCAAATCCGGTACAGTGATTTAAGGTTCTGTGAATATAGGCGTTATCATGGTCATTTTTGTTTTGGCTTTAAGTGACACCCTGATGATGGCAGTGTGGGGCTGGGTGCTGTGTGTTGGATTCAGAAGTGTTTGTATCTGTGGGTCAAGCATATAATTCAGGTTTAACACCTGAACAACTTGAAAATAAATTCATTAAGCCCCGTAGGCATATTACAGTATACTCATTAAACAGAAAATACAAACCTCTTTTTCTTAGCAGCACCTGAAGCCTCCAGTGAGAGTTATTCCTCATCCCCAGTGACTCCCAAGTCCCCGATGTGAGAAAAAGACATGGCAGAAGGACAAGGCGAGAAAGCAAGTAAATGCCAAGATGGAAGGATAAAAGGATGGATTTGGGCTATAACAGCAAAGGCAATTGGTTTGTAAGGGGAAGATGAAAGAATGGGACTGCAGGCAGAAAAATAAGCAGGGAGCCTGCAAGAGCATAAAAGACAGCGAATGGGGAAATTGAAAGGAAAGTAAAATTAAGCAGAGATGTTCAGTGGGGAAGGGAACGGCAGAAGAGAGCCAGGGAGATCTATCTGCCTGGGGAGCGGCGTTGTATTTCAGACCCAGTGCCTTTGTGCCATTCAAATCACTGCAGGTTTCCCAGGCTCCATGCCTCAGGCCATTCTATATAAAGCCTAGACAGCTGCTGGAATCTCCACTTTACAGCTATGGAATGGGATTAATACAACGCCCCTCCATGTTTTCATCGTCATCAGCCGGCTACCGGAGGGGCATTCTTTAACCGGTTGACAACATCTGTCCCCTTCTGCATAGATGATCTCCTGTGGGCAATTTATAACTGACTGCATTCAGAGGAGTGAAATGTCAGGCGAAAAGTTTGGTATTTAATGTCCCTTCATAGAACTGCAACCCATTGTCATTAAGAAACTTATCC
>CAJRST010022223.1:2474186-2490126 GCA_907169785.1 Menidia menidia | reverse complement strand
GGCTTGTTTCTTGGGCGCGAGCGTTTTGGCAGAAGCAGTTGGAAGCTGCCATTGAAGATATATTCAGCCAAAAACCCGGAACGCCCCCCCCGCCAGCACAAACCCATGTCCTCCATCACTGCCATGAGTTGACACATACTCACTGTGACATCTTGACTGATTGCCTCATTGCCAATGATGCAGAGGGCCGTGACTGATATGCTACATGTGCTGCCTAACTGTGACCCCAGGAAACAGAGATGAGTGTTGGAAGCGCTGATTTATTTAGTTTAACGGACCATTTAGTACGGAGGGTTTGGTTGGGATTTCTCTTTTTTCAGTTAATAGCGCAAAAGGCTTAAGAAGGATGTATTTCATGCAGTAATACAAGCGCCGAGCAGTAAACTGTCAATTTATGGCGTGGCATACACAGACAGGTGTGTTTAAATGGCTCAAGCAACACTGGTTTGGAGGTCTCAGCATCAATACGGCAGTAAAGAATCCTGGAGGGGGTGGGATTGAATTTGGACCTCATTTATCAGTTCGGGGCTAAACCGGCGGTGACTGGGGCACCGATGCCTCAATAACCTACAAGCACACGTGTGCTAAAGCCCTCATGCACAATGGTACTAATGAGGTGCAATTGAAAAGGTTACAGCTCAGAGAGGGAAGTCGGTGAGCAACCATGTGGTGGACGGTGGAATTTCCAATCACATGCGATTCACCTCTTGACAATTCCCTCTGTTTCCAATCTGTATGATAAAGAGCTCCAGACTAAGCACAGTGAAGGAGGGAATCCTACAAGAGATAAAGGATACAGTGGTAAACAGCGGGGTAGAAAAATGCAGCTGTACTCCTCTAGACAACCAGCTTGCGAGCTGAGGGGATTTTCATCCACCCTGCAAATATTGATTTCTGCCTTTGCTGCTTTTTCCATCAACATTTTAAACTAACACCCCACCCCCCAACCACCACCACCACCTCTCTGTGCCCTTTTCTGGCAGGATTCCAACACTGTCCTGAGAGTTTTGCTTTTTGTGTGTGTGTGTGTTTTTTTTCAGCACACTGAAGTCATGATGTGGTTTACTCTTTACTGCAATCTCCATTGGCACTCCAATGTACCATTTTATCTGTTCAAAAAGCTGTTTTTATTTTCTTTTCTCTATCTCAGTCAAACACAGAACGAGTAAAGTATTGATTCTCCATACGGTCCAAAAGTCATCAGCCATGTTAGTGTACCAAAACTGATTATGGTGCATATCATGGAGAGTCCAGTAAAAATACAGTGTAAAACCATCAAAGACACACTCTCTTTGTAATACGTCTGTCCCTAGAAAAATGCATGACAAACTAGATAAAACACAGTTTCCACTGAGCCCTAATCATTACCATGTATGGTGTGGGTAAAAATCTTAATGGTTCTTGTCTTATTATTGTCCAAACCACTTTTAATGGCCATCAGAAGACATGCATTTCTTACATGTCATCTCTTCTTGCCGACTGAATTTCTCAGTGGGAATCTTTTTAAATAGCTTTAGCAGGTGGTCTCATCATAGCTTTCCTCCCCTCGCTGTTCAGGGTAAGCTGCCTGAACCGCTTTATTCTTCAGATTGCTCTGACAACTCGAGGTCTGATGGAGTCTCTTAAAAAACAAAGGACTCTGACAGCTGGTCCTGTGCTCCACAAAAGACTCTGAGAATAGCTGTGCAGTCATTTTCAAAGAACAAAGTTGGGACCAGCATTGTGTTGTGGTGTGTATCGTTGTCGTGTCAACAAAAGGGGAACTCGGTACATATTCTAATGCTTGACCAAGGACTATTGACGTAAGATTTCGCAAGCCAAAGATTAAAAACCTCGGAAAATCTTGAGGGAGTTTTACAAATGAGGTTAATAAAAATAAAAACTTAATTGCTTGTTTACCTCACATTTAATAATCACCTTTATCCATCTAACATTATGCATTAGCAGCATATAACTTTGTGTTTTGTAGCAAAGCATGGCATTAAAATGGAATATTTGCTAAATGGTGCTAAACAGATTGTCTGGACTTGTTTGGACTGAGCTGTTACTTCTTTTTACAGAAATTCTATGTAAAGAAATTCAAATGAAACCCACAATTCGTCAAATGATCCTTAAGTAGTTTGTGGTAGCAGTCATAGGTCACAGCTCAGAGCACAAAGCAGCATTTCCAATCACATGAAATTCACTCAATCGACAATTCCTGAATCGGAGGGGAGATAAAGGCCACAGTGGTAAGCAGCAGGGAGTAAACTTGAAGCTTTAAAGCAGTCTGCCAGAGATATCTGTACAGCTTTGAGGCATTTATAGGCTTTAGCTCGTACAAATACCAACATTCAAACTTTCCCATTGACATGAGATGGAATTTTGTTCAGGTTTTTGGGCTTTTAGTTCAGTTTGTTGGTGTTTGGTTTCCATGTGTTTTATTCTGGTCTCTTTCTTAACTTCCTGTGGTTTTCTCCCGCATCTCCTCCAACTTCATTTCCCTCAGTTCCCTCCTGTGCTGTTCGGTGTTAACTCAGCTCTGTTCGCCTGTGTTCCCTGTGTCACCTGCTCCTGTAAACCTGCTGTTTGCTGAACGTGGTGAGGACTCTGGGACTCTTAACATTTCTTTCGGTCATATTCATGACCACGTTCATAAGCCAGGGTATGCATGCTCAGTCCCTTACAAAACCACACAAAGAACAGAAAAACTAATATTGAGGATAAATGCAAAGCACAAAATCCCCACCGAGAAACTTTTTGTCCATCTCGAGTTTATAATAGGGTTATTGATCTGCTACAGGATTGTGAAAATAGACTGCACACCTTGTCTATTTTTATTTCTTTCCCACTGGAAAAGAAAATCTTCAAGGTCAACACTTACACACACACACTTTCTTATCACATTTCAGTCAAATCTGCATGCAAAAAAGTGTTGGCCCTTCATGTCAGAAGTAACTGGCCAATCACATTCAGCTGCATCCGGCCTTTCTACTCTATGGGGCAGGCCCAGCCCAGAAGGTAAATGTCCATCTCACCCAGGTTTCAGGGCTCTTGAATACATTCCATATTTGTACTCTTGATCTGTTTTCTGGTATTCTCAGGTTTCCAACTGAAGAATCAGGCAACAGACTGTTGTATTAACTTGGGTATCCAGTCTTTGGATTTTAATTTATTTTAAATCTTCATAAAATTCATACCTCTGACCAAACCGCAGGAGAACTTTGATTCTGAACCCAGGTTTGGGCTGACAAATAAGCATCCCTTTTGGGGAAAAATGTTTTTTTTTTTTTAAATAAAGACTTAAGTAAGTGATGTAGTGCACGATACAGAGAAGTGTGTTGATTACCTAACAAGCTACAAATAGAAAACTGATCAATGGAAACCTGAAATGCACAAAGTGTTTATTCCATCCATAATGCCGATTTATTGGGTTTATTCTTCTTCATTTTAAGTTGATAGGTGGAAGATAAACACCACATGTAGCTTGCGATGATGGAAACAGCTCTTAGATGGAAACAATGCAGAATCTTATATTACTTTTACCTACAATCTGAGAATTTGGATCAAATTTAGGATGCATTTGATGAAAACCTGTGACTGACTTTCAGTCATTTTGAGTGATTTTTGCACCAGCTTGACATCATCAAATAGAGCCAAATGAAGGAATTTAACATATCAAATGATGCTTTAAAAACACCCAGTTGAAAGTGGTTCATTAAAAAAAAATCCACGTCAATATGCTATTTCCACATTGAAATTGAACCGGCACACGGCCGTGTGCCACCACTTAACTTTAGCAGTCTGCTGTTTAATACACAACCGCTTTACTTCACTACTGTTGGCAACAGAAATGAGAGTGCTGGAGTGCTTATAAAAAAGTAAGCTCAGTAAATGATCCCTTTTTGCTATGACACACTGGACAATTCTTTGGAAAAAGTTTTATAAAAGCGAAAGACTTCGTGGTGGGGGCGAGAGCTGTGAATCAGGGGATTTGTGGACTCGTGATAGACTTAAATTACTTCACAGCGCAGTCTTGATGTGTACCATCAGTGTCCACTCCACTTTCACATCGGTGGAATGTTTCCGATCCAAAAGTCTGATTAATACAGCCTTGTCACACCTCCAGTTTCCTGCGTTACTCACTCATCCCCGCATTGAATGAAAATGCACCATCTGGCACCTACGACAACACCAAGATGCTACCTCAGTGTCTGCATACAACAGAGACGTGCTCCTCGTCATCTTTTTGGAGCAGAGGCTCTCTGGGTTTGCCAACAGCATCCGTCCACCCGCATACAGGCCACCTCTTAAAGATTCCCCCGCTGAGGAGCACTGAATGGAAAATCCTTCATCTGCCATTTTCCGGGTTTCACCTAATATGATTAGTACAGATGTGTATTGCGTCACTCCTTAATCTATGGGGTCAGATATACAATGAAGACTAAGCAAATGTGAGTTTCACTCTATGTTGCTCTGCTTTTTTACCGTTAACAAGAACACTGAAGTAACCCCTTCATTCGTAAACCTGACACCTGAGTCCTACCATCTCCAGCAATTCTCAGGTGACTCTGAGGCAAGGAGCTAAGCCAGGACCTCATTTTGAGCATGAACAAAACCAAAAGGACTACTTGGGAGGACCAGGAGTAAGTCAAACCCTGTCTCTGAGGTAAGGATGTGGAGGTGGTAGATACAGAATACAGACCCCTGAGGTTTTATCTGAAGAGCAATATAGGCAATATTAAGCAGGTTCACAAGAAGGGATTTTCCTCTGAGAGACTTCACATCTAATATAAAGTTCTCGAATAGCTGCATTAAGATGCAACATCTTTTCTATAGGTCTGCAGGGGCGAGTTCACTCTGCTTGGCGCCCATCTGTTGAGGCGACAGTATGAGAGGCAGTAATAAAAATAAAAACTAATAATTTAAAAAATGCTAACAAGGACTGTCTCCCGAGCACCTGGAGCTGAATATGCATAGAACAATTCTGCACAATTTGATGAAGATACATAAGCGGAATAAGCACACACAACGGTAATAGGTTTGCCTTCACGCCTTTGGCATCGGCAGCCATAATGAACAATGCTATACACCTCTAAATAACAGTGCTGAAGCCACGTAATGTGAACACAAAACAGCTGTGATACATAAAGAACCTTCAGTGATTGATGAGAAAAAACAGTGGAGTGATATGATTTCCCTTGGAATCTCTCTGTTTACACATTCCTACAACTTACGGAAGAAGGTTCATGATTATCAAAGCACTCGCTGAAACCACAACCAGACTCACAAAGGACTGAGGCAAAGATAACTAGGAACATCACATAAGGTGGAGTGTCAATTTAGGGTTAACGATATTTTGAGTCATATGAAAATACTACATTTGAGATTACTGTACAGATAAAATGAGATAAAGTAATCCGCCGGCATACAACTCTTTTTTTTCTCTCTTTTTCTGTCAAAAATGTCACCTTGAAACCTCTTTAAAAAATCATCTTCTGGTTGTTAATGTGCAATCTTACTTATTTACTATAAAATCGCACTCAAGCTGTAAACCTCATCTTAAAAGCCTGGCAATGCCCGCCCTCTGTGCAAATGAGTGTTTATTAAAACTGACTAATGTGGAAGTTATACCATTAGCTGAGAGCTATCAAAGAGGTGTGTAACACTGTTTGAATAGTATTTATGTGTGGGCAATATCCAATAGTATTACATTTCTTGCATTTATTCAACAGAAAAGATATTCGCTTATTCTTTTTTTCCCTGCCGACTGCTCAGTGTCATAAAATACGAGAAGACAATGAGACAAATGCTCGAGGCTACAAATTTTGTGAAAGCTTTCGCAATTTTAATGGGAACTGTACGAGATAGGCAAACACTTGAGCTGACACTGTTGGAGTATTGCTACACATAGAACTGTTTTACCATAAGTCGCTTTGTCTGAATGGGAGATCAGCACAGTGTCTGATCTAGCCTGAATATGGAGCAGTATGCAGATGGAGCACAAAGAACTCCCATTGTGTGCACAGCAGCTAAGTCGAGGGTCTTATTCCAACATTGATTGTTCAAAACAAGTTTGTATAAGTGTAATCCTGTATGTTTAGTATTAAGAATATGAGTTATTGTGAGCTATATTACATTAGAAAAGTGCTTAAAGAAGACTAGGTTGTGAATTGAGTTGACATGAGCACAATTTGACCCAAATCATTACACTTTCAGGATCTGAAATGACATTACAATGGTGGTTTATTTAATTGAATTTTCGATTCATTCAATTAGAGTTGAGTATGTTCTGTTGAGATTATCTTCATTTGTTGTTTGTTCCTGTGAGAAAAGCTGATTAAAACCAGTGCGTCTTGACTGATCATGGTGAAATCAGCTGCACGTGATAAAATGCAGTCCTTAAAGCTCATGGGGAAAGAATAGAAAGAACATTTTAATCACCACCAATTTCTGATTTCGACAAGGAGCAAGTGGTGCTAAAGTGGAGTCGTATTGTTAATTGAACACTTACTCTTTAAGAGAATTTTGTGGCTTGTGAAAAGACACACTTGAAGATGATGATTCCCTAAAAATAGTCATATTTTTTAACCTGCTGCACAGATAGTTTAGAAGACAACCCTTTAGGGATTCATTTCAACATAGAGTTTCAGTGTTTCTTTATAATTTATCAAAAGTGAGTCTGCGTGAGCATGCTGCATATTCTTTCTTCAAATTATAATCACAAAAATCCCACACTGCAAAAATTAAATTTAGAACAGGTAGGAATTAATAGGGAAAACCAGTATATCAATGCAAAAAATCCCTATTTCAGTTGTATCAAACAGATTTTTACAGAAACTAGTAAAAACAGGGCACCTTGAGGTTTAATGGTCTGTGCGGTGGACAGTAAAACTTCACTATTTCCACCTCAGACACATCTTGTGTGGCTCCTTCTTTCACACCACTTGCATTTGATTAATTCACAGCTGCATAATAAATAGAATCAATTCCAGCTGGGGCATTAAATTACCTACAATTAAGCCATTGATTGAATGTTCTGATCTTGGTAATTGATTTTATTATCCATTCATTTAGATCAAATCTCTTCCAAAGTAATGAGGTTCAATGGCTGGTGCCACCAGTGAGGGACAGTTATTCATCTTGCAGGATCAGATATGGAGCATCTTTAATGTGGGTGCGGTTAAGTCCGTCAACTTATCATCGGCATCTAGATGTCTCAACTCTGTGAATAATTCCCCTGTATAAAAAGTGACTAACCAATTGTGTTCCTGTCCATATGAACATTCCAGTGATGGGGAAATGAATCAGCGCATGATCGTCGAAGTGGGCCGTGTTGATCACGATGAATCATCATGTGTTTATATTTGCTGTTCTGTCTGCTGCCTGCTTTCTCTCAGCCTTTCCTGCCAGCATGCCTCCACTCTGACTATGATACAAGCTTTTTTTTAAGTAGAGACTATCCCCTTCAAAATCATATCACAATTAGAGCTCAAGGTTTTTGCAGTTGGGAAGAAATGCAGTTTGTAAAAAAAAAAAAAAAAGAATAAGCTCCAGAGATTATGTTGTGTGTTGACTGAATACAGACCCATTGAAAGTTTGGACTCTGGACCAAAGAAAGCTTTCTTAAAAACTGAGTTAATGGAACAAAATGAAAAAAAAACAATGGTCAAAACAAACTGGAAACACCTGGAAGAACACAAAAAATGGCTCAAGATTTGGTACATTTATTTTTTTTGGTTCGTATTGAGCTTGAGGGAAGGACCCAAAAGCAGGTCTATCACCCAAAAGTGGAGTCAATTAAAATAAGCGTTATTTAAACAACAAAGAAAAATACAACCCTGCAGAGTAGACCAGAGGGTAGCAGAACACACAAACACAAATCAAACCGCAGAGCAGTTTCTTCACCACAGAATGGCTATCCGGCAAAGGCCTGAGGCGACCGGTGAGCCACAAATACAGAGAGGGTGGACGAAGCAAGCCACAACAGGTGAGTGATTACCCAGAGACAGGTGTGTGAGATCAGAGGGCAATCCCAAGATAGCTGAGGACATCTAGAGGTAATAAAGAAGCAAGAATGAAACAGGATGTAACACAGAGGACTGAAAACTACAACAGAACACAAGCAAATAAAGCTGAAAAAAATGTATAACAAAAACAGAGAACAGAGACACAACAGAGACAAAGAAATCAAGCCAACACATCCACAATTACAGACCATCAACCATTTAGTAGAGCACACTGTTACAAGTTTTTTCCTCCTCCAGCACACCTGATTTAAATGAATGGGACTGCTTTTCAGATATGCAGAAGCTACTGAAGTCCCATTCATTTGAATGGCAAAACGTGTGTCATGTTACTTTGCTGTGATCCATGTCTAAATTACAAGAATATTGGAATATTCTAATTGTTAAAAGAGCAACAATGGGAGCCTTTGGCTGTAAGTCTCACTTTTGACTTCTAATTATTTTATTTTTGGGTTGCAAAAAGATCATTTAGAATTTGAATTGAAACCCGAGAGGGGTCGCAATCTCTTTTTTGTGTTGATTTAATAACATTATTCTTCTTTTAATACAATTTTGGTATTATTATGGAAATATCCCCCCCCAGTTATGCATGCAGCCTCACATTTTCAACAAACTATATGACATTCCTTCACAAAAACACTGACTTTGAATAATTAAATAGGACTATTTCATGTTAATGCATTTAATTATCGCGTTGTCATAATGACATAAATAATTCATTAGTTTTGAGTTGTTTTTTTTACTGCTTTGCTTTATTTAAAAATATCTACAATTCAAATGTACTCATTTACTTTTTTTTAATTCCCACTCCAGGTTCACAGAGGGGTTCTTATGACCAGGCTACAAAATGACTTCAGGCATTTCATGCTCTTGCAAGATCTTTCCTTTAGGTATTATATTCTTAGATGTTACAATAGAAGCACCCATGTTTATTTGATTGCTTCTAGGAACTCCGGAAAAAAATAAAAAGAGGCCAGGCTTCATTTTGAGGCGGGTACATAATGTAGTTTCCTTGTTCCCATGCTGACAACAGAACTCAGAGCATATAAATCTTTAACGTGAGCGATGAAATAACCACTTTTCCCAGCTAATTAGGAGGCCACCTCTTTGTGCCACTTCCCCTTCCTTTTTTTGGTTCATCTCTTCATGTGTCTTCAAATGCAGTCTGGTCAGTGATGACATGGGCAGACTTGTGACTGTTTCACTTTGGGATCAAATTATTGGCTTAACAATTTAATTTCACAAATTCATAATGTCGCCTAATATAAATAAACAAATTAATTCATTCACATAAGTACAGAGGTGAATTTATTTCTTAATTCAACATCCAACAGAAAACGCTTGCATGTTGAGCCGCAGAGATCTATAGACATTTGCACAAGCTACTAATTAGAAAAAGAAACTGTAAAGCTGATGGAGTGAAAATGTTTAAAATGTTGCTTCTTGGTCACAAGAAATCAGGAAGCACTGATTCATTGTTGCTCTGAGCACAAACCAGATCCATTCTCACATAGACTTCAGTTTAGAGGTGATGCTAAACACCCTACCACATCCTACTGTATGTGAAAACCCCCTTAGACTTTATCCTACAGGCTGTAGTGGACCACAGTGACGATTATCTGACATGATAAGGCTGTTTTGTTTTGTTTATTACCGTACTACAGAAGTCATCCCCACTCGGCAGGACAGAGAAGGATCGTCGTTGGCACTGTCGACTTTTGAGCCTTCCTGAAGAACTTTAAGGTTAGTAAACGTCTGGCTGGTCCAAGCTTAGCACAATCACGGAAAGTTGCCTCCATAAATCCGTGTGTTGTACTGTAAACAGCCAAAGCTAAGAAGTATCTCATTATGATTTTCACAGTTTGATTCGATACCGGAATGAATGTCAGTAAAAATAAGTTCCCAGAACATCTAAAGAAACACGTGAGCAAGAATCTAGAAGGGTTTAAGTGAGCTATATACATGGCATAGTAATAATGCTTTCTTCAATGATACTGGGTAAAAAGTCAAATTGAAAGAGAACCTGACAAATCCCTTGGATTTGGTTTGAATACGATGGGTCAGACTCTGCAGTCACAGATCAAAATAAACTTGATTAAAGACTCTAGGATTTTAAAGGTGTCAGGTTTAGAAACCTTGTGCTTCCAGTTACCATGACAGTACATATTTTAAAACGAGGAAACAACAGCAGTCAAGAAAAAGACTCCGTGCCAACAAAAACATGGTTATCCACTGACACTGAGAGCCATAGTTTTCTACATAGTTGTCTTACATTCTATGTAAGAATTACATATAGAATATACCAGACCTTATGTGATATGAGATCTTGTTTAAAAAAGTTGCCTCCCAAAAACATACTTCGAAAGAAGGCATTGACTAAATCTTGCGCATGTATTTGTAACTTCAAATGACAAAAACTTAAATGGGCATGTCACGACAAAGAGGAAAGCCGAAGAGCTGTGAAAATTTAATGACACACTTTCTTCTTGGAAAGGCTGCCAATGCAGCACATGACCTCCTGTAAGTGCTCGGCACAGGGCTGTGAGGTGGGTCTTCCTTTTAATTTTTTTTTGCTTACTTTTAGCATATTGTTGTGTTGTCTTTGCTTATGTCGTCTGCTTCGGCAGATCCGTTGTGTGGTCGAAGCATGAGGCTTACGCGCTCTCAATTTACTAACAGGGCTTAAAGAACCTCTCCCCAAAGCATAGTACATTTCGGAATCAGCTTTACTGGTTTGTAATATTCCGACATGCGCCCACACACTCACTCAAACTGAAAGCATCTATCAACTCGGGACTCTACCTAATGGAATCAAAAGCTACATCTAATTGGGCACAAACAATTTTTCTAAATGCCGCATATTTCAGCTCACTGTGCTAAAAAGGAGTTCAGGGAGCCATCTAAAAATGAAGCATACACAGCTGCTCAGATATCCTTCACAAATGTGCCCCAACATACACACATACACACAGTGGCTAAAGTTTTTTTGTGCACAGACAACCAGATGGGAACTTTCAGGCGTCTCTCTTTTTTCCGGCTTCTTTTCGTCTTTGAGTGGAATCCTCTCCTCTTGCCTGCAGTGGCTTAGGTGAGAACTTCTGCCTGTTCATCCACCTTCAGCATTTCCTCAAAGTCCCAATCCAAATCCCAAGCAGGATAATCTCATCCCTCCACTCTGATGTACTTCCATTCATCCCAGCCTTGTACTATCGCCAGCTCAGTCCTGTGTTGGAGAAGAGGAGAAAGAGGATTTGCTCCGCGTTTGCCTTGCTGGGGCACTTGACTGGGGTTGTAAGTTTGTATCACCTCAGAGCTCCACAGAGCAAGCTGTAGCACATCGGGACACAAGGGCCACTTGCTTTGAATTGTGCTACTTCCAGACACAGCCTCACCTGGTTTAAAGGCAGAAATACTTTGCTGCATGACATCGACCACCCCAAAAGCGTAACACAGTGGGGACCATCATCAAAAGCCCGATATATGGATATTTCTGATGTACATTTGGAATGAGAAACGACGAAAACCTTTAAAACTAACATCAAAACAAAGTGTGACACGGAATCATTTCTTTAACAAATTTGCCAATGAGGCCTGGATGAGACAAACAGTGCTGTTTTCAAGCCTAAAGCAAACGCTCAATATTTCTCAGCGGCTCGAACAACCAACCGTAATGTAAAAGTAAGAAACAGTTTACATGTGTATCACAAAAGAAGTCTCATAACCCGCCTGAAAGATTCAAATAAAACAGCCATTTAATCCAAATTGCAACCACTGCTTGGATATCAAATAGACAGACACATATTTGCACATTGATTTTTCTTTGGCCCCTTTTTAACCAGGAAGGTGAGAGGATAAAAGACACAAAGTATAAAACACATTTTAGGCCAAGAAAGAATACAAGACAAATTCAATTAACTTTCAAATAAAATAAGAGCTAAAAAGGATACAAGTTGAACAGCTTTAGATAAAAAAAAAGGCTTATCTTTAGTTCAAAAGTGCATTGAGCTCTTGAACATGAAATACTTCACAACCAGTCCAGAGCCATTTAAAGACTATGTGATAGCAGTTCAAGGATCGAGGGTTTGACTTTATTATCTATTGGACAGTCCACAAACAGGGTGGTAATAATTGAGTTCTAAAGGCTTTCTGCTCTTTAGCACAGGGGGAACCATAATATAACAAGCCCTATTTTTTACACATGTTGAGATAAAGCTGCAACTTTTGGGTGTGCTGTGGCTTAAAAGACAGTAATCTATGCTGGGCTGAAAGTTAGTGGTGGGATCCCTGCCTTTCCCGGTCCTAATATCAATATTATATTTTCAGCTACTAGGATAGCTAAAAATTGGAAAGTTTCAGTGGACCAGCAGTTGTGTTCATTGCTCGTCTTGAACATTGCTGAAGAGACCGTTCTTATTCCGTTTAGCCGAAAATAGAGGAAGATAAATTAATAACATGATAATTACCATTTGAGACATCACACGCAGATTATTATGACAATATAAACGTTTGAATAATGAACCAGTCCCTGGTGGGTCCACACAGCCATCGCAAACTCAATAACAACTCCAGCAAGAAATAAATGTGCCAGAAATTCCAACTTTAAACTCTGTCGGTGAGTTTATAAGATATGCCAAACAAAGACAGTCTCAGAATAACCCTGAGTAAAATCAAAATCCAGCTTATCTTTTCTTTAAAAACCAACTCTTAATTGGACCATTGAAGCAGACGGGAGACAGGAGGAGCATCAATTCTCCAAAATATCTGACCTAGTTAGTAATCTTTTTGCACACAACGGTTTAAAGTCAGACATCACAGCAACAGGCACACTCAAAACAAACAAACAACAACCGGCTCCGTTCACATCACGATACACTGATGCATAAAGATTTACAGGCTTTTCAGGCAATCAGAATGTGGAGGCATATGAAAATGTGCGGAAAAAGTTGAGCTCTGATCCAGAGTTTCTCATCTCACAGTACTGCTGTCATTACATGCCTGAGGCCCGTTTTCAGTGCTATTCATTTGTAAAGAGTAATAGGCAAAACATGAGTCACTTTGACATTAGCAAAGGCCTCAACAAGTATTAGCATAAGCATAAGCACTCATCTCACCCACTATAAACATTTAGCTATCTGCTATTTCAGACTGGGAATATATTGTTACAGTAAACAACTAGGAAAAAAAACATGATGAAAGATCTGAAAAAGTACAGCGTACAAAGCTACATGAGCAGTGATAAGAACTGCGGTTGTTGGAGCAAAAATGTGTGATGTCAGTTTATAATTGATGATAAGAATGAATTAACCCTATAATGCCAAATGTATCATGTCTGATACATATGGTTTCTGAAGTCTTTTGGATCGGAGACTTTTTGCATCATTCAATGGTGAAAGCTTTGCTCAAACCCCTGTTGTGCACATTCAGATATACCTGATAACAGCCAGTAGAAGACTACACCAAAATACATTTTTGACTTATTGCACGCTAATTTGATCAAAATAATATCAGTTTTTTTTCCTTCATATGTTGTTGAGGGGCCAAAGAAAGACTTCAGACTAAAAAAATCCAACATTCTTCCTATTTTTCTTGGATCGGGCTTTAAAGGGTTAATACCAAGCCAGGATCTAGCCTAGTCATTTAACCAGGAAGTGATTAGTATAACAAGGTTTTGCGGTATAACAAGGTTTGATTGGGAAAAGTGAAAATGAACAGGAAGAGCTGAGGACAAGTGTGCAGCAGACAGATGGGATACTATGTGAGCTGGACAGGTGAAGAAGAAGTGGGTGTCAGGTAGATAAGACGTAAAGTGCCCACAGTTTGTCACATGGAAGCAAAGACCGAGAACAGTCTTATGGAAATCCAGCACTGTCACTGTCTTTCTTTAGAAAACTCTTAAATACCCACCTCTTCAGAGAGCATCTCTTATCCTAACTCTGTACCCCTCAATACTCTTTCCCTCTATCTCTCTTTGCTGTCACCACTGATTCTGACTAGGGATTTTCCTCTAGAGAACTTATTGTCATATTGACGATAACTGTAAAATTGTGTCTACTTTGTAAGTCGCTTTAGATAAAAGCGTCTGCTAAATGCATAAACATAAATCCCACAGTCGTTTCAGATAACTCAAACGGTCATGCCGTTTAAATCAAATTTGAATATCCCAATTAGACCATAATGAAGTCATAAGCAACCTACAGTGAAACACACAGGAGGAACATAATCATAAAAATGACCAAGAGACAGCCATACAAGCTCTCTCAGTCTAAGCAAACCTAGAAAGCTGTCTTCTCTGGTGTCCTGATTGTTATTTATTTATCATATTGCCATGCTGTTTTGTCTGTTTCAGTGCTGTGCAGCAGCAGACACATGTAACTCCGACTAAACCTCCAGGTCCATTCGGCTATTCAATTTAACGACTATTTTTGCCTGGGTATCGATGGCAGCAGAATCAATGGACGACAAAAATATGGTTGATGCCACAACGCTGCGGACCGTTTGTTCCAAGATGGCCTACTGATATGCACAAATAGCCAAATACACTTCCCCGAGAGTGTATTTCAATTTGCCCGAATGGTTTTTTTTTCTCACAGATGATGCTGCAGTGATAAAATCAGGATTTGGTTTGGGCAACGCGGCGGTTCTTAATTTTGTTTATGTACAAAGCATCAAATTGAATAGTTCCTTCATGATTTGTGGTATTTGCTGCTGCACTGCTGCTAAAGAAAGAAAAAAACTCAAAGAAAGGAGACAGGCAGTCCTTTCCTCTGCTGTCCTTCATCATAAAAAAAAACCCCTCAGTGAGGCACTCGAGTGCTTTCCGCTCCACCGAAAAAAGGAACTGTAATTCAATTCATTGTGTCTAAATGTTGTTAGCTGAATTATATTTCAGACTGGCGCTTACGAGGACAACTTCCAATGAGGTGGAAGCAGCCTGAAACGGTTAAAGGTGCCTGCTGTTTGCTGTCAGAGTGTGGTGTGCTGTGGGTTTAGCGGTGTTTACGGCGATAGCAGCCGCGGCGCAGGCTGTCGCTGACTCAGCGCACCCATGTCAGCTATCACGCACTTCCAGTTCCACCACCCGACACCGACAGCTTCTGGCGGTGCAGACGCACACGGATGTGAGCTTCACCGTCGTGTCACGATCATGTCGACACTTGTTTTCGGGTTTATGCTAACGCGGGTTTCGTTTTGTGGCACAGTCATTTAAAGGAATTCTTTTGTTTGCTTTGTTTAGTTTTTTGTGTTGTTGGGTTGTTTTTTTCCTGGACGTTGCCCCTGGCTTTTCTAAAGTATTTGAGGCTGGTTTTTCATTCATGAAAATACACCAACGGAGATCTTAATCATATTGCTGACTTGAGGCCAATTAATCTAATGAACTGCGACATGGTCCTGCTTTTTTTCCGTAATGCGATTGACCTTTTCAGCGTTTTGTTACCACGACTCGGCTTTTCTTTTTAGATCTGCCGTTGCCATTAAATTTTTTTATTAAATAGAAATGACTCACCATATTATCAACATGTATGCTTTTTATCTTCTTCCGTGAATACCGTTTAAATTGGTCGACAATACATTGGATGATTAGATTTCAAAACGGGGCTTTTTATAGGCATGTTTTACACAGCGTTTGCCGGGGTCACGTCACGTGTGTTCTGTTTTACGTCAAACAAATTAGCGGTGTTACACATTTGAACTTATTAGTCCATGCTGCAAAGCACCAAAGGGTTTTGCAAAGATGAGACCTGGGGGTCTGCAATGTAAGATAAGGGGAAAAAAGCATGGGAGCAAAATTGAAGCAGGTCTAAAGGCAAGTCATATAAGGTCCAACATCAAAGCTAGCATCACTATAAAACAGGTCATCTAAAGAAATATTCGCTTCTACATATCAGAAGATAGATAGATAGATAGATAGATAGATAGATAGATAGATAGATAGA
>CAJRST010022223.1:2351461-2474176 GCA_907169785.1 Menidia menidia | reverse complement strand
AGATAGATAGATAGATAGATAGATAGATAGATAGATAGATAGATAGATAGATAGATAGATAGATAGATACCATATTGACAGTTCCTTAGCTGTGCACACCCCGTAGTGTTTCGCTTCTCATCGCAACTTTGTTTTGTGTATTATTAATTACCTCATCTTAATAGGAGAGGATTTTTCATTTCAGACGGTCATTAGAAACACATTACCGCACCGCTGATGCAACGTGACTTATTTACTCCCCAATTTCTCCTCTTTATGTTGCCTCAAAGGCTCTGAAATGAGCCTGAGAGAGAGAGGGGACGGGGCCAGGTTGCGGTGTAAAGGAAACACTAGATGTGAGCACGCCGGAGTTCAGCTTTGGCTGCAAGAAATGGATTTCTGGGTTTGCGTTTGCAGATCTCAACAGTGCGCTGACACAATATTGTTGCCTGTTATTAGCTCTCGTATTTTTCTATCGCCTCGCTCCTCTGCTTGACATCACCATTAAGGAGCCGCACCACATGTTCCTCGCAGCTCGCTCGATTGTTTTGACCCCGCAAAACCTTCAGGATTCCAGGAAATGGAGTCAGAGGAAGGAGAGGGAGTTCAATGCCAAGGTGATAAGACTTTGGAGAGAAAAAAAACAAACATTTCTATATCATTCACATGTGTGCTCGCTCTTGCTCAGATCAAATAAACACACAAGTCCGCTGGTCTTTGTGAATGTTCGCGGCGGTCCAGTCCCTTGTTACTTTAAGTGCATCGATAGTGGCCCGGCCTATTCTGTATGATGAATGGCCATGAGTTGTGAGGACAGATGAAACAAATAGCACTCCTTGCTCCAACCACACTGCTGTCTGATGAAGCATCAATAGCAAAGGCCTTTAGCCTCTTTCGGTCCAAACTAAAATAACTCTTGTTTTTTGCTAAAAGTACTGTACTCAAACTTAACATGTTGCCTGTTTTATTATTGAACAGATTTAAACAAAACAGCTGGTAGAGTATCCTTGGGGTGGTGATCTTGAACTGAATCAAGCTTCTTCCTTTCACAGAGGTTTCAGATAAATACCAAATATCAGTGTCCCAGGGGACTGCCCTGGTATTTTATGATGAATTCAAAAATCTTGAGTGAAACGCCTGCAACCTATCAACCAGCATGAGCCAGCAGAGTGTCTGTCTTCATGAATACTAATGGTCGAAGAGGTTCGGAG
Organism: Menidia menidia; assembly: GCA_907169785.1. Lineage (NCBI taxonomy): Eukaryota > Metazoa > Chordata > Actinopteri > Atheriniformes > Atherinopsidae > Menidia > Menidia menidia. Next base: position 2,472,986 of record CAJRST010022223.1, on the reverse strand, counting down.
GGCAAAAACATCGAAGTCCTACTCATCATCTGCTACTCAGGAACCCCACGTGTGCATATTACCGAACACAGTAAATGTTTAGTCCTGGTTTGCATTATTATTCATTCACACATTTGTATTTCAAACCAGTAAATAACAAAAAAACGGCAAGACCCTGATGCGAAATTTATGGCAGGTTAGATTTTTGAACTCCCAAAACACTGCAGTGTGTGAGGCCCATCGTGCCCAATGGGCTTGAGGAGGCCACATAAAGTAAAGTATTTCTATAAGGGTTGATGTAACCAGTTACTTTTTATTCTGTGATTGCTCAGAAATTGAACACAGCAGCTTTTTAGACGCAGTAGGAAAATTTGAATGTAGGGTGTTTGTGTTTGTATTCTATCTAACTGGACCAGAGTTCACGTGGCTTCAGACTTGGGTCTTTCCATTCAGTTGATTTGGATCAATTGTTTGTTCCGCTCCGAGGTACAGATGATAGTGTTCACACTTGATGTGAGGAAACAGAGCAACCACAGGGTTTGTTTTAACAGAACCAAATCTGTCGAGTGTGAACATACTAAGAAAAACAACCAGGCTTTTGGAAAGCCACAGCTGTTGTTTCCCAGAAGAAAGCTCTGAATGGCTGACAGAGTTGGATGGTAGGCAGGGCAGCTTGCCAGGATGTCCACAAAGCCATTGTGTTGTAATATGTGCATAAAGTGCTTGACACTGTACTTCTGCTGTGAACAGAACAAAAAAAAAAAAGATGAGAACGAGTCCAACTTTGCCCAAAATCCTGGAAGCATTGTTCAATATTAATGCGGTCTTTAGATGTTCAAGTAACTCACGCCGAGAGCCAAGTATCCCCTTACCAACGCGGATACTAGGTTTGAATCCGTGCACAGATAACGAGTCGTATGATTCTGCTTCTCCTGAGCCTGGAGGATACATCAACCAATGCTTTAAAAAGGAATTTCAAATTTGGAATCCAGAGCTCACGCGACTCTTTTTCACATCTCCTCAGTCAGAGATAAATTAGCTTTTGCAAAAAGAAGGAAATGTGGAATTGTGAAGTTTCTTTTTTCATGCTTAGCGGACTTTGGCATGTCAAGCAAAGATGCAGTACAGAATTTAGGGGCAAAGTTAACTATTGAATAGTGATAGTTTGAAATTTGTTCTCTTTAGAAACAGCAGGCAGGGTCACTAAACTCTATGATAAACATGTAACAAAATTGTAATTTCGTTGAAAACATACTTACAAGCTATTGCTTGGTTGACCTCTCTCCATTTTTAGTTTTCACTCTCTGCTGTTGGCATGCCGTGTGTGGTCAAGGGAGGAGCCCAGTAGGTCCTGACTCCGGCCAAAAGACAAGCTGAGATTTTTGTTTTCAAAACCATAAAACACTTTTACCTTCTTTAAATCTAAGATGGCAATACTCCTCTTCACTATATGTCTGCTGGGGGATATAGAGTTCGAAAGTTTCCATCTTTATCAAATATTTAAGAGTTCTGGCCTGAGGGGGAGAAAACTCAAATGCCATTGGCCAAAGCTTGTTCAGACAAATAGTAGTCAAGACATTATTTTTGCTGGTTAAATCGAGAGTTAAAGTTAACTAATCCAAAACCTAGATGCAAGCCATTTATAGCTTAAAGTTTATAATACAATCCAAACATTTTAGCAATCTCTATGTGATCTATCTCTCAGGACAAACTCCATTAAAAATGAAAACTTGAATTTGTGACATGGCCAAGGTTTCTCAGATATAATCTCAATAATTATTTGGATAAACACGAGTTTTTCCTGTTAGAAAAGAGGGACATTTGGGACACCCCATATTGACATGACAACTTGAATGAATACATTCTATTTTTACGATCGATTTTTGTCACTCTGGTACAATTTCTCACACCACCCGGTATTAGATCTAAAATTGGGCACAGTGTGCTGATGGTATAACTATACGAAGGTGTTAGTCAAAGAAAGAGAGAGTGAGAGTTGTGTAGGGGTCACTGAAGTAGCTGAATATCCCATTAGAGTCCAATGAATGGGAGCTGAAATTAGGCTCTCGCTAATGTTGTTGCATGGTGAGGGCTATTCAGTGATAGAAGACTGCGAATGAAAAAGTAACAGTTTGAAGCACATGACAGAATTGATTTTGAACATTGCTTTTGAAGTACATTAGTGTTTTCTTTTGTTTTTTTCTGAAGCGGCACCTTTACAGGGGAAAAAGACATTTTTGCCTCACCTGGAACACAAGAGACGGAGCTGAAATCAAACCTCATTTCAAGTTGAGATTTCCTGGAACATATCACGTTTTCAATCAGTTGGTCAGTCGGTGTATACAATCAGGACAATGGCCAAAGCCTGGCTTCGTAGGATATGTCCTTTAGTCTTATCTGTGCAGTAGGAAAACCTCTGGCACATCCTTGAGGAGTGGAGACTTTCCAGAGGGGTTCAGACTACTTCGTCCTTGCGGTGGTTATGGCTGCGAATGGAAAGAGGGAGATTTATCTGATTCAACACACCGAGTAACCACTGTACCAACAGAAAGCCTCGCCGAGCGGATTTGAATTTCAGATTTGTCTCTATCGAGCAGCGACCTGGCAAAATAGATACGGGAACCAGGAAAAACATTCCCAAAAATATATATATTTTCTGCACCCCATGTGCTGACCCGATGAACCAAAACATCCTGGAAAGTGAAACATGAAACGGCCACTTATTTGCGTCCACACATTTTCTGCAATGGCAAACACGGGGTTTGCCTTGAACCGGCTTGTCACATAGCTGGAATCCCTCGTGGCTTCGGAATACATTACTCCTGAACTAAGCTGTCAGCCTGCTCCCGGGACAAACGGTCCTTGGTATCTGCTTTCGCCGTACCACAGACGGGAGCGCAGGAGTCTGAAATTTTACACGCCCTCGTGAGTGAGAACATCGCAGCTTTGCACCGCAGGTGTAATGTCTCGTTATATATGTTTGATTGGGCTGAAGGGTGCACTTAAAGGCTTCCTTTTAGTTCTTTTTCTGAGCCCTGGAACCTCATTCTGCATGTCGGAGGAGCCTGGGTTGATTCCAACGTCTGAGCTGCTCATAAGATATTAATAACTCACCTGTGCATGTTTGTGTCCATGCGTGGGTGTATGTGTGTTTGTGTATAGTCAGAAAGAGAGAGAAAGTCTTCACCGCGGCTATTGCACACCCACAGCTCCCTCTAGCTTATTCCCCGCGAACGGCACGCTGCTCCAGATAGAGAGGGCTGGAGTGTATAGGTGTCCACACATCCAGTTTCAAGCAGCTCATTTGTCATGATTTAAAGCAGAGGTGGTGCTCCGCACCGCAACCCGGCAGGGACGGAGGACCAATTTGCTGAACCGATCGGCTTGTTTGTCTTCCTCATTTTCCTGAAACAAGTTAATAATGCTTCAAATGGCCAAACATCAAACAATTCAGATTGAAGCAATTTTCAGCCTATTGTACATAGGTTTGAATATTTTTCCATCATCTATTTTCTATTTTTCTATTTCACTTTGTAAAGCAAACCTCTGTCTTTTCTCCCACTGCCTTTTTCCCCCCCCAAAGCCTTGCAGCATGTGAGAAAGTCGTTGGTGCTGTTGGGAGAGATAGTAATGTGAAATATTCTGGGAGACAGACTATCAGAGATTCGGCCAATGAGCTGATGGAAAGAAACACTGAGTCTAAGTTGGTAAAAAGAGCAGCTGAGGCGAGAGAGAAGGACAAAGTTTTAGACTGAAGCTCTTACTGATGGCTTTACAGAGACAAACGGATGAACACAGACGCAACAGAACAGAACAAATAACAACTTATTGACAAATCACTCGAATATCGAAAGGTCAGCCAGCTAAATTTGTGTTGGGCCCACAGCTGCAAAGAGTTATCAAATGTTCATGTTCTAATTGGTTCAGATGTTCCCAAATGGCCAGCAGCTAAGATACATCAATACACAATATTAAAAAGCATCTTAAATCCCAGAATATTTGACTCATAACAGAACATATAGAACTTTGCTACTGTGTGTAGCCCTCCCCTCAGTAACCATAGAGATGAGGGCAGGGCTTTTGGGTTCTTATAATATATTCATCAATCATGCTTAACCCTGATTAACTCAGTTTTAATGTCTGTTTTGAATATCTCTTTTTAACATTATACACATGCACTGTTTTTAACTCACCTATGGACTTGCAATTAGCTCATAAAATCAATAAAGATTTTAAGCCCAGAATGAAATGAATTCCTCCTTTAAGGTAAGTAATAAAATACACCACACAAGGTTTTAGAAAATAGTACTCAACTATTTACTAAATAGCAACATGATACAATGTGAAAATAAAATGAAAATGTCAGTGTTATGTTCCTTTAAATAAAACAAACCTTCAGAATAAATTAGCTCTATTTTCTTTAGGTAAACACTGTGAATGGATTATCATTTTTTCACAGGAAAAGGAAAATAATATTGTAACTGAAACAATCTTTTTAAGATAAATGCCATAAATGAAATATCCTTGGTTTTGTCTTATCAAAACACTGTACCACAAATATAAAAAACATACAATTTTTGGGCCCACACACCTTATTACTAAAGCCGGCAATCTTATTCGTTACCCCTTTAGAAATCGGTGCAGGCCTGTGTGTAGCTTTACCTCAGAACGCTTGGGCAGATGTCAGGAGAAAAGGTGAGTCGAGGAGAATATCCGTTATGTGACGTTTAGGCCTATCTCTATTAACCCGTAGATGCTCGTTCATACAGTTTTCACAGATACATTATCTTTCCAATAGAACAATACAAATAATGTATATTTTTAAACTTGGATGAAATAATATTTCCTAATGTTTTTAACCGGGTTACATGTGTATTGTTAGCCCTTCTGTATGGGAGTTGAGTAGACAAGTTGCTGGGCCTTTGGGGGGAGAAATGTAGTCCCATTCTGGGACAAGCTAGTCCATCACCGTAATCCTAAACTGCTCTATTAGATACAGTATGTGGTTTAGCATTGAGTCACAAAAAAAAAAGCCAGGTTTCCCTAAAATATTCTTTCAGGCCCAAATGTCAATTATTCTGTTCTGAATTATGGCATTTTTTAGCTCAGAACTCTTTTGAATACATTTTGTAATATTTCAGATGCCAAATATTTAGATTTTTTTAAGGTTTCCTCAGAAAACATTTAAAATTTGCATTGGTTTTATCATTATATAACACATGTTTATCTATTTTATGTATCCACACTCAGATGTGCATCATTTCATGTGCTGCTTCAGGTTGGCCAAGTTCAGCCAATGGCGGTGATCAATATTTGTCCAGTGTGTCCTGTTCTGTTGCATTGACTTCGCCCTGAAACTGGAAAGATGTATCCATCCATCCATTTTCAATACATGGAAGATGGAATCCATTTTTAATCCAACTGGAGATAGAGGGGTTTGGGAGGGGCTACTGGAGCCTGTCCCATCTGCCATCAGGTAAGAGTCCATCACAGAGCCAACACAGACAACCATGCACGCTTATTCCTATGGTCAATTTTGAATCACTAATTAGGCCTAGCATGCATGTTTTGGACTGTTGAACGAACTTATGCATAGATCTCTTTTGTGATAGTTTTAGTTTTTCTTTTACGCAAGATTATGTCTTTTTTATGTGTCATTTTACAAAAGGGCTGCTTCAACGTACAAAACATCTCTTCTCACAAAACAGTTTGATGAAGGGCTCAAACACTTCAAAACCGTTCAGTGTTTCTTCAAAATAAATGATTCTGTTTTAACTGCCCCCAGAATCATAAGGGGGGGCGGTGGTATGAAGCAGTAAAGGCTATTGGCCAAATTATCATCTTTAACATCGTTACTGATATCGACCCACAATCTCACAATTTGTGCATCCCTAATTGAAACCCCATTATCAGGCCTCGTCTGGGGTTAATGACGGGGCTGAACGGAGCAGATGAGGTTTATTGATCTCTAAATTTATTTTTAATGATTAGTCTGTGCATTGCATAAAACAATTAGATAGTTAACATTCAGTAATGCTCTGGATTTTTGCTGAGTGGCTCCGCTTTATTCTGATTTTCTATCAAAGTCGAAGGGAAGGATCTTATTGACCCACGATAAGGTTCATAGTCAGGGCACAGATGCCAAGAGCTCGAAGCTGCTCGCGCGTGATTATCTGCATGTAGATCATGGGAAAAGACGTCGGGGAATGGTTGAAATTTGTGGTCAATAAAACACGTTTGATGGCTGTGATGCTTGGGCATTAGTGCGCTGCGTAAGAAGAAAAACAGAAGAGCAAGCGTGTCAGCAATAACAAGCCGAAGATGCATAGAGATGAACGTTATGGAGGGTGACAGTGCATGAAAACCTCATTTCAAAAGGGTCAGTGATTTGCAACTCTATAAAGATGTAGAAAACGGCCACATTGTCAGAAGATTTAGCTTACACATCATGTAAAGCTTGTTTCACAAGTGAGATCCAGGCGTTCTTGGAAGAATGTACATTTAAAATAAAGTTTCAATATGATGCAATAATACGTAGTAAGTGCATGTGATCTGTTGACCACAGACAAACCTGATGTGCACACATGTTTTCCTGAATATATGATTAGAAAATTAGACTGAGCTGCATGGGTGAAAGTGGCGTGAAGGTGGTCTTTGAGATTACCACAAGGGCGCTGGTTTTAGTGTGAGAGAGAACAATTAAACACTTTAATCTAATAACAATGATTGAAAAATCTAAATACGTGTAATTAAATTATGGCAAAATGCTGACACCTTCTGCACCCCATCGTTTAACCGACCTTTATTGTTGACTTGAGCTCAAATTCCATAGGGCAGTCTGGGTTTTTCCTGTCTTGAACAAATAAAATGTTGATAATCATGTATAACTTATTAAAGACTAAACAGGTATTGACCCAAAGGAACAGTATGGAATACTCTGGGAAAACATATCAGGTTGCTCTGGTGCTCCATTCAGAGACTTGAGGAATATCTCTGGAGGGATGTGTCTACTATTACAATATAAGACATCAGCATTCACTCAACATGCAGATTTTTGGCTGCAGTATTTTCACTAGTAATATCTTAAAAACCTGCAAACAGTGTTGCCTAGAATGATCCTTTTTTTGCCAGTAAGTATCATGTAAATATCCATATTGCACAACACTGAATTACATAAAAATACATGCTGTAAAGACCGTCTTCATTCCGAATAAAACACAACAGATAATATGCTTGTATGGACCTCTGACAGTTGTGAAAAGAGTAAGAAACAAACTGATGGAAATTAACCTATTTTTTCTCATTTATAGCCCTAACAAAGCCACAGTGCTGCCACAAAAGTCCCAAACTTTCATTGTTTTGTTCCTGTGTAACCCGTTATCTGCCTTTAGGTTTACAGGAAAATAATGCAATTGTTGCTTGAAATGTAACCATAAAACACCCACAACGGAAACAGGAAAAAGTTGTGTGCGGTGACTGAATCCTTTAGAGGTCTTGCAGCACTCTGGTGAACATCTGGGCATAATAACACTCATCGCTGGTGACATGTTATTGAATAACCTCATGCACACAGTGCTAATAGGTTTAAAGCTACGCCCTGTTAATTTTCACAAAGGATTAGTCCTTTTTCCCTTCTGCCAAAACCAGCACAGAGGTGCCCTTGGTTATCATGCTGTTAACCCTGCCTGACTCAGCGGTTGGCTGTTTAGAAAAAAAAAAAGAACTCAGGTCCTGCAGGGCAGTTCCTGGAATGACCCTCATGAATGTGAAGGATGGGCTCGTTGAAAAGTACAAATGTGAAAATGAATAAATGCAGGTTGAAATGAGTGTTTTCTCCCCGCTGAGTCTCTGGAATGGCTGGAGTTTGACTTGTGCATGTGCATTATCACATGTTGCAGCCGTATGGAAGGCAAAGGGCCTTTATCGTGTCCACAACCTTGTATTTTCGGACACCTTTCACTCATCAAGAAAGCTATGTTCAGATTGACATGGTTCTACATGGATTAGGTCAAAATTATAGCCGAGAAGAAAGAGCACAAGACAACAATCAAGGAAATTGCTGCAACTTTAAACCGACTGAACCTCGGTGTTGGCTCGTGTATTAGGCACTTACAACATTTATTACCCACAGAATGAGATGTTCGTCGATTTTAAAATCAGATGGGTTTACCTGATAGTCGCTTTCGATTCATGTGACTCTCCGGCCAATCAGCGTCCAGCAGTCTGCTGTCGGCCCTACACAACTGGGTTGAAATTAGTGTTCAACCCGGGGTGTTTGGGGCCAAAGTTGCAACTGTTTAGTGTGGAAATGCAAAAATACTGTGTAGAACCATGCCGTGCCCTGATGGGTAGGCACTAGAGGAAATGCTCCATAAATAATGCCATTATCTAGTATTTTAAAAGGTAAAGACTTTGAAATAAGCCTGTGATTTCAGGTTTTTGCACATAATTTCATCAATTACAGCAGACCTTTTCAGTGATATAAGATAAAGTTAGGTCTGAGCATCCATGCCTGCAAGCTAAGGTGTGATCTTTCTGTTTTTCATATGAGCAACATGCCTCTGACTAACAAGATATCTTTATCGCTTCTTGACTGACAGAGGTGGGCATTTTGCAGCTTGTTGTCGACTTGTCAGTGGTGGTTCAAAGTGCACATGAGGATAGGTTAGGTGAAGGTTCCTGCCGTTCTTGTGCAGAGAATCTACTTCCTATCGCAGCTATGAGCAGCATCCATCCATCCATTATTAAAAGTTTAAATCCAAAGAACCAATGGTGAGCGCGCTTTACTTTGAACCTTTTTTCTGTGTGTTGAAAATATACTTTGTAAACTCTGAACTTTTTTCTTTTTATTTTACATGAAAGCATTCATAGCTTCATGTTTCATTCAGTTTTTGCTAGTTTATGGGAGGAAAAAAATCCCAGAATGACTAACACATATTACTTTTCATCTCGTTTTACATTTTTTGTTAGTTTTATTCCACATAAATAAATCTGTCATGTCTAATCACTTCCCTTAGATACATAATTTGCCTCTAAATGTCAAACAGGTACAGAAAACCTTGGCTTTAACCTCTCACATTGGCTTCCCACAAGCCAAAGTGCAAAGCTTGTGCATGCATCTGTCAGAATGAGTGTTTTTTGTCGTGGTGCGCAGGCAGACCTCGAACCATCAAGGCTAGAGTCAAAAACCTGCATGCTAGCCCGTGTTTTCCCTTCAATTTGCCTAGATAAGAATATTCAAGTGTTGTGTGGCTGACTTATTGTGAGGAGGTGTGCTGACTGCTCAAAGGCTTCCTGCAGAGCCCCCTTTCGACACATGGAGGAGAGGCGTCGGCAGCGCTCCATTTGTGCACCTTTGCTACTTTCATCTGGAAAATGTCAGGATAATCAGGGGAGCGTGATTCACTTTTACCTCCCATGCCCTTCACACACAGAACGATGTGTCTCTCCGCTCCCGCTGCTCCGTTTAGTGTAAAGTGAATCCGTCCACGGTTTGAAAGTGTGTCTGTAGAAATAATGAATGTTGCAAGTTTCAGCAGGACATCGCGGAGGGCAACAAAACATAGATTCGAGCAAACGATCTGTTTGATGCTGCTTTGGCTAAGGCAGAGCGTCAACTGGAGATAAGGAGAAGCACAGGAAGTCATTTACATGGATTTATTTTATCATAAATGCTTTTGCTTAGATATTCTCAGAGGGGAAGCTACAATGAGTGCAGCTTAAAAGCAGAAATGTGTATGAAAATCACATGAAATTGCCCTCACAGCCAGATCTAAACCCACTTGAACACACGCTGGTGATTATGACTCTTGCAAGTACCATCAGCTAAATGCCAAATAAGGGATAATATGGTGTTCCTTATGGAGAGTGAAGTATGCCAAATTACTACCAATGAATATCTAATTAAGTGATTATTTAAACGTGTCATTTATTTAATGAATGTAAAACTAATATCACATATAATTTAGCCAATACATAAAGTTTCAATATACAGAGCCTCAAATTCTTGATTTTTAAAAATTATAAATATATATATATTTGTTTCATTATTTAAAAAAAAATCTAAATATTTATTTGAGACTACATATTTTTAATTATATTGTTAATTTAAAGAAAACAAACGTTATTAAATAAATTTAACTTGAATAATAATTTATTCATTTTAATTTGACACACTATCACTTTTCATTATTTTCTTCATTTCATCACATTCCAGTATTTTAGGCCACTGTATGCTGCTAACTTAGCCTTTGTTGGAGCAGCAGCCAAGTCTTTTTTGTTTTTTTGTGGTAGTGAGTAGGATTCATTTGGCAAAGATGTCCTATTCTGATCACTAGCCTGTTTGAACTCAGATAAAAGCTCATTAAAATTGCGTCCAGATGACATCCAGTGGTTTCAAAGATTGTATTTTGGTCCATGTGCTTGCCTCTTTTATAATCCACACAACATTTACCAGCATTCTAATCTTCATTCAGTATTAAATCATGTTTATTCATAAATTCCTCATTGTAGGCCTTTGGTTCTCATGTGTTTTGAGTGTATACCTCATACATTTGCTGTAATATCAGCCAAAGGAGCAGGTGGGGTAAGTGGATGCATACAAACGGAGAGTGAGAGAATTGTTTAAGTCAATTGGCCTTGAAATAGGGGTAGATTTCACCTGAGGTTAAAATTAGCTCCCTTTCCCCCCTCAAAATATTCATGAAGTGATTAAAATTCATATGGGGAACGCAGAGAAACTGCAGTGAGCATTGTAATTATGGGATTTGTGCAACATATGAGAGATAAGAATGTTTTGTTTTGTTTTTGTTTTGTGTGTGTGTGTGTGTGTGAGGATGTCATGTGCGGGTGCTTTGACAGGCAGGCAAAACGCTCTTGACTTGATAAGAGCTGGTAAATGCGAAATATCCTTGATACTCTTGCTCTTTATGAACCCTTGTGGAATCACCGGCATCAATATTAATGAAGCAGATCGGTTGCAGGTCTGCCTGCCACCACAAAAGTCTATTTTCATCATTATTATCTGCAGCCCTGTGTTCATTGGTCGTGAGCAAGGATGCTTTGGTGTCATTATCAGAACGAGGATTGATATCAGCGAGCAGAAGGGGAACCGTGCATTTCTCAGATGCAGATGGTCGTATTTGCTCCTGTACCAATCTCAGCTGTTGGCTCGTGTTATGCTGATTTCAGACGAGTTGAAGGAGAACTCACCTTCTGTCTGGGTCTCTCTCCCTCCGCCCACAAACTATCTTGCGGAATGTGCTCTGTATCCCCCTATCGCAAGATTCCCTTCTGTTTTTTGTGTTGTAGTCGGTAGTTTTCGGTTTTTCTGAGATAGATGGATGCACGGTATGTGTGTGCATGAGGTGAGTTTGTGGTGGGTCTATGTGCTGGCACATGGGAGCTTTTGCAATCCATCACAGCGCTACAGGTTGCTATAGAAACGATTTTTCTCAGTCACATGTCCAACACTGGGTTGTGTTTATCTGTACATAAACATGTCTCAGCTTTGAGAGGGCGCTAAACTTTTGTTGCATCTCATCCAAGTTTGTCGAATGTACAACTGATAGGAAACTGTGTGTGTATGTGTGTGTTTCTGTAAGGAGGATTTCTGGTGTCAAGGCAAAGGCAATGGCCCTATTCAAACAATATGGATGAAAAATATCATTTTGCTTCTGCTTAGTTCAGTTTAACATCTTCTAAAAGTATTGTAAATGTTTGGAAAACATGGCAAAGGGATGCAATATGATCCCACATAGACCATGGTTGCTCCAAATGGATTTAAAATATAACACAAGAATGGCCAAGTGTTTTATGAGAACATATTCATATGTAAAAAAACACAAAGAGATCTGCGAAATATATAGACCAGGCCAAAAAAAAACAACATAGAAGACATGTGCAATGACTAAAGCAGCCCCGTTGACACCTATCAAACTAATTAAATGGAAAATAACAACAAAAACAGACTAAATTATCAGCATCAGACAGAAAATAATGAGCATGAAGAAAGCTACAGCCATGAAAAGATGCAAGAAATGACTACAGAGAGGCACAAAGTGACCAAAATAAGATGTAAACCGACCGTGAAGAGATGCAGAGCGACCCTGCATCAGACTCCGTGTCAGAGATATGAGACATTAAATGGACAAAATGTGACCATAATAAGATGAAAAGTGACAACAAAGACACTCAGAATAGCGGCAAATAGACTCGAGCAATCATGGGGTATTTAAGTTCATAGCAGAGGATTAACAGCCAGCTGCAGCCTGAGCCACAACAAATGAAAAGCCACATTTTCTTCCCCAGTCCGTTTCTGTGTTTATCCCGTCTTAAAAATCTGCCACATGCCAGTTAATAGCAGAGGTAATAGCAATGAAGCACAGTGTTGTACTTAAATTCAGTTTTTGAGAATATGTCTTTGAATAGCATTTTTTTTCAGGAAAACATTACCACTCCACTACATTTTAATGATAAAAATGATATTTTTTATTTAATTTCATTTGTCTGAAGGCTTTTGCTACTAATTACTCTGTTGGTTGTGCTTGTTAATGTAATTTGCGTACATTTTGTTCCACCAACACGCTGTAAAATAACAACTCCCCTCTGTGGTAAGTGGATATGCAGCTTTAAACTAGTTGCGTAGAAAATAAAAAGGATTATTTTTGTCCCATAAGTGTTGCCGTACAGGTGCATTGATCGCACTCAGATGGGTGATGATGCTGACATGAATTCAGGGTTAGACTTGCGCTGCTATCATTTTGGTTGTTCTGGTAAAAGCTGGAAGTGTAATAGATTAAATCCCAACTTTCCTTTAACTTCTGCTGAAAAGATTCATCAGTCCATTTTCTATACCGCTTATTCCCAACGAGATTGCAGGAGCCTATCCCAGCCAACAACAGGTGAGCGGTAGGGCACACCCTGGACAGTTAACGGGTCCATCGCAGGGCTACACAGAGACAAACAACCACACATTCACTACTAAGGGTTATTTGCAGTCTCCAATTGACCTAACGTCCATGTTTTTGGACGGTGGGAGAAAGCCTGAGTTCCCAGAGAGAACCCATGCAAATACAGAGAACATCCAAACTCCATGCAGAAATGTCCTGGTCCCCCCTGAGGACTAGAGTCTTCCTGCTCTCAGATGAGGGTGCTAACAGCCACACCACCATGCCACCCTGTAAAGATTTATATTGATCTATTTGATTTATTTAAACTGAGCCACCTCTCCTGCGAAACTATCACCCTGCATCTAGAAAGTCATTGGTTCCAAACAGTGCATGTAAGACACTAAACCCAACCTGCCCATTTCTGACTGTGATAATGGGACTGTGGTGGTCGTTTGGGCCCTTATTAGGTGAAAAACAATGCTTCTATGACAAATAAGTGAATGAAGAATGCATTGAATTGTCTTGAATTGTCTCCCCAGTGTCTGGGGAAAGAAATAAAGAAATAAAATAAAAAATAGAAATAAATTCAATTGAATTGGAAAAGTGTTTTATGAGGCTAATGCATTATTAATACAGTTATTATTACCATAAATTTGGAGTTACTCTGATGTCTCTGCACATAAGTATTTTTGTAAAGTAGATACTACAGAAGTTTAACTCAAGTAACATTTTGAAAAAGCTATTTTTGACCTGTAGGATCTGTACTTTTACACAAGTAATGAAACTGAACACTTTGTCCCTCACTGGCTGATGGGATACACACACACACAAAACTTAAATTGCCTTTGAATGTTAGATCCATTTGTTTCTCTCCTAAATTAAGTTTTTTTTTTCAGAGAAACCGCCGTTTGGTTGTATAAACAACTTTACTTGGTCCTGATTCAATTGACAACAAATTAAGAATTCTCTCCTCATAAGCTCACGCGTGCCGGTCTTGATAAATAAGGTAGTCTCTGAGCAACATGAGCCAATGCTGTCACTACATTCAATAGCTCAGACTTCATCTGCTGTCCCAATGGCTCCGCAGGAACAGGTAATCAACTCTGCTGAGCTATTGTCTCGGAACAGCAGCTAGCTGCTCCGTAATTGAAAATGAGTGAGTGTGATGTGGAAAGGCTGCGGCAGGATTTTTCGCTCGGGCGTGAGAGACAGTAGAAGAAGAAGAAGAAGGGGGGGGAAGAGAGAGACAGCTTTATGAAGTGTGCGGGGTTGTGTGTCTCCTGCCAGACTGTCAGAGAGCGCCGGTCCCAGAGGGTTCCTCGCCAGTGATGGCTATCGGTGTCCATCTTCCCTCGGGAACAGATGCTCTCCTCGTCCAGCGCACACAAGCTAACAGAAACAGTTACACACACTCAAACCTACACACACAATCCTCTGAGGCAGCATCCCGTCTCACAGGTATTGGGCCTGTGTCTTTGGAAACACACACACACAGCAATCCCTCACAGTTGCGGACCCGTTCCACTATGTGTGAATTTGTTTTTTTCCTGAGACATTAGCACACCGCACGCTCTCAGGAAATGACTTTTAAGGTTCAGCTACCGCTACGCCAGGGCATCCATTACCGACTGGCGAGATGACAAGAAGGTCGGGCCTCAAAGGGGGATCTGCGTTTTTTTTCTCCAGGAGTGTCAGTGCTGTGCTGCACACTGCTGCTGCCCAGGATGTACGAATCTGTCTCCATTTACTCATTCCTGACATTTTCAGCTCAGTAGGTGGCCGGAAATATTTTTCATATAACAATGATGTTTGAAAAGCAGGACGTCAATTAAGATTTCTTTATTTTTTTATGGGACTTTATATTGCTTTCTAATGGAAAATTCAAGAAAACTATGACTTTTTGCATTGTGAGCTCTATATTTGGTATCTTCCCCAGTTGGTTCTCCAGTAGTTCAGTGCTACTGATTTGAGCAGTGATAAATATGGACTGAAATGCATTAGCTGATGATGAAATTATCTTCGGGCCTTTGCAGATATGTCTGATGTAGTGGTAGACTTTGGAAACTAATCATATTCCAACCAACTTGGTAAATGTTTGAATAAAAAAGAAATGTCGAAGGCCTGGTATTTCTATTAACTTCAAAGCATTTAAAAAACAGACTTCTTTTCAGAAATAAAATGAATTAGTTTCCTCTAAGACAAACAGGAGTTGTTGCCGTTTGATGTAATGCCTGAGGCCGATGAGAAAAAAATAGGTGTCTACAGTTCATTTGGAGGTCTGACTTAAGGGGAAATACGAAGATAGAATTGATGCACACGCTGATTAGATCGATTTATGATTTCCCTGCACAATATACTAGCTTAGTTTTGCTGCTTCATTTCCATTTCCATTTTCGGTTTTCTGTAGAAAACAATTTGTAATAATGTTTCGGTCTCCGCAGGCATCAAACCCAATCTCCACCCTCGAATAACTTCACTAGGCGGAGGTTTTTCCACCCAAGTAGTTCCACTGTCACAATAAAACCAGAAACCAGTTCCGTTTCAACTGACAAAACTTGCACTCCAGAACCAGAAATGTGCTATACTGCCAATTCCCTGCACTAACTCTTTGCAGATCTACACAAATAAACCATTAATGTGGGAGGCTGGGGAAGATTATTTAGACCACCCAGACCTGTAACACTGTTTAAACTCTAGGACTAAAAAACAGCCAGTGGGGTGTTTATTTAAAAAAAACACTTGCAGGTTCACATGCATAAGGATTTCTATGTCTGTCTGGTTGTTTATTGGGCTTCCCACTGTTTGTCATGTCAGTGAATGTAAACCGAAGCACTGAGCCGCATTCACAATCACCACTTTTAGCTTTTCGAGCAGTGCTTGTAGCTACATCCGTCTATATCATCAGGTATTTTATAGCACCGTCTCCTCACAGTCTGTTCCCACACTCCCACTGGTACCATGCACTTATCCTTTGTGAGATTATTGTTGTTTTCCTATCACTCAGAAGCTGCCCAACAGAACAAAAGCATACAATGCGGTACCATTTACAACATCTGACTCTTCTAGACAGACTTAATTGAGCTTTTGCATGGTAGATTTTGTGTTGGAAAAAGAGCTGGTTTCACTTATTTTGGGTTTACATTGTACATCAGTTTCACAATCTGCCCAGAGATACCGACAATTGTGGAAAAAGGAAAAATCAACGAATATACACACCCCCTTCCAGAACCTGAATCTACTGAGGTTTTTACCCTGCAAAGAAGGAGATTCACTCTCTCCTGTTACCAGGGAACTGAATTCAAGAGAAAATCTGAGGCAACCTGTTGAATTTTTCAGCAAGGCCAACTTTCATGAATTGGCTTTAGATCAATCATTCTCATTCAAATTAAACCTTTTCATTTAATCAAATTGAGTCATAATGAATTTGGACTCCATATAAGACTACATGAAACTGAAGAGACATAAAAATAGGAGGCATGGGAAAGAAAATCTCCACTCACGGCGTTTGAATACTGTCTGAGAAAGAGATAAATAGAATGAAATCACTTGAGAAGGACCTGCCATCCTGATGCTCAAAAATGAAAGGAACTTGTTGCAATATTTGTTGTTGAATAGTTCTGTATGAATACTTTTATGTATGATGAAGAATACCGAAGGAAGTGAAAGTGCTCATCGATGGACCTTCATTTACAGAAAGAAAAGGGTTCCAGGCAAGTGTTGATTAACGCTGACAATGCCCCACGCCTATTATCAAACTTTTAGATATGCACTTGCGGAGAGGGAGAAAAAACGACAGCTGGTGAGAGGGCTCAGCGCGGGGGATTTGGCGTCTCAACAACGTCTTCTTCTTTCCCAACGCGCCGCAGTCCAGCTGAGTTCCGCAAACACAAGAGAACTGTGTTTGGATCAGACGCCACGCTCATCGCCGAGGAGAGAGAGGGGGCTTTAAGGGGAGAGGCGGCAGAAATCGGGGGCAAACGGAGGGGCCAGGAAGGGGCGAGTGCCAGATCTGTCTCCAGCGTCCGCGGCGTCAGATCCCTCCATCCTTCCTCTCATCCTCCCCCCTCCATCCTGTCCCTGTGGCCTCGCTTTAGCAGCTGGCCAGTTTTTTTGCCCAAACAGAGAAAGGCCTCTCTGTGAGCTCAAATCAAGAAAAGGGAAACTCTCGCTGCACCTTCCCTTCCTTCGCTCCTATCTTACCAACTCCTCCATATCTTTTTCCGATATTTTCTCTCACATTCACCTTCTCCTCCAACTCTCTCCTCTCTCCCTTTGGTCCTCTAGCTGTCAGTCCCGTCTCCACTTTCTTTTGGACCGGGGGTTTCCAGTCCAGTTATAATTGACTTGGAGTGGCATGCTACTAAAAAGATTGCAGTACTCCCTGCGGGGAGGTCATTATGCAGAGATATGGAGCGCCGGCTCCAGACCAGAATCCGCAGCAGCTGGACGCAGGGTGTTAGAAGCGAGGGACCTTTCAAGGGAGAGTTTCTCCTCTATATTTGTGAGTCGGTGCTGCAAAAACGAGGCCAGTCCCTGCTCCTTTTAAATGAATGTCCCGAAGACATGAATGGATGATTTCGGTCAGGACAATAATTGGTGTTCAAACACAGCTGGTAAACACGGCAAACGTCTTTTAACTGTCTGAGAGAGTTGTGCAGGATTTTCAATGGAATAAATCACAATGGTCACTTTTAATTTTCATTACTGGCATATTTTGACTTTTGAAGTGCTCCAATGAGAGTCACAATATTTAACATATTATACGGTTAGTAATGACGATTCAGTTTAGCTGTGAGGGTTTTTTTAATTCCTTTTTTTTGCTGAACATCTATTAAATAATTTGATTACACTGCAAGTCATCTTTTATTTTACCTGCTTTAGACTGGTAACGTTGTCATTTCACACTTCCCAAATGGTTTTGGGAGTTTTGGATCTTCCTTTAAATCAAATGTTATTGTCTTTAGAATGAAATGTAACCCAAAACAAAATTACAAATGTCCATATCTGCATAAACACAGGCATACATACACACGAAAGATTAAAGGTATAATGATAAGAGCAAGCTATTTCTTTTTTTTTATATAGAAAATGAATTAATGAAATAAATAAGAGTAAAAAATATACAAATGTCAGAACGTCAAAAAAATGTGTGGAACATAATCGGTGAGATATGGATGAGCTCATTCCCAGCTTGAGAAAACCTAGAAACCTGAGTACAAAAGTTACTCAACATTGTATTTAATTTATCTAATTCCTCAGGTTTCATAGATAAATGCAAATGGTTACCATTAGCATTACAGAACAAGTGTACCCAGAGATCATGTGAAAACAGGTCACCATGAATAACTGGTGTGTGTAGAGGACACACTATTTACAAGAACATCTCTCAGATATGTGAATTATACCTGTGTAAAGCAGTGCCCTTGATCCCTATGATATGTTTCCTTTGATAGGATTTTGATTTGATGGTGTAATGTTCTGTTCTGACTTCTAACAGGTACATCACAGAGACTAAACCAATGTCAGAGGCAATAAAGAGAGCATTTGACGCTTTAACTAATGCAGGCTAACTACTGTGAATGTGTATATGTACTCTAAATCCATGCTGACACTCTTTGTGATAAATAGGCGAGTAATTGATTTTGTTTCAACTTTTTTTAAAGACTTTCAGAGGTAAAACGTAAGGTTAAATAGGGGTTTGTAATTTGTTTAAACACCAGGGTCAAGGATACCCATATTTTGTAATGATTTACTTAAAAGCGTCTGACAGTCTGAAGTATTTTTGACACTTTCGCTCAGAAATTGTTACATTTCTTAGGATTGCATGATGTTAAAGTTAACTTTCAGTTCATCTGTTGAGTTTAAACACAAAAACTGACACACCTCGTAAATGTACAGCAACATTTGGAAAACATTTGAACCTTCTGTCCGGTGCAGAGTGCCCAGTGAGACATTGTCCTCGAGCTGCGGCTGAATTTCAGCCTTTCATGTACGCAGCAGGGTAAAAATCCAAATGGATGGCCAAACAAAATGGCAGTGGACCAAAAAAAAATAGAGGCTATCATAAGGTTAGAGATCACACAACCTCTCAAAAAGACCCCTTTTGGAGCAGACTTTTGTTGTTGGCAACAATAGAGCTGTGGCGAAAAACCATCAGGGGGTTGTTGGAAGTCAGAGCCAAATTTGAAGGTTTGAAGGTTTTTTCTTTTTTTAGCTTCCCCTTTCTGTTTATTTCTGGAAACTGTCCTTAAACTTAAATGAAATTCAATTTGTTATTGCAGAGTGGTGACACGTGTTGTGGTCATTTCTGTGTATGTGTGATCCCTCCAAAGTAGAGTTCTGAGATTCAAACACAGAGAGGGCAAAAACATGAAAACTATTCAGAGTGGATCTTATGAATGGTTATGAAACAAGTACCATTTAGCAATCTTATGTGACCAGCAAAAAGATACTGATGGACAAATAAAGGTAAAGTATAGGATGCAGTTTGGGACAATAAATTGAAGCAATATTTTTTTCAATATAAAAGAAAAATAAGAACATAGAAAAGAACAACAGTTAAATTATTATGTAATCTTTGCTTTTGTCTTCACATTTCTCTACTTTTCACTGCCACTGCCAAATTTTGCCGTCTTTTTCTAAAATAATGGAGCGCAAGTCTCCTAAAAGAGAAAAATTGGAGTATCAATAACATCATCACAGTTGCATTCAGTATAGTTTAAGGATTCCCATCTGTTCCCGTTTGCTCCTCCCTGTGCTCGCATACACTGTACTTTTATGCAGCCAAATTCCCAAGAAAGCTGCTCTTTTTCGCACAGTTTCTCATCTCAGTTCTCAAAGGGTTTAAAAGTATGAAAACTATTCAGAGAAATTGCATCTGAAAAAGCATTATATTTGTGGCAGTGGTGCTTAGCCACTGCTAAATGATAGCATCTGCTGGGGTGATACCCGAGTGGCGCCCCAGTACTTCTGCCTCAGACACTTCTTTCTTTTTCTTTTCTTTTTTCTTACCTAAGGAACGCATTATTGCTGATCCTGCGGCAGCTGAGTCTGACAGGAGTTGTGACGGGCTTGGGGAATACTTACTGTTGCAAAAGATATATATATATGGTGAGCAATCCCCGGTTTTCCTCCAGGTAGTTGTGTGTCTCTGTGTGATCCTGCAGTGGTGACCTGTGCAGGATATGGATTTCTGCTAATCCAAGCTTTTTACAAATGTCATAATGTCACAATAAGTGTTTTTTATTTATTTTTGCTCTGTTTCTTTTGCTTTTCTGGTTTCTGTTTAAGTGAAGGGACTTTCCACTCCCTTCACCTGTAAAAAAAAATATTCCCAGCAGCCTCCACTCACTTATATTCTTCCTTTGAACTTAAGCTCCATGGTTTCTCTCAGGCTTTGTCAGGTCTTTGCCGATGTAACCTTCACTTCATCTGTTGATTTTTTCTAGAAGTTTTAGTCTCTTTTTTCCCTTTTGTTCTCCTTATGATTACATTTCCCAAATTTAGTTTCAGGTGTTCTGGCGTGTGGATTCGTTCCATCTAAGTTTCAGTCATAAATTTAAATTAAGTCCTCTTCACACCACTTTCATATCTCCATTTGGGATTTTTTTCCTATGCTCATATAGAAAACAGCGGTATACTAAGCTATTGTCTGATGTGTAACATGAACCCAATCAGACTTTAAACACTCTCAAAATATTAAAAATTGTGCTGGTAAATGTGTAAAATTGGATATTTTGGGTTGCTAGTCTCAAAGTAACTTTTGAAGTGTCTCATTTGTGGGGATCCTTTCTGATTCTGAGTGATGTCTATAGCAGGTAACAATGCTTTGTGCCAGTCCCAGCTCAGATTTTGGCATGATTTTCTTACTGACTGTATTTAAAGGTGTGGAAATTATATTCTGCACATGGACTTGTTGCATATGTACAGCATTCAATTGGAAATTCCCTTCCAGTGCCCTAAATTCAGGGAATAGAGTATTTAAATGAGCAACTGTAATTTATTGAATAAACTATGTGCTTTAAAATCCATTTGATTTCATTCCACTATTTGACACAAAAGGAAAAACCCTTAAATTTTGCATCTAACACGGCTGTTATGGCTTCCACCTGGGAGGAAGCAGGAAGGAGAGAGTCTGGCTGGAAGACTGATGAGATTTTTCATTTTGTATGAATTCAGTTGAGAGCCATAAAAAAGAAAAAACATCGGAACGTGTAATGACTGCAGGCCACGTTAATTCCAACCAGAAGCTTATGGGGCTTTTCATGGTTTGTTCTTTGCTTCACTTATGACTACTTGTTCCATTTTAATGGACACCATAAATTCTGATGCAAGCTATGTCTGGTTCTCTCCGTAAACTGCTTCTATGATTTTCAGCAATGCCGCTGTATTTGTCTGGTGTGTTAGATTGCTTTTGCCACAGTTTAAGCTGTTCCTTTACTCCTTTGCTTAGAAAATCAGTCAGCATGTGTACATTCATAACTCCACTGGCTGTTTGACACATTAGTTCTGATGGACTGCTTTGGTCACTGGCATTAGCCGGTCGCGTCTTGGTTAGAAAATAAACAAGTTTTTATTGGAGATCTACCTCCAACAGTCCTAATTTCTGATTGAGACAACATTACAAATCTCCAAGTGATTATCTCTAAAATTGGAATTGCTTGAAGAAAATAAGCTTGACCCTGTCAGCAAATCTCTTAAATGGGGATATTTGGTTTGAATGGTGTTTTTGTGTATCCAGGACTGCAGGAGGCACACCTGGAAATACATATTGTAAATTGTATTTTTAAAAAGAAAGAAACTCTTCATTTGACATGCAAACCTAAACGGATGACCACTTTAGGCAATGCTAATGTCATCATCATAAACAAATGTAGACCAATTTACCTACTTTTTAAAAAATCAATCTGCATAGCTGTAGTCTCAAATGTGTTTTCATGTTTGCAACAACTGGTTTATGCACTGTAACACAGAAGTCACATCCTCTTGGCGTAATTAGGAACAGATTGCTGACAGTGAGATCGCTCTGGCGTTCCCTGCTTTTGTTTATGTCCCGCATCGGTGCGCCGTCAACCACACGTTTCCAACCCTCCTAACCGGGGTCTTTCCCACGGATCTAAATGCAGACGTCAGTTCGGTCTCCGCTCATTTTGCAGAGCTCTCCAGCTGACCTTTGCGCCAAAGATCCGAGAAGAATCAACAGCCCCGGCACAGAGCATCAGTGTGTGTCTGCTCCATCGCAGCACCTGTGTGAAAGACTTCTCCACTAATTGATTGTTTTGGTTTGTTTTTGTGTTTTTTTTCAAACCGGTCTCCGTGTGTTTAAACGTTAAAAAAAAAAGCACGCTCATTTGCGGCGTAATCGCCTCTCACAGTCTACTGTTTCTGAAAGTAATCCCATGCGGCGGGCAGGCAGGCAGAGCGCCGCCCGAGGTGGAGAGGCAGAGAGAGCGCCAAACGCTTGTATCTGCATGTTAGATTACCGCGGCCTTCTGCTCATCCCGTCCTCCGCCTGCACTCCGGCTTATCTGTGCGCGGCTAAAGCGTCAATAACAAATCGAAGCGGCGGTTTCTCCCTCTCTTTTGCTCTGGATTTAAAGCCGGCACCCTTTGAAAAGCCTGTTGTTCCCACAAAAATCAGCAAATTAAGAATGAAAGCAATCCGTGTGTGTGTGTGTGTGTGTGCATGATTGGGTTTTGTGTGTGTGTTTTGCATCTTTAGAGAGATTAATTAACCCAGCTGAACTCATTAACCTCTGGATGGGTTTTTCTTTATCAGAAGAGTTTGTGCTTGTGAGGCCTCCCGTATATCGCATCTGCACGCCGCGATCTGTGCGGAGCAACTCATCTGAAAGAATATCTAATTAAATAATTGGGTTGCCTGCGTTTCTGTAGGCCACGCGATGCCAAGTCGTGCATATGCTAGCTGGTGCCGGAGGAGGCGATTTCGGAGCACAGAAAATAAAGATGAGTCTGTTTTTTCTCCAATTTGTTCCTGAACTTACAGAACCAAACAAAGACAGCCCGGCCCCTCTGTCACCGCAACTAATCTGGGCCCTTAATGGAATACCCGAAATGGTGGGAGTCAGGTCTCATCAAACTGCTTATTCAATTTGGTCATCTTTTTTCTTACTTTTTGTCGCCCTGCTTTTCGCCTCGTGCTGTTTTTATAACTTGGGGGACGTTTGGCTGGCTGTGTTTTTGTTAATCTTTTCAAAGCTTGAATTTTGTTCCTCTGACCTGCTTTTCATCTCCTGAAGAGGAAATGTCTTCTTTAGAATTGAAAAAAAGCACACACACACACACAGACGGAGGGTACTTGTTGTATGCCTGTCACCTTTAATTAGGATGATAGGAAATCAGTTCTCCACCTTGTTGCTATGATTTGAGGCACATGATGAGAGCTGCTGGTTGATTTTTTGCCCCTAAATGTACTGTAAACCCCACCCTGGTACAATGGTGTCCATTACGTATGTGGGTGGGACAGTTTTTTCAGCTACAGATGTCAGTCATTGACGATTTCATACAACCTAAGATTTGAGAAAATGGAAATATTTGAAGTGACACACAGCACACTCTGAGTCAAGCGTTTATGGAAAGTGCTGATGAAATCTCAAATAGAACTACTGTACGTTTTAATTTGATGGAAATCACCAGGAGTGCTTATTGTCCACACAAACAGGAGGGAGGGGGGATGAGAAGCAGAAGCGGGAACCTTGGCAACAGCTGACTGAATTTCACCTGCATCCAGATTTTGTCATTACCACTGTGTCCCTTCCAGTTTTGGAAATACAAGTTCACCCAAGTGAATATAAAAGTCAGCTAGTATATTTTTGTGGAAGGAATAAGTCATAAATAGAGCAACACAAAGATGTATTGTTAGATAAAGAAATAAAAAACATATGTTATTGTTCCCACCTTTGCTTTTGTTTATGTTTTTTAGTTAGGGTGGAGTGTTAAACCTATTTACAAAGCAGTTCAAGTCTCCTAACAGAAGCTTTTCTGACCAAATCCTCTTGAAGCCAGCTTGCTATGCTACACTTCCTCAGAAATGTTTATGTGAAGGCTTCATGTAGAAGACTTATGGTAGGTCTTCTTCAAGGGAGGATGCTGACAACATTATAAAATTGTAAGCTCCTGTAGTTCAAAAAATATTTTCAAGCCATTCAGTTGCCTCTAAAAGGCAACCTTATATCAGTAGCTCACCGTAAGATGTAATATAAGCCTGTTGTGAAAACATGGCACATGCTTGTTTGTTTCGAATTTGCTCAGGCTTCTTACTTTAGAACTTAGTTTGAAGCACCTAAATGTATCATAAAGCTTGGAAATGAACAAATAAACAAATGAAAGTCATCAAAAGAAACGGGTACGTAAGTAAATACGTCATTTTAAATAGCGAAATACAATAATAACAAGAAAATAATGTCTCATGAATAAACCAAATGAATATGATATTGAAATATATTTCATTTTACATTGTTTTAATCATTATATTTATGATCACTATAATTCTTACAGTGTTGATCTACAATCCTCAACACTTTGCATTTTGTGATGCAAACAGCTATCTGATTTCGGTCCAAATGCTGCAGATTTTAATGTCAGGTACAAAGGTAATCTTGGTAAATCACACCCAGACATAATCATGATAAGAGGCGCATGTTAATGCCATCTGCATAGAGAGACGTGCTGGTCTCCGTGACAACCGCAGCAGACGATCTGCCGGGATCAACTGTGTGAGGAGCTGAACGACTGTAACAGCTTGATTAGTAAGCCATGCCGAGCACTAGAAATTTTGTTTAGCATTCAGTAACCTTCAGTGGATATCGCCCACATTCAGTGATATGTCAGCCTGACATTCAGACATGCCCCGTTGCTGCCAGAATCTTATTACTACCGTTGGATTATGTTGCCTTCCGCATATTATTGGATGCAAGAGCGTGGCGCTTTCTCATATTGTCTCATCCAGCCGCACTCCCTCCGAATCCCCGTAATCTTAGTCTAATACCTGGAGGCCAAATCCAGCCTGACATAAAAACTCTTGCGCAGCCGTTTTCCAGGGGTTCGTCATTTTGGGGCCATTAAAGTTTTAGTTTTTGCAGTGTTTCCTGTTAGAGACGAAACAGCTGAGGAAACTGGAACTTTAGTGGATGTTACTGGGGATGCGCTCTGGCAACCAGGATGCAAACAAAACATATCGACCACATCTATTAATCACATATGTATTTTAAAAAATGGGGGAAAAAAGTATTGTCAGACCTGGATTAAGTTTTGGCATGAGCATAAATGGGTCCAATATCTTGCTTCGGACTAATAATTACCATTTATCAGAAGGACTTTTACACCTGGGATTTATTTCATAGTGGTGATCACTGTAAAAAAGTAACCAACATTAACTTTTTTATAGCTGGAAAATGGTGAAGACAAGTTTTCCTTTATGAGATACATTAATTCCCTCTAATATCTTGTCTGGGTCGGTGGTACGTGCGTATAAGTTTTCTTTTGTTGACCTAACCCTCTGGTTTAATTATTTATTTGAGCCTATGTTTCAGCACCTGTTTGCTGTTCTTATTTGTCATTTCATTTTAGTTTTATTCCTTGTGGTCTGTATTCGTTTTCAGTCCTACGTGTGCTTCTGTTGTACTCCTGTTTCTTGTTATTACTCCTAGATGCCCTCATTTTCTTGTCCCATGAGCTTCAGTTGTATGCCACTCTATTTCACCTCTCTTTTCCCCCTTTTTTGTGTGGTGTGGTTGTAGGCATGGCTCCCTGATCTGGCTGGTTTCTGATCCTTTTCTCTCCTTCAGTTTATGGCTGATCCTTCTGCATTCCACAGTGGTTCATCCAGCCAAATGTTTTAGTCTAGTTTTTATCTCAGGCTCTGTTGTTTTAATCCTGTCATCTCTGTATCGTGTAGGATGACAATTCACTGTTGGACCATGTCTGCAACCACAGAAGTTCCAAGATCTTTATAAGAATCTTTGTTGTTTTTACACCTCGGATATTCATAGATTAAGCATTTTGCCTAAACCTCATACAAAAAAACAACAACTCTGGGCTTTGATTTCCAGCATTTTGTCCGCTCTTTGAGTCCCGAACCCCTCGCCGCTGACATTTGAACCTTTCTCCCAGTCATCCCTCACCCGTTGTCACTCAAATACCAACATGTTTATAGCTCTCCATAACCTCAGACATTTGGCAGATCATGGTAGCTGTCATCCTGTGGTTCAGTTGTCAGTCAAGCTGTGCAATCGTAGCCAAGAGAAGTTTTGTTGGGCCAGTTGGGGTCCACCACTGGCAGCTTTATGTGTGTATTTTTACTCACTCAGACATGTTTTCAATCCAGCAGCTGAAGGCAGGTTTAGCGGTGTTAAGTTCATTTCTCAGGATGATACAGCAGCTTCCTACAAAGCAAACAACGTTCAAACTTTTCACTGGAAAATGCATCAATGCGGTGATCTGGCCAGCAAA
This sequence comes from Menidia menidia, assembly GCA_907169785.1. Classification (NCBI taxonomy): domain Eukaryota; kingdom Metazoa; phylum Chordata; class Actinopteri; order Atheriniformes; family Atherinopsidae; genus Menidia; species Menidia menidia. Next base: position 2,446,647 of record CAJRST010022223.1, on the reverse strand, counting down.
CAGTCCAGATCTCAAATGAGAATTCATTGTGGGAAAAAAAAAATACTATTGAAAAACAGGTCCATCAAATGTTTGACAGGAAAGTTGGAAATTCTGATAAACAATATATTTTTTTCATGAGTGGAGTTTAAGCCCCAAAGAATTTAAGCAACCAGACGAGTGCACTAAATCCATTTTTAGTACACGATTCTATCGTTTTCAGTTTGGAAAGGGGAGAAATTTTCAGATCTATCCTACAAAGCACTAGTCGGTTGTTCATTTAAATACTTTTGTGTCCCAATATTATCTTTATTTTCCTATTTACCATTCTTTTTCAATTAGGAACAGAAAAAAATCCAACTGGTGATTCAATTGCTCTTGCCTGGGGTAAAAAAAAAAGAGCCCCGTCTAACTATCAGCGTGTCTGAATTTGACATGAAAGACAACGTCAACACATAAATATTAAAGTGTTGTTACGATTTGAGAGGAAGAATTCCCCTTGAATTGAAATCTGATATAGGGAGCTGCTAACAATCTATGTGTGGATGACCTGGGGCTCAGAGTCCGCTTTAACAAGTCTGACATGCTCTGAGGCACTTTGCTCTACTGATAATATGAACAAAAAGTGTAGAAATTAAATCAAAGAATTGGGCTAGATTCCTTTATGCTTTTTCACTGTGTCCAGTTTAGAGACATGAAACTTTAGATGAGCATAAACTGTGGTAAACTCTTCTAAATATGTAGAAACGGAAGCATGGATGAGCAGATCCATCTCAGAACTGAAGACACCTGCCAATCATAGACTTCTGTAAACCAGTTATTTTAGTTTAATGATTTAACTGAGTCTTTGAAGGAATGGGACAGCTGGATGTCCTCAGCATGAATATTGAGAGAAAAGTATCTGAGTCTGTGAATAATCTGCCCAAATGGGGCCTTAAAAAGACCCCCGGTGAAAAATCTGGTTTATAAGAAAACGAAACTCCTCTGCGATAGTTTTGGAAACTTATGAGCAAATTCTAAAACTGACTTTAAAAATCTACACTCAAATTGCAGCCTGAAGGCTTAAAAATAACTTTTTTTTCCCCAGTGAAAGATGTTTTTGCTGTTGGCAACTCACTCACATTATGGTGCGCTCACACATTTTGACATCAATTTGGAGCCTTTTCTGAGATCACGAAAGCTGCTGATTTACAGTACAGTCTTTACGAAACTACAAAAAAGGAGTCCTGTTTGGGGCATTTTAAAAGAATCAAGTTGAAATGTTTTGTGTAATTTATTAGTATTTTCATATCACTTTTGACCACTGATGGTTATAGTTCAGCCAGTTTAATATAAATAAGCTGATTTGAATCTTTACCCTGTATAAGACCCTGACATTTGGTCTAAGGGAATCGTTTTATTCAAGAGGCGCACTTTTCTTAGAGGTCTTAGGTCAGGAATTGCATTTAATTATGCATTTGCCTATTTATGTTGTATTGCATCAGAATGTAGAAACAGCTGTGTGTGTGAATATATCTAATACCCTCAGATATTAAAGCCTTATTTAAAGACTTTTTCCATTTATAATGAGTTGATCATTGCTTTTTTTGCCAGGATCTTAACATTAACTAGCTGCCAACCTTTATGACTAAATTTTCATTGTTTACATTCTGGAAATGTGGAAGTAACACAAAGTCTTAGGTACAGTTGGAAATTCCAAGTGGAATCCTCTCTCTAAGCCGTGGCTCATTTCCACAACAGGAAGCTTTTCCAGGAACAAATATCATGTTTGGGTTTCCTCCTCAGCAATCTGTTTTTCACCCTGGAAGCTTCGGGTGGTCACAAGTTTTCAACTCCCATTTTCCCCCCAAGCCATGACTCAAAGCACCTGAAACTTTGTAGAAATGTGCAGCACATTCTAGGTGAACGGTGCTCATGACAATATCCTCCTGTTTCGGCTTTAGAGTGAACGACAGATGAGGAAACAACTCAAAGCAGGAAGCAACTCCAAAAGTTCCTGAATGGGATGCTGAATGAGACAATGAAAATCTGTGAAATCAAAGGAACAAGATGTTCGTCTCTGGTGTTATCACAGCAATTAAAATAAAATTTAAAAAAACACCCCAAACTCCATTAAAATGTGTAATATGGAAAGATTCTGAGCTTATTCGGCTGAGGTGGACTGCAATCATCTTTTAGCTCCTGGAAAAATAAGCCCCGGGCTGTTGGAGTTGTGGGTGCCGCTGGTCCAAGATTCACCTTCCATTCAGTCATTCGGTGTGAGAGTAAATCTGTCAGGAACAGAGCTGGTGTTTCTTTTCCTGGTGTTAAAAAAAAAACATGTAAAAGTCACGCCTATGTCGGCTTCTGTCCAGTCATCATTTCATTTACAAGCAAGATCGCGGAACCAAAGCTCACAAAACTATGTGAGCAAACAACATAGCAACTACTATAATCAATTATCCATCACTTCCTGGTCGGGTGGCATGTAGACTGTGCATTGGTGGACTGGAGTGACAGTGTGATGTCATACTGTCTTCCATTCAAACAAAAGCCCAGAGCAGAAATGATAACAACACTGCCAGGCGGGTTTGGGAGGGGACTTTGTATTTGCATAAGAACCAGCGATCTCTTCTCATTACGCTGTGGAGAAAACATGCTCTTGCCTACAGCCATGCCCCAAGACGAGGTGAAACACAAACTCATGAGGAGGCCAATTTTTCTAGCTCCCCCTTCTCTCTTTCTCACGCTGAGAGCGGAGGCCTGAAGGCAATCTGACTGGCCGACAAATAGCATGAAACAACACAAAGGCCCAAGACTTTTTCTTTCTTTCTTTTTTTTTTATCGGGATCCAATACGATGCACCGCAGTCGTGAGGTATCAATTTCCAATTCCGCTCCTTTTGGTAAATGTGCGGTTCGCATCTGATGTTTTTTTTTTTTCCCTGGCACTTTTTTGTGCAAAGCGTTCAGACTCCTACTGAGTAAATTGTTGCGAGAGCCAAAGACGCAGTGCTCTGTTTGAGATCAGATCAGATGGGCCACTGTTTACACCAACAACAAATGATGAATGTCTGGGAGAGGGGGGGATGAGTGTGTCGGGCTTCGGATTGTGATTTTACACCTGTTCTCTAATGCATCTGATTAAGACGTTTAAACAAATCGAGATTTCCCCTAATTATTCTCTACTCCTACCAACCTCTGCTCAAATCTCAGCTCCTCTGCCTCTGACTGAGACAGAATGCGTTATTGAGCCCAGCTAAACTTAAAAGACAACAGCATGCCTTTGAAGCAATTTGCCAAATTAATCTTTGTTCACGATATTATTTTCTTCAGATTGACCTTCAGGCAATGAAGGCCGGCCAGCCTTTTTTCCCCGTAGTTTAAAGTACTGAGAGTAGACAATGACAGCTGGGTGCATCGTGACTTAAGGAGAAAAAAAAACGTGACAAGGCAATGGCCAACTGTGTCCTCTGCTAATGTTGCACAGCTTTTTCTGAGGCAATCTTTGGCAAATAAGCCACTTTGTTCTGACCTGAGCTTTGATCAGAAAGGGTTCTTTTGAAGCTGCCAGAAACTCCACAAAGGTATTTTAAACTGAAGTCAAAAGAGGGTCTGGGAACCTGAAGCTGATGGATCAAGAGGGTAGGTTGATTGAGAGAACAAATTCTCCCAAATTTCTGACATCAGAGATAAAAGCTCAGGGAAGGAGTCCGTCTTGTGTGAATACCAAACACTGACAGAGCATTAAAATGCCAACAGAGTGAAGGTTTGATGAGCCAAATTAATTTAAGTGAAACTTCTGTTTACGGGAAAGGGTGTGAGAAAGAATCCCCCGGAGAAAAGTCTTTGATGGAGATCCCTGGAAATATTAACAGGCACATTTCTGAACCGCGATTGAATTAAACTACATAATGAAAGAGCAAAAAAAAAAAAGACATGTAAAGTTATTCTACTTGAGAATTCCACTCATTCTTATGTTAATCATTTTTCGGCCAAAACCCATTAACGCGCCTCGTTATGTGTTCTGTCATCGTGTTAATGGTGAGGTCTGCCATTTCTGAACTGAAATTGCCTTCCAGTGAAGGATCCACATAAAGCAGGGCATCAGATAGGTCTCCATTTTACTGCTCACTCCCTTTCAGGAGTCTTATGGGAGCTAAATTAAGTTACTGCTAATGCAATCATTTCCTGCTGCTGTTGTTTTGGATTAAAAGCATTAAACATGGGAAGCATCAGTCCAGTCTGAGAGAGATCTGCAAGTCAATTAAAGGGAGACTGCTCCAGTGTTGTTAACTCAGAGTGAAAACCACCAAAGAGTGGACAAAGTGTTTCAGTTTACTGGGAAAAAAAGGTGAATTCCCACTAAAGCAACAGTGTTAAGGTACAAGGGGAGAAAAATAAATTAATGCCCATTCTTAATGAGCAAATGTTTGTACACTTTTCAGTAAGGATTATTTGTCTACTGCCGATATTTTAACTCCTGGAAACCTTACATGGAAAAATATTATTTCAGAGTAAATACTATGAAAGTTGTTTCTGATGACCAAATTTGTTAATTAAACAAAAAGACTCTCGAATATATTTTCCGAAATGTTAAATAGTTCAGTTCTGTGCATCTGTAGATATGCAATCCTTCTTCATTTGTACTTGTTTAATGGACAAACTTGCACCGGCAACTAAAGCTATTCCTTTTGTTACAGATTTCCTCTTCCACATAGTGGAAGAAAATCATGGAGAAAGTGATCTTGAGGATCTAAAGTTTGTTTTTTACCTGTTAACTACTTAAGCTTTTAAAAAGAAATCAATGCACACAAGGCCTCTCTGGGCCTCCATAGCAATTGGCTTTATTGACACAATAATGAACATTTTGTAAAGCCATTCTCTCATTATCTCATCAAAGGAGCACATCTGATTCTTCTTGTTGTTTCATGTCAGCTTTAGCTTTTCAGGCAGGGCGAGGAGAAAACAAAACATCTGAATACCCAAGCAATTCTTTGGGATAGCTACATCCAGAACGTGGCCGCCCACTTAAAAGCGGCCACATTGGATCAAGGGCAACTTTTTCTAACAGGAAAGTGGGAGCGTAGCCTATCAAAGCCAGATTGGCTCAATCGGATTTGATATATCTCTTGCGGTTGAAGTTATCAACACAAAATGATACAACAGCAACGGGAAAGATTTCCTGCGATGCGCAGCTATTAGACGAGCCAAGTGCGCTGTCCCTGGTGCTGAACGTTTTCAATTGGAGCTTCACGTGTGTATCCATGATGTGTGCATACAACTGCATGTACTAACTTCTTTGTTTAAACAGAGGGAGTTTTTTTTGTGGTAACGTTACTATTTCACTCACTATTCTGTTTGGCGTGGGGTGAAACTTCATTTAATGCTTAAGAATTACAAGTTACAGGTCTCAGCTTGAAAAATTACTCAAGCGAATTTAACAATGTTCCAATTACTCCAATTGTAGGTTGGAATCAAGTACGAATTCCTTCAAGCTTTATTTTCACAGTGAGTTACAAGAAGTCAGAAATAGTTAGGGTCCAGTTATGTCAGTGTTCGAATGGTCTTGGATATTGTGCTTTCGAATGTTTTGACCTCATTCTATTATTTGGTCCTATAATATAAAAATAAATAAACCGAGAATGTCGAGATAAATGGCAGTGTCATCCCCGCAAGGTCAGCTTTCGTTGTTAGTTTGTAATCCCCTGAACTGACTGTCATGGCCCTTTGCCACCGAGTGCACAAATGATGCATTAGGAGAATGAGTCGGGCCGCATGTCTCTGCAGGGACAGTGGATATAAGTGATATTAATGGAAACCATTATAGAAATCTTACATAGAAAACACAACACTTGGATGAGCGGCTGTGACTGGCACCGAGCGGGCCCGGTGTCGCATTTCAGCCGGGCACAAGCAATATTGTCAGCGAGGGGTGAAGGGAGGTGGTGTTATATGAGCACAAAGATTCTTGTGCCACATTAAATGTGGCCTCTCAGCTTTGCCGGGGTGACCTCTGCGGCCAATTATAGGGGAGGCTAATGCTTTGGCTGACATATCTATTTGAATGGATGAGATGTTTTTCTCATTCGCTGACACAGGAGATCACACGCCTATTATCATCACAATGGCCGTGTACACAAGCTTATGTAAATGCCTCCTCGCGCAGTAGTGACTGTCAGGCCCGCCGCATATTAGCTTTGTGCTCGGAAGAATGCCGAGTGTGGAGAGAATAAGAAGGATAAATTCAGGGTTGCTGGGATATCACTGCCTGAGCTGTGAGGGCTCCGCACCAAGATAACAAAGCCCCCTTTTTTCCAGTGGTGTGTAATCATATTTAATTAGTTCATCTGAATTGCTTTTGGAACTCAACCGAGATGGCAAAAGGTGTTATGCAGCAACTCTACGGGCAAATCTGACAACTAAGACCGAATTGAATTTCCCCCCTTTTTCCTCCTCAGAGCACCAAGAGATATTAAGTCTCGGAACTAATAATGAACAACTGCAAATTTCCCCCCTTCATCAATTTTATAAGAATCAATCCCCAAAGCCCAAAACGGCAACATTTGGAAACAATCTCAATGTCACACGAGGGCCTCCCTGTCCATCCCTGGTGTCCTGCGGGCTGGCCAATCCACTCGCACCAGACCGAGAGCACCTTGTGGACCGAAATGGGGCAAGTATGAAGGCCTGAGGCACTGAAAGAAATGGAGCCGCGTGGCTGCGTTTTGGACTGTGCAAATACCACAGCCGCTCTAACTTACCCCCCCAGGAAATGACCCTTAATTAGGCCCCTTTCAAATTCATCATTGCCAGCACCTGAAGAAAAAGACTCCCACAGGGTTTTGGATTCTCTGGAAGATCTTATCTGTGGAGCCACTCCGCAATCTCCAATTGTGTTGGCTGGAGATATCCTCGGCTGCCGGCTCCATTGTTTCTCCATCAGACCCCTTCATCAGGCCCCAATTAGCTGAACGCGTGGTGAAGGACGAGATAAAATTCATTTGTGTTCGGCGTCCGGGCGGGGGAGGGGGCATTCCTCTGAGTGGTTTTCGTATCTGTGTGTACAGCCGTGTGTGTTTGACAATGTTGTGGGTGTTTGCGTTGAGGCTGTGAGCTGCTGTCAGCAGTCATCCCATCTGGGGTAAGAGTCGACTGATTTGCCTCCCGCTCCGCTCTGTTTGATCCCGCTGCTTGCTCAGCCGTGAGCTTGTTTGGTAACCTTTGACACGCGGATGATAGGACCATATTGATGACGACGCGCGCGCGGCAGGTGTTTACTGAGTCTGGATGTAAACCCGGCGCCCACATGTGCAGTCCTGAAAAAAAAAGAATAAAATCCCAAAAAAAACGAACGTCTGTCCTTGGAGCTACACTGGGAGTCCCACGCTGCTGATTTCTGGTGAAAGCTCAGGCTGTTTCTGGACGTGTAAAAAAAGGCTGAATGCGCTGTCTTTGTGTGTAAATCATCCAAATGTGCCACTTTAGGCTGCCACCTTGATTAAAACGTTGTCTGGGAGCCTGTGGAGAGATGCTGGGAGGGGACGGGGCAGCGGGAGGGACCGCTCACACACCGAGGCGTGTGTGTGTGTGTGTGTGTGTGTGTGTCTGTCCGTCTTCCCTCATGCACCTACAGAGGTTGGTGTCCGAAGGGCAAAAGTCCGGGCCTATTTGTCACCTTTCATTTTGTCAAGTGGCACTCCCTCATTTTAATGACCCTCTCACTGCCTCCCCGCTTCTTTGAAAAGTTCAATCCAGTCCCCCCTCACACAGCCTGCCAGTTTCTGGCTGTGATAATTGAAGCCCCTCATCTTTTGGAGATGGGCTAATTTGCTGTCTTTGTACCATTTTGTTCTCTTCCCTTTTCACTGCGTTATTCGCTTCACCTGCCATACTTCAGGATTCCTTGATGCTCCACGGCCCTCGTTGCCCTTCATTTGGACAGCAAAGACTGCCCGTTTCCACCATTACTGTCACCTACTGCCCTCCGCTGACCTCATTGGGTATTGCGTCGCATTGGGCACGCTCTCCAGCATGAGCAATCACCTTTAAGGGGAATGGTAGATGTGGAGGTTGTGGTTTCACTTGCTTGTAATGTGAATGCAGCCGTCTCATAAGTTGATCCGTTTCCGACTTTGCTGTGAGGAACATAAGAGCAATCCTTTGGCAGAAGATTCTCAGGAGGGGGCCATAGCTTCATGATGCACCAAGCGTCATTCTCATTGACTTTGTGAGGCATTTTTATCCTGAACCAACAGTTTCCACTTCACACAGAGACGTAGTTTTGTAATCTGCTCCAAATGCGAACAGCATAATGAAGTTTGACAAGAACTTTAAAAGGTTTTGATTGTTAAAAGTTCAACCCGAATACAGCAAGCTATCTCTTCATTTCTATTCTGCTGAAGGGGTTCGCACTGTGTTTTGCCAGACCGGGGTCCGCTCCAATCAATTCTTCGTGCCCCCACTTTGAGAATTAGCGGCTTAAAATAGCTCCGATCATTTCGGGTTTGGCTACTGTCAGTGAAGGGGGGGGGGCGGATATGCTGCAGCTGGCAAAAAGGTTTGTGACAGCGACTATTGAGCCTCTCGGGATCTGTGTGCGCACACATGCCCACTTCTGCACAAAGACGGCCCACAGAAACACGGACGCACGCGCCCTCCCGACTTGGCACACCTGCTGCCGAGTTGGCCGGGAAACGGGGGGGCCGGAGAATGACTTTGCTTTCTGTGTCAGCAGCTGCCCTTCAACACGGAGGTAACGGAAGAAGGAGGGAATTCTACCCCTTTACTGTAGTGCCATTAATAAGAACAGGAAGCCCAGATAAAGGCTCTCTTTCATGCTTAACCCACAGCCATAATGAGGCCCCGCATCTGATGGATCACCCGTGCTTATTTCGCAATGGCCGCCTAATTTTTCCAGTCTCCGTAGGTTTTTCCAGCCTGTTGAACAAACGCCCATCGTGTTCGCGCCTTAATGCTTTCATTGTGTAGTCCATGTGTGTCTGCTCTGTGTATCTCAAATTCATTAATCGTCCAGCAAAAAAAAGTCTGACACGATTCATTTTTTAGCTACAGAAGAGAGAAGCGCTGGCTGATGATGCCGGACATAGCGGTAGCCCTTTAGTCATGGAGATGATTTGCTCTATTGGCGGATAGAGTTGGTGATTGTTGAGGTGGAAGAACTTTGGCTCTGAAGCCTTCATTCTGAGCCGGGGGATTGTCAGATGCCATAAAGAACTGAGCGTTGCCCGGTCGGTCTCTTAAAAAAGAAAAAAAAAAGCATCCCCAGTAATGTTGCCACATTCAAAGTGTCAGTTTATGCTCTAAGTTAGAACTGGAAGCTTCAACAGCTGATAGCATGAAAGTTTATTATGTTAACCACCTCAACTAACGGATCTCCAGCAATTTACATTAAAATCCTTCTTGTAACCTTAACAAAATTTGTAGATATACAGAATATGTAGTTGTTGCCCAATGCACTAATTACTTAATGGTTTTGTGGGGTGAGCATTGATGGCTAGATGTGGCATTCCCTTAGTGGGCTTTTTAAAAAAGGATTTAGCTAAAGTAGATCTCTGTCTTGACAGACTAAAGACTTTTGAAGCATCCATAATCTTTTGCAATTTCCCAGCTGTGTCCAAAGCAGCTGAGGGCCAGGTTTTCATGCAGAGTCTGACAGATTTTCTGGCTTACCAGGTTGGAAATTTGGCCCGGGCACACCGCTGATGCATTTATGGGGGGGAAGATTGAGGCAGTTCTGGTCTTGGTTTAATCTCCTAATCAGTCCTAACAGCTCTGAATCACTGAGAGGGTGCATTGCCACAACTGCCAAATAGCTTTGTTCTTTTCGTGCTACAGTTCTGTCTTCACCTAAGTCATTCATAAACAGTGTGCAAAAGCTAATGCCTCATCGGCTCAGATAGATCTGCATTCTGTAGAGTTTTTGCTTTGAGTAAAATTGTTAGCAAATAGTCAGATGTCTGCATCCATTTGCTTGGGCATAAGCAGCACAGCAATGAGCAATTTTATAGATATTCCTTCTATACTTACCAAAGGGTGCATTGTTATTATACAGAGATTTTTTTAAAAATACTCTAATATGTGACAGAACTATATATGTGTGGGTAAAATATTCACTCCAGTTCAAATCAAATTAGGGACCCTCTTGCTCTGAGGCATCTTTGGAAATGTAAATTAAAAAACTACATAGCCTCAAAGATAAAGTCTGGATTTTGCATGGTAACCAGCTAATTCTGGCCTATAGCCACATTTACATGATTTGACTACAACATCCTGTCTAAGCTTGTGATAGTGAGGTTTCTTCAAATTCTTTTTGAATACACTGTGATTCCATTTGCTACTAATTCAAGTTCAGGTTTATTTTTTTGTCAAGAAACACTGCATCAGGCTTTCAAGCAAAGTGTTGATATAGAAATCGGAAGTATCTTCGTACCTATTGTTTCAACTCTACTTCATCACAGACATATTATAATGTCCCAACTTCCTTTTGTGTTACTGGATATTTGTCATATGTATATGCTGTTTTCTTTCTTTTTGCTTTTTCAATCTTGTCGCCTCTTTTTCTTAACACAATATTTTTGAGGGAGGTTTCCACAGTAGATGGTTCCTATGTCTCTCTTTGTTTTCATCCACATTTTTGCCATATTGCTCCAGGTGAAATAGTTTCGATTCATTTTTAAATTGGTGTTAATACTTTTTTGTTTATCATCTGAATTTTGCCAGATTTGGAGTAATTTCTTAAGTAAAACTATTCTTTCTTGATGAGACTCTCTTTCTTATGTCAGTGCTATCGGTACTGTCACAAACTCCCGCTTGTGTTTTGTGCTGTGCACCACACCATGTACAGACACTTAGCCATTTTGTGTCCTCTGCAGAGCGCCTGCGCATCAGCTAGTCAGTTGTGCACGTCATTGCTACGTAGCATGCATAAGTCTGTGTGTATTTCAGTGGTATGTGATATAGAAGCACACAAACAAACTGACAAATAACTTAGCTTAGAAAGTATAAGGTATACGGTCTTTTGTGAAAAGCACATTGTAACACGTTTACCTAAAACATGACATCATCAAACTTTGCCTGTTGCAGATTAAAAGAAGTCTCTGAGTTGTGTGATAACTCTTCTTGTGATCGTTACATACAGTATGACCCAAACACGAACAAACTGGTTTCAAGCTGTTACTAATTGTCATAGAAATGGTGATGAAAGCTTAATAATTGACTGAAATTCCACAGAAATTCTAATGCAGCAGACACGAGTCGACAGAGGCTCTCAGCACCTGGCTGCTTCAGCATGACCCTTCGACTTGCACTGCAGTATTATCACAATATTCATGAGCCGCTGAATTTATGCTATTTTTATGATATTTTTCTATTACCATCATCTCTAATTCGATTATAAAGAGGTCGGTAAAAAGAGTAAAAGGATTTGAGATCCACTTAAATCCTTGTTCAAGCCTTTCTAAAAAGACAAAAAAGCCAGTGGCAGACTCTTGACTTCTGATAGTCTCCGATCAGAGGACTGTCAAACACTCTGGGCGTACCTGCTGAGCCCTTGAACTGCTGTTACATCTGCATATGTGCTCATTCATCAACAATTCCTTTTGCGTTCGGCGCTTGCAGATTATTGAAATCGACTCCATTTTTTTTCCCGCTCTCGCTTCTTGGACCTCGGCCAAAAGCCAGGGCTCTGTAACAGGAGATAAAGCTCGTCTGTGACGGAGGCGGGGGGAAATGGAGCTTGGCTCTTCGGAGAAGGCCACTCACAGCTGCATTTCCATCATTTAGGGGGCAGAGCGCGGCCACGCCGGACCCATGTGCACTCATCAGTGAAGTGTTTGGGTTTGTTTAAGGGGCCTCTCCCCATAGGCATAAACAAAAAAGAAGGGGGCCGCCTTTTAATTGTGAGGGTAATTTATCGCCTGACTTGCTAATTAAATTGCGTCTCCAACCAGCCAGTCCTGCACCATAACACCAGAAAGTCTGCATTCGAGCAAGACTTTGCCGCAGGAAAAAGGCAGAGGGGGAGAATGGATGATGGTAAGATGCATGGAAACACAATCGAGGAAGAAACTAAAAGGGGGGAAAAGATTTTAAAAAGGGCATTAAACCCATACCGTATCAAGTACTGTCATTGATCCTCCATGTTCTAATGCCACCAGTAGTGGAAGTAAAAATAAAGCCGTTTTTATGTACATGTAACATCTAATTATTCAGGGAAGGCTCAAGAGAAGTTAGACTAAAACAACAAGAAGAAAACTCTTGTAACAGATTAAAAATATTTATGGATTCCGTCCCTAATAAAACTTTTGATATTGTTTCATTTCCAGAGTAAAAGTCAGAGTAAGTGTTTTTTAGCTTCACCATAAAATTGCAGAAGAAATGGCTGCGTGTAACGTTAGCTAATACCATGGTTGTGCACCCTCCCATAATCACCACTCTTATTAACTCTCTTTCCAATTGATCCGGACTCACGAGGTAAAAGGCTGAAACTGTTTTTCTAAAATAAATCAACGATACCTCATAAAATGAAACGACTTGTGCTGTTGCAGGCCAGATGTCCATCTCACAGACCCATATAGGCATCTCTGTGGGTTTGTTTTCTGGCCGGCTCCTGGAGTAAGAAAGCATGTCCTTCTGCTCCGTGTCCATCATGCGCATTGAAAGACATGTTGGACAACTTTCCTCCCCCATTCCACTCAGTGTGTTTGCGTTTCCCGCAAAGAGTACAAACGCGTATCACTCAGCAAAGTGCAGATACATGTATGACAAAAATGCTCATCGGAGGGCACTTGCTTGGGTCTCGGGCGGTCCGTCACTGTCACAGAAAAGGAGAGGAGCGAGTGAGGACATCTGCAGGTTATTACACACTTATTTGCTGCCGTGACAGTTCCTTTAATGCTCTCACATGCTGTCACATGGGGAGAAATGGAATCTGGAATATTTTGTAGAGTATTTGTTCCCCGTGCGGGAAATTCTTAAGGTTTTTCCAGTTTTCGTTATCATTCTGTTTGAAAGACAGAACGCGTAGCTACTGTGTTTTCTTTTATCCAAACAACACCCTCGATTGGATACTGTCACAGTATCGGTTCTTGGCTTTTTAGAACATGCTAGTGATGTCACAGTCACAGATCTAATCTATGCCATTGCCGTGGTGAAAAGCACACATGACAATAACAATAATAGGATACATAGATGTGACGCATGTTGTTATAAAAAATGAATTTAGAGTTGTTCCGTCATGTTTACCTCTCTTTTCTTTTGGCAAATGGATCATTTTAAAGATAGGAGGTAAGGAACTGTACAGTAGACATTGAGCAAAATTCTTGCATCTGGAAAAATACAGAAATAAAAGTTTACTTCAGAAATCAAACCGACTCATATTAATTGACTGCTTTCAAGAGATGACGGTGGTGTCTAATCATCAGCGTTAGCATCTATCAAAGAGACATGTTTTCTTTTTAAGAATCTGAAAAGGCTTGTCCCCACTGAGCTTTTCTCTCAGCTGTCTGTACAGCATTGTAACTAATGAATGTGCTCTTCGGTTGCTTGTTGCAGCCCATTAGAGTTAAATATATTCCAATTACAACCACCATAGCAAGGTTGTTGCTGAAAATAATGGTTATAAATCTTTTTATAATTTCACACTGGGTCTTGAAAGAAGACAAAATGAGCCCATTTAAACTAACGACAAAAAAAACACAGTTCCTGGCCATTGCAATCCTTTAAAAAGAAAAACCAAAAGCCTTCCGATGTCACTTTGTGTGGGAGAATCCAAAGTGTGGACATAACATGTTCCGTTTCCCTCACGTGAAAACATTTTCAGCACATTCCGCCGCTCCTTTGTTGTTCAGTACTCTAATGGCGGACTAGCACCTCACAGCAAGAGGGTTCCTGGTTCCAGTCCCTGGGGGTACCGGGACCTTTCTGTGTGGAGTTTTACATGGTCCCCCTTGTGTCTGAGTGGGTTCTTTCCAGGTACTCCGTCTTCCTCCCACCATCTATAAACATACATCCTAGGCTAATTACAGTCTGTAAATTACCATTTGCGTATGTATGGTTGTTTGTCTCTGTGTGACCCCTGCCATGGACTGGGGGCCTGTCCGGGATGTACCCCCGCCCCTCGCCCGTTGTCAGCCGGAGTGGTTTCAACCTCCCACGCAACCCGTTGGGAATAAATGGTATGGAAAATGGATGGATGAGTGGATAGGAAAAAGGGTAAGAATAATCTATCTGTGCTTCATATGTTTAGGCACCGTAAAGTTGAAACTCTTTGAAGAGGGTTTTGGAATCTTTAACAGGCTAATGATCATCATGGACTTTTAATGCCACAGACCTTCAAACATTTACTGTCTTTCGGAAGTTCACCACAATACAACACTTTTATTCAGCATCATCAGGGCTGTAGGATCATTCTGTCTGTGTGCATTTCAAATTTACATTCAGCGTTCATCCCGACTTGTTTGTTTTGACCAAAAACCAGTGATGATTTTTCATTTATGCTTTATGTTACCTCTGGCTTTTGAGCAACATTGCAGCTCAGGGTTCTGCATCATTCAGGGCTGGTAAATTTAAAACACATTTAAATCAGTAATATCATCACAGCTTGGAAAGACAAATGCCAACATGTAGATGTAGGAACTAATGCAGATCTAACTGAGATGCAGTGAAAACCTGCTGTTTACGGGGAGAAAATTCCGTGTGTAAAAACAAACCCAAAAATATCCTACTTTCTTAATAAAATGTTTAATATAATATCAACAGGAAGAGGATCTAGGCTAAGTCAACATCGTTTGACACGTGCAACATTTAGCTTAATTAAGCTAGCCTGCTAACACCAAAAAAGCTAACATTTTCAAGTTGCTTATGCTAATGCTAGGTTAATGTGAAAAAAAAGAAAAGAAAATCTGGTTTTTATATTCAGGAATTTTCAGGCATCTCGTGTAGTGTCAATTGAAAAACTTTTTCTATTTAATAATAAACAAAACAGCCCATATTGATGAATCAGATAGTCACTAATTAAGTCAAAATAATTCAAATCCCTTCCCATCATTAATGGTCCTATCACATCACTCTCTTCAGAAGCAAAGGATGTTGATTCAACACTGATTCAGGCCCAAGGGGTTTCTGATCTGAATTGAACAGCTATTGTGGATCAACACTCGAAGAGATTAATGATATCTCAATAAATCACAGTTGTATTATGGTTACATTTTGAAGAGGGAAATGTGAGGGTTTCATTAAAACCGTTTCAGCATGCTGTGTGCAGCTGTGCCTCCACCTGTTTTTACAGAAGAAACGGCTGAGACGGTTTATGGGAAGCTGCGTTCCTTATCCATTAAAAAATTAGCTGTCATATGCTGACAACAAATGATCACTTTGTCCTGTTGTGTGCAAATCCCCTTATCGTGAGTTTGCATATGCATAGATAATGACAGCCAAAAAAATCTAGGATTTGCCTTTGAATACAAATTGCAATGAAGAAGTTAAGCGAAAGCAATCTAATAACAGTGTCAGTTTACTTTCACACTAAGGTAATATCTGCAGATTATTTCATTTCTGAAAGACTAAATGGGTAAGGAAAGCCTACTGGGGGTTCACCTTGTGCTAATCAGACCCAACAGTTGGGTAGATTAATGTTGTATTCCTATACAGACCTCAGTCATTTCCTGTCATTTTAGTTTCCTGCTTTGAAACAGTAACAAAAAACAATATTTTAAGTGTTGGCATTTGGCTCCAATGTGCATTACATGAATAAACAAAACACAAAAAAGTTCTATTGTAAAATTCCAAATGTTGTTCAGCCCAACTGAATATTATATATGAGTAATAAAGGCCCGTTTTTTTATTAGTTTCAGCTCTTTTTAAAGGTCTTTAATAATAAACAATCAGTTTTATTAGGCTGAGTGTTAAACAATTAAAACCTTGTCGGAATTCAAATGTGTGGACAAAAATGAATGAGATTTCATTGGAATTATTATAACAGCATTAATTAAACCAGAATGTTGTTTCGACTGAATTTTTAGATGGCAGATGATTATTGATACAAAGTCAGTTATGGGTGAGAATCAATGTTTATTCAATAACAATGAGATGCTTTCCATTTGGTTTTAAGGTCAGACGTCAACGCGTTTTCAATACTAACAGCCGACTGTGTTTAAGTGGTGGTTCTTTTTTCTTTTTTTTTGCCATCTGCACGTATCCCAGACTTTCAAACAGCGTCCTGAATAGTGTGCCATTCAGTTCACTGCTGCGATCAGTTTTGAAATCAGGCTTTGTTTTGGTCTGATATGTGATACCACCTACTAGAAGGAACAAAAAACACAAAAATAAACAAAACACAGAGCCTTGCCCAACCCGGTGCCTTGTAATGAAAAAAGCCAATTAGCGCTGTCCACCTATGATCTGACCATCCAGGACTCGTGTGAATAAGCCTAAACAGGTTCTTAGACATTGATACTGTGAATTCTACCAGTTGCCTTTTGAAAAACAAACAGCATCCATGTGCGTTGAATGGTGGCAGGCAGGTGGTGATGCCCTAGATGTAGCTAACAGAAACACATAAAGATATTTAGAATCCCTGACAAAGCAGAAATATAAGTCTTTGGATGGCATAATACCAGAACACCGCCCCAGGAAAGGTTCCACAGCGTGTGTGTGAGATTACACGCCAAAAAAGACATCCCAGTGGTGATGAGAGGAGATCAGAGCATGATGAAAATGATCAGATTTGAGACCGTTTAGCCGAAGCCATCGTGATTGGCAGTTGTGATTACACATGCTATGTATTTTTTTTTTCTATCTGATCTGAGTCTCCATGCAGATGGTCTCGCAGGCTGACTCCATCAGACGGGGGAGAGGCTTCTCATTATGGAGATCATCTGGTGTTATGGTGTTTGATTGGTACGAAATCCCACATTCTCGACACGTGTCAGCCCATTCCGGCTCAAGTCACAGCGCCTGGCAGAGCCGCGAAAAACTTCCCCTGCTGAGCTCCGCCAGTCAGGACCGTGTGCCAACACCCATGAATCTCAGCTATTCTTATTTTCATCATCATATCCTCCTGATTCCTCAAGTTAGTTGCCGAAGACTAATTAGACAGTTGCGTAGCAACAAGGTGATGCAAGAGCCCTCGTGTCCTGTGAGCTTTTGTCGGGTTTTATTAGCAAAGCTCACAGCTGGGCTTTGTTTGTGGGCTGGCGAGCCCGGTACACAGCCCAAGTCCCCGGCATACGCTGAACCGTAACCGTTTCTGCTGAGGGGGTCGTTAACTAAGCTAATGACTGCATTATTTAGCATGTGTTTACACACAGTTCTCTCAACGTTACCTCTCTATCTTACAGGGCGCGAAGAAAGATGGAAAACATTCGTCCTCATGAATATCCAAACGTCGGGAGCAAGTTTGGGATAAATCCAAGCTAATTATCTGCCCCGTGGCGCAAGCATCGCCCTTTATCTCCTGCGATGTTTGCGATAGTGTTGGAACAAACGCGCCATTTGTGTGTCTGCGCGTTAATCTGTCAGGCTGGATAACCCACTGAGTCCCCTGTCGGGGTGAAAGGAACTTTCTGTTCATTAGACGCCCATCATCATTAAACTCCAAGCAAAAACCTCATTTACACGGACGCGTACGAAGAGAAAAACATAACAAATGTTGAAAAAATAAAACCTTCTGCTGGTTCATGAAAAATATGTCATGGTGAATTTCACGGCAAAAGCATCCATCCATCCTTTTTCTAACCCCGCTTATTCCAAGTGGGTGCAGGAAATGAGGACGGGGACTGAAACCTGTACCTATACAAGCTCTAAAAAAAGTTCTTACAGGGCCACAAAAAAAGACAAAGGAGATAGGCGGAGCTGAGAAGAAACAGTTGGAGAAACACGTAATAATTAGTTGGGTTCATTAGAAACAAGTAAGTAACAGGTAACACCAGCAGACGCTCTGAGATCCAGGAAGAAATCAGTATGCGGCGAGCCACTTTTTTCATGACGTGTAGGTGCCGTGAGATTTGAGAGGCGCTAATGGAATTAATGAAACAGCAGAATGTCTCACTTTCAAGACTTTCTGTGTTTTATGCGAGCAGGAAATGCAAATCATTCTGTTAAGTCTACATCTCCATTCTACACAGCGTCCCATCTTTTGCAGCTTGTTACATATGTGTTGCATGAAGGATGACTTCCGGCATGTATTTTGATCTCGATGTGCCTCGCCATATTGTTGGGTGTGATTTTTATCGCGCATTTCGACACAGAGATACACATTAAACGGCGGAAGAATGTACGTTTTACCAAAAGGCAACAGTGGGCATTTCAGAGAACTTTTCCTCTTTAACAAAGCTCACGGGCGATCAGATTGGTTCCCAGTCGCCCTTTTAAACCAAGCAATGGCAGCTAGACTGCTGTACAGCGTGCTCTCCGGCCACCAATAGGAAATTAGGGCTCTTCCCAAATACACCTGAGCATGGAAAACCTTCACATATTGAACTGTGAACATGGTTATTAGTAAAGTTATTGTTTAAAAGATGTGGGCATTATAAGACCCAAATGTAGAAATGAACAGTCATCCCTCTTGTTAATTTTTCAAGTCACCAGTTAACCTAACATGCATGTTTTTGTACCATGGGAGGAACCTACTGGAGCAAACTCCACCATATTTAATACCACGGCGTGAGAAACCTTTTCATTTGGTTCAGCTGTACCAAACTTTTTGAGACAGCAGATCTAATTGTTCAGGCAGTTTTCTCTAATTCAATCGATCTAAAGTTGTCTTTTTTTGTCGCATCGCTGGGACATCAGACATCGTTGTCACACACTCTTGATGTGCTGAGGGATAAGGGAAATTGATGTGAACGGCGCGCACATTGTCGCCACTTTCCGGAGAGACCCGCAAGAATGCACAAGCAGCCCACAGATGGTCCTGTGAAGCCCCTTCTGGGCTCCGAGCTTCTCAAGCCGGGATCAGATGAGATGCCGTGGGATAGCGGGTAGATAACGGTTCAGGGGACAGCCGTGATGATGTGCCCTGCAGGCCTGCTGGGATCTGAGGAGTCTGAGAACTGATTGAACCTGGCTCTCCGTTTCCAGGGCGCTGTTTGCTGTGACAGTGCCCACAGCGCAGTGACCACAAACGCTTGATTCTGAGGATAAGGGAAGCAAAAGGAAGAGGGGGGAAAAGATAAAAAACAAAGCGAGACATGCTTCTGCTGGGAGTTGAACAGTTGGACCGCATCGACTTCGGTCTTCCAAGTCAGCCAATTAGTGACAAACATGACTCCACGCAGCAGTGCTGCTTCTCATTCATTTGTGCCCGTTGCAGAGCTGGAATTAAAGAAAATGGCTGCATGTGGAGATTACCATATTACTGGAAGATGATCCTTTTCCCGACACATAAACGATCTTATCCAATTTGTGTACCCATCGTTGTAATTGTTTACAATTCCCATGAGAAAAATACAGCTTTATGAACCGACTTCATTACTATTATCCTGGCACCTTTCATTTTGGTGCAGTAAAATCAGCCTCAGATGTGCCTGTTTAAAACAGAAACTATTGGCATTTACTTTTATTGCATAGACGTTCAACACAAGGAGAATTCCACTATGGGCAAAGGCAGATGTGTCAGACAGAGGGCTGTTTGCTGTAGACAAAAGAGTTTAGTAATATCTAAACCCGACTTAATTTCTCACTACAGATTTATTTGTGAAAATGCAGAAAAATATGACTTATTTGTTATAACACAGCCTGATGCAACCAACCTGTGTGTAATGAGACCAAGAACTTAGATTGTTGAGGACAGTTTGCAATCAAAAACTCAATTAGGCTGAACAACTGGAGTTGGGTTACTCATGCCCGGGTGGTCATTTGTAGTGCGTTTGTAAAGGTGAGTATTTAAACGTTATTGACTCTTTAGCAGTGTTTTTTCAATATTTTTTTATAAAACAACACATCGCATGTAATGTTTCTATTCATGACAGGACAGTGATGTTTTGAGAATGTTTTTTTTTTGTTTATTTTGTTAACCAAGTGAGACAAGTTTTGCTTCAATCAACAAGAGAACTGTGATTTGATTTCCTTTAAATGCATTTTTATATTGCTCATGCAGTATGGTATGATTGTACATATTCATGCAGAAATACATTATTGATTTACGTAGATGACAGGGGAAAAGAATAGTATTAGTTTCAAAACATAGTTTAAATACATAAACAGTAGAATTTAAGTAAAGAGAGCAATGGGAGCTCAGTTTTCCTAAATGGTCAAAATCAGGGGCGTGAGAAATCAAACTTCATACATCGTAATTGACAAGGGATCGGAGCTGAACTTTCCAGTCAAATGAAAAACACCAATTGAACGCTAGGGGGCAGCAGCGCGTTAAAGGGCGCTGGCATGCTCACAAATATTTGCACGAAGAATACCAAGAGACACAGAATTAGAAGACATAGAACAGTTTTCTCCACCCTAAAGTGATTAATGTGCCTATCGTTCTTTTACACAAGAAGAGTATGTATTCAGTTACTTCCTCAATGGACATTGGTAGTGTTGGTGTGTAACTCCAGTGTTCCGTTCTGTATATTTACATTCAAACAATTCAATTTAACTAAAATGAATTATTTGTTTATATTTACGAAAGTATCAATAAAATAGATATAACATTAAACGACATAGGTCCTAAGTGATACTTCGCAGAACACATTATGGACAACATGTCACATAATTTAAAGATATTTTGTGTTTGTTCCAATGTGCAGCTTTTCTATGTGCCGAACTTCTATGGTGTGGATGTTGTATTGTTTTGATTAGGAAAATCATTTAAGAAAAAGAAGGGAATACATTAACTAAGGTTAGTTTGGACTTGGTGGATATACCTATATGTATATTAACTATGTCGTATGTTAATATTTCAAACTGTGTATTCACGTGTTGGCGTAAAACGTAAACAGAAGGTTCGATGTGTCCGTTTGCTCGCCAATACATTGATCACAGAGCTAATGCTAGCCGAGGGAACAGCTAGCTCCTGGCCCAGTTGTTTAATGTGCTGGAGGACTGCTTATGATGGCGTTCAATTAAAAATAGCTCTGTTTCCGACTGTCGTCAATAATATAAAATATATGTCAGTCTTAGAACCGAAAACTGCTGTGTAGTATTTGGAGCTTAGACGTTAGCACTAGCTAACTGGCTGGTATGCGTTAGCCTTCGTTAGCCTGTTTGCCATGCAACGACCTGTACTTTCACCTAGTTTTAAAAGAGCTCCACTAAGGCAGGACGTTATGGTGTAAATGTTGTTAAAGTAGACGTTGTTTTCTTTAGCTTGTCTGCTTGCTGGTTATGTTGTTTTTTCAAATTGGTGAAATAATCAAGTCTGTACGTTAGCTGGCTCTTCCTCCTCACGGCCTGTTTAATTGAACATTTAATTGAACACCCTAATTGGACAATATATAGTTTGAAGCTATTTAACAGAATTAAAGTTTGAAGGCGATTTATTTGTCTCAGCCAGAGATAACTTGACAATGCTGTTTCAAATCAGTCAGCAGTAAAAGAGTTTTTGAAATCTTGTCTTAAAATTTAAATTGAGCTTTCTTTTTATAACCACAAATCTGCACGTGTTCAAATACTTATGCTCTATCATTATGCTCTATTCCTATTTGTAAAATCCAAAGAAACACAATATTGAGAAACATGAGCACAAGTTTATTGTGCTCATGTTTCTCAATATTTTGATTTGTACTTTATGTTGAGTTGTGTTGAGTTGAGTCTTCTTTGCAGTAAGATGAGCCAGGAGGGAAAGTTTTTTTTTATTTTTTATGGCACCATTACAGAAAGCATACAACTCCAAACCACCGCATTGTGACTCTTAATGATAGATTGGAATATTCTTTCTTGGTTAAACTCCTTTCAGTAAATGTTTGAATCCTCCATCATGAGCTGAGCACCAGCAGAGGTCACTGCAGCATAGCCTTCTTCAGATGTACTAAAAAGCAAGACTATGCATCTCTGGGAAAATGTACATGCTATTTGTAATTATTACATCTATTTTGATTTTCTAGCTCAGAGCTAAACATTTACACATTGCAGTCTTACCTGGAAGGTCTGAAAGTAACTCTCTCACAGAACAGAAGGAGACTGTTTTATCAGAGAAGGGGAGATATTTTTCTATGAGATATTCTTTAGGGGTATATTTCCCTTAAAATGTTCTCCAAGAGGCTTTTTGCTTTGGCAGATTTGAAAGTAGGTAGTGGCAGGGGACTGAATGCAGTCCCTTATACAGATGTTTTCTTCCCAAGCTGGAATTTAAGAACAAGAGGTCATGAGTTACATCACTATCTTTGTATCACCGTACAGTTAAAGTTGATGCTTTCTCAGTGAGTTTAGTGTTTTCTGCAATTCAACTGCCTTTTGAAGTTGGTAGGAATATGTTTAAATTATTTCTAACCAAGATGTTTTGAACTCAGAAAGAACTAAAAGTTAGTTGAGTTTACTCAAGGGCTCGGCTTATACACGTTATATTTAGTCTCTTTTGCCTTTCCTCACTGTAATGATTACGGCAAGAGGAAACGTGACTGGTCAGGAAGAAGTTTTGAGCCAAGACAAGGAGGGGGTTTTGATAAAAAAAAGGGAGAGTCTGCTGCAGAAGGAGCGGCCTATTTCCTGGCATTGCTGATGACCATGCCTCTAAATCTGACCCAGGTTGTCTGTGAACACTACTCCGAACTCCTGGCCCTTTTAGATCATCGAATATTACTAATTTAATTAGTAGATGTTATCAAACACTCATATATTTCCCATTTCCCCTTTTGCATCTCGCTTTAACTGGCAGAAGTAATGGAAGAGCAGACGGGCTCTCCTGCAGCTAACGCTGACAGCAACAGCCAGAGGAATGGAGATGAGGTGAGAGATTTCGGCGACTTAAACCAAATTAAATCACAGTGGGGATTGCCCTGTTTTCTAATACCCGATCATATCCGATCGTCCCTGTTGTGTTATCTTTACAGAAGCCCCGGCGGGGCAGCTGGACCAAAGGGAGGAAGAGAAAGAAGCCAATGAAGGACAGCAACGCACCTAAGGCGCCCTTAACGGGCTACGTCCGCTTCATGAACGACAGGCGGGAGCAGCTACGAGCAGAGCGCCCAGACGTGCCCTTTCCAGAGATCACCAGGATGCTGGGCAACGAGTGGAGCAAGCTGCCCCCTGAGGAGAAGCAGGTCAGCGAGGAGTCCGCAGACTGGACGGCACGCTGGGCGGCTGCACAGACACGCGTCTCGGAGCCTAAATTTCCTCTCCTTCACTTTTTGAATGTGTGACAAGGTTCCAGGATTACCAGGAAAGTGCTTACAGATAGAGAAGCACTCATCTGGATTTATTTCTAAAAGCTGCTGTTAAGAAAACATCAGTGCTTGAGAGAAGGCAACCGGACGTCCTGGATCTTGAAGAATTTTCAAGATCCATAAAGAAGTCCAGCTGCCTTTACACAAGCTTTGAGGATAAGATAATGAGAATCCACACCAACATTGTTATCAAATAAGATCAGACTCCAAAGTGGCCCACACAAAAAAGATTAAGAAAGATTAATATTGGTTTTCGCGTATCACAGGGTACCCATAGAGACTGGAGGAAAAATAAACATCTTTATGTTCATTTCCATGTTGAACTCCTTTTGTTAAGCATACTAGCTCAGAAATGAACAGATGGGAGTTTTTCTCTGAGGCAGTAATAAACCGCTAATAAGGCCGCCGCATAACAGCCATTTTGGAGGAGCCATTCTCCATGCTTTTGCCTTTTGTTTTTTTCATAAAGCTCCACAGAAACATCCGATTGCATAATACCTTTTGCTTACCAGTGTGTTCCTGTTTTTATCGGGGAGGGAGTTCTTCCAGCCTATCACCTCCGAGAAGATTGAATGTTGGGACATGTTTTGGTTGGTGGACGCAACGGTGGAATAGAGCCCACATAACTTTCCAGATCATTAGCTCCTCTTGTTGTTTCATTTATTTTAAAGCTTCACCTTTGATCTCAAGAGTAAAGATTGCTGTCTGAGTCATTCTACAAATTAGGATTATTGTTATTATTACCAGATAAAACTTCTGCCATAAGAATGTAGGGATCGCTTCTTTATCATTTAGGCTTTTGAAGGTCCTTGTCTTTTGAGAAGCAGCAACCCCTCCCACTCATCGTGCCGTCTCACCCACAATCCTCCTTCACCTTGTCTTGCCGGTTGTGCTCATTTCCAGCCGTGGCTCCTCTCACCTTCCTCTCTTCTCTCTGCAGAGATACTTGGACGAGGCGGAGCGAGATAAGGAGCGCTACATGCGGGAGCTGGAGAAGTACCAAAAAACAGAGGCCTACAAACATTTCACCCGAAAGGTTCAGGAGAAGCAAAAGGGCAAGAGGCACAGGGGAGGTGAGAAGTAGTAAAGAATTTGTTTAAAAAAAAAAAACCTTCAGGTTAGGCATCAAAAACTGATGAGGGTAAATTTGGCAAAAAGCCCAATTTCACTTTTCGGGCTTCCCTCCCGTTAGGAAAGTGTTTGGGAAGTGGCCGCAGATGTTTGGGTAAACAGTCATTGTTGTCATCCAATTTCTGTTGGGTTTGGTTATTCCTTTTGCCCAATCTGTAGAAAATGGCAGCAAATGTACTATGTTTGTCTCAGTTTATGTTGTAAGACAAACAAAAGCTGTCCCTCTTCCTCTTTGTTTTCCCATCTAACAAAGGCTGATGAACATCAGCTCTACCCTGCTCAGCATCCTGGAAAACTGCCCCACCAAACCAGGCGCTCTGCTTCATTTCATTTCTCCTCATTGATATAAAAAGCAGCGAGGGGAATTTTTAGTCATTCTCTTAGTTTACTATGATGTAAAAGCACTCTGCACTGGAGAAAATATGATTCATCTGATGTCCTCCACATTTATCCTTTCCTTCCTCTCCAGATGTTGGGCACCAGGTTGCCAGCGAAGCACTCCATGAGGTCAGTAAGCTCTTTCCTGCACACTCACGCTCACAGTTGTTTTTCTGTGGAGGCAAAGATCGGGTTTCTCTAGGTGAAGAAACTCTCAGAGCAATCTCACGTGCTTCACAGACACGTCAAAGCACGAGGCGGACGAGACCTCCCCAGACAGACTTAATTGAGTTCAGATGTGAATAATAAGTCAGAAAAGTTGCATGAGGCTTTTGGGAATGTTGAAAAGTAAAGGGGTCTTTGAAATGCTGTTTTATTTAAAAAAAAATATATATATATATATATACAGTATATCTCACTGATGTTGTTATTTGTTGGGTAAAAAAATCCATAAATGTTTTAGCTAGAAAATCCATGTGCTGCCAACCAGCTAGCTTGGCTGAACGTGTCTCACATGGAGAATTGTAGGTGCGCTGTTCAAATCTGAGAAGCTGCAGAGCACAGTGAGGGCAATAAGGACCAGAGTCTTCATCTGTGGTCCAACGGTGTGGAGGGAAGAGTCTGGGGAGGCGGCCGATTGAAATAAGAACTGCTGTATCAGCAACTGAAAGCCGGAGACTGGTGAATGAACTTTCATTCTTAAGGCCTTATTGATGCTTCCTGGAGAAACGTGCTTCTTAGATGTCCGGTTTAAAGCTGGGACTGATACCATTGTGTGAGAGGCGGTGGCTTAAGGGGAACAATGCCTATCCCTCGCCAATAGGCAATTAAAGAGGCAACCGCCCTGCCCCGTCTGCACGGTGGGACATACCATTAACCAGCAGGGTTGTCATCACCCAGCTGATTCCACAAGCTTGTGCAAGCTTACTTGTGTGGAGACAGCGGCGTTGGGCTTAGCCAGACAGAAGTTTGGCACCACAGGGGCTAACAAAGATGTTCCGATCACCCGGCCTCAGTAAGACACCTGCGACCACGTGCTAACAGCCGCCTGGACGGAAAATGGTTCGCCCCGGCGGCACGGTGTACGCGTCAGACTATCGGCCGTTATCTCTGCATTTTATTTTATTTATTTATTTTTATTTATTTGTTTATTTGACAGGGACAGTACAATTAAACATTGCAACCAAACAGGTGGCCGATGTCCAAGTGCATAAGGCTTGTAGCCATGGGCTAATTTGCAGCCTTCGTCCCTGGTTAGGCTTTTAAAAGGTGTTAGCATTAAGGGGGAGGGACAACACACAGATGCATAAGAAACAAGATAAGTTAAAACAAAAAAAGAAATGTAAAGTACAAGCCAGTTTAGTGCTCACACTCTTGATTGTCTTTGAGCCATTTATTCAATTTTGTGGAGAAAAGTCGAACATCAGTCTGTGACTTAAGCTCCAGAGGCAAAGAGTTCCAGAGATGTGATGCTTTCACTGAGAAGGTGGACTGACCCATAGATGTCCAACATCATGTCCATTTCATCATGTGCTGAAGTAAAACCACTTCCGCCAACTTTATCTGCTAGTTTCTACGTTGACCACAACCAAAGCTGCTGGCTGTGTGTTTACATGCACACAAAGCAGGTGACTGAGGCCAACAGAAGTCTGTGATGTCCGGTGAGAATACTCGACTACGTCCACTTATCATATCGCAGCAAACGAATGAACAGCAAATCTGTTTTTGTGGTCCAAACAAAACACTTTTTACAAAGTGAGCAATTTATTTGTTATAACGTATGGCTCACATCCTCCGGAGCTCTCTCAGAATGCTCCAAAGGGTTACAGGCAAGGTGAATGAGAGGAGCACTCCTCTGGGAATACCATTGTTTCCTAAGGGTTTGGGTTTGGGGATTAACGTCATTATGTTAAGAAATGAGGAGGGATGATGCATAGCCTCGCAGAGAAGACTATGAAAGCTGCATTGTATCTCTTGCTTCTATTTCCAACCCCTTTTTTTAAATTTTATTGCAAAGCCTTTCAGAGCCTCTCATACCTCAGAAGCGGCGGTAATGAAATTACATCTACCTCTGCATTTCCTAAAACCGTTCTCTGTATTTCCCCAGCGGCCAGATATGAAATCAATTAGGAACCCACCCGCAGCCCGGCGAGATAAATGACCACATCTCGCTGTCAGCCTGTGCGGCCAGATGTTTTCATCCCGTAACGTACCCTTTTCCCTCTCACAGAAAGACGCAGAGGGGAAGGACAGAACTGTGTTTGACATACCAATCTTCACAGAGGAGTTTCTTAACCACAGCAAAGGTAAAGAGCTAAAAATGCTTTAGTTTCGACCTCCATTGAACACATATCTTTTCCACCACAGCAGAACCTTCCCACAGCACACTTCACCATCCTAAAACAGTTCTCAATGATGTCACTAAAATTTTGAAAGCATGTTTTAAAAAAAAATATGACGGAGCATCTGGCCGGGTCGTTTGGGCCGCCTTGCCATTTTATTTTATTTTTTCTCTTTCTCCAGCGCGAGAAGCTGAGATGAGGCAGCTGCGCAAGACCAACATGGAGTACGAGGAGCGCAACGCCGCCCTGCAGAAGCACGTGGAGAGCATGCGCGGCGCGGTGGAGCGGCTGGAGGGCGACGTCATGCAGGAGAGGGGCCGCAACGGGCTGCTGCGCCAGCACCTGGAGACCCTGCGCCAGGCGCTGGCCTCCAGTTTCTGCTCCGTGCCTCTGCCAGGTGAGGAGCAGCTCCCAGTGCGGAGGGACTGGAGTCACAACACTTTGTCCCACTTCCCATAGGCTGCTTCACAACCATTCCAACTCATCGACACACTGATTGGTGACTATGGCTGTCAGGGCTCATGAGAGCTCTACTACCCCCCTCTCCCCAAAGTCTAGCTCAGAGCTGAAAAAGCCGTTCAGATGATCAATGTCTTTATTCATTTATACTGGCTCGATATTTTTAATAACTGATAACTAATCAGACAATGAAGAAAAACACCATTAAGTGACCTATTACTTTCAGGATGACATTTAAGAGGGCGAGGCACAATGACTCAGTGCAGTTAAGCAGTTTGCTTTAGTCAGCTTTTGAATCCATCTTAATCTAAACTTTTGTTGTTGTTTTTTTGTTTTTTTAAATATTAATAATGTTTCTTCCTGTTTGTGCCAGTGGTGCCTGAGTCAGCATTCACTGTTCTTCTCTTGTTATCCCCTTCAAAAAAACGTGTTTGAATTCCTTCCCCAAACAGCGCAGCACCGACTCTGCAAACATCAGACATTTTCCCCACAGCTCCGAAACGATTTCATAAGAGCATCACAATCAAAGATGATTGCTCCTCTCCCAGGTTTGGCCCCAGGGAAGCTCTGTGCCGGTGAATTAACAACACACCACATCAGAGGTCCCTCTGACTTTAATAGCGTTTGCTATTGAATTTACAAAGAACAGGGTTTGCCTTTTTTTTTTTTCAGCTTTCTTGCTGGAAGCTAGCGAACGTAAATCCACATGTTTGACTCTCACTTTAAGAATGCTGAATGCACAAAACTGTAAGCAATGATCCTAGTAAATAGAACTCTGAGGGATGATGGGCGTCTGATTTTGTTACAGTGAAATGGATTGTAATTGGTTTGCATTTGGCTGAATCCGAATACAGCCTATTTCAAACCTCAAGATTACGTTTTTGCGACACTATATGAATAAGATTAGACTCAATACACTAAAGAAACTCAAAATCTGACCAACACGAAAATATAAGTGACTCCCCCTTCTTAAGACTCCATTTTAATTAAACAGTCAATATTCAGTTGTTTGCCTTTACAGCTGACTTGGATCCCAAGTTAAAAGTAGAGTTAAATTCATATTTTTTTTGTCCACAAACACATGCAGGACTTTAAAAAAAACATCCAAACTTTCGAGTCATACCACATTTGTAAGTTTGATACAAACCTCCTTGCTACTTTTCACAAAGCTGTTGTTTTTGCACATTTGAACTCATGACAAGTGTCCTATATTTACCGGCGCAGATATTCAAATAAGCCGATGTTGTAGCGTAAGAATCACTAAGACTCAACTGGCTGTGACCTTTTTAGAATGCGTCTGTGAAGCCACAAAGACAGTCGGGAGCTAGACGTGTCTCTAATGTTTTAAAGCGCAACTGCTTATTGAAAACAGTAAAAGATAGGGGCAGCTTTACGTCTAAACCACTCTCTGGAGCTCAAAACAGACTGCCAGAGCTGGGGAATATGCATCTGTTTACACATTCCAACCCTCGCGTTCACTTATGTTATCTCCCTTTCAAACACAAGTTTTGAAAGGGAATAAAATAAACTCGGCTTAGCTCTACGCATTTCGCACTTCTTAGAGGTGAATCCCGGGACTGACTAAACTGATCTAGAGCTTGGCACAGCGTTAACTGTCACTTTAATAAATAAGAGGAGCATTGAACATCCTATGTGTTTGCTGGCCTTTTGTATACACAATTTATTTTTCAGTTGCCTAAACATCCAGGTAGAAGCTCCGCTGCTTGCGTGGAGCCCCTTTTGACTCCACGCTGTTCGAAAAACGTTGCCACAAGTGTCCCAGACGATGAGCTAACGCCAGTCCGACATCTGTGCTTTAGGCAGCGGAGAGACGCCCACCCTGGACACCATCGACGCTTACATGAAGAAGCTCCACAGCATTATCGTCACCAACCCTCAGGAGCACGAGCATCTCATCAGCACAGTGAGAGACGTGGTGAACCGTCTGGACAGGTGAGAACGTTTGAATTATTGCTCAATTTTATTTGTATTTCGTAAGCCAGTTGAATCACTCTGTGGCCAAACTGTGTCGTTTCGAGCTTTTATTTATTTAGCTGTCCTGGACCTGTAAGAAATGTGTCAGCTGTGGTAAATGTGTCTCTTGTGCCTCTTTTCCTGTGGTTTGGACTAGATAATTGGACCATGTCGAGCGGATCTGACAGACCGGGGGCTCGTTAATGCCGAGTCGTCTCGTCGACATACCAGTTTGAGGTCAAGAGTTTGTTTCTTACTCCTCTGTGATCATATAGGTGAACGTGGTGTCGTGACTCATTTATTTATTTATTTTTTACAGATTTTTTTAACAGAAGTTGAAAATAAAAACGAAACATTTCTGTTCAAACTCAATTAATAAAGCTTGTATGGATCAGACCACACCTCTCCTGTAACACCACTATCAAGCATGTTTTCTGCGTATTTGTATTTACCGAATCCAAGAAATGTTGCTGACACGTCCATCATTTATGAACATTTCCAGAAAAAATGTGCCATTATATGTTTTATCCAGTGTGAAAGGTGTTTGTATTTTCAATAAATGTTTTTTTGTCATCGGAACCTTGTTTTTTATATGTTTTTTTCATCCAGGAAATCAATTTCTGCTATGAGTGTAAAGTTTTTCCTGTTGACTTTCGCACTTTAAATGTGCTAAAAAGTTGAATTTCATATAGAAATGAAAATACCAAATGTTCGAGGCAAACGGTAATGACAACTGTAAAGGGGATTTTACACATGACTGTAGACAGATATTTTAACCTCTCTCAGTGGGCATTTATCGATGAATTTACCTTCTTAAAGTATTTCTCCAGCACCAGTCAATAAGGTATACATGATATAAGAAAAAGGGTCATGACCTCCCTAGCATGGTGCTTACACCACCGTGCTTCTCTGCAGGGAAGAGGTGTTTCCTGTAAATGTCGTCTTAGACCAGACAACTTTTCGTTTACTTCCCTGAAGATTGACAGTTATTAGAGAAATTATCAAGGTAATATGTTTAGACTAGCTGT
This sequence comes from Menidia menidia, assembly GCA_907169785.1. NCBI lineage: Eukaryota > Metazoa > Chordata > Actinopteri > Atheriniformes > Atherinopsidae > Menidia > Menidia menidia. The sequence continues at coordinate 2,416,039 of CAJRST010022223.1, read as the reverse complement.
GAAATACTTTATCGATTGTGTAGACATTAAATTGCACACATTCTGTACTTCCTACCCAGTCTTATGTGGATAATATGTGGACATGTGGGGATGTTTTGGGAATTTATGCAGCAGATATTATAGAGGGCACCGCCTAGCTTCACACACATTTAGTTAGAAAACCAGGGTATTGAATAATAAGATGATAATAATTAATGATAGTTTGTCCTGCGTTACTACAAATTGGGCCGACATTGGCCCACTTTTTCTACAACTTTTTTTGCCCACTTTTTTTTTATACTGGGGCTATAGAGGAAAGATTGACATACACAGGACAACATCTCCAGTATCCCAGCATAATACACATGAAGGCGCCGGAAAGACCTGAAGGCTCAGCTGCATGCCGGTCTAAACATTTTGACCAAGTGAAACCTTTAACCGTGCTGACTGAATGACTTCAGCCTCAAAGCGAAGAATTTATTATTTTTGTGGGTCAGATGGCACTTTGAAAGAGAACCGCCTCCTGTGAGACTCCCTTTCCCTTATTAGAGTTGTTTACCTTGCAACGTGTGGGATCATCTTTCATATGAGGATGTTTGTGAAGCAGGTCTCAAAGCTCATTTGTATGATGAGCTTTTTCTCTCTTTTTTTTTTTTGCCTTTGCCTTGATGTTAGCCCAGGCCTCCAAAAACAACACAGGGCAAGGTGTGAGTGACTGGCACTCGGTAATGGCTTAGACTTTCTTTTCTGTGTCACTCAGGGTTCAGGGTGTCCCGTCGGTCCTCTCTGGGTGAGATTTATCTGAAGGCACGGCTGAATTCCGCTGCCCGGCTCCTGCCACCAGAATAATCTCACAAAGGCCTCTGTCTCGACAAAGAAACACAGTGGAATCCAAACGTCTTCTCCACCTCCTCGCCGGGCACATGTCTGCATTGTTGGCTGGCTTCCTGTCCGAGGAGTGGAAGGGTTGACATGAGGACAGAGGAGCCAGCTCCAGCAGAGAGCTACAGATCCCGGACCCGAGGAGGGAGGGAGTGACTCAGAGGAGAGGGGATGAGTCAGGCAGCATGTGCTGAATTGGCAGTTGGTGGTATCGGTGTCCTGAATGGCGTCCGTGTCCACAATGGCATGTAGTGATATGGTCAGATTGAGGCACCTTATTCTCCTGCGCTAATGCTTAATCCGAAGAGCTTTGGCTTAGTCATGTGGGCTCACGGACAAATGGGAAACACTGTTATCGTATGTGTGAAGCACTGGTGAAGGTTTTTAATTGACAGCCTGCGATCAATAATTCAGTCAGTAAAAGGGTCACTGTAGTGGGCCGGTACCATTCATGCCATCTAAAAAGACATTTTTCGCTTTTTCAGGGTTGTTTTAACGGACATGTAATGAAAAGTCAGCATAGCCATAACCGAGGAAAAAAGCACTTCATAATCTGCGTTTCTTTTAAAAAATACAAGTTTAAGCAGCCTCCAAAAAGCTATGTAGACTCTGAAATTCAATAGCTTGCAAAACCAGCTTTAGTGGCAGTAATTTGATGTTACCAGTCACCCCCATCACTATGGAAGAATGTTGGCCCACTCTGCTTTATCGTCTTACCAACATGTTAAGGAAGTTTGCCGTTATTTGACCAGCTGTCTTATCACACTTACGTCCGAATGGCGGCTGAGCCTGTGCCTCTGAAACCATCACTCTGACAACATTATGTACTAAAAGTATTGTTGTTCTTCTTCTTTTCTGGCAATTCTGTTTCAATCTTTTACTTAAACATTTAGGATGCCGAGGCCTCCGGAGTCTGAGCCTGTTTTTTTTCTTTTTTTGAGCTATTTCTCTGAGCGTGCTGCCATCCGAACCTGGGGTGAATTTGATGAGACAGCCACTCCATGAAAGTCTGACAAATATGTTGAATGTTTTCCATCCGTAAATAGTCTTTTTCCTGCAGTATAACGGCTCCCAAATAGTTTGGAAACTTCAGGTCTTTGCTCTTTGGCAATCTGTTGAAACACCTGATTTCTGCAGAGCAGAAAGGTGCCATAACGTATGCTTTGATAAAGGTGCTGCAACTAGTTTGCTTTGCTCTTTTCACACAGTTTTCACTTTTCAATGGTCAGCTTCTCTGCAACTTGTGTCAGACAGAACGTTCCCATCAATGCCCTCCCTGTCTACACCATAATAGGGAAATGTGACTCATCAATTTTCTTCTTTTCTGTCATCAGGGGCTGAGGTCTTCTTTTAAAATCCATTACTGAGGTGAATCAGTGCAAACTCTCCAGTCACCCTTGAATCATGTCCCTGCTCACTGGTCCAAACCCTGATGCACATCCCTGTTTTCTTGCAATGTGTCCTCTAAAAAAAATAGATTTGACTTCCTTAAAAGAAAATCCATTTGCGTCTCTCATGGGGAAGCCCCTTGCCTTCAGTCACCTCCCAAACAACTGCCAAGACAAGGATTGAAATTAAATTATGCAAACTTCAAAGTAAATAACACCAACAGTCACCAAATTGGCTTTGCTGGAGAATTAATGTGTTAAAAGAGGAGAGTGGGAGTCATCCTTCCTCTTCCTTCATCTGTCCATTCCTTCTTCCCCCACCCCTGGAAAGTCCTTGGCCACGGTGCTTTGGACTGGGGCAACGAGGAGGGGGAAACAATGCGTGGAATGTGTAAAAAAGCTTGAGTCATTCCCACATGTCAACCTCTGGCTCAGCTCCTCCTCTTTTTGAGGGGCTCTGCTCGTAAAATCCAAACCCAGTGCTCCGGCTGGAAATGCCACTGATCCAAACAAAACCCCAAACACTTAACGAGTCGCTTGATACAGGTTCGAAAAACTTATGTAACCTCAATGTGAAAACTAACTAACTAACTAACTAAGTCTTTTAATCAATAGATTATATGTCTAAGAAATTATTTCCCTGTCAGTGCACTTGCTGTTAAACTGACTTTGTTGGCACAAAGAGGAATGTGACTGCAAGTAGATAAATGTCACAGCGTAGAGATGGAATTAGTTATATTTTTAAAAAAGGGAGGTAATTGCATTATTAAACTGCTTAATTACATCCCCAGGAGGTCAATTATTAGCAGTCAGCAGTTTATACCTTAGACAAAATACATTTTTGTCTTTAAGATATGCTTAAACCGATGCATTCCACACATGTGTACAAGATATGAATCATAGTTATTCTTTCTTTTTTAAAAGGCACATAACAGCTGGGGTAAAAATGAGTAAAACCCCTAGACTGGCTTCTTTGCTCACTGTATTTCCTGCCTGACGTCTCAGAAAAAGGAGTGAAAATTCTGTATAATCCTGCATACTTGAATAAAACTATGCAGTCTGTTTCTGCTTATTTGGGAATAAACTAAGCCAAAGCACCACATTAAAGGACATATTCAATAAAACATGGGCATATCTTCATAAAACCAACTTCAGCCTAAAGATTATGAGGCGCACACTGGAAGCGAATCCTGTGGTGGGCTGTCTTAATGATGGCATTTGACTTGGGATTCAAAGTTGGGCAGGATGTTCATAAGCAATTCCAGATATTTCCTCTGCTGAACTGTCCGATAAATGAATGTTTGTTTATAAATGGATGATTCCACTCATGTCTTTAGTCACATATTGTTTGTCATCAGTACACATTGACGTGGGCTGACCCCTTCGTCCCCAAATCGCGCGTCTAGTGTGTGACTGGAACCAAACATTTCCAGATGGAGAATGTGTTAAACAACAACAGAGCGTAAAACCACAAAATATGCTGCAACAAAATGTAAACGAAAGCACGGAAAGAACCGCAAAGACGCGCCACTTAACAAAGAGGCTAAATGGCCTGTAAAAACCGTGAGGTGAAAAATGGCTGCACAGACACCAGAGCCACACCAAGAGGTAGACCATCGATTCTTACAGAAACATTGAGACAAACTGTAACAAAAAATGACAACAAAGACACACAAAACAGTCATTAAGAGACCCAAAACACATCTATCTGCTTTGTGTGCAGTCTTCTAGATTGATTGAAGGGCGTGGGCCTTTTACAAGTTGTTGCTTGGTGGGGGGGGGGGGGGTGGTTGTCACCCCCGCTTTTTGTGGAGGCTTACAGTCCTCTGTGATGTTTAGAAAGGTCTGTCAGCTGTCAAACGAATTAGGTCGTGTAAAAACAAAGGGAGGTCTGTCGAAAATGTCAGTTGTATTTGACCGAACGAACTGTGGCGCGGTCGTAAATCAGTAGCTCAAAGAAAGAAAAAAAACCCAGTTTTTCAGTGGTACAGTCAGTTTGGCGTCCCTTGTAAATTGCGCGTTCACGCGCCTCTCCGGCCAGCCCAGTATCCCCGTTGCGCTCGCGCTCGAGCTCGCGCCAGGCTTGTGAGAGAAAAAAAAAAAAAAGAAAAACTGCAGCGGCTGTTGCTGGAGCCACGCAGTGAGCGAGGAGCCGTGTTCGAAATATCTCCGGCTGTGCTCCGGGAGTTGAGCTCCCCACGCTCGGATTTTTTTTTTTGCCTTTCCCGTCGAGGACGACGCCGTCAAAAAAAAACAACAACCGGGATTTATGGCTGCCAGGTTCGACGGGGAGACGGTCGGCGACTGAAAGGTACGAAAAAGTTAGCTCACGGTTCCCTTCTGCCTAATTGAAAGTGTCTCCGCCGTGAGTCTCGTCGGTTTCTTTCGGCTGCCAAGTTCCAGTGTGTACAGCTGGGGAATGCCGTGTTTTTTGCGAAAAGAAGCTAGCGGAACGTTAGCACCAAATGTCAGTTATTTTTTGCACTCCTTGTTCAGGGGATGTGAGGGGAAGCGGAGAAGTTTGCTAGCCGCTCGCGCGTTTCCCTCGAGCAGGGGCTGATAGCAGAGACTTCATAACCCTGCAACCCGAACTGCCGCTGTCATGAACTTCAGCCAGCGAGGGCTGAAATGTTGGGGTGCAACACGAAAAGCTGTCGTATTTGCGTAGAGGTTTACTTCCCTCCCCCGCCCCAAACCAAAGCACAACTTTTGTCAGTGTTTACAACATGGTCAAAGGCAGCGCGAGACCTATAAGCGACCATACCGGGGTCCTGCTGGGACGAACCAGGGGTCTTTTTTTCCTTTTTTTTAAAGGGAGTGGTTGCTAGTTTCATTTACCCAATATGTCACCATAGTTAATGTTGGCGAAGGTGAAAAGCGTCCCTGAGTAAAAGAGGGATGGTGTTCTAGGTAAGTGACATGCATGACATGAGTAATACTTCTAAAAAACTCTTCACAGACACTGGAAGCATGAGCCCCATGTGCTTTACATAACTTGTACTGCGAGTGGTTTTGCACGATGTAAGATTTGTTGCGTGTTGGGGAATGTGTCCTCACCTGTAAATCAAACCTCAAATCACAGCTCCGATTACCGGGTGTCACACAGAACACAACAGATATATAATCTTACACGGCAATGACGGGGAACTACAGAGAGGACACGAATAAATCTAACTGAAGAGATGGAGCAGCCAATCTCATACAGGCAATGACAGGTATGTCAAAGTAAACATGTTGAATCGGCCAAATTGTGGATATAACGGACATCAATTATCTGGACATATACTTGGAGCTTGAAATAAAAGTGTGGTCAGAACAAAAGGAAGTCCACTCTATCATTTTCTCATCTGCAATTTTAAGCCATAAGCTTCATATCTTTTGGGAATGCAATTGTAAAGGAAAGTTGTTTTTTAATAAAAATAAAACATTTTTTTTAGCAGAAGTGTCACAAGTTCAGGTTTGTGCCTTCAGTGCATTGTTGGCTCTGGCCGATTCGATTCCTACTCTGTGCTCTTGATCAGTAGCTCTTCTTTGTGCGGTCATGTGCGACTCTACTTTTCAGTTCTTGTCTTTACTTGCTCCTTTTTCCTTGTTTTGATTACTTTTTCTGAACTGACGTTGTCAACGACTTAGGTTGTCCCTTCGAACGATGTGTGTGTAAGTGTGCAGAGATTTTAGAGTTTTTTTTCTCCCACGGATGCGTGTCCCAAGACACGTGTGCGACAAATATTTGCTGGATCGTTTCCTACATCTGCGTTGGGGAAAATACCTGACATTCTTGTGGTGAGCAACAGGATGATAATGTTAGTGATTTTTGTTTTTGTTTTTCACAGTGCTAAAAGTCTAACTTTTTTCTTTTCATTCAGTGTTTTTTATGGATTGGAAAGTTGTCTTAAGGGTGTAGGACATGGGCAGAAGTAATCAGAACATTTGATGATGACATTTATTAAAGGTTTGTATTTGCCTGATCTCTTGTTTGCCCGTCACAGCTGTACAAAGTGATATTGATCTTGGATATGGCAGGTAGTGCATTGTTAAGGGTGTGACTTGAATAGCTTTCTCTCTTACACTAGAGGCTTTTTGTGAATGTCAGGGCTGAGTCATCAAGCTAGATGCATATTTTGAAAATAGCAGTGCAGTGAGATGTTCAAAATGGGTCCCCTCACACTGAACTGTGACCCTTCAGCAGAATGATCGGTGTCCCAGAGCCCCACCAAGACCGTTGTTTAATAACCTTTAAATCAAACTGGATTAGCAGCAGTATTCTTGATGTGAACGCCTCAGTGCACAAATGAAATGCTTTCATTTGAAGTTATTTGTCCATCCGTCCATTTTCATAACTGCTTATTCCCTAATGGGGTTGCGGGGGAACTGGAGCCTAACCCAGTGGTCAATGGGCGAGAGGCGGGGTCACCCTGCACAGTCCACCAGTCCATCACAGGGAAAGTTATTTGTCATTAGGACAAATAATGTAGGAACATCCTGAGTGGTGCACTTCAAATAAGTTAAACTCAACCAGTTTATTTTGCGTTAGCAACAACTAGAATAGGGTTTTTAAAAAAATCTTTTATCAGACATTATTTGTCTACAAAAAGACTTCCTAAGCTGGCATTGTGGGTCCAGCTGTGTGACAACAGAGTTGTTGTTTTGGCCGATTAGTCTCTCGAAGCTTTGACGTTACAGGAAATACTAATCTCCCATTATGGAGGCTAACCATAGACCTGAAAAGTTATTTAGCATTTCCTGTTTGCATATAAACCATGAGGCTGCAGTGTTGTTTGCATTTGATAAGAAATCTTGTCACAACCTTTTGGTCTACATTTTGATGTAAGCAAGTCAAGACAACATGAGATAAATAACTGACAGATTCAATTTATATGTAAGTTTTGTGTCTAATGGGTAAACCCCATTTCTATCAGTAGAATAAATAAATACTGTAAAAAAATAAAGACTGGACAAGATTTCCCCCAGTTCATTTAAACTGGAATCACACTAATCATGGTCTGGACAGTGGATTCCATCATACCATCCATGCCTACCGTTGTTATTACACAGTAGGCAATAAACTGAATAAACTAATAAAATCTCGGAATGTCCCTGTCTCGATTTAGTCAGAATATCAACATGGGTCACTCTAGTTATGAGGAAAAGTCCCTCTTTAAAAATATCCAAGACATGTATGCTTTTAGGCCTTGCTTTAAAGATTCTGATGTAGAAAAAAAGCATCAAGAGTCCTTAATTTTGATATATTTCTTTACTATCCCAATCCCATGAATAAGGAGGTGTTTATTTTGAATGTTTTGCCACCCAGGGCTCATCAATTTGTGTGTTCCACAAAGATTAGTGAGTAGGTCACATTTCCTCAGCTGAAAGTCATACCCAGTTTTAAACCAGTTCCAAGTTTCTGCTCTGAAAGGTTTCCGTTTGGCATGTTAGACTACATTCAAAAAGTGTTATTTTACTTTGAATAAGTTAAAATATTTGCTCAGCATCAAAATGAATGAAACGCCATAAAAGATGAAGGTTAATTGGCCCAAGTTTATATCACTTATTCCCAAACCTGACTTGTTCAGCATCAATATAGCATTTTCAACTTTTCTTCAAAGTCAGCCTTTTTTGTGTTTGACTTGTTCGTTCATCTTAAGTGATCGTGCTGTTGTTGTTTTATTACTGTCCTTTTCACAAATCCATGCAGTCTGTTAGAGACTCATCAGTCAACTCTATCTCAAACTGCCAATTTACAGTGCAACCTTTGAGTTGGTCACGGAAATCCACAGAACGCTGTGTTCCAGTTTACTAATTACCGTATAGTGCTAATGAGTCAAATCTGCATGTTTAAACAGCAATATTCATGAGTGGTATAATAACATTGACGCTCTCTGTTACTTTCCTATTGACTGTTCTTTTCAAGATTAATTTCTACTTTTGTCCATTTCCTTATTTTCTGCATCTCAGGCTTTTTTCCCTTCGGTTTCCCATCACCTGAATTTCAAAGAAGCACAATTCTGCTTAGACAACATTTTATTACATTAAATTCAGCTGTGTGCTATAGTATACCACGGGGGTGTGAAATTATGCACTCTTCCCCAGTAATTTGACTAAACCTTTGATGAATTTAAAACAGATTTAAGTTGTACTGTTGGAAGGATGCAGTTGAATGCTGATTTTTCCTTTCAGGCTCCAAAAGCCTGTCATTTCAGCATCCTGTACTCACCTTCATTCATTTTGAACTGAGCTGATTTCCTGTCAGATTATTTTGAGATGAAAGGCAATGTTTTCTCTCAACAGAAGTAAGAATCCATATTTAGCTGGGTTTGCAGAACTGTTGGCAGTCAAACATGTACAGTAAAAAGAAAAAAAAGTTATAAATTCCTTTGGATTTAATACATGTGTGAAATGGGCTTTGAAACAGATTATGTGATGTCACGACTTCAGATGTGATCTTTTTTTACCTGAGCTGGGGCTTCACTAAAGTAGCAGGTGTGACCCTGGGGTAAAGGGCCACACACACAAATGTATAAAAGCTATAACAATGTTAGATTTGTGTCTTATTTCACTGTCTCATGCTCATGATCCTGTTTTTTTGGTTGTCTGTGAGGTCATAGGGTGGTGGATTTAAATAGACTTGATCTGCTTCTGCTTTCTTTGAATATTTAATGTGTTACCACTCAATGTGTTCCTTTTAGACCCCGGGTAGTTGTACTATCAGTAAATGAGCAGATTGACTCATTGTAAAGATAATATTAATTGTAGCACGATATAATTTACTTCAGAATAGCTTAACCTCTGCCCATTACCTTTGTGAAGTAATAATGAATTGATTTGTAATGCTAGTATAAAACCTTGCAAGTCAGCATTATTACATTCACAGCAGAGCAAAACTATGGCAAAATGTCTTTTGTCTAATTCTTTTTATCTTAAATAAATTCACAAATATTCTAAGGAAATACTGAAATAAATTCCCTTTTTAAAGAGTAGCTTTGTAGAATTTCTCCTTGTATTTTGCATCATTAAATCCCCAAACTGAAAAAATCCTTTCTATAATGTTAAGTCAGCTTTTCCAAACTTTGCTACTTCACATAGTGACATTGTTCATGTAGATGCTCCTCAACCAAAACATTCCAAGTTTAAGAATATCAGTGATAACTGATAAAGTGTAGCTTGGACTTAAATCCATCTCTTTACAAAAACAGCTCTACTTGTAATCTAGACAGAGATGAAGCCTAATTTGTTTTCAAATACTGGTCCTGATCTAATTCATGTTGACAGCCCAAGGTCCTGACTTTCATCACATTCTTTCTGTTCTATCAGACAATAACATTGCACAAACCAAAAGCCACTTTAATGTCAGTTGAGTCATCCATGTAGGAAATTGTCTGAACAAATTAAAGTAAGCCACGGGACCCCAGAAGTCACTCGAATGACATTTTCAGTAGCCCAGCAAATCCAAGAGATTAATGATCAATTTTTGTTGACATGAGATGTTTCATTATATTTTGTATGACATTAAAACCTGCTGAAACGTAACCTTAACAGTTCAAGCTTCAAGGGACATTCTCAGTTCATGTCTAGATTTCACACTGTGCTGTGTTGGGATGATCATGTGATATCACTGTTGTGTGATCTTGCATCACATAAGAGGTTTGTGTATGTAAGGGACCATTTCTCTTCATCCTGAGATGAATATGCCTGTATTTATGTTTCTGAACTGTACTCCTCTGGCTCAGTCTTTTGCTTTACCATTCCATTCGGTCTCTGTATGAAATATGAAATTATCTGTGACCTTTAAAAGGAATGTTGACTTTGTAAACACGTGTGATTATCTGGAAAAGTCAAGGCTCTGGGTTTGCTGATAAGCTCTTAGTTAGGATTTAACCTTGGAAATGGAAGTCTAATGAGCTATTAACAGAGTTAAGTGTTTGGTGTAGATCCATTATGTACGTTAACTTATAATTGAATCTGCTAGATTGTTGGCTTGAAGTAAAGACACTTATTTAAGGCCTAATTTACCTTTCTGTTGGAGAAGTAATTTATGATGACGTTTTAACAGAATGCCAGTTTGTCATTTTATGCATTGTTCTAATAAACATGTGCCACCGTTGTTCCTTTGTGCATTCAAGTATGGGTCCCCAAAAGGTTAAACATCTGGGAAGCTATTTAGTACCTCAGTTAGCTTTGTTTACCACTTCCATCTGACTGAAGCGTAGGTTATGGCTTATATAGCTTTGCTCTGGCTAAATACTGGGTGCGCATACTCGGGCCGTGTCAACCCCTGTCCTTTCACTCAGACGTGTGATTTAGAAGTGTGGCTACTTCTCGTAGGTCTGCCAGAGTTCAGCTATTCCGTGTATCCCAAACTGACTTCATGAGCTAAAGTTGCCGCGCTCGGTGATTTAACGACGTCAGATAGTCTCCCGTCTGAGCGCAGCGGTCCGTGTGGGATAGACTCTTCCTGCCACCATCACTGTCCTGTGGGGTCCATAAAACAAAGGTTGAACCAGAGCCAGCAGTGATGTCCGACTGTTTCATTGTTGATGTCTTCCAGACAACTCACCTGTCCTCCAGCTGGTAAAAGCCCTACGATGCCTTGTTAATGTCTGCTTCAAAGGTGATTGATGTGTTCACATCAGAGAGGACACAAGCTGTGGCTTGAGGTTAAAGTTGCCGCGCAGAGATTGAAGGCTCCACTAATTTCTGATGTTGATGCACCAGTTGCAGCATCACTTAAAAGGCTTGGGTTAAAACTTATTTGAAGGAAAAATGGTGTGTCCCTTATCTGTTTTTTGTTCTTTTGTTCTTTCACACGCTGTACGCACCGAAGAAAACTGTCTGACCCTGAAACCAGACGCTTTATTTGAGGGATTCCCTCAAGAGTTTGTTCCAGCAATGTCACATTCCAGGCATGATATGTTCTGTTATTTCTCAAGCTCCCACCAACTAGCAGACGGGGAATGGTAAGCGGTGCCGTTAACAATAATTCATACGTGCCAGAGCTGTTTGATTGAGTAGGTGATTTTTGAAGTGGCTGGCGACAAAGGATTTTGAAGACCTTTTGTTCCAGATATCTGAAAATATTTTTCAGAGCCAATCAGAGCAGTACAAACTTAAGTAAATGAGCTGTTCCGGCCAAACATATCTCTAAGCCTCTTGAGTAAATATACTCACAGATACCAGCTTACAAAGACCTCATTCTGTGTTTTTAAAGAAAACGTATAGCATTTATGAGATACGGCCTGCTTTTGCTTACATTCAAAAGTTTCTGGTGCTTATGAGCTCCCGATAAACTTGTTTAGACTTGAAGTGAAAGAACAGTCAGCAAAATAGGATGGATATGAATCTTGGGCCAAGACTAAAATTCTTAACAATCCTGTTTCAGTGTGTTCATATTTTCATGGATCTCAGTCGTCAATTTTTTTTCTCTGCCCTTTCATGTATTAATTGCAAAGAACCTTACTAATAATGCCTTAGCTCCTGGGAACAGAGTGCATTTCAACACCACAATATGTGGATTAAAGTCTTAATTCATTATTCTCCCCTTGGTCTGATAACTGAAACATTTTAGTGCCTAGGAGTAGAAAAGATCATGGCCAAAAAAAAAAGAGCTGACAATGCTGCAGAAGATGAAAATCCCCAGATGAATCTGGTTTCCAGTGTAACTTTGCTGCATAATGCCCTCTGGCTCTCTCACACAGTTCTGTGTGTTTCTGGTGAATCAGGCTGTGGACAGACATTAGGGTTGGGTATATTTGGCCATGTCGCAATATGATTTCAAGTGCCAGTATCATGATTCTTCTCAGAAATGATTTACTGTGATCATTACCGACAAAAATGAAAATGGCAGCACTAAGTTTGCTGTTCTACAGTTCACTGTGAGGCCTGTGCTTTGTCCACCCGGCTGTAAGTAAAACGTAATGACAGCTCTGGGAACAGGCTCCGATGGCCATGTCTGAGAGACAGGTGTGAGTAAGGTTATGTAATTTATTTTTTAAATACACAAGTCCATTTTTAGCCAACATCTCTGCACTTTATACAAAAACAAGGATGTACAGTGAGGAAAATAAGTATTTGAACCCTGCTATTTTACAAGTTTCCCACTTGGAAATCATGGAAGGGTCTGAAATTGTCATCGTAGGTGCATGGTTACTGTGAGAGACATAAAAAACAAAAAACAAATCTCAATGTATGATTTTTTTTTCAATGTTAATATTTTGTACAGTAGCCTTTGTTTGCAATTACAGAGGTCAAACATTTCCTGTACTTCTTCACCAGGTTTGCACACACTGCAGGATGGATTTTTACCCACGCTAGTACCTTGATATGCTTCTTATAGAGCCACTCCTTGGTTATCCTGGCTGTGTGCTTTGGGTCATTGTCATGTTTGACGACCCATCTTCAATGCTCTGAGGGAAAATAATGGCCCTGGTCATTCTCTCCTTAATACAGTGCAGTCGTCCTGTCCCATGTGCAGAAAAACACCCCAAAAGCATGACGCCAGCCCGATGCTTCACAGTAGGGAAGTAGTGGAATTATGACCAAAAAGTTCTATTTTGGTCTCATCCGACCATATGACTTCCTCCCTCGACTCTTCTGGATCACCAAAATGGTCATTGGCGAACTTAAGACGAGCCTTGACATGTGCCTGTTTAAGCAGGGGAACCTTCCATGCCGTGCATGATTTCAAACCATGACATCTTAGTGTATTACCAACAGTAACCTTGGAAACGGTGGTCCCAGCTCTTTTCAGGGCTCATTTCTCACCTTTCTTAGGATCATTGAGACCCCCTCGAGGTGAGATCTTGCATGAAGCCCCAGTCAGAGTGAGATTGACAGTCATGTTTAGCTTCTTCCATTTTCTAACGATTGCTCCAACAGTAGATCTTTTTTCACCAAACTGCTTGGCAATTTCTCCGTAGCCTTTCCAACCCTGTGGAGGTGTACATTTTTGTCTCTAGTGTCTTTGGGCAGCTCTTTGGTCTTGGCCATGTTAGTAGTTGGATTCTTACTGATTGCTTGGGGTTGACAGGTGTCTTTATGCAGCTAACGACCTCAAACAGGTGCATCTAATTTAGGATAATAAATGGAGGGAGGTGGACATTCTGAAGGCAGACTAACAGGTCTTTGAGGGTCAGAATTCTAGCTGATGGACAGGTGTTCAAATATTTATTTGCAGCTGTATCGTGAAAATGAATAGTTGAAAAATTATGTATCCCTAAAAAAGATATAGGATATTTGTTCAAATGAAATTTTATTTATTCAATGTGAGAACAGAATATTCTCAGCTTGTACCATATTCCTTAAAGGAAAAGGGACGAAGGTAAAAAAAAATACTGTTTCACCGCTAAACTGACATGCAGTTATGGGCTTCTGACCCAGCCAGCAGCTTTACATGCTCACTTTACATTTCCAGTGGTGTGGGACAGGTGTAAAGTAACCCCTGCCCCGCAATGTTGGTGAGGTTGGCTTTTTGCTTCAGGAGACTGTAGCAGCTCGGCTCAGTGGCTTCTGCTTCCCTGATAGACTGACTTGACTTTCCTACTATGGACAAATGTTACCAGACAAGTTGGCAGAAAGTCTCTTGGCAAAGGCCCCCTAGGAAAATAAAAGCCTCCCTTTACCTCTGTGTGTGTATTTTTTCACGTTGAGTTATTGACTGCAGCTCAAAACCCGGCTGATTCAACATTTCACAAATGTGCTATGAGATCACTGCTTTCGATAGCCTATGTGGTGGGATAATCTTTCCTTGCAGGATTTGATTTTAGTGAGGTATTGGATTTGAAGCTATACATTTTTGTGAAGTGCCTAGTAAAGTTTGGATTGCTAAGATGAGTTGAAGCTTTTAACCCCACTAAGTCTGCTGGACTTCTTAAAATAACCCCATTGCGTCGGGCTGAAATCTCTCAGACATACACGGCTGGTGGGTTTGTTTGTCAGTGTGGGGAACCTGTGCTGCACCTGCTGTTGCATGCCACCGTGTAAGCCTGGGTGAGGACTGCACGCATACCATCAAATTAATCAAACTAATGCCAGGATATTCTTCAGAAGGAATTCTGAGGCCCATACAGAATGAGAAAACCAGCTCAAAGCTTGCTGCATTTCTGACTTGGCATTCCAAGGTGGTAAAGACATTATGTAACATTCATGGTGGTAAAAGGCCTTGCAGCATCCACCACCTCACCGCTTGTAAATAAACATCCGCCGCCTGACCTTCCCTGACACAGCACGACTGTTTTCCACAAATAATCCTGTTGGTACAGCTCAAATTAAATTCGCAGACTCACCTTGTTTTCAAGTCATCCAGCAGAGTGAGAGCACATCTCGAATTGTGTAACACATAGACAGTCTTTCCACTCTCTGTCGCACACACCATCATCACAATCATCCACCCTGTGATCCTGTTAGCAATAGTGTGAGCCCTGCGTTCATGCCTGTTGTTTTGGTTCATGACATGATCTGAATCACATGAAGTTAGAAATGGTAAGAAAACAAACCCTCTCATTCCCTCAGACGCTGGCTCACAGGGCCACAGGCCATAGCACCACCATATCAGGGCTGCAGGCCAGTGGAGGCGGGGGCTGACTAAATGTCCACAGGGCATGAGATGGCTGTGACGTATCTGTCTGAGAATGGTGTGAAAGAGGAAATTCTAGTCCTCATTTGGATGAGAAGAACAAAATTGATGGATATTTATGTTTGACGTGACTGTTTGCTTTTAAAACTGTAAAAGTGTGTGTCTGTGTGGCTGTGATAGCCAATAGGTGTCCTGCCCAGATATTGGCTCTGAGCCACTAGATTTGAGGCCATGAGGAGTAGGAGAAGCTGCGGAGAGGTGGTGACTGACAGGAACAGGGGCTGTGCACAAACTAGCCAGTGAGCATGATGATGGTAAACAAGACGAGGCACCACAGCTCCACTGTTTAGTTCACAATAAATGTCTGGACTCAGACATGGAAAAGCCATGGTAAGATCGAAGTGAAAACATAATGTCAGCTGTCAACAAATGGGTTTTTCCCCTGATCATCTTATTTTCTTCCGCTATTAGGGGTTCCAGAGGAAATGTTTGGTGTTTTTCTAGTGTAAAGAACAGATAAGATCTAAATATAGAAGAAATGTATGTGTTTATTTACTCTGGCACGCATATGTCTGCCTTGTGCCAGCACATTTCCCCCCTCTAGGCCAATACTGAGCAGACCACCTGCACTGACATGTGATGAAGGCTCTGCAGATATCATGTGTTGGAGTTTTTTAGCATTTCTATATAAAACAAAGCGGCCCTAAATAGGCTTGAAACTTGCTGTTTGTGTTAAGCATGAAAAGGTTTCTGTTTGATTTTTTTTTTTTTAATAGAATTCCACAGATTTGTGGTTAGCATTTGGTAAGATACTTATGTAGTGGAGTGCTTCACATTGTACATAAACTAAAATTGGTTGCAGCGTTCACTTTATAAAACGGGGGATTCACAGCAGAGAGGAAAATACTTGAGTTGTTTAATTGCTGAGTGGTGTGTGGGCTGCTGTGTTTGGATGGAGCATTCCTTAACGGAGTCCGTTTCAAAGCGATTTTACTTTACACTCAGCCTGTTTGATTTGCTTCATTTCCTAGGTTGTTCATCGAAAGTAAAGTCACCCTTATTCATATTTCACATTCAGACACATTCAACTGGAAATGTATTTTGTTTAGGGCAAAAATAGATTCAAATGCTGTAACTTAATGTAAATAGTTCAAGACATACATGATAAAGATTGTACTTTACATTTAGGTGGGATTTTTTATTGTTCATGTGTATGCCCACAACTTGTCATGGTCAGTGTAGTTAAATCA
Organism: Menidia menidia; assembly: GCA_907169785.1. NCBI lineage: Eukaryota > Metazoa > Chordata > Actinopteri > Atheriniformes > Atherinopsidae > Menidia > Menidia menidia. The sequence goes on along the minus strand of CAJRST010022223.1, from coordinate 2,399,972 downwards.
GTCTGAGGTTTAAATCCCAGAATTTAATCTGATTCCAAAACACATTTCAGGGACACGTTGATCTGAGGTGAGGAGGAGAATCGAGCTCCTGATGGAGTCATAGCTTGATCCGGAGTGCTGTCCCTTTACAGTCACTCCAAGTTTTACACTGTAAGTGGAGACAGATGGAATGGTCACTCTTTAATTTTCTGTCACAACTAGTTCTGCTTCTTCCTTGTACCAACTGGAGTCTTTAGAGCTGAGTGAGTGTGCAGGCCTACAATTAGTGCCAACCATAAACAGCTAGAATCCCACTGCCATGGGTGGCTTCTCTCACTACGACAATCTGGGGTTTCCCTTTTGTCCCATATGTGTCAGATGTAGAGCCGGCTGCCCACCCTGGGATTTGAACAGCATGTCTGCTGAGAGGGCCAAAGGAAAGTGCAGAAATGAATATAGAGAACATGTTTGAATGCTGCTAAAGGAAGAGGAGGCGTGTGTTTAAAAACTGGGAGTAAACATGAGGGAGAGAAGGGGCCTGTTAGCTAACCAAGGGACGTCAGACTTCTTTTCTGGCCTTGGAATTAAATAAATCTTAAATATAGTAACTAATGCCATCTCAGTGTGATGCAAGACTTTGGCTCCAGTATCAGATCTGCTACTTTTTCTGCTCTGGCTCCAGATGCACAATCATGACATGTCTGGGTCGCTCTCTATTGCAGTCATTTATGTAGTTGTTTGGGATGTCTCCTTCCTCAGATTTGATATAAACTCAGTCTATTGTTGGCCTCGACTGGTGGATGCTCACAACACAAACATTTATTCTGTTTTTTTCTCAGAGCATTTCTAAATGCTTTTTAAACTCTGTCTTTTTTTGTCTGAAAAAAAAACAATTTTCCAGTAAGTGTCCTTTAGAGTTTCTGTTGTCTTGGGAACAGGTTCTTGGCTTGAAGTCATGCTCTGTGGACCAGTCAGCTGCCCTTCCTGTGGCTTTCCAGGCTATTTAGCTTGGACTTCAGTCAGGGCACATACCTGGGAGGGACAAACATCTGTGCAGAATGTTTTATAGACGACACTGTCTCAATTCTGGCATGTTAGAGTCATTTGTTGACTTGAAAGATGCCTTATTTACAATCATTTCAGAAATGTTTTCTCATAGGTGAGAACAGTTTTGTCCAAAAACGATGATGGCTATTCATCTACTGAATAAGCAGTGTAATTGCTTTGTCATGAACCGGCTCTTTAAAATTGTTAGCTTCCAGTCAAATACTGTAATCTCATAAGTGGTTTCAGGGTTAGTATAATTCAAAGTCTTTGATTCAACTTCTGTTGAGCTTGGCATGTTTTCTTACCCATTGGGATCTTAGAGTTTGTTTCCGCTGAAGATCAAACGCCCACTTTCCAAAGCTCAAGTCGTAACCTTTAAAATCCCAACTCCCAGCTACAGTGTGCTGGCACACTAACTCGGACTTTCACTTTTGCTCTCTGAGCGAGCATTTGCCAAAATTTCTGCACGAAAGATGTCCATCATACTGCCATTACAACAGCTTGTAAATCAGGAGCGCCTGCGGAGTCGTTATTGTTCCGGCACAGTTTGCGGAGTGGGTGCAAACCGGCGTCATGCCGCTGGGATGCAATAAAACAGTTTGCATCTCAGTAGCGGTAGACCTGTGTGTGCTCAGCTCTATCTATGCTGATTGCTGTTACTCAACTTCCATAAAATAACAAAAAAACAAAGTCCTGTTCAACTGTCTCCCTACATGAGAATACTGTGGAGCCTTGCCAATTAGAGACACAGGAAGGAAGTGGTAAAGGCTAAATAATTCGGACTAAAGGGAATCCCAGGGGCCACTTGATCAGATTTGTTTACCATTACATAGACGGAGGATTTTGACCTTAGAACTCTTGTCCAAAATGAGACAAATTTTTAATTTTGAGACATCTGGTGCCTCTCGTATGGTACAAAGCCGTACATGAATATATTCCTCAAGTATGCAGAGGGTATCTATTGCATTAGTTAAAATTTATGGTGGTCTTGTTCCAGTTACAGAAAAACAAATGTCATATCTGTGGATTGATCTAAAGATGGATTGGTTGCTTAGTTTTTATTTAAACTTGCAAAAAATGCTTGAAAAAATAGTTTAAATAATAGTGAAGTCTATAAAAAGTCTCAATCCTCATGTGGGTTACAATATTTACATGCTCACCTGCATGTGTTCTCACTGACTGGCTCTGTTCAACTCCCTCCTCCCCTCGGCCCACTAGTAGCTAATATTAGTTTTGGTTTATATATTAAAGTCCAAGTCATGTTTAGCAAGTGGTACCTCTTATAGCAGAAAATAAAGTTTTGAGTGTAAACAGAATCCTCACCTCTAAGCCCCCGACTCTAATCGTTTGGAGCCACAAGCTAAGCTCTGTGCTAACAATTCCTTATATAGCTTGTTTTCCTGCTGGAGCAGACTACAGTATAAGGGGGTGAAACTAGAATGTCATGCCTGTGGCGATGAATTTAGGGCAGGGGAGTGGTTCATGTCTAATTTCTGTTGACTCACTGCCTTTAATGAGAAGCGGGATGTTTTTGGAGAATGGGTTTAGAATATCTCATTAGTCTGTTGACATTATTAATGCACGCTGGCTCCTTGGCCGGGTGATTGGAGTGTTTATGGAGATTATCATCCATCAGGAAGGAGTGGTCTGTGTTTTAGTCGGCCACATTCTCCCCTCGCCTTACTCAGATGACAATTTTTCTTAAGCTCCTAAATGGTTTATTCCGCTACTTACCGCTGTTAGTTAACTAATGTTGTGACATCTTTTTATTTCGTTAACATGATGGAACAGCTCACCAGTGGGGTTACTGTTGTTTTTGTTTTCTTTAATAACATCTAAACAGGTAGATGTAGAAGTTGTAGATGACACATTTCCTGTCTGGGTGGAACCAAAATATACCTGAAAGTTCTACTCAGACTTTGTCACTTCATGGATATTTGTAATAAAAATAAATTCACTTACTTTCACAAACTTGCTCCAGTGCATGTCAGAAGTTGGGGCTCACAAGTGATGGTGACATTAAGCTGACATCTATTATCTTATCTCTGGGTTTCCTTGTCTGCAGAAAAATTGGCTGCAGCCTGAAAATGCCTCGTGGCTCTACCTGAAACAGCAAGTTTGAGCTCGGTCGGCTTGGGAATACCGGAGACAACAGAGAGACAATTGCCTGGCAGGTGAGCCAAGACGTTTTTTTCTTTTATATTTTGTATGTATACCTTATGGTAATCATAAGGAACAATGTTTCTATTTATCACAAACTCTGGGTGTGACACACCAGTTTTCTTTCTTAACTTCTTCTTACCACCCCAAAACACCCTAAATTCTACTCTTTTGACTTGGATGTTAGCTTGTTTATCTTCTTCTGTGGCAAGGCTTGGCAGCCACGACTGAGACTGAAATATGCAAACAGGTTGCAGTACCAAACACGCATTTCTTAGTCAGAGTCTTTACTTTATATCGGCCGTAATCTTTATCTGTTCCACACATGGTTTGTCGTGTAGACAGACTACAGTGCAACATTTGGTATTTCAGTTTTGCCTCTGCTGCCCACACTAATTCTTTATCTTTGCCTCTGTTCCTCAGCAGTATTCTTGTGCTCTGGCACTGAATTGCAACAAATGAACATCTTCCCTATAAGTCTGGTTTTATGTGAATAAGAGTGGGTTTATTTGGAACTGTTTAGGTCTTTACACAACGCAGATGTGTTCGATAGATGTCCACCCAACAGATGAATGTGTAACATTGTAATAATACAAAGGAAAAGGTGTTGAACCGACTGGGAGGGATAGATAATGAACTTTTTGGCAAAGGTTTTAATCCTTCATGGCTTCATGTTCATTAGTAATTTAACGTTGTGGCTTGACATTTCCACACTTTGTGGAGAGTGACAAAAATATGTCAGAACTAACAAAGATCCTTTTTTAAGCTGGCTCTAAAGAAAGGCAGACTCTGAATAGCTTTTTTGTCTTGCAACTCCAGACCAAGCTTTGAAAAGATAATGTCTTTGCTTTTCATGCGTATTTTGGCAACAGCTTAAATTAACTTTATAACTAGAATAATAGGACCATGATGATGGCCAGCAGTGTATACAGATCTCATACTGCCTCTTTGGGCTCCCATCATTGTGACATTTAATACAATTTCAGTCAGCTTTAATTATTTTAATTTGATGTTTTGCTAAACGAAACCTATAGTTTGTATCTATGATATAAAGGTTTCCCCACCCTGGTACTTGACTTTATTATATTTCAGATTTATACTTCCCTTCACATAAGAGCATGATACTGGGTTGGTTAACTATTTAATAATAATCATTCATAATGTAATTTGTAACATAACTTTAATTTGCCCAAACGATTAGAACATAACTGTAAAAGCTTAGTCTGATTCTGTAAAAGAAGAATTTCAGTTTTTGCTTCAAGTTAAAAAAAAAACAAAAAAAACCTTCCTTTCTTGAGTTTTGTTTGGCTTGTATGAATTTATTTATTTTCAATATTCTGTTTCGATGCACGTGGCACATGGCTAATTTTGCATTTCTGCTCGGAGTCAATGTCCATTGAGCTGTAGTCAAAATTACACAGAAAGATCCATCAAGATGACACATTGTACTCTAATACAAGCTCTTTAAGTTGCTTGACATATTGATTGTTTCCACTTCCACCCGGCAATTGTCCCAGCTAAACAGATTAGAATTCATCCTATGCTTTTTACCTCTATCGTTACCAATTCCCAATTGCTAAAAGTGCCCTCACCATCCATTCTCGGCAACAAATGATGTTGAGTTTTTCCATTATGATCCATTTGATAAAGCTGAAGTTAATTATACCATAGAATGCATCTAGCTTCACAGGAAAAGGTTGCGTGAAAGCCGGAAGAGCTGGACCTGGACTGTCCTTGAAGCCCATTGTGTCAATGAAGACAAAGTCAGCAGAGATCAATAAATAAATAGGCGTCCGGAACGTGTATTCCCATCACTCTCCCAGTCTGTTCTCCAGCCCCCAGTGTTTGCTCCACTAAGTGGAGTGTGAAAGCAAGCAGCTGTCTGAGTTCCCATCAGAGAGCAGAAATGGATGCTAAAGACAGTCACAGACATCCGACACATCAATATGGAATGATCTATGGCTCCATCTCTTCAGCTGATATTACGAGTTATCCCCCGGTGGATAAGCAGAGACGCTGTGGTATATTGCCTCACTTTCTAATCATGACAAATGCTGTCAAGTGGTCATTATCTAAAAGTTGTCACAGATATTCAGTTTAGATATTCAATAGTTAGTCACCTGCTGGTGGAACGATGGGGTCAGATTGACTTTTTAGATGTGAAATAGCTGTTGATGCATCAGTAAAGGTTAGAAAGTGGTGCGTGGCAGTTTCCCATAAATTGCAGCAAGCGCTAGCAGCTATAGTTACCCCAGGCCTGCTTCTGCACAGTTATGGCAGGAATGTGCCATTGCATGAGAAGAGGTCATCTTTCCTTGTGGCCTGTCATGGCTCTCCTCAGCACTTAGTCAGGGTTGCCAAGATATGGGCATGCTTTCCCACACACGTAACCTTACTCCCTTTTATCAACAATGACTGTGAGTATTTATTTTGTTGGGGGCTTAGCTGTCTTTTATTCAGGTTCTTTAGATATAGTCTGAATGTCCCGCTTGCATATGGAGCCATAAATGGCCTTTCAAATTTCTGTCTCCATCATGTGGGATTAAAAGTGACAGATATTTTTCAGTGAACTGTGGTTTGTGTATAAGGTGTTAACCTGTGCTTATTAGCTTAGGTGGAACAAACAAAGCCACAGCGTGTCAGTGTCTTATATGTGGAGATCTTAGAGATCATGCTTGGGTCATTTTAGAGAGTGTAATAACAGGCATTCATATTCAAATTAAAAAGATAAGTCATATGTCTGTGTACATGTGGGAACAATTTAGTTGGCCCCCACAAAGCCAAATGTTCCTTTAGCTTGCACAGGAAACAGGAACTAAGCAACCCAAGGGAGATAGTTTGATTGTAATTTAAAGTGAGGATTAAGAATCGCTTATAGTGAAAAAACAAGATGCAACATTAGCTTCAGAACATCAGTTCCAGAGCTGGATTAGAGTCAGGCTCTCACTGGAACACGAAAGAAACTGAGTGCTGCTGTCTGTGCTTGGCACCGTGCCTTGAATAGTTGAAATTCAAAGCAAATAATCGACCATTTGTTACACTTTTCTGACACATCTCTTTTGTTTTTGTTTTTTCCAACCAAGTAATGCAGTATCATCGTGGATATTGTTGTCTATGCTGTACAGTCCAACAGCATTGTGCAACTCGCTGACCGTGGCTTCCATAAACTTCCCATCAACACAATAATCTGTTTGTGATTGTGCCCAGGATCGCGATGAAGTCTTAGGTTTGCATAACATAAACGCCACATTTGATTCTTACTTTGATGAGCAGTTGACAGTGTTCAGAATGTTTTTGTGTGCTGTGTCTGATTAATACTCACAAGGCTGGCAGCACCACAGGTTAGAAGTAACTCTACTAATATAACGCAGATGAAGTTTTGCTTCATGACTTAAACTAACTGCTAACAGTTCGGTATCTCGACACAGATGCTCCTCTACACAGGAAGGACGATGAAACCGTCTATCTGTTTAGGACACAGATTCGGCTATGTTGATACTAGAGTCCAAAGTAACAATGTAATAGACTTAGCTAAAAGTACAGAGAAACATCTGTGTTCATCACCGATCAAGGAAGTCCCATTTAAAAGTTATTGGTGATTACTGAGGCTAAAGACTCTTATCCCGATCTGCCCTTTAGTCTGGACACCAGTTGTTTCATTGTTTAGTCAACCATGTCCTGCCTGGCTCTTCAAGCTGGCTGATGTTTCAGCTGTTTGGACAGCATGTGTTGTTTGTGCTTTGAAGATGGAAGATGGATTCAAGTGATGATGAAAATAATCGTACTCTTTTGATCGATTCATTTAGCAAATACTACGACTAACAGCTCCTTTTCCACTAGTACCCACTCAGCATTTCTCCGCTCAGCTGGACTGCATTTCCATTAGGTAGTAGTGCCTGATGCAAGTTCATTTGTGCCTGATGTTCCATTCAAACTGAGTCGAGACAATTTCAGATTGTTTGACCGGGCAGTCATGTCACTTGAGTCATGAAAGTGACTTCTGAATAAATAGATAATGAATTAATGTCCTTTTTTATATGTATGTGGACATAATCAGGGTAAATGTCTACAGTCATTCATCACAAAGTTCAGCTGGTGTACCATCACCTCCATGTTCTCCATGGAAAATTTGTTGTATGCATTCTCTTTGTGGAACTCTATATGCTTTCACTGCAGGCCCTCTCAACTGAATAATCCTCATGTTTCTCATTTGTGAAAACCCTCTATCTTTATGTAAGAGTAACAGTTTGTCAATTAGTTCCACTGAGGGGGGAAATTTGGAAACAGAAGCCATCTTATTGAATGTTCAGGTCAGGTTTACTTGGCCTTTTTGATCTTTGTCAGTGATTTTGTAGCACAGAGGCAGATTAGGTGGATCAAAGCCCATAGGCCCTAGAGCCAGCAGACGAAATATTCTGAGGCAAATTTAGTTTAGATCAATTTTAAAGGAGACTTTGTGATTGTTACTACACACCCATGTGTGCTAAGATTCCTTTTTTTAGACGTTATGAATCAGCAAAGATGGTACATGGAAATACATTTTACACTTTGAATAATGTCGTACTTCACTGTCAGGTGACTTGCTTATTTTATTCCTGTTGCTCTTTATAAAAACCACTTAATGTAAAAAAACAAACAGTATGGTCTAAGCAGAGCTCTTGTTTAAATGCACAGTATCTGTACAATTCCATCACATTTGCACTCAGCCGGATAAAAATGACGTTTCAGACTAGCACTACCTCTGACTGTTATGGTGATGCTGACGGGGGACAGCCTGTTTTTGTCCTCCCATGTTGTTGTGACGACACAGGCCCAGACCCTGTTCAGCCCCCCTACTTTGACGTGTTGTTTCAGCTGTGTTTACATGCCCCCTGTGTGAGACTTAAAAGGTGGGTTGAATACCTTCCTCTGCACGAGGCCTCTGACATCTGACAGACTCACCATCATTCTTTACCCTTTACATAGTGCAAAGATTCCATTCCAATGCACCTGAACATGTTTTTGTCGATGTTCCAAAAATGTATTTGATGTTAATTTTGCTGCTGTTTTCTAGCTTTTATGTTGTTCGTTTGACATATTCCTGTTTCATTGTTGTATTCTCAGCCCGAGAATGATATTATGATGTCTAAATATTGTTGTAATACTATCGTTACTAAGAGGCCAACTTCCTCCATCTGCAGAATGACCTCAGGGAATGGAGAGATGCTCTTTGTGCTGACCTTCGACTTCTATTACATTACATATTTCTTAATGGCAAATAATGGAGGCCTCATGGAACAGAAGGGTGTTTATTATGCATTATTGATGAGTATGAAAATTTGCCTCTCAGCTAATAGGTTATCATTCATCTTTCAGTTTTTTCAGTGTTTGCTTCACTCAGAGCAGTTTTTAGTCCTTACATTCCTGGAATTAAGAAAACACAGTTTGAAAAGTCAGGCAGTTTTTGGTGATGCATTACCTCCAAAAGGTTAGACAGTGTGTATGTGGGTCACCCAGAGTCTGTTCTCTGTGGTACTTTGACACTGATTACTCACCACAAGCCTAAAATCTCTGAAATTGTTGTGGCATTCCCGTCGAGGTTTACATTAAATTGTATGCACTGCATTGTTCCAGTTTATTCGGTGACTGTGATCCAATAGAACAGCAGCAATTACGTAATCATTCACCGGTAGTTTTAGTTGTTTTTCAATAAGACGTTAACTTTACATCAGCTAGACCCACACAATCCATAGTTAATAGGTTAAACTGTTACATTCGATTTTGCTTGTTCTAAATAAATTAAACGCAGGACAGTAGAAGTCCAGTTAATTGATCTTTTAGAAGCGGTTTACAGTAATAATTGAATCAAATATAAAACATTTACAAAGTGGGTTTGGGATTAAAACAAAGAAGGTAACTCACACAAGGAAAATTCCACTTATCCATCATATATTTAGTTATTTAGGCTATTTAGGTAATTGTGACAGCTCCAAGGAGTTGTTTCAGGAAGCTTCAGCTTCGGCCTTTTAACTTGTACCAATAGGAAAGCTTTCTATGTTTAGGCTTACTTGTGTTATATATGCATTTTTATACTAAATGCTGTAAACACAGGTGTTACTGAAATGATTCATATAATCTAAACTTACAATGAATAAGAGTGTTTTAGTCTATACATGTATGCTGTGACTGTTGAGCACTGGGGCAGAGGATGGTGATGAATTCATTTAGAGCTAAATTGGAGCCCAACAAGCTGCTCTCCTTCAGGAAAGGCAGGCCGCTATGTAAAACTGTTGCAAACTCTTTAGTTGCAACTCATAATGCAAATTTCTGATTGTTTCCCTCCAGTATGGCAGGGTAATAGATTTCCATCAACAGACAGATTTTGTTTTCCCTTTCTTTGAAAATGTTTAGTTACCTCTTGCCAGGAGGCTGACGGAGCCAAATGTGTCCTCTGTTGCCAAACGGCCAAAATGAAATTGGATTTCACAGAGCTGGGCAGGGAGACGGGAGAGAAAGTGGAAACTATTTTAGGAGAGAAAAGTAGAGCAGGATTAAGAATTGTCCAGAAATACAATATGTCATTCAGTACTCTGTCAGTACAAAACCGAAATGTTTCCCATTTCCAGCATGAGTTTTGTTGTCACTGAAGGATTTCAGAGGACTGGACATACATCTCAGAGCTGAGAGCAGACCAAAAGATTAACAGTTATTGGAGTGGCTGGAGTCATTACAGTTCTAGTAAATGGACAATCCTGTTATAATGAAACGGAACATGTCTTGTAGAAGACAGTTGGAAATTGGATTAGTTGAACTGAAATACTCGGACAGTCCACAGCACGCACAAGATGGTTTAGTGAGAGCTAGCAAGTGAAAGCACTTTGGTCTCTATGAAGTCAAACAAAAATGTTTGGGAAACATGACAAATGAGAAACCCCATCGCACGTTCCCAATGGGCAGTTGCTGCTGCCCGCCAGAGGACCTTTGAGCAAGAGACGTCGGAGCTTAATCCCAGCTCTGGCAGGGTGAGCTAACAGACTAATGTAGTGCTCAGTTGTGCTCACATTATGTCGCCAAATTCAAAGCCATTCCTTTGTCTCATTTGTCTCATTTTCCTGTCTCATTGCAGTCCTTTGAACAGTAATATGTATCGAGCCTCTCTAGGTTGACCTTGTCTCTAAGCTCTCATATCAAGTATCAAAGGGGGAAGTAGGCAACAAAGATACCGTAATATTTCTTTCTTTCTTTATCTGACATGATGTCCAAATTATGATCTGAAGGGTCCTTGGTTGCAGTTAGATGAAGCATCAGCTCACCATGTGTCTTTCTAACCCAAACACTGGCCAAACATTAACGTCCTGCTCTACCTTTGCCACGCATCACGGTCATTCTAACCTCACCTCAGACCCAGTTCCACTATCAAAGAGTCAGTCAGCCCCAGTTGGTCACATGATGGTGTGCGGCGCTTTCATCATGTCAGTCCAAAGGATAAAAATTGAATTCATTATTCCGAATAAGCCTGTCAGGTTGCAACTTGATCTGGCCGTTTAAGCCCTCATCTCCCAACCTGTGGCTGCTCTGCGGCCTCCTGTTGCTGCATGTCTCTCGCAGTCTCAGCTGTCGCTGGAATGCGGGGCCGGTGGACCTGAAATGCTTCAGCCGGGACTGGCAGAGGTGTGCCACCATCGGCAGAGTGCAGCACAGCGTCTCTCTGAGGCTTCTGCGCGTTTTTCAAACATCAGCTTGTACCTTGCTGTTTTCATGGAGGTAACGGCCTCAAAACCCTCCTCTCCTCTCGGTCCATCCTCACCCTTTGGCACACCAGCAGCGACCACATGTTTTGTATGAGAGCGTCTGTCAGCATCGAGCTGTGTTTTCTGGAAACCTTTCTCATTATTTGGTATCTGGTGATGGTTATGAGTTGTACTTCAAAGAGCATATTTAAGATGGATGTCCTAAAAATAAAGCTGAGCAACACAAGACTATAAACTCTTCAGGGAGCGCCTCTGGTCCCCGTTCTAATGAATTCATCTGCATACACCGGGAGCGGGACTGATGGATTTTTTTCTGCGTCTTGTGATGACTCGCTCATTGTGCCTGGGGCTCTGATCATGAGGATGAAAGTATTCTGCTCTTAAAAAGCCATGTGACGTTCATAAGAAATCATACAAACCTATCAATGCTTTCGTCCCCCTTTGTGATGATCCAAATGACGTCATCGTCTTACTATAAGAGCATCACAAGCAGGCTCACCTATGACTTTTTTCATGCTTTTCTTCAGCTGTTTGATGCAGAAGGGATCTGCTTTCCCTCATTTGAGAAAATAAGCATGTGAGGCCTCTGGCTTTAAGAAAAAAAGCGATCAATGTTGGTGTTTTCTTGTTTGTGTTTTTTTCTGAATGGCAAAATGCAGCTTTCTAGCCGTTGCTACTATGGGGTTTTAGTAACCTTTGGATCATGTGAATTTTATGGTTGTGTGTATAAAAGTGAAACTGGAGTTCTAATTATCCTCACAAGAGTTTCAATTTCATTTTCATGCAAAGGTAATTATAATTTATTACCTCCTGTGAGGAGTGCTGCATAAATGCTGAGTTCTTGTTTCTATGAACAGTGTGAGCAGCCAGTTTCTGTTGCCACTGCCTCCTGTCGCCGGTATCAGCCTTTCAGAAGGCCTTCAGTAAGTTCTTATCATGTATTTTGTCTGTCAGATGCCCTCAGACATTAAGTAATCAGCCCAGTGCAGGAAGCCGGCCCGAACATCATTCTGCAGTAACAGTAGTGACCCTTAGCCCTCTTTCCTGTCACCCCTGCTCCCAAATGATGTTTGTAGGGACTCTTTGTCTCTGCTTTTCTCTTAATTTCCCTCTACACGTGCTCCAGCCAAGAAAGCTGAGCCACAAGATGAACTGCCAGTGAACACAGCAGCGATGCGTCTGAAATTAGAAACTGACAGCTTTAAGACGAGCACAGTGTTCTGCTAATATGTGAAAATGAGAACTTCCGAGGGAAATGGAAAGTCTGAACGCCTTTGTAAGCGCCTTTGTCTTCAGAGGCTGACAGTTTGTTTACTCTCGTTTAAAATACATTTGTGCTCTCCAGACTGGATACACACTCAGCGTATCTTATCTTTAATCTGCCTTTGTCCAGTAAATGGTTTTATTTTTAGAGAAATATAATCTGAAGTGGTTTGTATGCCAGATTTTGCTTTGGATTTAAAATTGACTTAAAAAACTAACAGACATTAAACAGACACAGCAGACAAACTCAGTTGTGCTCATAAGTTTACATACCCCTGCAGAATGTTTGCTTTCTTGCCCTTTTTTCAGAGAACATGAATGATAACAGTCATGGTTAGTGGATGAAGCCATTTATTGATAAACAACTGTGTTTTCTTTTTTTAAATCATAACGACAACAAAAAACATCCAAATTACCCTTGACCAAAAGTTTACATACACCAATTCTTAATACTGTTCATTGCCCCCTTTAACATCAACAGCTTGAAGTCTTTTGTGAATGAGGCTCTTTATTTTGTCAGATGGTAAAGCTGCCCATTCATCTAGGCCAAAAAACTCCAGTTCCTGTAAATTCCTGGGCTGTCTTGCATGAACTGCGCGCTCGAGATCTCCCCAGAGTGGCTCACTGATCTTAAGGTCAGGAGACTGAGATGGCCCCTCCAGAACCTTCACTTTGTTCTGCTGTGGCCAGTGACAGGTCGACTTGGCGTTGTTTTGGATCGTTGTCATGGTGGAACGTGGAAGTACGTCCCACGCACAGCTTCCAGGCTGATGGATCCAAATTTGCCTCCAGTATTTGCTGAAAACATGCTGCATTCATCGTTCCATCACATTTGACCAAGTTACCTGTGCCTTTGTATCTTATACATCCCCAAAACATCAGTAATCCACCTCAGTACTTTACAGTAGGAGTGGTGTTCCTTCATCATAGGCCTTGGTGACTGTCACCAAATGTAACGTTTATAGATGTGGCCAAAAAGTACAATTTTGGTCTCATCACTCCAAATGAGTTTTGAGTTTTGAAGCTGGTCTCTGTGCTGTTTGTCGTATTGAAGGCGAGATACTTTGTGATGTTTGAGCAGTAATGGCTTTCTTCTGGTGACTGGATCCAGAAACTCACTCAGCTTTTATGTACACACAATGATTACAAGCAAACGGATCACAGGTGAGGATGGTTACCTTCAGTAGCCATTCAAACCGATTTGTGTCCACTTTTGTGCATGTTACAAAGCCAAAATCACTGGGTTATGTAAACTTTTTAATTTAGAAATTTAGAAAACACAGTTGTTCATCAATAAATGTCTTGAACCAACCACTTACCATGACTGGAAAATAAGGTTTTTCTGTTAGTCATATTTTCTGAAAAAAGACCAAGAAAGCAATAAGAAAGCAGCAGTGTGTACACTTATGAGCACACCCTTAAACTATGATATTTACAGTGTCAGACCAAGTGGATCTCATCTCCAAAAGAAGTTGTGTATAATGCAAGCTGGTGCATGGTCAGAAGTCAAGGCTCGTGTAAACTAGTTAGATTTAGGCCCACCACGGGAAGAAAACTTGTTTTGAAGCCAATACTGGCTCATTGGGCAGTCTGCTTAGTATTAAAGCCTGAGAGGGATTTGTCAATAATTCAGCAAATATCTTGTATCCAGAGCTTAAACTTAGAAAGATGTAAAATATTTGCATATTCATCAATTCAGCCTTTAAAAAATATATATTTATTTCTATATTTTAAATGCGCTGGACTTCTCCTTTAGATATTTTGGTCTTTAAGTGACTCAGGCAGCTGAAAACATAGATGGTGAGACCAAAGGTGAGAGGGTACAAATTGGGATCAAAATCTGAATCGAATTAAACTGAAATTACTCAGTCTGTTATTCCGACCCTGGATCTCCTTTAAGTTACACTGGACCTTTTCAAAACCCCTCGTCTTCTTGAAGGGAAGCCTAACATTGTTGCCCTATTAGATAATAGTTCTAAAAAGCCTACTAACTCTTTCCATGTGCGCATAGTTAAACTCTGACTGAGGATTTTATGGCTACAGACAGATTGATATCGCACCATTTCATCACTCACACCACCTAATGCTCCCTACTCTGGTTAAGCTATCAAATATCCTTCTATTCTGAATATTTTATGACTGATGCCTTCCTCTGGCTCAGTGGAATTTGTCAAAGCTAATATATAGTCATTGCACTTCTAATCCTGGTTCCCACCCTTAAAACAGTGAAAGAATTAACACCGCACTCTAATTCTATTTAATAGATTGAAATGACCATGTGAAGTATTCAACTTAGGGAATGTAAAGGACATTACCATACAAATTATCTACACAGTTACAATTATATATATATTATGTATGATATTGTGATGCTGTCCTAGTTTGACTTGGCCAAAAAAATGTATTTTCTTAAAATGTTGATGCTGCCCATGTCAATTTTTTACACAGCTCCATAGTATGCGATCCATGTAAAGGAGAAAAAAAGAAAAAGCAACACAACAAAAAACAACTCAGAGCTTTGAAATGATCACTTTCAGTCTCCCGGCTCTGGGAGCTGAACCTCTCTGCGGCAGAAGCCCTTTCATAGGCTTTGATCCTGTTAATAACTGTTTGCCGTGCAGCAGAAGATTTAAAAACAGCAGAATGCTGAGAGCTGATAGCGATGCGGAGAGGCGGAGACTCAGACGTGGAATGTTTTCTGGTGCTCGAGTTTCAAGCCTGCGTTGTCCTTCCTGATGAAAAACCAGATGACGTCCCAAAGGCTGAAGGGATTCTTTGCCAAAGGACAACATTCCTCTCACAGACACAGTTGTTGAACTTTAAACACATTGTCTTGTTTTTTGCTTATGTTCGATGTTGGAATGGTAACCCAAATACATAAAAACATTCTTCAACAAACTCTATCTTTTATTTTCATCTGTTTCTTATTGGCGTCTTTCATTTATTTCAATTTTCATTTCAAATGGCCCAGCTTTATCTCAACCATTCCGCCCCAAGCTGCTGGAAAGTGTTTCTTCCCTGGACTCCCTGTGCAGATTGGCTCCGGATGGCCTCATAAAAGAATTGGAATTGGCATCTTGGATATTTCAATGGCAGAGACTGAAAAGGAAAGCGCTGGCTTGGGACACGAGAAAGCCAAAAAGCTCAACTGTTTCTTCATCTTCCTTGCTCCTCCGGGGTTGGAGATTACGTTCCTCCATCTAATTTTTGCATAGTTACTGCAATTCAAGCCGTCTGTTCCATCACAGCAAACATGGGGAGTTGTATAGATATTTACAGCTGGTCATAGACCAAATCATCCCAAAGATCTCCCAAACTACCACGGCACCATTGATTTGACAAACCGGATAACAGGAGCAGAGTCACTGTTTTTTATTAGACCCCTTAAGAGTCCCGATAGAAGAAAAAGGCCTCACTCATCCCATCCGAACCGTCTTAATAACAAGATTAGTTCTTTTCTGACCATTTCCTCTCACGGGTTAGTAGAGAAAGTTCTCTTCTCTACACATGATGGAGCCACTGTGGGCTTCGCTGACACGTTGGGATGCACTGCCTCTGCACCCTCTGGCATTTTCCAGTGCCTCTTCACCAGCTGCTAAGGAGCCCACACATGTTCTCGTAAACATGCGCCTCGTGGATTTCAAATAGTTTTAAGACCACCCAGCATTCTCAGCAACTCCCTGCTTTAGTGTAATTTGTCAAATTGAGATCACATGATGGCTGGAAGTGGAGCTCTTACAGCTAAAACCAGGGCAGACTAGGTGAGATGAGCTCGTGTGCAGAGAGAATGATGAGCAAACTGAAGATGCAGTTACATAGCGTGCAGACTAGTTTAAGAAAGATTAAAACATTTTCCTGTTTTAAACAGAGCTCAGTATGTCTGTTGGCACCGTGTACCTGCTGCAGATACTTGAACACATGGCTTTCTCACCATAACCGCCTCAAAAAACTTGACTGGTATGTTAGAAAATGCCAAAAAATAAATGGGAGCTATTGTGAGATTTGGCTCTTCATTCCCCTCTCAGGGATTTGTGGACATAACTGATGCGGCTGAGCTCTAATGGGAAAGTTGTGGAGGGCTGATGGCAAACACCGCTCCTCTAGCTCTGCGTATACTCATCAGTCAAATCATTGACTGATAACCTGCGTCTCTTCCTGTTCTGAAGCTATTCGGATAGGCCTTTATTATCCCAATTGATTTATCGTGGGGGTAAATCTTAATGGGGAAAAAATGATAACTTGTCAAGACTCATTTTACACTGACTTTATTACTGTGAGAGAACATGTGAGTGGAGGCCATTATAGAGAAAAATCTGACTCCTAGAGTCCTCCCTTCTGGACATGAAATGGACATCAGTGAAGGACAGAGGGATGGATGGTCCTGTTACGTTCGCTGTCGCTCCAGTTTGGAATAAAAGAAGAGTTGGGGAAAGGCGAGATGAGGCAGACAAAGAGAGGAGACGTGCAAACATGTGCGAGGGTGGTGATGAAAAGCAGCTGCGAGCTGAGGACTCGGCGGTGTTTGTGTGTGGAAGCACACACAACGGCAGTATTTATGCAGCCAGTTGTGCCCCACACACAAACACAAAACTAACATTCCCAGATGAAAGGTGGCAAACCATAATAGGCAGGTTGGCCACATATAATGGTGCCTAACCGCGGGCATGTTTCTTGGAAGCCGTGTCGCACAAAGTGTGGTAACAGGAGGTTTGTAACAGTCACAGAGTAGTAGATTCAGAGCTTTCAGGATAAGAAAAATAATCTGTCAATCTCTCAAATATTTGGAGGTTCAAACTGGATTTTTCCGCAACTTCATTAAAGTACATGAAAAAAGAAGTAGCCATGACTCGTGGATGAGTAAAACAATATAAAATCCCTCTTCTCTACATCACCCTATCAGATTTGTCTAAATATGATCTAATATATCTTTTTCAGCTCTTTCATCTCTGATCTTTGCTTTTAAGAGCTATTAAATCTTTTTAGTCGTCATCTAAGGAAAATGCAGCATCACTACTGACCCCTGCCTTCCCGTGGAGTGATTAGATTAGTGATATTTTCACGGAGATATCTTTAATGTCATCCTTGAGATGGAGGAGCATCAGTGACCACAAAGGCTACAAAGGCTTTTTCGTGGGATTTGAATTCATTCCCAGCCAACCCTTGTTTGTATCAGCTGTCTGTTTTTTGTTAGGATGGATAATTAGCAGTGACCCTTGAACCTGACTTCACCCCTGCCCACTTTGCTAAACTCCAATCCCTCTGGCTTTCATTCCTGCTTCAATGCAATTTCCTCCGACACTGCCCTCAAGAAGTCAGGCTTTTTCTTCCTCCATTAGCCGTGTAAGCTCTCAGTTTCATCTTCAATGTACAGTGCGTTTTACTTGGATGCTAAAAATTGTGTATGCAGCACAGCAGTCATTTAATGGAAAGCCGGCTATTATTTACACCTTGTTACGGTGTCCTTCTTAGGCCCTTGTCCCTCCAAAGCCCTGAACTTGCACTGTCGCACTGTGTAGAGCCCGCATGGTCCAGATGTCAGGACAGATTGTGGGGCCTCGTAGACCTCGACACATCCTCTGCAGGCTGCAGTGACATCTGCATGCACAGGACCTTTGTGGTGGAGGAAATGGCCTCTTTAAGCTCATTTAGTACCTCTGAGACTAAACACTGGAAAAAACCTGGGAGTCATCAACTCCCTCTGTCTTAAAAAATATCTGAGGAGACAGAATGCCTGTGATTTGTTTTGGTTGTAAAAAAGTCAATCAGCGGATACATTTTATGTCCACATATGTTTTGAGAGCCTTCGCAAAATCAGCGATGGAAACTGGGAGTGTGAGCCGTGGAAATGTTGCGTTTGCTTTGGTTGGACTGCTTTGTTCTGATGATATTTTCTCCTAGATATTTCATTTGGGAAGAAATCCTTCACCACAGGCAGCTGATTACCTTGACATGTGTATGCGAGTTGGATGCTAAAGACTGTAAAAAAAATTGTTTTTGCTGAGGTGGACATATTTTTCATAGTGGTTTTTTCGACCCACTCCCAGTTCTAAATAACTTTCGATGATGCTGTCGCTTGACCTTTTATCTGCGATAAACAGAGTTTGCTGAAATATTAAGAAGTGTCCTAACGTGCGTTTGAATACTAAAGGGAAATCGTGCAGCAGCGGCCTAAAGATTTGCTCCCATACTTGGTGTTTCTTTTGCTTTGGCACAATGTCATGTCGACTATTCCGTTTACCAGCCGTTCAGCCTCTGACACATCAATTCCATTTTACTCTGCAG
The DNA here is from genome assembly GCA_907169785.1 of Menidia menidia. NCBI lineage: Eukaryota > Metazoa > Chordata > Actinopteri > Atheriniformes > Atherinopsidae > Menidia > Menidia menidia. Next base: position 2,381,511 of record CAJRST010022223.1, on the reverse strand, counting down.
ACCAGGCGTTCACATCAATGGGAGGCTGACAGCTGCTCCACTCTGTCAATGCCTCCAAAATGTGAGGTTAACAGGCTCTGTGTAAACGATAGGTCTCTTTGGGAGTACAATCGCACGGGGATGATTCAGCTCAACCTCATTCTCTCATTTCTGTCCCGTTTTATTTCTTCTTGATGTGACTGTTTCAGGGTCAGTGACATGTAGGAACCAAAGAAAGATGAAAGTCTCATGCGGTTGTCTTCAGCCTCTTCCCTTCCACTTCCCCGTAAAAGAGAAGCTGATCTAATTAGACACTGTGTAGCTTTTCCTTCCACCCCTCTCCTACCCTCTCTGTATCTATTCTGTCATGTTTTGGCTTTCCCATTTCAAGCCATTCTCATTCTCATTCCCTCCCATCTTGCGTAGCTCTTAAGCTCTCCCTCCCTCTCTCTCTCTCCCTCCCTCCCTCTCTCCCTCCCCACATCTCATTCATGCATCGACTTCATCTCGACTGGGCTTTTCATGTGGCTCTCTGCTACACCCTTCTGCCCGGCTGCTGACCAGCTTCACAGCACTGCTTTGTGAGTAGTTTGCCACCATTGTGCATGTTCATCCCTCATCCAGTTTATTGAGGCTTCAACAACTTTTGCGTCCTTACTTATGGAGGCACTGGCTTGCTGTCATGCTGAGGACAGGGTGATCTCACAGGACTGAAGAGATGCACAGAGAAAACCATGCTTGCTTAGATGGAAAAAGCTTTGGTAGTATCGGAGGAGGTGGAGTCATAAAGTAGTGTGTGTATCATCCCATCTTCTGGCTGTTGCATCAAGCGACTGGAGTAGGGACTTTCAGCCCTGACGGGACACCCTCTAATTAAGCAGGATGTGTGGACGAGCTGGCTCCCATTTTAATGAGAGCTCTTCACACTTTGGAGTGGCTGTACATATCTTTGCAGCTGTAGACTCACGGCAACAATGCAAGCATTTGTGTCTCTAAGAAAACTTCACCTGTTTGGGGACAAAGACTGAGATCAAGTTGTCACATTCGGATCTTTAAGACTGTTGTCACCGTTTGGGTGCATCTCATCATTGTGAACGCTAGCATTTGTCTGGGAGCAGCTTGTTCCACTTTCTGTTTTCACAGGAGTCTTCACTCTGCATTTTCAGCACAATCCTCAAAGAAGTGCCAGCCATAATAAAAGGATTTGGACATAATTTTAGCTAACCATGAAAATGGAGCATGAAATTGGAGGGAAAAGAATTGTGGACTGAAGTTCAAACAGGGAAATAAAAGATATACAGAAGCTTTTTTCTTTAAATATATTTATTTGAATGGAGTAAAATACACACTTGTCACAGTCGTGTTAATGCAGTTAGATCAGTGCCACCACTGAGCCATGTTTATCTGTGACTGCCTGTATAATCCCACCTCTCCTCCACAAACACATTGAGCGCACATATACTGACCTATTAGCTTTACAATGCAGTAACACGACTCCAGCAATGGATCCACCGGGGGGCCGTCAGAAAACCAGAGGTACTCTGACAGAATCAGACTATTGAGGCTGTTGAAAGTTCCTCTCACTGTTGTGTGATTCATACCTTTTACTGCGCGCTTAAAATAACCCAGGCACATTCTCAGGTTAAAGTGTTGATTGGCATGGTTTCATGCCTTCCCCAGTCATCATTTCACCCATGTGTGAGAGCTGAGGGCGGGCTGATGCAGAAGGAGACCAAACCCACAGACCCATTTTGTAGCTGAAATTGAAGCCTGCAAAACGAGTGTTGAATTTTGATTTTTTGAAAGCGTAGTCTGCGCTTTCCACAAAATAATATTTGGTTGGTGCCAATAAGTGAGATGTTATCTTGGAGGTGTGCTTCTTTTTCTTGTTATGGAGAAACAACAGCAGTTTAGAGCCCTGTTTGTTCTATGAATACATCCCAAACATGCTAAATACGACCAAACAGAATTGTTGTGGCTCATAGCGAACGTGTCACCATTCACCGTTTGAGAAGACCTGTCAGCATCATCTGATAATAGGAAATCAGCATCTTCTGAGTGGCACAAAGCCTGTTTCAATTCTAACGTCAACACACTCAAGCTGGGCTGAGATGCTAAAAATGTTCTTTTGTCATCGCTATTTTACTAAAAAAAACATTTAAAAAACATGGACACTGAGTACTAAAGGGAAAAAAGAGATTAGAGCTCACGTGTCTGTGCGGCCTTTACCATTGATTGAGTAGGTTTAGCATGTTGAGCACTGCTCAGCAGCATAAGCGTTCACCATGTCATGAAGATGCATAGTAGTTTGGAGATGGTTGTTATGGAAACAAAGATACGACAGTCAAACTGACAGGAAACGATAGTGAGGAGGGGGACGAACACAAACCCTTGTTCACTGCACGCAGAGTGCCGTATGTGAGTAGTCAGTCACACCAGTGTGGCGTCAGCGCTGCCACTAAGCTCAGGACTTTAAGCCATGATTTGTCTGTGGTGTTCCACTGAGCCACGTTGTTGTGTAAAAGCTTCCTGTGCCTCTTTGTGCTCGGCCACAGAATCGCACTGTGCTGAACACGCGGGCCTGAAGAAAATCACAGGTCTTACATTTTAGGACAGGCCTCACTGCAACCCCTGAAATTAAGCAGGAGTTCTTGTTTGTTGTTTATGTAGTTCTGTTACAAAATGAGAGCCCGTCCGATCAGCCCGTGCTGCTGAAGGGTAACTGTTGTTTTTCCAGCTTGACAGCTACGTGTGCGCTTGATGGATTGCCGGATTTTAGAGCCGTCATACGTTAATCCTGTTTTCAAAAGGGCATTACACACAATTAAGATCAAATCACTCAAATTACTTCATCATAGTGTATGAACCAAACTCCTGTGCGGAGTGGATTTTAGAATTTTCTTATGGGAGATCATCACCATGGGCTGATTTTGATTTATTAATGTTTTTGTTACTATTCTTTATATCTGTTGTGTTGAGCCATCTAAGTCAGGACATGAATTTTGGAGTACGCACAAAGCTCCAGGGAGTACTAGATTGATCCCCAGCTACATTATCTTGATGTGTTTTAAGAAGCGTGACTTCATACAGCCTTTTTTGGACTTGGACATGAGAAAATGGAAAGTACGATCATGGCCAGACTAACTCAATAATATCCTTTACTGTCCTTACTGTCACACAGAGTTCATATAGCAAAAATGAGGAAAGTGGGGAGAGGAAAAGGATTCAGTCATTGTGCTACCAGAGCTGAAACTGCAACACTATCTCCTGAATCCCTCATGTTTACTTTCTATGTTAAAGCTGCCAACATCACATTACACATCACATGTATGGGGATCTCTCAGACTGAACGGCTGCTCTAAAGAAGACAAACAAACACTATCGGCCTGAGTCATTGGACCAGCAGGAAGCTGAATTCTCCCGCCTTCACCGGAGATATTAAATGCTCCTTCAGACAGCAGCCTCAGCTGTAATCAGTACATTTATTTATAACCCAGTCATGCTTTAAAAAACCCACAGACAGCCAATTAAAAGCCTTCTCACAGCTGAGTGTGCCCGTCGATGGTTCAAACCGCTGTTATTAGGATGTCTGTAAAAACATCAGCACATCAGAAATGCACACTCGTGTTGTTACTGGAAGTCCAACCCCTCGGAGGAGCCAAGCCCCCGTGGAAGGGAATCCACAGGTAGCAGATGGACTACTAGAACCAGCTGTTGTTTACCAGGAGGAAGGGAGGGAATGTGGTCAACGGCGCTTGAAGACATGCTTGCAATTGCCACCACAAACGGCACCCTTTAAATCTGCTGCCATGTGCAAACTAAACAGTGTCACATTAAAGTGGCCGATGGCCTTATCTCTGACATCCAGACTGCTTCCACAGAGAAAAACCCTCTAATCTGTAAATAAGACAGAAGAACAGGGCAGAGACCAAAGAATATGTCAGAACTTGTGAAGTCTCTCAGATCAGGTGCAGTTCGATCCATGGGCCACATACAAATGATCCTTTTAGGCATGTGGGTAAACTTTGGGGGTTTTTTTCAGTTTTTTTTCTTCTTCTTTGTAACTAATCTCTGCTGTTTGTGTCCCTTTGTGCAGCTCACACTTATACATGAATGTGTATAACAGGTTGATCTGTCTGGTTATTCTTTCTGACTGTTTTCTGACCGTGGGCTATTAGCAGGGCGCCTGAGCTGGTTACTGCTCACATTGAACGCTTAAAAACTGGTTGATCTTAAGAACCAGTATTGTGTTGGTTGAAAGAGACTGGATAAATGCTAGCAGGCAGATTTATCATTTTTTTCACCTCATTTGTTAGATTTTTGTTCACCTCCGCTGCCATGGTGAAGCTTTGACTTTCTGGGCCGGAAATATGGGTGGCATTCTATTATTCTATTCTATTTTTTTAACGCTGGCAACTCCGAAATTAGCTCTTACTTACTTGATTGAGTGGAAAGGACTACTTTTTAGGACACAGCTGACAAAATGGAAAATAAGTTTCCTGAAAGAGAGTTCCTTCCCTGCTGTGGACCAGGAAAATGCTCATTTTGATACTTAGTACTGATTGTTTTGTTTTTTACATTAATTTCTTTGTAGTGTTTAAGTGTATGACTTTCTACAGTGTAGGAACAGACCACATCTGTAAAGCAAGGAACAAAGGTGGATAGATATCTGCAGCAGCTGCTTTCACCAGGTGTTTTCTAAAGGAAACCGGTAAAAAAAAGTGGACCATGTAGAAATCTTATGAGTTTTCTATCAATGGGATGTCAGTCCACTTCTAATCTTTACCTCTACCTCTTTACCTCTTTATCATTAAAGAATCGCTTGTTTTTGTTTGGTTTTGTTTGGTTTTCTTACTAAACACATCCCAACATTTAAAAAACACAAAACTAGTAACGCACACAGACAAAGGCAAACTGCTTTCATTCGCTACCGTGCTGACAGTTTTATCATATTACTGCCTTTTTTCTCTGGTCGTTTCCGTTTGACAGATGAGTTTTTTCATTTTAAGCCAATAAACCGTCTCATGGAAAAGATAAAAACTCCAAACAAAAATCTACAGATCACTGCTGTCATTTTTCTTACATACAAGATGCCTCCTACACATTAATATGTATCAGTTTTGAATAATAAATCAGAAAAATGGGATGGTGATTTAGCTTTGTTTACCCATGTTTGTCTTGGTTGCACAGGAGCTCTCATCTGATGTCCAATGCAGCACCTCAAAGGGATTCAACAACAAAGGAAGGATAGAATTTGTTAATGGGTTAAGCCGCCTCAATTCCCTGACACAAAGTATGTCTTCCCTTCACAGCTGGCATTAAACCCACCAACTGGATTAGGAGGACTGGAGCTGTCCTGTTTATTTTCACCACAGCAAAATGGGGGCAAACATGCTTTTTGGATGGAGTAAAAAGCCACACACTGCTTTGTCAAAACATTTGAAATAAAGTCTCATTGGGAATCATATCCCCAGAGATCTACTATAGAAAGAGGAACTTCCTGAAGAAATAACAGGAAATTAATAAAAGAAATTGACTATTTTAAACCAGCTAATTTAGGTCTCTTTAGGTTTACCTTTCGCCCTAAATTGCTGTTGGGTTTGAAGAGGAACACAATTTTATGGCAACCTGAAAGTCAGAGGCATTTGTCTTTTAACTTGTGATCTTTTTGTGTATAATGTGTCCATAGCCTTTAGATGGCTGCATGTGGATGAACAGTGTGACCGTAAATCTGATAACTGTGTTGTTACGCCATGCCAGAACAATGACTTACTCTGGAAACGAGGCACCAAGTTCAGAGAAGCGCTTCAGGCAGAGTAACAAAATGCTTTTCACGGCTCTCTCTCTTTCTGCCTTTCCGTCTTTGCTTTGTTTGCTCAGTCTCCTCCGTCTATGGTCCCCACCCCTCTTTCTTCTTTTTGCCACACTTGTGTGCGTTCTGTTCATGGCTGCCTTCTGTCCCCGTGCTGTCCGCAGGCTCCGGCAGTCGGCCCTCTCTGCTCCACCGGCTGGGACTCCGAGGCTGACCGGTGCTGCGGCTCCATTCAGAGCTGTGAGTGGACTCCTGTTTGGTGCGGGTTTTATGGGTGCGTGTCTAGTCCATCTTTGTTTCGTTCTGTCTCTTTTCTTTAGTTTCCTCTTTTCTCTGTCTACCTCCCCCTTTTTTCTTTTTTGTAGACACTCTAAAAGTTTGTGTCAAACTTCGGTGACTCCATATTGGATGTGTGAATTATTCTGCTGATTCCGCTCCACCACATCCTTATGTAGAACAAAGCATAGACATTACTTTGAGTCGTACTTTGAATTTGAGATGTTTTAAAGTACGCAAGGATAAAGATCTGAACCATTTCCCTCAACTCAAAATCCACCATCCTGATTAGCTACCTGGCACACATGCCACCTTACGTTCCTCCTTAGGAATGACTCCTCACAGCCCACTCAGCTTGGAAGATTACATGTTTCGGGCAGGAAAAAAGACAACAAAAAACACATGAATGTGTTCATCCAACCAAAAGCGGACTTTTAAAGTATATAACAGCCAACTAAGCTATATAATGTGGTTTGGGGTTGAATTACTTTTCCATGTTTGTGCAACCGGACCCAAATTAGTTTGAGACGCTCTGCTAATGCTCTGTAGTTCACACCCTGACCCAGTTTACAGTTTGGTCAGTTTACAGCTGGACCAATATTGGCTTACAAACCAGCTGTGATGTCTCAGACTCACACCTTCTACATTACTCCTTCTTATTTATTTATTGTAAGGGTTTGTAACTGAACACTTACCGATACCGCTTCCATTTGTCCCTATTTATCTGGTGCAGGTCTTTTTCTGGTCTCAGGGAGGTTCATTTCTGTGAATCCCTGAGTGGCTCCCTCTCTGTGTATTAGTGTCTGCTGTCACAAGGTCATTAGATCCACCACCATCAGGAGGGAGACTCCTGCAGATGTTAATCCAGATGAATGCTTAATTAATTCAGATTAAAGGGGTCTTTTGATGACTTACCTGTGCTTACATTGTCAAGCACTTATTGTCTCTGTAATGATCTCAGTTCCATGATGTCTCGGTGCCAGATGGGCTGGAAGCAGCCATCTGTGTCCGGGTGTCTCAGCAGGTTTGGGTCCTGCTCAGTTTGCATGTGCTCAGACTCCACCTCAGCCACCACAGATGTTACCAACTCTGTGTGTGTGTGTGTGTGTGTGTGTGTGTGTGTGTGTGTATTACAGCAATTGATACTCGGCGTGCTGTACATGCTCCAAATACCAGAAAACCTCATTGGTCTGGACTGAAAGATGAGCTTGTTTGTTGTCTTTTCTTCAGAGATGCTGAAAATGTAAGCATGTTTGACATACTTCATAACAAGTCAGCAGGCTGCATATCACAATGCCTCAAAAAGGCAGTTAAGTCTTGTACTTATTTTTTTAGGGAACATTTTTAAGCATTTCTCCTGAGCAAACGCATGATAGTGAAACATAACTATTTATGATTCTATGATTTTGGGGAGCATACACTCGCATGTGAACCATCTCAAATAGTCTGCAGGTTGGAGGCAGCACAGAGGGTGAAATACTTTTTCAGGCAGACGTAGCCTTTGTGAGCTGCTCTTACTTTCAAGCCTTTGACCCACAGGCATCCTCCACCGTCCCTCCCCTGTGAATTTCGTCTGGAAGCCGAAGTGGTTGAGAATGATTTTTAGCACCCCCTGCCTCCTCTCCTTCCTCCAGTATCTGTCGGTTTCTGCTGCTTTCGGCTTGTTTTTCACTTGGTAGTTAGAAAGAGCCCCAGCGTTGTGTTGACTGTACTCGTACTTGTGCCCTCTCGCGCTCCTGATGCATTCACTTGTGAGCCCTCTGGGTTTTTTCCCCTCCATTAAACTTGTTATTGATTTTTAATATGCTTTCTGGAACCAGGTGACTTATTATGACAAGCATATTGGAGTTACATTGTTTAATCTATAAAAGCTGCACAAATCTTTCTTCCTGCCTTCTTGTATCGATTTTAAGATAAATACATACACTTTTCCCCTCTATCATAGACTGTCACTATGGAGATAACCGTCCTGATTTCGCACAGGACATGAAGGCAGCTGTGAATGCCTTCCAAACTAAAGCTTGGCTTTTGGATTAGTGCGGCCATTCTCCAGAGAACCCAGTTAGCAGGCAGAGAAACAAAGACGTGGTTAAATCATTAGTTAAATGAGCCTGCCCTCCATTACCGTCAGCCTCACACTGTCCAACAACACCATGGGAAGAGGAAGAGCGCTTCCTCGCTCTCATAAACCCAGCTTCTTCTTATCGGTGGTAATTGGGAACTGTTATCAAATATGTTCCCTCCTTCTATTTTCTGGCAGAGTTAGGAGCTGTAGCAGAAACAAGCATTAGTTCTTTGAAGAAAGTAGGACATGCTCTCCCTGCTTAATGTTTGTCTCGGGGCTGCTTCTGTCTGTTGTAGCCTCCTATATATACTGCATCCCCCCCCCCTCTCTTATGCTTTTTCTCCAGAAATGGTAATTAAGGCCTTGATGGACTTGTGTTTTAGCCCTTTGTCACATCTTTACATTTTTGTTACTAAAAGGTTCAGCTGCTTTCAGTTTCACATACCCGGACTTCATTAAAAATGATCTGGTCTTACGCAACTATTAAAATGAAGACAAAAAATAGAACCGAGTAGAAGATCAGCCATGCCAGCAACTTTCAAAGTTGTGTACTGCACCTGAAGTAATCTTCGATTGTCTCCATTAAAATGGATCTGCAGCAGCTGTGAGTGCTTCATATGGAAAAGAGATTGAAATGGTTAATGTGTCTCAGGGTGTGACTGTAATGCCAGCCCCTTCGCTGGCAAAGGCATCTATCCTCAGCACTTACAGCCAGTGTGTCAATGGGATTTTCCAAACTTTATGTGATCCCAGCTGCTTGCTGTTCACTTCATCCCCACCGGCACTCAGAGCAAAGCTTCCTGGTGCTGAGAGAACCTCTCCTCCACAGGGCAGAGGGAGTCGAAGACAGCAGGAGGGGAGGGGGAGCCGTTTGTCGGAGGAGAGAAAGCCTGGCCGAGCCCCCCTGCCCCTGGCTAATGCTCTGTTTCTGCACTGTGTGAGCCTCTCCATCCTGCATGTGTGTATTTCCCCTTTACATACCAGCATCAATTATGGGTCATACAAAATGCCATCCGGGTTCATGCTGAACAGCCTCCTGCACAGCTCCACTTTTATTGTGTCCTGTTGATTGTTTTGTGGCTAAAGCAGAATTTGCAGAGTGCTCGATGAGATGAAAGTTCCCCTCAGAGAAACGTAGAGCCCAGCCACTAATGTGACGATATACGGTTGCACATTTTTACCTGCTCTAGTAAGGAGGACACTGAGAACACAGAGGCAGCACACGCATCCCCATGAACCTTCCAAACAGAGAACATTCTGGCCAGGCCAACTGGCCAGGTATTATGTGACCAGGTGGAGGTGGCACAGTTAGAAATGTGTGGAAGCAGAGCTTTGGCGACAGTTCAGAAGTTCTCTGTAACGTGTCTTCATCACCAGGTGGAAACTGAATTACTGTCAAAGGTGGGACACTTGTTCGGTGTAGTGGACGCTGTATTAAAACTGCAAGCTTAAAATCATCATGCTGCTTTGGACCTGGAACTAGAGACAACAGCCTGAAGTGATGGTAGATAGAAATGAAGTAAAATAGCTAACGAGGTTAAGAAAAGAAACCGCCCGTTAAGTTTCTTCACGATGTCCTTGTGAAAGATGTGTTTTTCTAAATATGACTTACTTTTCAAATCTAGATCCTTGGTTCCTGTATTTAATCTAATTTTGGAATAGACCTCTAGAGCATCTTCAGCCTTAGCCCGCGTAACTGGATGTAAGTAAGCGCTGCGTTCTACTGTCAGTTCTTATATAATGAATTCCAGTCATATTTCCTCTGAGTGGCCTGTTTGTGTGTGTCATTTATGCATGTGCGGTGGGTGCCTCCACATCTGGCTTCCTGCTTTGCCCCTCTGCTGGTGTTTTTCTGGAGGCTTGTGGATAGGCCCCCTCAGGGACCTGTATCGGCTCTTTCCCAGGCCAGGCTGCAGCCACTCTCCCAGAGCCCCCACAATACCAAGCACAGCACAGGAATGCTGCTGCCCATTATTCCCCCCTCAAAGCTGGCTTTCACTCTCCCTTCGATTTATCACAAACGTCTCTTATTGTTTCTTTTTGTTTGTTTTGCTTGGATACCTGAATGGGCTGAGGCAGTGTTTTAAGGTTCTCATTGAACACCACCGAAGGCAAAATTATGGAGCCTCTCGGGACGTTAAATCTCTTTTAAAACTGTCTTGTTTGCACAAAACGTATACAGAGGCCCCACAGTCTGCCTTCAGGCTGCCAAGATCAAATCTAATAGTTTAATGTTTCGGAACTTTGGAGAGTGGTCACCTTGGGGAGATTTTGTTTCCAGAATTTTTATTTATTTATTTTTAGCTTTCAGCAAGACCTAAAAACAAGCATTCCTTAAATGTTTGACACACACATACTTCCTTATGTACAAAGAGGAAAAACGGCATTGATGGTTGATGTTTCCTAGTAGCTGTTAGAGTTAAATCATATATCAAATATTCAGTGCACAGATACTGGGTCGCTCTCTTCTGGTGATAGAAAAACCAAACTGCAGTAACGGAGACGGAGAGAGTTGGGACCGCCAAGGGGCGATGACTGAGCCTCACTGCTGCAGTGAGGACATTATTTTGACAGCACCATCTTTTTTTCTTCTCCTTCTTCCTTCTTTCTTTTACATTTTGCCTGTGTGTTCAGAGGCCGATCTGTCAGCAAATCAGCTGTGTGAGATGAGCTTATAATGGGGTGATTTGGATGTCACATTACTCAGAGCTGTCTGTCAGCACTACTACCAGTAAGAGGGCTTGTACAGCTCATTATTTTCCGTTTGTTTACCGTGAGCGAGGCCGACTACGACTGAGGAGTTGGTGTAAATGTGCCAGCGGAGATGCATGCTCCTATTGAAAGCAACTGAGCTTGCCCGCTGCGTATCTCTCGCGGTTCATTTAGCGCCGTTAATGACTCCGAAAAGTTTGGATTAGCCTAGAATCTGACATTTTTGGAAGCTCAAAAGCATCATCTTCACCCGGTCTATGAACGTTGTTTTGTTTTTATTATTTATCCTTTTTTTCCCAAGCTGACTTTCTGAGTTTGCTTTTTTTTTTAAATGCCGCATCTGAAGTTGTCCCTAAAATGAGGCTTCTGTGCTTCCTCTCACCTACTTTCTGTTGTCCCTCTCTCCCTCCCTCACTGGTCTGTTTGTCATTTGTGACTTGTTTGGACTGTAAACGCACCTCGTGGGAAATCCGTAGATTACACGATGTCGCCCGCTACTACTTCTCTGTTGGTTTAGAACTCCCACAACAGTTAAGCTTTGTTTTTCTTGGCAATGTGTCTGAGTTGTGTCTTTCCCCACTTCTGTATTCTGTTAAGGTCACATTAACTTTAATTGTATGATTCACCGCTTAGCTGTTTTTCTGTAAATTAGTGTGCTGGAAGCACATCTCCTTCTTAAACCAATAAAACTTAATTGCAGGACTGCCTGCTTGCTATTTATTTGTTATATGAAACTTGTTAAATGGTAGTTACCACTCCGTATGTGAATCAATTTTTCTTAATTTTAGTGGTGAATACTTGTGTCCTGTGGCCGAGCTTATATTAACCATTTGCCATGTAACATTTCACCTCTCTGTGTCCGAATAAAAAGGACACCTCATCTCATTGTTAACATGCTAATTTGATCATAAAGTCCTTCTGCACCATCACAGCTTCCTGATTTGAATTGATATAAACCAACAAGTGTATCTTCCTTTTTTTCGCCCTTTTACCTCTGTTAGTAATGTCATTAGTTTCTTGGAAGAAGAAGTAGTTCAAAAGCTCAAAATAGTTGAAAATGTTTCTTCTTTTTTTAAAAGTGATACGAAAAATGTTGGCACATCTCTGTTATGAAGACTGACAGTACAACCCAGACAGAGTGCCTCTTCACCCCTGAAACCACTCAAGTCTCAGTGTGGCCTCTCGAACATTTCATCCCCTTTTCAATCATCTTGACATTCCACAATGGAGTAATATTTTGTTTTGCCTCATAAAAGATGCACTTACATTCCTGCTTTTTTCCCCCTGACCTCCGATCCCGTCTGTCTCAGTCTGGGGAAGACGTGTCACTTTCATTTTAATGAGAACGTGAAGCCCATTAATCCTCTACATTAGTCATGAAGCCGAGCGCTCAATTCACGTAAGCTGAATAGTTATGTCTACTTGTAAAACAAGTTAAATTGTGCAGTTAATGACTTGTGGACAGGCTTTCAGACTGGAGTGACACAGCGGAGTCGCTCGGGTATCATTTCTCTGCGGACAGGAGCAGAAACGTGCTGGAAATTGGATATTGGGTGGAACAGCTCAGCTGTGACTTTGAGTGGCTTTGGCCTCTCTAAAAATCAAAGCTGGTCAGCACAGTACACACAGCCCCTTTAAGATGAAGGAAAACCAGTCCAAATGCATGAGTCTTTTGAAACATGTCGGTCACCAACCAGACTTTTGCTGTGGCTTTTATTTCAACAAACTTCCGCAATGTCAAAAGATTTATTCAACCTAGTTTTGCGTCCATTTTTCTTGAATCCGAGCACCGCTCGAAGCCCTCTCCAGCACATCCCAAAGATTTTCAGTGGGGTTAAGGTCCAGACACTATGGGGGCAATCCAGGTGTTAAAATGATGCCTCATGCTCCCTGAACTACTCTTTCACAATTTGAGCCAGATGAATCCTGGCATTGCCATCTCGGAATTTCTCCGTTCCATCAGAGAACTCAGTATATCCAGGTAGTCAGCTGACCTTTTTCTTTGGGTTCATAATGTTGCTAAACCTCAACCTGACCAATGCATTAACCCCATCACATAGCACTACCCGCACAGGCTCTACAGGAGACACAAGGTGTCAGGGGTGTGTCACATTACTTTGGAACTGTGTAAATCTGGACTCACCAGACCAAATGACCTTCTTCCATTGCTCCAGAGTCCAATCTTGATGCTCCCTATCAAACTGAAGCCTTTTCCTCCAGTTAGCATCACTGATTTGTGGTTCTCTTATGGCTGCACAGCCGCTCAGTCCCAGTCTTTTCAGTCCCCTTCATTTTTTTGGCTTTCAAATACCTTTACTGTAGTTCTATGCTGTTTTTGTTTGATTTGATTTGAGTAATGGCCGATCTTTTCTTTTCAGTTTTTTTAAACCACATTTCATCCTAGAAAATAATAGTTTACCATTTTTCCTCCAGATTTTCATAATACATTGGACAGCTCTTGACCCAATTGCTGTAGTTTCTGCAATCTCCTTTAATGTTTTTTCTGCTTGATGCCAATTATTTGACCCTTCTTGAATCACATTTCTTCCTGGCTGTTTAAGAAATGAGAAGCTACTCATTGCATCAGTTACGGTTAAGGGGCTTCCTGCAGGCTGAATGATAGGTGCAGTCAATAGGATGCAGTAATTGCCCAATAGGAGGCTTGTACCTTTTTGCTTTGTAAAATGAAGAAATATGTGGGGGAAAAGGCAGAAAATGCTACCTCTTGTCAGAGTGCACCCAATCACTAGTGCTGGCTGCTGTTTGATCTTTTTTCCCCTCCTACATTTCCCCAATCATTACACTCTTTTATCTATTCACGTTCATTTTACACTATTTTTTTACACTTTTACACATTTTACACTAATGACAGCGTCTTTGTTTTTTTCTGGATAGGGCTACACCACAAAACAAAGCTTTCACAAGTTCTGACGGGGCGTTTTATAACAGACTAATATCGGCTGACAGCCCTGGAAAGAAGTCCAAATTTTACTTGAAGTTTGCACCGTCACAGCTCAAGCCGCAAGACTCCAGCCATTCAACCCATTGTTTACACCTCAGTGTCATAAGTGATTTGCTTTTTATTCATCATGTTACCTGAAAATAAAACTTTGGGCAGGAAAAATAATTAAAAAATATCTCCTAAAGCCGTTCAGAAGTGGGATTAACTGATGCCTCACTGGCAGTAAAGCAGTGGGCTGCTTTTGCTCACGTCTGTCCCTCTGCCACGGCTGTCTTATCATTCAAGCTATCCTCTGCAAAGTGGTAGACAATCTAATATCCAATCCCCCTATAGCCTCAGCCTTCAGCCTCACTTATTCTTTTTCTATGCATCAGACTCTGCAAGCCCCCCCCCCCTCCCTGTCAGCGTGAACGTGCTGTGTGTTGGAAATGAGCCTCTGTCCACATCACGCTGACTTTTCTCATGGGGGAAAACACTGTCTGTCCTTGGATGAGGGAGTTGGTTTGACTCGGATGTGAAGTTTTTACCCAAGCCGCACGTCTGAACGCCTCACTTCTTCATTTCCACTTCTTCATCTCCGATTCCTTTCCGTTGTTACTGATTTTCCTTTTTCTCTCGTACCCCCCATGTTTCTCAGCCTCCACCTTTTTACATCTGTGCATCCCATTAACATCACGGTTAGTTATTTGGCCATATGAATGTCCATTGTTTTCCTTTAAATGTCTACAAGTCTTAGCTTACTGAAAGGCCCTCAGGAGTTGCTCTGCTCCAACAGGAGTTTGGGGAGAGGAAGCAGAGTAAAGTTGATACATCAACATATGAAAGCAGCATATTTGATATCACCAGTCGGAAACTTTTTACAGCACTTCTGGCTTCATGACTAAGTTCATTTGGATATACATTGAGGCGCATTTTATTGTTGCTAATACTCAGTTAAGGCGTGTTTTTTAGTCTGCCTGCACCCTGCTGCCACACAGCTGAGACTGACTGGAATCACAACTGTGTCCTTGGCTCAGCAAAACAACACAAATAGTTGGATACAGCTCTCAGTTCAGCTGTCAGAAAGTATATGAGTAGTCTTTTTGGTGATGGGGCATTTGTCGTGGCATTCTCATACTTCATGTTTCAGTATCTTTCCTTCCAGTATTCCTTTTCTCCTTTTTACTGCTTAGGGTGGAGCAACAATACATTTCTTACTCAATTCATATTGTCCAACCATTGAGGGGGAGCTCGTCAATACAGCGCATACCTTTTGTGTTTATATCTTTTGTTTGAAGTCAGATGTCGACATTTCTGAGTTACTAGATGGGCACTGACCTAAAAATCCACTCATATAGCGTGATGACAGTCACAGCAAGGAAGTGTTTCTTAGTATTTATATTGGTTTTGTTTTAGTATCTTGGATCTTGAAAGACTGATGGTACCGATTAAACAGACTTAAACTATTAAATACTTTAACGTTACTGTCATTCTCTATGTTGTATTTATTGTATAGTTGTTGTCACATGTGTGAGATACAATTGTGTAATTGGTTTGTTGCGATCACAACACTGCTGTGATACTCCAGAGCAGGCACGTTGGTAGTGAAGTGTAACTGTGCTGTAAAGTCCACCACTCCCAAACTCTCTACACATGCCTCCATGCACCATTATAGCTCCCATTTCCTACAGCAGCCGGGGTAAAAGCCAGACACTGCCCCCCCCTCCCCCTGCATCAGGATCGATGTAACCAGGTGGAAACTGGTGGAGTTGAGGTTAGGATTGGGGTTGGGTGTATCCCTCTAGCTGAAATCTAACTTCTAACAGCTAAACACAGAGTGACATCTCTGCGGCCTGTCTCTGACAGCTCCCAGATGCTGGATCACCTTCAGGATCAGTATTTCTCTGGCCTGCAGCTCACTGAGCTATAACTGATGGGAAAATGATGAGGAGAAGGGGAGGGGCGGGGGGGCTCTGGTGGAAAGGTGAGTGGGAGAGATGGAAAGATCGTCTTGTGTCTTGTCTTGGTGGGGAGTGAAAAGGAGGCTTCCCTTTGAGTAGCAACATTCAAAAAATAATTACATCTTATGGGAAAGAGGAATGTTAATAAGCCCTTGACTGTCCAATTTTACTCTTAATTTGCTTATTCTAAAGTCGCTGGAACTATTTCTTCTTGTTTGAAAAGTCCCCCCCCCCCACCATGTTTTATGCATCAGCTTCCCCCGTGTAGCTTTGAGTAAATAAAGTTCTAACCCACAAGTCGCTCCTCAGAAGTTATTCTTATCCCGGTACTAATCTGGGTCTCTCTTGGCACTCTCAGGGGGCTCGTGTCTTGGTAATAGTGCCACCAAGCAGCAGGTGCTGTGCGATTCTCGACTGGCGCACAACCAGACAGTGTTTGCTGCAATCAGATTGGGAGCAGATGGCCACAGATCGAGGTCCAACACCGAATCTCACATGTACGGCTCACCCAGCAGCAGCCGCCACAGTCACAGAGAAATATGACTGAAACAGAGTGGAACCCCAGAGCCTCCCCTCCCATTCAGCTGGCTTTGTTTTTAACAGGGCAAGGCTTTGTTGGTCCGTGTGCCGTCTGGCTGCGGTACGACTACTTTGTTGTTGTCAGATTTTTGTCATAGGCAGAAAGCCACAACTAGCACCACTGACGTTTCCAGATTTTGGTGTAAATTTTGGATTAAATACTGAAATCCTGTCTGTAGTCATGCAGCGTGTGTGAGTGTGTGATTCCAGGAATGGGAACAGACTGCCTGCACATCAGACAGCAGAAATCAGAACAATGCTTTCTGTTGGATTCACTTAAAAACAAAAACAGGTTAACGCAGCAATGACTGTTCAGTGGGCGCACACACACACACACACACACACACACACACACACACACAAATTTACTACAACAGTTATCAATTTATTGAAACCTTACAAAGAATTGTAATCGTGAAATATACATTTTTATAATTTTTTTTAAAAATATAAGAGTCTTGTAACCAATTGGTTGTTTTTTTTAATCTCATCAAAATGTTCATTGAAGTCTCCTTTACCCATTGAGTTAGGTTGAAATTTAAAGTTTTTTTTTTTATGAAGAAAAAACAGTTCAACGTGTAACAGCGATTTGACTTAATCATTCAGTTTCTCATGCCTGCATTCACACGGCGTCTATAGATAGAAGAATGTGATATTGGCAACAAATTGCTCAAGAGGACCTAAATTATTTGTGTAAAAAGATAATTTATTACTCCTATAAACTTTGACACCAGAGACATGCCGGCATAAAGATTTGTAAAGCAATCTCTGCTTGATCTATGGATGAGTTTTAGCATATTTTTGTCTGCTGCACTTTAAATCTCCTGGTATTTCGTTTGAGTTGTATGTCAGTTGACAAAGGTAAAGTCCGAAAAATGTGCCTGAGCCAACATGTTGTGCGAAGGGATGAGAGGACCGAGAATAGTTAAAAAAAAAGAACAAAGGAAAAGAAAGGCCTGAAGGTGAAAGAAACACAGGTGAGACAACAGGTGGGTAGAGCAGAACCACAGAGATAATCAGCACATGATCATGACCTGACTTAGTCTTCTGCAGCTGCTTTCAGCAGAGGGGACACAAACGGGACCTGAGTGGCGTTATACACTTTAGATCAGGGGTGGCCAGCCATGCAGAGACCAAGAGCCCCATTTTTTACCGCCAAGAGCCACATCATACACATCAACACCCCATTCCCCCCTTACACACATGCATAGCGTTGCTCAGGCAGATTTATTGTAAATCTCACACACTGACATGATGACCAGAAACTGACTCCCACACTATGATGACCACAGGCCAGTCATTTTCACCAGTACACATTATGTGCACAGTCTCACAATGACAAACTCTCAGTCCACAAACAAAAATATAATAGTCGGCCATTGATTTTTCCTTTGACTATGCGTGTTACTTAGTGGGACTTCTGGCATATAAGGCAGAATGGCTGACATGATGTTGCTCCTACTGGGAAACTTGGAGGTATTTTCAAAATTCACTGCTGATGTCGCCTTTACATTCAGCTCTGTAATGGTGGCCTAACTTTGGCACATCTCAGTGCTGGAACCTTTGTGTTCCAAATAAGAAAGAGGTTGCTGCTCATCAGCAATTAAAGTCTGGCTTGTTTAATTAATTTGACAGGATGTCATTAGTGTGTGTGTGTTTTTAACAGACCTCTTTTGAGGCACTTCCTTTGATGGAGAAGCTTTTCTCTCATCCCTGGGATTTTTATTAATTTTCAACAAGACCCATAAATTCCCTGGAAAAATGATTTTGAAAGCACGGGTAATGTTAGGCTGTCATCAATTTAAGGATTTAGAATATCAATAAGGTGTAATATAAATGTTAGAATTGTTTAGGTACACATTGCTGTTTATGGTGATCTTTATATTTTTCTTTTTTTTTTCAGGCCTCCAGCTTTAATCTCCTGATGGTAATGGGGATAGAAAGAAATTGACTTACAGCCTTCCTATTGATTAACATGTTCTTTTAGCAAATAGAATCTGTCCCAGTCATTTTATGTCTTCCTTTATGATGTTGGCAGAACATTTGTTTAATCTTCATAATGATAAGAAACTGCTAATCACCTTGTTAACACGTCCATTGAACCTGCTGTGTTATCACTCCTCAAACCCACATGAAGCAACCAGAATGATGCAGTAAGTGTTGTGGACATGGTAGTTTGGCCACAGACTTGTATCCTAAAGCCTAAGATCAATTCTCCTTTGGATTGTAAGCTTGCAAGTCCAGCTGCCTTGGAACTTAGTTGGGGAGTAAAATTAGCATGGATCTTTCTGTAGGTATTTACTGGTGGTGCATGTCCAGTAACATTCACAGAAATGTTTCCCAGCAGCACACGGCCTCTTTGAGATTCTCTCCCCCTCTTCCTTTATCTGGAAGAGAAAAAAAATCATGACATTTTCTTCCTCGGTGAATTGTGTTCAAATCGTTTTATTTATCTCATCAAAGATGTTCAAAGCACACAGTGGAGAGAAAGTTTGTGGACCTTGTTTTTATTAATCAGTGGTGGCAGCCATCTTAGTGCGGCTCCTCATATCTCGTATCAGTGTCACCGTGGGCACACAGACCTGATCAATATGAGAATATCAATGAAATGTAACATCCCTAACACCACACAGAGCGGAAACCCTCAGCACGTCCGTGTGATAATGTCTGTCTAAGGTGGAAGTTTTGTCATTCATAACATTTCAATTGGCTTGCATAACTTCTGTTACATAATAGCACTAAAATAGAAGTCTATTATTTGGCTGATGGCCACATGTAGGAAGACTTGGAACAAAAAATAAATTAATTAACAAAAGATAAGCTCCGATTGGAGGAATGTTTTCATCTTGAAACAAAGACAGTCGGATAGAAAAGTGGTCGGGTTGCTTTCTGTTGGATTGATTATGTTTCTACAGTCTGTTCCACATTCGGTAAAGTACTGAATGGCATTGTTTTATCATGCAGATGAGATGAGCCTAAAAGCAGCTCATCAGGACCAAGTGGCTGACTCATAATTATCATCCCAGTTTAGATGATTATACATTTGACTCGCAATTGCTTTGAAATGCTTATTTTGGCATTTTCACATAGAATATGAGGTTTTCTTACATTTTTTTGTGTCATGGGTGGTGCTTTTGGCATTTCATGCTGTCTAGAAAGCCCTCTGTGTACGTGTCACTGCACTGACAGATTTGAAATGCAATTGTCTGAATTATAGTTGCCGTTTCCTGTGAGGATGAGGCCTGTGCGCTGGAACAGGATAAATCTTCTCCTGCCCTTTTGCCATTTGATCGGCAAAGTTTCATTCAGAGGTTCCTGCTGTATTGTGTTTGGAGGTGGGTGTGGGGGGGGGTTAACATCCGTCTGTACAGGATCTGACATACACATCTGTCAGTATCAGACCACACGGAGTCACAGCCCCACCTTGGCCTGGTAAAGGTGACTTCTGCTTTCCTTTTAAAAACACAGAATTGCCACAAATTTAGTTTGATGAGGTAATGCTTTAACGTTGTTTTTCCAGTGGATTTAAATCAAAAGCTTAAGTGTTTAGCTGTACATATTTAACTGATGTGTTGGTTATTCTGACAGCGGTACACAGTGCATCTGCATGCTGTAGATTTAGACTGAATTTTAAAGGATTTGAATCACTTCAGTACCAAAGGAGGACAAGTGCAAGCGAGCAAAAGATCTGGAATAATAAGTAGGATTAGTATGTTAGACATTGCTGAATGAGTATTCAAAGCCCAGAAAATAGATGGAACATTGCTAAGCATTGAGCGTTCCTTAATCAGGTTTTAATGTTTGAGGAAGTGCCTTCAAACACAGATTAAGCCCCATGAAGGAAATTAGATTTAACATCATGATCTAGCCCTGCATGGTGAAGAGCAGATGGAGAACATGTTTGGGCCTTTTTTGTTTATTTTTATTTATTTTGGTTGGTACAGTCAATTAAACCATTAAGCAGTCTCTTTATGTATATATACATTACTAAATATTACTATATTACTATACTAAATAATGTCAGTTGGGATCAAGATCAAATTTGGTTAGGTCATTGGCAGCCATTACAGTGACTGGCAGAAAGTCCTCATTAAGATAATATTTTATGATAGAGACCAGGCCAGGGGCCTACATATTGTCATGGTTTCAAATCAAGCATCTACGTTGATTGCAGTCATTCAGTGGATTTATTCTAATTGCTTGTAAGATCAATGCACAGTTTAAAACCAAAGCTACACCACAAAGCTTGCCTTTTCTAATTTTGCTAATGCTATAAGGTGTCCTTTGAACTTAAATGTATATGTTACTTACTTTTCAGCCAATTTATGAAAGAAAATTAGTTCATCTGACACTAAGCCATACAAAGCTATTTAGCCTTTTGTCTGAAGTCCTTGAGGAAGCTCTCCAGAAAAATGGAAATGATAGGAACGTTGGTTATATAACATACTCTCCTTTGTTATATCAAACAGGGGTAACAGTTCCATTTTAATTGGTTATTTCACATCACCCCACTTATTATCCATTGATTTGATGTAAATGTGGCTTTTGAGAACTTGTTATAATTGGTTATGAGAATGTGGACAGGTCAGTTGGGATCGAGACAATTTGAATGTTAATGGGCTTTCCTTTTTCTTCCCGTCTCCGTTAGATTTATGATTTGCTCTGAGGTGCTGCTTAAACTAATTTAACACGTGCTGCACAGAGACTTTTAATCCTGTCCCTTCTTTTTTTAAATGTACCTGAAAAATAACCGGGGCCCGGTGTGTTTAATAACCCGAAAGGTTTTCAACGCTGTGAGCTCCACCAGTGTGTAATTTAAAACGCGTAGAAGCGTCGCCTGGTTACCCGAGAAAACAGGATGTGTCTCATGCTGATAACCTGAGAACAAACTGCCGTCCACATTTTGAAATGGCAGCTTCCTTCTTATAGATTCAATTGTGTGAACTTTTAATACCCAGTTCTTTTGGAAGGCAGGCTGGTCTCAGCTTCTTTGGCAGCCTTTCCATTATTATTACATATTGATCACTACTGAATTAGTGGATTTTAAATGACATCAGGTTATCAAGGATGCCTACTTTCAGGACAACATTCAGTCCAGAGGAATGTGAGTGTAACTATTGGTTAATGTTTTTCACCTCCCTCAAGGATGCAAATAATAATTAGTTAACAATACCTCAATATTTAAAGACCAACCAGATACTTTCTGATGTGTGAATCTTGATTCATGTTGGTGTCTTTTGTTTCTGCTTTTTAGCATATTTAAAAAAGAGAGAGATGAGGAAAATCCACCAACTGGCCATTAAAGATTCTTGAATTGTTCCTTTTTTTAATTTTTTTTTTTTTGCTAAATTGTTGTAGTGATTTTTGAAGTAAGGTAAAGCACAGAAAGACACCCATTGGTCCTCTCCTATCGAAATGCAACTTTCATATTTAGTTTTACTTTCTTGTATAACTTTATGGAGTATGATAAAACTTATACTTACTTTGAACTTTCACAAAGTGCCCAAAAACCATCAGATACCGGTGCACACAAACTCCACTTGAATTGTGGCTTCCATTGAGCTGCTGTTGACTTAGAAAAATTGATTCAGTCACAGCATCAGTGCCTTTTTATCAGACTTAAGCCCCACTAAAACACATGCCAACAAGAACACAGGACGGGTATTTGGAAATAAACCCTAATCCTCGTTCCCTCTGCCCCTGTGCTTTCCTCAGTTTACAGGTCCATCGGTGGGTTTGGGAGATAGATCTCTTGAGATGGATTGGGATTTGTGTAGGGAAAGCTTGCCACCTAGGGGGGACAATGCAACACTGCCATTCTTCTTGATTCCACTGAACCACTGTTTTTCTTCTTCTGTCTTCTCTCTTCTGTCCATAACCCTTTTTCCGTTGTCTTATAAGTGCTGCTCTATTATGTAAGAGAATTCTCGTATTGTAGGGCAGTGTATTTCCTTTGTACCTTGATCATTTGTTATCTGCTGAGATTCAGCTGTGTGTCATGTGTTCATGTGATAAAATGATCAAATTGATGTTTGAGCTTACAACACATTCTAAAAAGCATGGTCTCCATCTCTCCTGTTGTCTTTTCCAGGTCCGATGTCCCCCTCATTTGATGGTTGAATAGTGCGGATCCTTGTTCATCTACAGTCACATCCTGTACACTGTAGCTTAATGGAGGGTTTTCCTGTCCACTGACCTAATAGGCTGCCTTTCCGGACCAGCAGCCATGTCTGCCTGCAGCACCTTTACAGAGCACGTGTGGAAACCAGGCGAGTGCAAGAACTGCTTTAAGCCGAAGAGTCTGCACTGTCTGGCTCAGAGTGGTGGTGGGAAACCTCCATCTGAGCAAAGGCCTGCATCCAATCAGCAGCAGATTCCTCCTCCTGTTGGGGCTAGAGCTAACCCCAACCTTATTACACACTCCCAGAGGGCTGGTAGTGGATCTGCACGCTCAGGACACTTTCGTCCACCTGTGGCCAAAAAACCCACCATTGCTGTTAAGCCCACTATGATGCTGCCCTGCTCTTCTGCAGTGCTGGATTCAGATGGCAACCCACAGCATCCAGTAAATGCAACAGAGCAAGGCAAAACATCGGCTTTTACTTTGTGCAATCGCAATGGACTCAACTGTAAGAGACCCAGCGGGCCAAGCAATAACAACGAAGGCGAGGAAGGCAGCGAGGAGATTGAGGGTTATGGCCATCTTAGCCCAAGGACTCCCAGTGGAAATAACAACAGCGGATTGACAGATGTCCTTAAGGAGATTGCTGGTTTGGGCCCTGACTGTTGCCCCACACCCCAATCTGGATCCAAGGACTTATTTTGGGGACGAATCAGTAGTTCATATCGAAGGTCCTTAGAGAGAGGCCTACCAGCCTCCAGCTGTCTGGCCATAGGGAGCAGCAGCAGTGGTGGTGGTGGTGGTGGCGGCACTGCCCTAAAGAGAGTATCCCTTAGTAATAGTACCGAAATCATCAGCACAGAAGGTGGACGCTTCTGCTACCCAGAGTTTTCCAGTGAAGGTGAGGATGATGATGATGATGACTATGAGGATGAAGATGAGGATGAAGACACTGACCAAGATGATGATGAACATGAGAGCTGGGATGAAAGTGATGAGGAGTTACTTGCCATGGAGATCCGTATGCGAGGCCAACCGCGTTTTGCAAATTTCCGCGCAGCCACGCTGTCACCTGTGCCCTTTGCTGCAGGGAAAAAATGGAACACTGTGCCACTTCGCAACCGCTCCCTACAGAGGATATGCGCCGTGGACTATGACGATAGCTATGATGAGATCTTAAATGGATACCCCTCAATGAATTCCAATGGAAGTTTACTTCCCTATGGTCCACGTGATATGCAGGGCAGTGCTTTCATGTCAAACTCAGAGTCTACTACTTCTCCAGAATCGTCATCGTCCCTCCCAGATTCTCAAACAACTTCGAGCAGTGGGGGCAGTGCCCACTGTGCTCTTAGAAACGGCTTACAATCCCCCAAATCCTGTAAGCCACCTGTCCCATGTACCTCACCCACGAAAAAGGAGTCTGTCAGTAGATCTATCAGTCCTCTCAAGCATGCTGAAACGCATACGGCTGTTCTGGCCATTAGGTTAGAGGACAACGATCGCAGAGAAGGAATGCCGATGCCCAAAGCACTTCCAGGTCAACCCGTCACTATAAGTTTTAGCCCCACAGAAGAGCAAGCAAAACCATACCGTGTAGTAAATTTGGAGAAATCGCTCATTTGTAAACCTTACACTGTGGTTGATGTGTCTGCATCCATGGCTAGTAGGGATGAGCAGTTCCCTGATTCTTCCCTACAGCCCAAAAACCTTTCAAAGCCCACTAGCCCCACGTTATTTAGCAGCACTTCCGTGGTCCAGCCCCTCTCTCCAATGTCCCCGATGTTCCCATCTTCTCCGGTGATGCCCACATCGCCACCTTCTGCTGCTCTGTCCCCCCGAAAGAAATCAGGCTGCGTTCGCTACCAGGAAGTGTGGACCTCAAGCACCAGTCCTCGACAGAAAATACCTAAAGTGGATCTGGCAGCTGGAAGTAATCCTGGCCCCTCCATCCCTGCCCAGTTCTGTAGTCACAAATCAGCCCCTACATCTCCCATTGCTGGGCTGTCTTCCTCCCGAACTGTACCCGTGAAATCCCCAAATTTATCTGAGATCAAGTTCAACAGCTTTAATAATGCAGGCATGCCTCCTTTCCCCATTATTATTCGAGATGAACCCGCCTATGCCCGCAGCTCTAAAAATGCTGTCAAGGTACCTATCGTCATAAATCCAAGTGCATATGATAACCTCGCTGTGTATAAGAGCTTCTTAGGACTCCATGGAGAACTTCCACAGGCAAAAGGGGTCGGTAGCAGGGTAACTAGCCACACCTATGAGGAGATTGGCTCTTCTGAGAGTGTCCAGACCTCATCCACAGAGAAAACTCTTTCCGGTAGAGGCACATCAACGCGAGCCTCATTTGAGGAGATTAAACTTTCCCCAGAAAAGGGGTCTAAAGCAGCAAATTTGCAACCTAGAACCACTACAGATTCCAGCACTGTATTAAGCACTGTAATGACCTCCACAGCTGGGGCCCTCTCTCCTTCTCTGTCAATAAATTGTCCTGCCAGCACTGCACACCAAACTAAAACCAGCCTTGCTGCTAACGCCGTCACACATAAAACAGGTAGCGATGCTTCTTGCATTAAAGATGACGATACAAACTTGAGTTTTTCCTGTGGGACCGTGGTGGGACATAGAGAGGAGGCCAGTGCTGTGCTCTCACAGATTGTGGCTTCTATCCAGCCCCCACAGTCCCCTCCAGAGTCACCCTCAGCACAGTCCAAGACTTTCAGTTCTGAAGAGCTTTACGCCCTCCCACCCGATGCCATGAAAGAGTCACCTCTTCGACCCAAGTCTCTCTTTTCCACCCACGAAGGCTGCCTTTCCAAGCCAAAGAAGGACAACACATCAAAAGTTTTATCAAAATCCCAGAGTGCCTCTGCTGCCGTCCCACTCCCCAGTCCTAGGTCGGAGCCCAACCCCCCCTTTCCCCCTCCAAGGTCCACATCTTCTCCTTACCATGCTTCCAACATAATCCAGAGGCATTTTGGTAACTGGACCAAGAGCTCAGCGTCCAGTTCCCCTCTACGACCCAGCGAAGGTGAAGCAAGCCCTGGTGGAGAGGGAAGACGTGTCCCAGCTGAAAGTGCCAAACCCAAACGCTGGATCTCCTTCAAGAGCTTTTTCCGTCGACGGAAAGACGAGGATGAGCAGAGGGAAAAGGCAGAGAAGGACAAGGAGAAAGGCAAGCTGGTCGGGCTAGATGGAACGGTCATCCACGTTCTTCCACCTCCACCTGCCCAGCATCAGCACTGGTTTGCTGAGGCAAAACCAGAGGATCCCACCCAAAAACCGACTATTATATTCACATTCAAGCCAGACACAAGCAGTAATCCTGGCAACGGAGAAGGAGAACTACGAATAGAGGAGTGCAGAGAGACTGATATACTATCAACCCATGAGAGCAAGGAATCTGCTCCTCCGAGCCCAGGTCAGACTTCCAAAAACGCTGGAGGAGATGTCATCAGCAAGGACCCCAGGTATGTCCAGCTTTTTGTCAAACAGTTACTTTAACTCCAGTTACTCGGAAAAAAGACGTAGCTCCATTTGTTTATTAACCAAACAATCCATCCATTTTCTAGACATTCCATTCTTAGCCGGGTATTAGTGGGGCTCCAGCCTCTCCCAGCTGCAAACAGAAGACTAAATATGACAGAGGAGTCAGTCCTTTATTTGATGATCATAGCACCAGTTAGTGACATAGTGTGCAACATCATCTTAGTATTTAGAAATAAATTCAGTATCCTGTAGAACTGCAGTCACCAGTACAGAAGATACTAAATGTAGTTGTCCAAGCTTCTTTTGGAAAAGCCATGTGGCCTGTGACTGAAAACTATAATAAATCCTGAGCCTAAATCTGGATCAGTTTCAAAGTTAATCACACAGAGATCCTGAGTAACTTTGAGTAATCCCACTCCTTTAAAAGATGACAGCAGAGGGAACTCGTAGTGAGTCAGTCAGTTCAGTTCTGCCTGTATCGGTCCCCGGTGACCTAATGAAAGAGTTCACATGCAGCTCAGCCTTTCCATTAACATGAATCCCCTGGAGTGGGCACACAGGTTTCAGCTAAAATTGAAGCTATTTAATCATCAGCTGCTGCTCTAACGTGGCAGAGTTGAATCTCCTCTGACAGATTTCTTAATCTTCAGAGATTTAATAGGCAATGGGTCTTAATTATGGAATGTCTACTTGGTTGCTGAACTTTCCCTTCTCTGTTGCGCATATATTTCCTGACCTGTAGACTTTGGGCTCACTATCTGAACACTTTTGAATCCAATTTTTTAAAGATTAGCTCAGTACACATAATTCAAGTATAACTAATCTGTTTTGCCTCTGTTGTTGCGGTATACTGTTATACTTTTGTAGTTGACCTGTATTTTCTTTCATAAATGATTAACCTGTTTGCCCTCTCAAACAGGAGGCAAAGTTTTATCTTGGCAAAAGATCAGAAACTGCATCCTGAAAGCCCAGTTAAAAAGATACAAGTTTGACAAGCCATATTCCCTCCCTCCCATACCAAATCCCATCAAACAAGTAATATCTTCGACACCCTTGTCTTTCTTCAATGGAGGACATGTCTCATTTGATCGATAACCCCTCTTCACATTATTTTCATGTTTTATTGCTATTCTAGGGTTTGAGTAATGAGGAGGGCACCTTCCTATTCATATTGTGTGATGGGATATGTCATACATTCTGGCAAACCAGCTCTGAGCAGAATCTGATCTTTGACAGCTTTTACCAGCAGGCTGTCACGCAGCATCCCAATGTTTCACAAACTGCATCCCACAGCTGCTCACATTTTTAGAAATATGCCTTGTTCACAACTTGCTGACTTCCTCCCCTGAAAATTTTACCTATATACAGCTCCCTCTGTATTTCTGATTGAATTCATACCTTTTTTTCCCACCATCCCATTCTCTGTTCCATCCTAATTATGTGCTCCTACTTCTGCTCTTTCTACATCATTCTCTTTTGAGCCCAAAGCACTGTGAACTGTTAAATATTTTACTCCTCCATCCTGTCATCATTTTGGCCTCATTCTGTCTCTTTTGCAACTTCTGTGATTTGTTTTGTTTTTTTACCCCCTCCTCCTCTCTAAAATTGTCGTCACCACGTCTTTATTCCACTCTCACTTCACACCTAATACATGTTGCCCAAATAGTTTGAAGCAGAGATAGAAACAAAGAAAAAGTAGTCTTATATATTTAAGGTGTTCTTCATACCAGTGTATTTCTAACAACTCCTTATTTAAATTAACAGGTTTACAACATTTGGCACTTATTGGTTAAGAATTTTTCAGTCGTTTGGAACATGGAGCACATTTTCCCCTCACACAAGTTTAGAAAATTCCATAAGGGACAAAATACCTTTTGGAGAACAAAATGTTCCAATCAACTCTATAAGAGGCTAAAATGATCAGTGACTGACACAACATGAACAGGTTTGACATGCCGAATACATTTTTGTATTTGATTGGCAAATAAAGAGTTAACTCTGCTGTTTTTGTAACGTGTAGCAGCTTTATTAGCGAGCAGTGGGCGTGCTCTTCTGCACGGGCAAACACACATTACCTTAAACAGGTAAGAGCGCTCGTAGAGAGAGAGACGAGTCAGAGACTGAACACATGCGCGGAAATATCTGCTGGAATCCGAACAGCCGGCCACCCTGCTCCGCGTAAACCTGGTCCCACCTAGGATGTGATTTTTTTATTTTTTTTCCCCCCTTTGCCTTGTACTATTCAGGGTTTGCAAATGGGGAGCTGTGTGAGCCAGTACAGTGGGTAAGAAACCTTTGTCTGTTCCACGCCTTTGTAACCTGTGACCACCCAGGTCAGGTGAGACAATGTTGACTTAGTAGGGTGGAGGGACATTCTGATTGACTTTGCTTTCTGCTTTGGCCACTTGCAGCAGAGATTTGAGAATAAAGCTAAATACACAGAGGGTGTCCGTGCTGTCTGAACAAGTCGGGTCCTGACATGGAAACGTGTTGCAGCCATAAAGGTATTTATTGTGTCAAGGGCCTCTTAAGGCGTAGATCCACTCCAGATGCTTTATTTATATTGGTTGGGGCTGATTTCTTTTGGACCGACGTCACTTTCAGGTAGTTTGGTGTGTAAATTAATAACAAATTGGCTGTCCTTTTTTTCCTTGCCTGAAAGTAAAGAAAGTAAAGAGGAAAATGTTCCAGTAAACACAGAGCATTGCACTATGTGCCATTTTCCTCTTAATTCCTCCACTCGCATCTCAGTTTTCAGTCTTTGAGCCTCCATCCTCTCAGAGTTTGAGTTAACATCGTTATCTCCATTTTCATCAGAAGTACTTTGGACAGCGTGGAGAGTCCTAAAGTACAGTGCTGTGTTGATCTGCTCTCCTTAGAGGAGACACCATAAACAGGTCGGCTCTGGTGTTTTTCTCAGACTAGGTGCCGGAGGATAGAGACAGACACGTGAGCCGAGGTGTCGTCCTCCGGCGCTCATTGCTCTATCACGCTGCTGTGGTACTTTTGTTGGTGCATGTCTGCAAAACTTTTTATTGTATTCATACAAATGATGATAAAGATTTATTTTTAGAATGACTATTCATAGCTAAATCTTAGAATACAGAAAGGTGTTTGTGCTGATGATGACTGGTGATTAGGTCGCTGCTACAGTAGTTTGAGCTTCCAGGTTTGTACAGGAGTGTTCAAAGCCCTCCATGGTCTCCAACTAAAGCTGGCTCTGAGGTTGTTTTTGCCTATGTTTTCATAAACCATTAGTCACGTCAGGAAGATGTGTCATTACTCACACAGTCACAGGAAATTACACATCTGATTCAGGAAAACACAAATGCTATCACCAGTCCGTCCCACCCATTGTCTGACCCGTTGCTCTGACCTTTTTGTGACATTTTACTTTCATGACCTTTTTTTTGTTGATTGATTTATTTTATACTGTAGATATGAAAGATTAAGGCACCTCAGGCCTAACTAGAATAACAAGCAATCAGCATGTGAGTTTTGGAGCAGTTCCATCTGCAGGGCCAGCTCCGGCGACATGGAGTTCGAAATGAGGAGGTTGGAATGTCACTCAGCCTGGGTGGCCACAGCACAGGTGGACCAAAGCGGTCATTTCTCAGACAGATTACAGGGAAACAAGATGGCTGAACTGTTACCAAATCAGGATCAGTGAAATAGAGCGTGTTTTACCTGAGCGAGTGTGGGAAATTCACAAGTCAGTCGTTCTTATTCTTTCTTACAGTGACAGCACTCTGAGACATGACCCAAGTTTAGTTCATTACATCCTGTTTTTATAAGCACATCGTGTGTCCACACGCCCAAAGCTGTTCTTAAAAGCAAAATTACAACACTGCAGCCAAAGCCACAAAGTCTCATCAGTGATATGACCTCCTCTTTTTTTTCTTTTTCTTTTTGTTGAATTGATTTCTCAACATTTGTAAGCCTTTTTTATGTATGTTATTAGTTACAGTCATAGAAGCTGTAATGAGTCTGCTGGCAGATTAAATGAACGATAGTTGGCCTCTTTATAAACCCTTCAAACTGTAGTCGCCTTCCATCACAGGGTTGCTCAGAACCGTTTCATCCCAGTCCACCGTGACCTGCTC